>CM033319.1:65213059-66413059 GCA_019359835.1 Pharus latifolius | reverse complement strand
GAGATGAACGACTGTACGATTAACCACCTCGGTTTGACCATTAGTTTGCGGATGAAAAGCAGTACTCCTCTTTAGCTTGGTGTCCATCATCGTCCAAAGCGATCGCCAAAAGTGACTAAGGAACCGGGTATCGCGATCAGACACAATAGAAGTCGGCAGTCCGAAGTGTGTCCAAACGTGTTGAAAGAATACCCGAGCTGCTTCTTCTCCCGTGATAGTCTTTCGACAAGGTATAAGAACAATCATTTTGGAGAATCGATCAACGACCACGAATAGATAGTTGTTGCCACGTCGGGTCTTAGGCAATCCTCCTAAGAAATCCATGGATATGCTCTCCCATGGTCGCGATGGAACTGGCAAAGGAGTGTACAAACCTAATTTCCGGTTTGCCGGTTTCGAGATGCTGCAGAGACCACAGCCTCGAACGAAACTAGCCACATCTTGCTGTATACGCGGCCAGAACACATGCCGGTGAAGATTTTGCAACGTCTTTGTAACCCCAAAGTGACCAGCTACCTTCGATGTATGCGCTTCTCGCAACCATTGAATTCGAGGTGCTCCACGAGGTATGCAAAGTAAGTTGCCTTTGTACAAGAGTCCTTCTCGACGAACGAACTCCGTAGGTTTCCCTGTTTCGAGCACAGTCAGTACTGTTTGAAAAACAGGATCTTCACTGTACATAGTGGCATAGTCATCATGACATGAGGGCTCGATCTGTATGAATGCTGATAAACAGAGGGCCGTAACTGGTGGTCGCGACAACATGTCCGCCAATTTGTTGTGTACGCCCTTCTTGTACTTAATCACCAGATTGAACTGCTGCAGATACGACATCCACTTCATGTGCCGAGCTTGCTGTAGCTTGGACTGAGTTTGCAAATATTGCAATGGTTGATGGTCGGTGTGGACAACCGTCTCTTTACCCAAAAGATAACACCGCCAATGTTTCACGGCCTGATGCAGTGCGCATAACTCCTTATCATAAGTCGGATAGTTCTTCTGAGCTCCCTGGAATAACTCGGAGTGATATGCCACTGGTCGACCTTCTTGCATAAGCACTGCGCCCATCGCATAACCTGAGGCATCGATTTCCAGCTCGAAAGATTTCTGGAGATTCGGCAAAGCTAACACAGGCGCCTCGCTGATCTTCTTTTTCAGCAAGAGAAACGTGTCCTCATGTTTCCCTGTCCACTCGAACTTTTGATCGATCCTGGTTAATGCATGCAATGGAGAAGCCACAACCGAGAAGTGTTGGATGAACTTCCGAAGATATTGGCATGCTCCCACAAAACTACGCACATCCGTAACTGTTCGTGGTCGCGGCCACTCGCGAATCACTTTTACCTTATCTGGGTCGATTTGCAATGTACCGTTGCCGACTAGGAATCCAAGGTAAAGTAGAGTTTGCTGGCCGAACTCGCACTTCTTACGGTTGAGGCGAAGTCGATGTTGGCGAAGCTGATCGAACACCTTTTTGACATGAATGAGGTGCTCATCCCACGAACGACTATAAACTAGAATGTCGTCGAGGTAAACGATCACAAAGTCGTCGATGAACTGTCTCAAAACGTCATTCATAAGACGCATGAAAGTTGCCGGGGCGTTGCAGAGACCAAACGGCATGACCAGCCATTCGAACAGACCTTGTCGTGTTTTGAACGCGGTCTTCCACGTATCCGCCTCTCGGATGCTGACTTGATGATATCCTGACTTAAGATCCAATTTGGAGAAGACAACAGCATGCTTCAATTGGTCTAACAGGTCGTCAATACGGGGAAGGGGGTACCGGTTCTTGATGGTGATCTTGTTTAGTGCTCGGTAGTCGATGCACATACGCCAAGTCCCATCTTTCTTTGGTACTAACACCACAGGAGATCCACAAGGTGAACTACTCGGTTGAATGACACCATTGTTCAGCAACTCACCAAGTTGTCTCTTGATCTCTTCATTCTCCAATACTGAGTTGCGATACATACTCAGATTGGGCAGTGTCGCATCGGACACAAACTGAATTTCGTGCTCGACTGGACGTTTCGGCGGACGACCCTGGGTAGTCTCGAACAGATCACTGTATTTCTCCAGCAGTCTCGACAAACGACCAGAATCCTCTCGGCACGCCAGCGACAATGCTGGTCGAGTACCCGCACCTTGACCAATGGGTCGAATCATGACAAGCACATACTTGTGACATGCATTAACAATTCGTTTGGCTTGATTTGCGGTAATCAAGTTCGAAGTGTTGACGTGGATGTCTCTACTGATCACGAACTTAACTCCGTCTTTGGTGAGGTCGTACTCTTGCGCTCGCCGATGGAAGTGAGCGTCTCGATCATACAGATACGGACTCCCAAAGATCACCTGACAGATATCGATAGGGACAACATCGCATTGCACCTCATCGATATATCGTGCAGAGATCGCAAACTTCAACACACACTGACTCGTAATCTGTTGGTTCACGTCGGATGTAAACCAACCCAGCGGATATGGTCGCGGGTGTGTGGTTGTCTTCAAACCAAGTCGCCGAACCAGTCCAGCGGAGACCAGATTCTTCTGACTTCCTGGATCGAATATCGCTGCGACCACTTCGTGCTTCACCTGGATGTTGATGGTGAACAAGTCCTCTGTTGGGTGATGGTCGTTTGGTGGATTGGAACCCTTCTCCTTCGGCATTGCCATCAAAGACAAGGTCGTATCCGCCTCATTAACCGAATTCACTCGGACAACTTCTTCGTCGGGTGAAGTCATAGTAGCCGTGGCTGTTCTTTTCCCTGGTCCGTTTTTCTTTGGTCGAAGTTCAGGATGAAGCTTGTAACATTTGTCCTTGGTATGCCCCACGACTTGACAATGTTCGCAAAAAGCACCCGTGCCCGATTTTGAAGCGTTCTTCTTCGGACTCAGCTTTTTCTTTGTCGAGGTCGCATTTTCCTTCGTGCTTTTGTCGCTGCGGGATTTATTCTTCTTCTCGATCGCCATAGCAGTTGTGCTCGCGGTCGCAATGTCTTGGACACCGAACAGACTTAGCTCAGTACTGATCGATTTCTGAAGTCCAGATGTGTACTTCCGAAATACCTGAGGGTCGGATAGTGAGATGCCAATGACCATTGCTTGTCGCCGAAACTCTGTAGTATAGTCTTGGACGGTCTGGTCATGCCGTTGGTACAATCTGTGCCAACGCTCCCATCTCTCCTCAAGGTAACCCATCGGATATAATTCTTGTCGCAGAAGTCGTTTGAATTGACCCCACGCAAGGTCGTCAGCTTCACCACTGGCGACAAGGGCCTTCCACCATGTCTTGGCGTGGTCCTTCATCTTCAAAGGTGCAAATTTGACCTTTTGAGCGCTACTAAACCCTTTCAGGTCAAAGTAGGTCTCAAGTTGGTCGATCCAAGAATCCAACTTCTTGGCATCGATCACCCCATCATATATGGGTATATCAATCTTAGCGTCGACTTTAAAAGATCCGACAGCTAAGGAGGTGTTGGCGAGGTCGTCGGTCTTGTGATCGCCTTCGTCTTCATCTTCGTCTGTCCTGCGCAAGTCTTCACCAGTCTTCTCACCCATAACCTTCCCTACTTCAGGAGGTACAATCATGGCCTGCTGTTTAATCCAACCAAGCACAGTTTCCATGTCGGTGGAGAGCTTAGCCACTTGTTCGGCTAGGTTAGCTTGAACGGAGGTATCGTCAGACATTGTCGGAGACGCGGCTGTAGGAACTGTCAATTGATCGCCTGGAATTTCGCCGGAAGTTTTGTACCCCTGGCGAGTCTTCACCATCCACAGGATAGGAAAGTTGCTCTGATACCAACTTGATCCGTTTGAGACCTAGTCTTGGTTTTCGCACTAGGCTCGCCCAGATTCTAATATGCGGAATAACGGGATCTTACTCGGAAATACCGAAACCCAAAGTAATTGCACAACTCTTTATTTCAAAGAGGGCTTTACACGTCGAACGTTAGACACACTGGTCTACGTCGAAGGAACTATAAGTGTCTAAAACTCAAATAAGTTCTATGACTATTCGATGATCTAAACTAGACCTATTACAAGGTATTTATAGTCCAATCGTATGAGTACGTATCAGACTTAGTAATCCTAAACGTATTAGACTCATATAACTAACTTAACTAATCCTAAACAGATAAGCTTAGTTATACACATTCGGATCGAATTACAATTCCGAACAGGGAACGAATTCCTTTTCCTGGTCACGGACCAATCCATGGTCGCGAAACCTTTCCGAACACGGTTAAGGTCGCGAAGCCGTATGCGATCAGGACTTGGTCGCGAATCTGTATGCGATCAGGACTTGAAGATCCTCCCGAATCAACCATTGAGGTTGCCTCTGGTCATTACCCTGATTATCAGCAATGCGAGAGTCGAAAGGGTCCTGATCGACGGAGGTAGTTCCTTGGACATTTTATTGGTCAAGGAACTCGACGAGATGCAAATTCCTCATTCGAAAGTCAAACCCATAATTCATCCATTTTATGGGATAATTCCTGGTCCCTCTATGATGCCATTGGGACAGGTGGTGCTCCCGGTCATGCTGGGAGAACCAGATAACTTCCGAATAGAATTAGTTAACTTTGATGTAATTGATTGTGATTCGGCTTATAACGCAATCTTCGGCAGTGCAACTCTTGCTAAGTTCATGATGGCTACCCACTATGCTTACCAGTGCGGCAAGTTGCCTGGCCCCAAGGGTGTTATTTCGGTTCGAGGCAGCAGCTAGTTCTCGACCAGAGCCTCGCCGTGATTCTTGCGCCGTGTTTGCTTGCCGCCTGCCAAGCCTTGCCTGCGTTTGTTACCGTGCATGCTTGTGTGCATGCTTGTGCGCACGCGTCCACGCCTTAGCCATCGCCATGGCAACGCCGTTGCAATGTCGACGACCAAAACCTGCTCCCGTGCGTGACCAGCAGCAGCAACAGCAACCATTGTCAGCAACTCCACACCACGTTGCCTTGCTTTGCCAGCCATTGTCGCCACTGCTTTGTACCACCCGACATCGTTGAGTCCCGATGAAGCGACAATTTGATCAGTTGTTGCACCGCCTGTGCGCCATCGCATCACCGTTCACCGTTGTCGCGCCTGCGCCCGGCCAGTCAAGTCACCAGCGCCAATTTCCTTGCTGTTTCATCTTCGCATGCTCCGTCCCTGGTCTATTTAAGCAGCCCAATACTCTGTGTAATCTTCACTTCACCAGAACTTAGCCAATTCCAAATCTTCTCCACTGTCGTCTTTTTCTCCAGCAAGTCCAGCATGGGGGCTCACGGTGCCAGCTCCAATCACTGAACCTCTTGCCAAATTGAAGCCAGCAGTGAGTATCTCTCATCCTCCTGATCGTTCTGTTGCATCCAATTGCTCTCCGGTGGACCCTAACGCCGGTGATCGCCGAAAATGCCACATGCCCTGTTCCGGCAATGCAGCCCGATTTACCCCAAATTAGCTTTTGATTCTGTAGAACAAAATGATCACTGAGCTATTTGAAGCAAGCCTGTGCATCCAGATTTCAGAATTGAACCCCAATTGAAGTTTTCCCCAAATTTGAACTTCACTAGTCGCTGGCGATCGTCGCCAGGCTTCTCCGGTGATTCTTTGATCAAATTAACCGTGCCAACAACTTTATTATACCTCTTAGATACTCCCTGAGCAAGGAATCGAGTTCAAACCTCGTGTAGCTAAAACCCCCAATTGCATTGCCATCTTCTCCGGTGCCGGCCACCGGAAATCTATTCCTGGCCAATCTAGCTTCAGCCACCTTGTCCATCAGATGTGCCTCAATCTCCTGAGAATTTTTGTCTTCTAGCCCGATCTCTGAAACTGTCCAGATTGCAAGTTATAGCTGTGGCTTCACTGTGCTATGTCGCCACCACATTTCTTCACTGATTTTCATCACCATCCAGCCATCTTCAGCCTTGGAACCTATTGAATCATTTGTTCCTGTTATCAAGGCCTACCTCTCAGACAAATTGGTGCATCAATTGGAGCTCTAGATCAAAAGTTATGGCAAGCCCTAGTTTCTAGCCATGCCAGTCCAATGTCAGTCTATGCCAGTCAGTGGCATTAGCCCTTTTCACTTCCTTCCAGATGTGCATTTTGAGCATAACTTTGTCCCTTAGATTCCTGAGGTTGTGATCTACAATTTCTTCTTCTATCACAACTTGATTTGAGCCCTTGAACTTCATTTTATGCTTAACCCTAGTTTTTGACATTGTCAGCCCTATGCTAGAGCATGTCAGCCCGTGGCATTAGCTCTTTTCATCTCTTTCCAGTTGTGCAAATTGAAAATAACCTTGTCCCTTAGACTTGTGGAGTTGTGCTCTACATTTTATTCTACTGCCACAAGTTGAGATAATCCCTCTATCATCCATCGACCCTATGTCGATGCCTTGAACCGAATGTCGACCTAAAGACGTTCGCTGTTTTTGAGCGAACCAGTCGCAACCTTGATATCATTCTGATATTTTGAGACATTTGGAACCTTGTAAACCTTTGACAACTAATTTTAACCTTGGTTTCCATAACTTAACCCTAATCAGCTTCTGAATCCAATCATTTCAGAATCATCGAGACATTCATCTTTGCATTATTGCATATAGTATAATAATGTATTGAAAAGATTGTGATTCTTGGTTGCTTGTTTGATTGAAGAGTAGATCAAGAGCCCGAGTTCGAGGACTTCACTGCTGATCTGACATCAATTGCTATATTTTACGACGCGGAAGGCAAGTCATATCCTTGGTCATCTTGAACCTATATTTTAAGAGTTGCTATAACATAACCTTGAATATAGATAATATTGCATGTGAAAGATTGAGAATGGTTGAATTATGAATTGGTAGTACTAGACTGGTTATCTGTGAAATGTGAAATAAACAAGTTTTGAGCCATGAACTAATATATATTTATGTATTTATATATATTCATGAAATAAAACCCCTAGGTGTGACCAGAAAAATGGTATGGAATGGTCGTAGCACTAGAGGTGCTAAACTGCAAAGGGTAGCAGGCACTGAAGGTGCAAGGGTTGTGGTTGGTCTGGTCACTGGCATATAAGGACTAGAACCTTGTGTTGTACGTCTAGTGGCATGAACAAACGTGCTAACCGCAAGCCTGGTATGGGACAGGGCTGAACAAGTACTTATGTGGATCGCACATGAAACCCCTGCATGAGATGGAAAACAATACACTAAACTCACGGGGTTCAGCTACTCCACGCATTATAATCATGCACGTTGACTCAGTAATGAGAAGAGGCTTAGGGGTGGGGGTATATCCCGCCATAACTGCGGTTTGTGTGAAGAAAACTGCAGGGTCAGGGGTGAATTGTAAGTGAAACATAACAAAAGTTCTTGTTATCTCCACCTTGCCACTCACACATGGTTGTGAGGAAGAGTCTAATCATTTTGATAGGATGGGCTTGAAAGTGGAATATCTTGCGGGTAAATTGGTACCTCTCTGCAGAGTTAAAAATGTATTCGAATACTTCGTGCTCCCGAGTTTTAGGAGTATGCCGCGGTGGATTAAATCCACGGGGTGTGACACAAGTATGTTTTCTAAATAATATTCGTTAAATCAAGATTACCCAAATGACATGTGTTGTCATAATAAGGAGTGCTGCCGTGGACTGCCGTGTGTCGACATGTCGCGGTAGTACTATAATCTAGTGAATATGAATAGCAATGCTATGTTATGAAAAGTGCTGCCATGAGATGAGATGAGTTGAGATATGAAAGAAAAAGATTATTTTACAAACATCCATAATTCTTGACTAGTCTAGGTTCATATCATCACTACTATATGTACCTACTCTTACCTATGACTTGCTGAGTACTTAAGTGCTCACTCTTGCAACCTACAAATCATTAGATGGAGCGTTCAATAATCATGAGGAAGGTGTGGAGAATTTCTTGGATCCAGAAGGAGTGTCAGTTCCGCCAGAGCCCTGATGTGTGTTGTTCTAGCGTCCACTTCTCATTGTGGGAGGGACACCTATCTTCTGCTGTGTAGATGTTATTTTGCTAAACCATGTATGCCGCGAAGGCATTGTAATCTCTTTATGTAATATTAAGGCCAGCAGGCCACACTGCTTAAATATTTTGTAAGTTACTCTGTTACAATGTAATATACTCCTGTGCTTGACTTATCCTGGGAAGTCAAGGGTATGTATGTATGGGACTAGCTGCAGTGAGCTAGGTCTCTACAGGAGTAGTCGTAGTCCCAGTTTCGGGGCGCGACACAGATGATCCGTCCAAGACGATTCAGGTTGGATCAGGCCTGGATGACAAATAGGAACTCGAGCTCATTGCTTTCCTCCAGGCTAATGCAGATGTGTTTGCGTGGAAGCCATCGGACATGCCCGGTGTCCCAAGGGAGGTAATCGAGCACAGGTTAGCAATTCGACCTGGACAGTGACCAATAAAGCAGAAGCTCAGGCATTTTGCTGTTTATCAGCAGGAAGCCATCCGAGAGGAGTTGGATAAACTCCAGAAGGCCAGGTTTATTCGCGAAGTCGATCACCCGGAATGGCTTGCAAATCCGGTCATGGTCCGCAGGTCAAATGGCAAGTGGCGCATGTGCGTCGACTACACCAGCCTAAATAGTGCCTATCCAAAGGACGACTTCCCCTTCGCCGCATCGACCAGCTGGTTGATTCTACTGCGGGTTGCGAACTGATGAGCTTCCTGGACGCTTACTCAGGATATCATCAAATTAGTATGGCAGAAGAAGATGAAGAGAAGACTGCCTTCATCACACCATTCGACACCTACTGCTACGTCAGAATGCCGTTTGGTCTCAAGAACGCAGGTTCCACGTACCAGCGCTTGATGCAAAAGACCTTTCTTTCCCAGATGGGGCGTAATCTTGAAGCTTATGTAGACGACCTGGTTGTAAAAAGTTTAAAAAGTTTGTCTCATTTAGACGACTTGCTGAAACCTTATGTAATTTGAATCCATATGGAATAAAGTTGAACCCGGAAAAATGTTCTTTCGGGGTTTCATCTGGAAAACTTCTTGGTTTTCTTGTTTGTTCAAGAGGAATCGAAGTCAATCCTGAAAATATTAGGGCTATTGAACAAATGAGGTCTCCCTCGACCATCAAGGATGTTCAGCGCCTAGCAGGTCGCATGGCGGCATTGAGCCGGTTCATATCGCGACTAGGCGAAAAGGGACTACCCTTCTTCAAAGCCCTACGCAAACATCACAATTTTACATGGTCTGATGAGGCCGAAAAGGCATTTCAGGAGGCAAAAGCATATTTTTCCAATCCGCCGGTCTTAGTTTCCCCCGACAAAGAGGAACCATTACTCCTCTACTTGGCGGTCACACCTCACGTGGTCAGCGCTGTCCTGATCGCGGAAAGAGAGGGTGTGCACAAACCCGTCTACTACGTGAGCGAAGTACTTCATGGCCCTAAGGAGCGATACCCTGAGGTCTAGAAGATACTTTATGCACTACTGATGGCTTCCCGTAAGCTACGGTATTACTTTCAGGCACATAAGATCACAGTGCCCTCGTCTTTTCCATTGGGGGACATTGTCCGGAATCCAGAGAAATCTGGTCGGATCGCCAAGTGGGCTGTCGAGCTCGGAGCATTTCGACATCCATTTCACGCGCCGTACCGCGGTCAAGTCTCAAGTCCTGGCTGACTTCGTGGTCGAATGGACTAATCCTGAACCGCTCGTGCAGGCGCTCGAGGAATTGGAATGCCCCAATCACTGGACAATGTACTTTGATGGCTCTCGTAGTTTTCAACACTCGGGGGCTGGTGTGGTCTTGGTAACGCCTCAGGGCGAACAACTGAAGTTTGTCTTTCAACTACACTTTGTTGTGACCAACAACGCAGCAGAGTATGAAGGTCTTATTGCAGGGCTCCCGGCAGCAAAATTCCTCGGAGTGTGTCGATTAGTGGTGAGGGGAGACTCACAGCTGGTCGTAAACCAGGTAAACAAGGAGTACAGCACCTCCGATGAGACAATGGCTCATTACCTGGGGGAAGTGAGGAGATTGGAAAAACACTTCAATCATTTCGAAGTCCAATACATCCCGCGAAAGGACAACATTCTCGTAGACCAATTATCCAAAATTGGGTCCTCACGCACATCCGCTCCGGCAGGAGTGTTCGTCAAACACTTGAAACATCCCTCGATCATGACTACGGTCGAGGATGAACTGGTAACTGTCTGCGTTACCAGCCTTGGACAAGAACAAGATTGGACCCATCCATTGAGGGTCTATCTCAAACATGGGACCTTGCCCGAGGACGAAACTGAAAGTGATCAGTTAGTTCGAAAAGCGCGTCTATACAAGCTTATAGAAGGAGTTTTGTATAGAAAATGTACTCAAGGAGTATTCATGCGCTGTGTGTCCCAAGAGGAAGGTGAAACCCTCTTGAAAGAAATCCATGACGGTGTATGCAGTGCGCATGCGTCATATCGTACACTGGTCGGAAAAGCTTTCTGACAAGGATTTTACTGGCCTTCGGCACTCGATGATGCTAAGAAATGGTCAAGACATGTCCTCAGTGTCAATTCCATGCGAGACAGGTTCATCAACCTGCCTACACTTTACAAACCATTCCTCTATCATGGCCCTTCGCAGTCTGGGGGATGGATATTGTTGGTCCTATGCCACAAGTGGTCAATGGATACAAGTTCTTGTTTGTAGCTATTGACACATTTACGAAGTGGATTGAGGCCGAACCAGTACACAACATTACTGCTACTGCTACACAAAAGTTCTTTCATAAGAACATTGTGACTCGATTCGGTGTTCCAAATCATCTCATCACTGATAACGGTTCCCAGTTCACTAGTGGTCTCTTTTTCTGGACTATTGCGACCAAATCGGAACCAAGGTGTGCTTTGCCTCTATAGCTCATCCGCAGAGCAATGGTGCCATTGAACGTGCCAACGGGCAAATATTACAGGGAATCAAAAAACGTGTTTTTGATCGGCTTAAGACACGCTGGGGGCTTGGGTAGATGAGCTCTATACCGTTCTGTGGGCACTACACGCTACTTCTAGTCGAGCCACCGGTGAGACGCCTTTCCATTTGGTATATGGGGCTGAAGCTGTGTTACCCATGGAAATTAGTATTGGTTCTGTCCAAACAGATCAATTTGAACAAGTTGATTAGAACGGGCAATGGTTACAAGATCTCATCCTCCTAGAAGAAAAACATGATCGAGCTCTGGTTAAGTCCGCGGTATATTTGCAAGCTTTGCGCAAATACCATAACAAAAGGGTGCGACCACGTAGTCTTCACGTGGGCGATCTGGTTTTACGTAAAATACAAAACCAATCTAGTCGCAACAAGTTCTCCCCACACTGTTGTCTCGCTACCACGACCAGGATCAGCTCGGTTAGCGATGGAGGATGGTCGAATCTTATCCAATACATGGAACATCGATCAATTACGCAAGTTCTACGTGTAAGTTTTCAATCCTTTTTCCTTTTCAATTAGCATGATTTAACAAAAATCAGTACTCCTAGTTGTTTCATATGTTAATTATTTCTTTTTTCCCGTAGGTTACGAGTCTGGCTCAGGGGCTGGTCACCAATGGCTATATCACCACAATACTCTGATCGGATTCGCTAGCCGATCTCGTGATCACTTCCAGGCAAGACACCCCTCAATAAGCCGTTTCTCAAAGCACACAGGGCTTGCTGGCATGTCCTTGGTCACCAGAGTGGCTGCCGGTTTGCAATAAGGTTGGGTATTGTGTCGAATATGATTGTCGATCTGGTCGGATAACCCTAGTCGTCGTTACACCCATATTTTTCCTGTGCTTATGATACTAAGTCTTCAGTATACATAATCACAGGCGGGGGCTAGGGGAATATGGTCGTAATATGAAACAAAAAAAAGTGCTTCCTTTCAAAAAATACATACATTTGCATTGTATAAATTGTATTTGTACAGGTACAAAGAATTACAATATGCCGCGCTCATTCAAGAGTTTTTCTACAAGAGGCTTGACTTCCTCCATAATGACCTCAAGCTGGTCTTCACTCTCGACCTCTGCCTCTCCGACCACTAGACTCAGATCAAGATCTGGGCCATGGTGAAGACGAAGTCAGCAAAGGATGGCGGAGGCTGCTGATTATACTCTGGTCTTGATCGCCTCTTTTTGCCGCCTTGTATCTTCAGGAAGATACTCGAGAAGTGACTCCGCTTGGGTCGCGACCAGCGTGGTCCAGTCGCTAAGGCTAAGGTCAGCCACCGCGGTTTTGACCACATTAGCCCTTAGCAGACTGGCCACCATCTTCAGCTTTTTGAAGATGTTTTGTTGAGCACTGCTGCAGATGGAGAGTGATGCACTCAGGTCTTCGTTCTCCCTGCAGACAGAATCAGCCCTCGAGTTTTGCAACTCGATGGTCGCTTGGAGGTCTTTTTTCTCTTGGTCGAGCTGGCTTATTTGGTCGTCTCGCGCTGCGACAAGAGGCCATTACGAATAATTCACATGACAAAGTTAATTTACTCTGGTCGGAGGTACACTTACAGGAAAGCTGTGACCGTAGTTTTTGGAGTTCGATCTCCAGGAATGAAATCTTGGTGGCCGTCCTGAACTCCTGGTCTTCCCGATCAGCAAGGCTCTTCAGCAAATAGGCATTTTCTCTGTGATGAAAGAGACGATTATCATGATAGGTTCTACATTCAAGCAAATGAAAAAACGTCTTCCTCACCACTGCAGGCGACCCGTTTCCTCTTGCGTGGCTTCGATGCTATCCGCTATAGCCATCGATCTAGTCGCCACACGGGTCAATTCCTATGACATGGAAGGAGATCAGTTACAAAACCTGGATGTTCCTATGCAAATGCAAAAGTCAAAAACCATAAGGGGTGTTCGACATACCTCAACATATTCCCGGAATGGGCCACTTTTCGGTACAACTGAAGGTCGAGTCGTTGGACTCGTCTTATCCCCAGCAAGAGCAGCGGATGAGTTTTCCTACTGAGCCTTATTTGTTGCTGAGGTTGCAGATGCCAATAACTCCGATTGGAATTCTGTGGCCAACCCATCTATGACGGCCCGAAGAACATCCCTGGCCGAAGGGATGGAGCTTTGCTCCCCAGAGACCTCGGTAGCATGGGAAGCTTCAACGTTAGCCGAGGCCACTGGCGGACTTGGCGCTATGTCTCTGCGCCTAATAAAAAAGAAACACCATCGGTTAGAATCTTTTCAGTCGATCACTACGATCCGACCATGTCCAAACAGGTGAGATTCTTACCTTACTCGAAATCCTACCAGCTTTTGGGATTTCGAGGATGGTTCCCTGAGGAAAAGAGGACAATCATCATTTGTCCTGGTCTTCCTCTTCGTGAATGTCGTGGTATTACGAATACCCCGGCAGGTTTTGTAGGAAATCCTAGCGAAGAAAAGACGACGCGAGCTGACCGTCCGACCGGTCCTCTCCCGTCGGGCAAACTCAGCAAGTGACACGAAGGTTTATACAGGTTCGGGCCTCAGTGGAGGCCCTAGTCCTGTCGGCGTGCTCCCAACCGGAGTTGGCTAGGGGAGCCCTCTCGGGGGAGAGATGGCTCCGGAGCACACCTATTTTATTGTCTCTTAGGGTGAAAATGAATTGTCCTCCTTACATGAGGTGTTACAAGGGCTTATATAGCCCCCAAAGATGCAAAATGACTAAACTACCGCACCTACCATCGCCTGATAGAGGGGTAGTGACGTCCTTCTTTCGGTCAGGAACCTTGGATGCTTGACAGGTGTCCGCCGATTCCCGAGGTGCTTCTCACGTCACCCTCACGTGACCTGGGACCAGAGGCCCTTGTCTTCGGAAGGCAACGCCCAGGACAAGCCACCGGGGGCCTTGTCCCCGGGCAAAAGGTGGCGCCCGGGACAAGCCACCGGGGGCCCTTGTCCCAGGCAAAAGGTGGTGCCCGGGACAAGCCACCGGGGGGCCTTGTCCCACGGCAAAAGGCGGCGCCCTGGACAAGCCATCAGGTGGCCTTGTCCCCGGGCCAAAGGCGGCGCCCGGGCAAGCCACCGAGGGGCCTTGTCCCCGGGCAAAAGGTGGCATCCGGGACAAGCCACCGGGGGCCCTTGTCCCCGGGCCAAAGACGGCGCCCGGGACAAGCCACCGGGGGCCTTGTCCCCGGGAAATTTGAACAGCCTCTTACTTGGACTTGATCCCGTGGAGATGTCCCCAAACAGCAGCCCCCCATGCCCTCCGGGGACGATGCTCGAGTCCCCGGAGGGGATGGTTCATGTTACCGGGAACATCTCCGGGACAAGCCACCGGAGCTGCGATGCTTCGATCCCCGTGCCAAGTGTTTATGGCCATCATTCATTAGGACATCACCTCGAAGGGAGCGCACCGTTTGTCCATAATGGTCACTCGCAGTTCTAACTGGCAATGCCTCGTTTCGCGTGCCCATCCCTTCATTTCCTGCGCGTCATTTGAATTGAGCAGTACGGATGTACCGCGAGGAGCCACGTGGCACCCATCGGGGCCGCGTTCCACCCCTATAAATAGGGCCTTGGGGGGCCCAGAGAGGTCACTCCATCCTTCAATCCTTAAACTCCACCGGCGCTCTTAGCTCTCCCGGTAGCTCTCTCCCGGAAGCTTGGTCCCGGAAGCTTAGCCACCAAAAAATCAAGTACCTCTTTTAGAACCCAAGCCACCAGAGGAACCGAATGGGACCCAAGGGCCGTGCAAAGGCCGCGGAGGTGCCACCGGAGGAAGTCACCACGGACTTCCTCTGGGCCTCCGAGTTCACATCCGGGGACCTGGAGTCCCTTGTGGACCGGGGGGTGGTCGCGGACGGGGACGTCCGGATCCCCTCGATGAAAGATGGAGCCCTCCGCCCCAGGCCCGGGGAAGTGGTGGTCTTCGAGGCTTTCCTCGAGGCCGGGCTGTCGACGATTCAGACTCAGGGTCCTCAGCCGAACTTATGCAGAATTTTGTAATTGTGAGACCTTTCAAGATGACCCTCCGGGAAGGTATGCTGAACAATGGTGAACAGGAGCACAGAGAGTTTAGACAGGTTCGGGCCCTCGATAGTGGGAGTAATAGCCCTACGTCCTGTTGAGATTTCACTAAGTGTGGTAAAAAGTTTACAAATGGAGGAAAAAGTCCTCACAGGCGAGGATTTTTCCTGTAAGGGTGTACAAGGAGAAGCTATAGGAGACTTGTAAGTATTGTCTAATCTAAGTCGTAGACTTGGCTGGATGATTGAGATATCTTGTATCTTGATTATCCTTTTGAGTCTAGTTCTTCTGAAAAATGTCTTGGATCCCCCGTTTGATGTACTTTGCCACCTTTTTATGCTGGTCGAAAAGGTGTCATTATGAAGAAAACTGCATCAAACGGTTAGATGCGGTTGTTGGAGAACTGCTGCTAACTTCCACGGAGGTTATTAACACGTGTTAATCATGAATAACCGCATATAATAACCTCTGACGGTTGGTCTCCAACGTGGAGGAATCTTCGGGATGCTTGGAATATCCTGACATAAGGATAACCGAATAAACCCCAATCACCCTGGTCGAGAACGTTCTGACCGCGGAATGTAGGCTGACCGCACAACATCCCGGATATCCAGTCCGCGTATAGCATACGAACTTCTGACCGCACAAGGCTGTCGGTCTGATCGCACGAAACCCGCAACCTGATCGCGTAAAGCTTGCGACCTCATGGTGATGCCCCTCAGAATAGCTTGAGTTCGCATCACCAGATACATGTTTGGTTCGAACCTGTCTTGAACCAAAAGTTTATAAGAAGTGACCCGGGTGTCAATCCTCGTCAGCTAGCCCCCAAATTCGAAAGAAATGAAGTGACGTCTTTATTTCGAATTTTAAGACCATGCATTGGATTTTTAACCCGGCCCTTTAACTTCCCCACTTAGTGGCGCACTAAGTGAAAACGGTTGGTTTTTCAAGACGGGTTCTGACATTACGTGACGGGCAATGATAGTGCCGTAGAATTGTTTTTATCTCGAGGTAAAATTGTAAATGCTTTGACGAAACCCGAGGCGCCTGGAATGCAAACCGTCACCCAGGCGGCTATAAATACCAGGCTGCTGGATTCTTAAAATTTCACAATTTCCCTCCACGCCTAAGTCCTTTTCTTGTTGTCCTGCCTTCTTCCTTTTCACATACTTCCCCCAATGGCAGATCACGATATCATCGAGATTGAGAGTGATGAAGAGGAAGTTGTCGAACAAGGGTCTCAAACGAATGAAGTCCTGTCTCCCTTAAGGAAGAAACCCAAGGTTGACGAAGGATCTTCCAGTGGAACAAAGGTGAAGAACGTAGCGAGTTTCTTTCTTCCTTCAGTTCCTTTGACCCTTCCCGTTCATGCCTCTCGGCAAGTTAGGCCTTTATCCTTAGAGAAAGATCCCATCACATCCAATTCTCCCATCCTTTTGGGTGATCAACATCCTGGTCGGCAAGCGGTGACTATCCCTCGACCAGATGATCGCCATATTGGGTTGGCGAAGCAATCTTCTGATGGGAAGGTTGCTCTTCCACCATCTGATGATCTTCCTCCCAAGATGGGTGTATTAACGGGTTATGCACCGGGACAGGTAACAATTCTTCTCCCTTTTTGCTGATAATTTTAGTTAATATGACTAACTTTTGCAAAATGTAGGAGGTAGGAGGCTCCAGCGATCAGCCTTCTGCTGCTCCATCTCTTCCTTCCGGACAGACCCTTCTGGAAGAGAAGAATGCCCTGGAGAAGAAGACCGAGGAGATGGCCTCGAAGATTCTGCGTTTAGCAGAATGTCTTGATCGATCCCGAGAAGAGGCGCTCCATTTCCGTCGAGAGAGGGACTTCGCTCAGCAACAGCGAGAACTTTCTGACTTGATTAGGGACAATAGTGCGTCTGTTGTTAGGGACGATATAGATAGACTTAGGGTAGTTGCTAGTTCCCTGGGGGTTGTCAGTGTAGATCCTACTGACAACAACATGTCCCTAGGGGAACTTTGTAAACGTCTTTCGGAACAGGTCGATGCTTTTATCGACCGTATCCCTTTTGTATGTAAAGAATGTAATAAATAAAGTTTCTTTTATTCATATGAACATTCTTCATACCTTCTGTGTGAAATTATGGCCAAAGGCTTAGTTCGCGACCATTCATACACAGGAAATTTCAGTTCTGCGATTAGAATCGCGCTTTAAAAGATCACCGTGATCTGCCCTGATGCCGCGATCAGACTTAAGGCCGCGGTTAGAACTGAATTGCGACTAGAGTCGAACGTTTGGTTAGATCATTACTTCGATCAGAAACGAAGTTAAATAACATGGTTTTAACCAAACCATAACCCAGTTAGAATATATCCGCACGTCAAAATTTGAGTTACATGGTATTTTTCACAAAAATGTTCAAGTAAAAAGAAAGGTAAATAACTCTCAAAAAGTTTTAGCAGACTTTTCGAGTTTTAGCCCTTTCAGCTTCCGAAATAAAGAAGTCTTTTTATTTCAGATCCGATACCCAAAACATTTTAAAGGGTTTATCAGAGAATATCCATTATGGGAAATGAATAAAATATTTAAGAGGACGCTCGAGGGGAACGTTACTCACAGAGGCGTGACTCCTCGAGTCTATAAAAGCAGTAGGTAGCTTCTTGAGGAAGCTATTCAGCCGCGAAAAACTCTTAGAGTTCCCGCCGCACAAAACCCTCATCTTCTTGCCTTCATTTTCCACAAAATCATCGACTTTTTTGACCGATTTCCCTCAAAAAATGGCATCTTGGAGCAGATCCATCCACCATTCTGAGGAGACTTTGGTGGCGTTGGAAAAAGAGGAGATCCTTCCATCGCGACTGCTGATCAATTGGCGGCCTGCGGAGAAGGACCAAGAAACTCCAACCGTCCGAGAGGGCGAGTTGGTAATCTTCGAGGAGTATCTGCGCTGCGGGTTCCGATTCCCTGAGAGTCGGTTCCTAAAGGACATCCTCGAACATTATGGGTGGGAACTGATCAACCTCCACCCAAATGCGATGCTGATCCTGGCGGTGTTTCAGCATCTTTGCGAGGCCTTCGTCGGAGTATATCCTAGCGTGGACCTCTTCCGACGGTTCTACTTCTCGGCATGGTCGAAGAGCACCAATGCCGCCGGATGCATCTACTTCCGGCTGAGGGACAAGAAGGAATATCCCTCCCCACCTCTGCGGGATTCGGTGCACGGGTGGCACCAGAGGTGGTTTTACTGCTCTCCGCCGTCCGAGAGTAGTTTATGGTTTGAGAACTCGCGACCAGAGAAGTCAAGCGAGTTGGATGCTCCCCCGACGCTGGGCGTGGAGCACCTGAAGCACGCCGAGGTGATTCTTCACTTGATGGGTCAAGGATTGACAGCGAGGGATGTCATCCGAGACTTTGTGAAGAACCGAGTGAGCCCCCTGCGCGAAAGGGCTCATCCTGCTTGGGAAATCAAGTCCATGGCGGACGGAACCCTGGACTACAATGAAGGTACTCAAACCTTTTAGCACTGTGCTTTGTCATTTCTAAAATTTATGTTTTCTGACTTGAATTTGGGAATAGTTCTGCCCTCAGCCGAAATTGAGAGGCGAACTAATTCCCTCCTTAGGGCCTACAATGCTGATGTAGAGGGCCCTAAGGGATCACCTCGCCCGCAGAGCTTGATTCATGCCGGCGATGATCTCAGACAGGAGCGCCGAAAGGTAATTTCTTTGTCCGGCTTTGGTTTTGCAGGTCTTGTGTGTGTCCAGCGCTAATCCATTGTAATGGACTGTGAACCAGCTCCTAGGGAAGTTCGCTGATGCGACGTTCCCAAGCGAAAATGTCGGCTCTCTGCGGAAGCCGACGGCGAAGAATGTGAAGAAGGTCTCTCAGAGACCCAGGACAAAGAGTCCTGCCCCCAAGAAGACCAAGCTGAACCCTGGGGAGGGGTCTTCACGAAGCATTCCTCGTCCCGCAAGAAAGACTGCGGTAAGATATCGCATTCCTTCTTCTTTTTCAGGCGCGACATGGAATCACTTCTTCGTCGTACAGGGAGAGGGGAGCGAGGAGGAAGAGGACAATGATGTGCCTCTAGTCATCAAAAGGAAGAGGACCGGGGAGTCCTCTGCTGGTGACGCCCCAAGCTGTCCCGTAGGGACCACAGCTACCGAAGAGGTGGCCGTGGCTGACCCTGCGACCACCGAAGATCTTGTGGTCGCAGGTGACCTTCCAATTCCTGAAGCCCCCGAGGTTTCAGGGTCAATTATCTCTGCTTCCCTGGTCGAAGGGACGACCAAGGTAAGGAATCTTTTCGACCGTTCCTTCTATGACTCTTTCTGCACATTTGACAAGTTAATGTACATACAGGGAGGAGAGCTTTCTCCTGGGACCACTGGGGGGTTCCAGGGAGGAAAATCCTCCTCCTCCGCGGACAGAGGAGGAGGTAAATGAACAAAGGCCAGCTGCGACGGTCCCAGCAACTCTGGAATCGCCAAGGCCTTCGGATGCAGCCCCACCAGTTAGCCCGGTGGCTCAGGTAAAAACCTTTCTATGTGTTTTTACCTGTTCCCTAAAAATATGCTTATAACATGACATTTCCAGGGGGGTGTTGCCTTATTTACCATAAGGAAGTGTTGGGGGAAATCTCCACGCAGCCAAGTCCAGGTAAGTTCATGGTTGCCCGGGGACGGGGGCCTCCGGTGCCTGCCCCGGGCGCCGCCTTTTGGCTCCCGGGACAATGCCTCCGGGGCATGTCTCGGGCGCCGCCTTTTTGGACCCCTGGGACCGTGCCCCCTGGGCTGGTCCCGGGTGCCGCCATTGGCCCGAGGATAGTGGCCTCCGGTGCCTGCCCCGGGCGCCGCCATTTGGCCCCCGGGACCTTGTCCCCGAGCGGGTCCCGGGCGCTGCCATTCGCCCGGGGACAGTGGCCTCCGGTGCCTGCCCCGGGCGCCGCCTTTTGGCCCCCGGGACCGTGCCCCCCGGGCGGGTCCCGGGCGCCGCCATTCGCCCGGGGACAGTGGCCTCCGGTGCCTGCCCCGGGCGCCGCCTTTTGGCTCCCGGGACGATGCCTCCGGGGCATGTCCCGGGCGCCGCCTTTTGGCCCCCGGGACCGTGCCCCCCGGGCGGGTCCCGGGCGCCGCCATTCGCCCGGGGACAGTGGCCTCCGGTGCCTACACCGGGCGCCGCCTTTTGGCTCCCGGGACGATGCCTCCGGGGCATGTCCTGGGCGCCGCCTTTTGGCCCCCGGGACCGTGCCCCCCGGGCGGGTCCCGGGCGCCGCCATTCGCCCGGGGACAGTGGCCTCCGGTGCCTGCCCCGGGCGCCGCCTTTTGGCCCCCGGGACGAGGCCTCCGGGGCATGTCCCGGCCGCCGCCTTTTGGCCTCCCGGGATCCTGCCCTCCGGAAAGGGTCCCGGACGTCATCGCCCTTCTAAAAGGTAAAGTCCCTGTTTGTTTATCACGTGCAGGTCACACGAGGGACGCCTCGGGAATCAGCGACCACCTGTCAAGCATCCAAGACGTTTGACCGGAAGAAAGACGGTCCTACCCTTCAATCCGACGGTGGCTTCCGGGGTAGTTTAGACTTTTTGCTTCTTTTTGGGGCTATAAATAGCCCTTGTACCCCTCTGTTGTAAAGGATCAGTTCATTATTATTTGGAATAGCTAATCTCACAGACGTGCTCCGGAAGCCTCTCCCCCGGAGAGAGCCTCCCCAGCCGGCTCCGGTCGGGAGCGCGTCGACAGGACTAGGGCCCCCACCGGGACGCGAACCTGTATAAATCCACGTGTCAACTCTTGTGTTTGTCCGGCGGGGGAGGACCGGTGACCCGGTCAACCCGCGCTGCGTAATCTCCGCTAGGATCGTCTTCAAAACCTGCCGGCGTATTCTTAATACCACGACAGTTGGCGCCGACCGTGGGGAGCCATGACAAATCACCATGGCTCCTCCGAGAACGAGGGCCCGCGCCCTCCCCGGTGACGCCGGTCCCGGTGACCCGGCGCCGCCCGTCCGGGACGCTGCTGTTCCGGCGCTTCCGTCCGGAGGCGACCATTCCCAGGTACCGCCTCCCACCTCCTCTCAATCTAGGTGCCTCCACCTCCGGGTCGCTCCCGGCGGCCGCGGGGACCTCGGCCGGGACGAGCTTCCCCCCGACGGCTCCCCCGGCTCCCCGGGACGCCCTGCTGGCGGCTCTCGTGGAGGGCCAGCTCCGCGCCCAGTGCTCTATGGACGAGCTCCTCAGTGTGTTGGCGCGGCCCCCGGCCCCCACATTTTCGTCGCACACATATCCGGGGATCATGCCCCCGTTTATGGGATACCCGGCGGCCCCTCCGGTCTCCGGGGGGCTGTCTACCCCGTATGATCCCGCCGGGGGGTTCCCTCCCTCCGCGGGATATACTTCCGGACACTTCTCGGCACCCGGGCCTGTCCCGGTGCCGGGAGGCTATTTCATGCCCGGGCCCTTCGTGGCACCAGGGGGGTACCCCGTCCCCGGCCCGCTTCCGGGGCTGGGGGGTCATTTCATGCCGGGGGTTATTCCTACGCCGGGAGCCAGTCCCGCCCCTCGCGTTGCGTTTACCGCACCGGGGCCGGTCGACAGAGCAGCTCCCGTGCCTCAGCGAATTTCCCCCCGCATTGGCTCCCCAACCCCGGACGTCGCCGAGGGGGCTCACCCCCCACTGGTTCCGGATGTCGCAGGGGCTTCCCCCTTTCGGGTCCCGGTCGTTGCCACAGGGGCCCCCTCTTCGGATCCAAACGCCGCCCCGGGCGCCCCCTCCCCGGTTCAGGATGGTGCAGGGGCTCCCCCCTTTCCGGTCCCGGGGGCCATCGCAGGGGGCTCCCCCCAGCAGGCCCCGGTAGCTTCCGGGCCGGCTGCTACAGTGCAGGAGCTCCCTCCTCCGGTGAAGCAGGTCCGCTTCTCCCGGGGGGAGGTCGAGCGAATGCATTCTCCCAGCCGCGGGGAAGAGCCTCCCCCCGGTCGGTGTCGCGGGGAGCCTCGCTCTCGCACCGGTCGGGGGAAGAGACCGGTCGAAGAACCATCCTCCCCGGAGGGAAGCCCGGACGTTCGGGAAATCAGCCCCGGCCCGGAAGAGAAGCGTCGTCACCACCACTCTGGCGGCCCTCTTGGGCCGCTACCTGACTCGGATAACGAGGGGGCGTCCCCCGTTAAAGAAGACAGTGACTGGGGCTCCCCCCGGGAAGTGCAGGGGGTGAACCAGCCTCTGTGTCGAAGACTCCGGTGCATCCGATGGCCGCGGCCCTACCGTCCCCCGCACATCGAACATTATAATGGCGAGGCGGACCCTTACGAGTTCGTGCAGATCTACTCCACAGCCATCTCCGCGGCGGGGGGGGACGAGAGCGTCCAATGCAACGTCTTCCCCCTTTACCTCACCGGCATTGCCCGCTCCTGGTTTTACAATCTGAAGGCGGGCTCCATCAAGTCTTTTTCGCAGCTGAAGCGGGAGTTCTGCGCCAACTTTCAGGGAAATTACGTACGTCCCCTGGATTCTTCACAGCTATACACAGTGCGCCAGAGGACCGGGGAGACCATCAGAAGCTTCTTCAAGCGCTTTGCCCAAGTAAAAAGCAAAGTGGCCCACGTCCCGGACTCCACAGTGATCGAAGCCTGCAAAAGCGGGATCCTCCCGGGGGAACTCCATCGAAGACTCTCCCGAAGCTGCCCCTCCTCCGCCGACAAGCTCTTCAACGTACTCGAAAAGTACGCTCGCGCGGAGGAAGACGACATCTGGAAGAAGACCCAGGGGGCTCCTGCCCTCGCCGAGCGGGGAGCCCGGGATCCCCCCAGGCGCCCCAGGCGGGGGGGACGTAGCGAACCACGGCCTCGGGACACTTTTGTCCTTGAGGGCGGAGGCGGCTCGCGCGACCCCCCGAAGGGCAACCGCCCCTTTCCCAAGCCGAGAGGCCATGGGGGAGGACAGTCTTCGAGCGGCCGCGAAGGCCCCGCGGGGAGAAGCCGGGAAGGACCGTGGTGCAGCTTCCACGGGTCCAGTACCCACGCCACCCGAGATTGCCACCAGCTGCTGCAGCACTTCGCGGCGTTCCTTGACCAACGCGGGCAGGGGGGGGGACTCCGGCCTCCTTGCCCCCTCGGCCAGCTGTTCCGGCCCTTCCCGCTCCCGTGGGGGGGCAGCAGGTGCAGGAGGGGGAGCCTTCAGACGCTCTCCCCTTTCAAACTTCTCAGCGCCGCATCAACGTCATCGTAGGGGGGTCCGCCTCCGGGCGGGACTCCAAGCGCCAGCGCAAGGAGTACACACGAGAAGTTAAGGTAGTGGGGGTGCTACACGCGTCCGTGCCGCCCAAGTGGTCGGACGTCCCCCTCACCTTTACGGCGGAAGACGCGCGAGGGGTTCGCTTCCCCCACGACGACGCGCTCATTGTCTCCGCGACAATCTACAACTGCCTCCTGGCCCGCATCCTCGTGGACGGCTGAAGCTCCGCCGACGTCCTATTCCTCAAGACCTTCAAGGAAATGCAGGTGGATGAGAAGCTCCTGCAACCAGCGGCAGGGCCTCTGCAAGGGTTTGTCCCGGGGAAGGCGATCCACCCCGTGGGCAAGGTAGATCTCCCGATCACCTTCGGCACCCCGGAGAACTACCGGACTGAGCTAGTCCGCTTCGACGTAGTGGACCTCCCCTCCTCCTACAATGTGATTATGGGGAGGACTACGATCAATCGGCTGGGGGCTGCCACCCACCAAAACTACCTGTACATGAAGATGCCCGGGCCGCATGGCGTGATCAACGTCCGGGGGGACCAAGACGTGGCCCGCGCTCTATACGAGCGAGCTGCTGCCACAATAGGAAGCGTCAACCTGATCAAGGCGCCCGGGGGGGAGGCTCCCCCCCCGGACGTAGGCATCACTGCGCCGTCCCCTGGGAGGCCCCTTCTCAAGCCGCGTCCGGAAGGGGGCCTCCGGAAGGTCCCGCTGTCCTCAGGCAGCGCGGACAAAACTGTCCAAATCGGGGCAGAGCTCCCCCAAGACCATGCAGCGCGACTCGCAGCCTTTCTGCGCGAAAACTCTGATGTTTTTGCGTGGAAGCCTTCGGACATGCGGGGTGTCGCCCGGGAGGTTATTGAGCACAAGCTCGCGGTAACCCCCGGTCACCCCCCTGTCAAGCAGAAGTTGAGAAAGCTCTCCCTCGAACGTCGAGAAGCCATCAAGATGGAGATAGCTCGGCTCCAAGAGGCGGGGTTCATCCGGGAAGTCTTGCACCCCGAGTGGCTCGCAAACCCCGTCCTCGTCAAGAAATCAAGTGGCAAGTGGCGCATGTGCGTGGACTTCACTGACCTTAACCGCGCCTGCCCCAAAGACAACTTCCCGCTCCCGCGGATCGACCAGCTTGTTGACTCCACCGCGGGGTGCGAGCTGATGAGCTTCCTAGACGCCTACTCGGGATACCATCAAGTCCGGATGGCGGAGGGGGACGAGGAAAAGACGAGTTTCATAACTCCCCTCGGAACCTTCTGCTACCGCCACATGCCCTTCGGGCTCAAGAATGCGGGAGCCACCTTCCAGCGCCTGATGACGCTGGTCTTCAAAGATCAAGTCGGCCGCAACGTCGAAGTCTACGTAGACGACACGGTCGTCAAGAGTCCCCGTGCAGCCTCCCACATCGACGACCTCGCAGAGACCTTCCGCAACCTCCGCGCGTTCGGGCTCAAGCTCAACCCGGAGAAGTGCGCCTTCGGGGTGCGCGGGGGGAAACTCCTGGGTTTCCTCGTGTCCCAGCGGGGCATTGAGGCAAACCCCGAGAAGATCCGGGCCTTCCTAGACATGCCCCCACCACGCTCCGTCAAAGATGTCCAGCGGCTCTCCGGCCGCCTGGCCGCGCTCAGTCGCTTCGTCTCCCGTTCGGGGGAACCGGGCCTCCAGTTCTTCAAGATCCTCCGAGGGCTCGAGGGGTTCCGCTGGACCCCCGAGGCCCAGGAAGCCTTCAATGACCTCAAGAAGTACCTCTCGAGCCCTCCAATGCTCGTGAGTCCGTCTCCGGAAGAGCCCTTGCTCCTCTACCTCACTGCGACCCCCGTCGCCGTCAGCGCGGTTTTGGTGAAGGAGCAAGGGGGGCAGCAACGTCCCGTGTACTATGTGAGTGAGGCCCTCCAAGGGGCCAAGACTCGGTACACGGAGATGGAGAAGATTTGCTACGCTCTCCTCATGGCGTCCCGGAAGCTCCGGCACTACTTCCTGGGGCACCCCATCACCGTCCCGTCGTCCCTCCCCCTGGGGGAGGTGCTGCGGAATAAAGAAGCCACCGGTCGGATTGGGAAGTGGGGGGCCGAGCTTGCCCCCTTCTCCCTGTCCCTTACCGGCCGCTCCGCAATCAAGTCGCAGGTCCTCGCCGACTTCGTCGCAGAGTGGACTCCCGCCTCTGGGTCCGGCGACGAAGATCTCCCTGTGCCGCCCCGACGCAGTGACCATTGGACCCTGCTGTTCGATGGGTCGCTGTGTCTCGCCGGGGCTGGCGCGGGGGTAGTCCTCCGGAGCCCCGAGGGAAAGGAGCTCGAGTACGCTGCACGACTCGAGTTCCCCGCAACCAACAACGTCGCCGAATACGAGGCTCTGCTCCTCGGGATGCGCCTTGTGCGCTCCCTGGGGATCCGGCGCCTCCTAGTGAAGGGAGACTCTCAACTCGTTGTCTGCCAAATGGACAAGTCTTACCTGTGCCATGACGCAAATCTAAGTCTTTACTTGCAGGAAGTACGGAAGATGGAGAAGCACTTCGACGGCCTTGAGGCCCGGCATATCCCGAGGAGGGAGAATGACCGGGCCGATGCCTTGGCCCGGGCAGCAAGCGCCCGGGAAACGCTCCCCAGGGGGGCCTTCTTGGAAATCATCATGAAGCCCTCGGTGGCCTCCCCAGATGCAGGCCCCAAGCCCCCGGTCCCAGAGGTCGCCGAGATCGTCCGGCCTTCATCTTGGATGGACCCCCTCATCTCCTTCATCAAGGGAGAGGGGGACCCTCCCAATGAGACTGAGGCTAAGCGCCTCCGGGCCAAAGCCCGGGCATATCTCTTACTGGAGGGAAGGCTCTACAAGCGGGGGGCTTCAGCCCTCCTGCGCTGCCTCCCCCGGTCGGAGGGACTTCAGCTCCTGGAAGACATCCACGCGGGGAGCTGTGGTTCTCACCTAGCCCCGCGTGCCATCGCCGCCAAGGCCCTTCGGCAGGGTTTCTACTGGCCTACAGTCATGCGCGACGCGCGAGACCTTGTCTCCGCGTGCGAAGCATGCCAGAAGATGGCCAAGGGCTCGAACCTCCCCCCTGTCGCGCTGCAGACTATCCCCATCACTTGGCCCTTCGTGCGCTGGGGGATGGACCTCCTAGGGCCCTTCCCCCCAGCGCCCGGAGGATACAAGTATGCGGTAGTCGCGGTCGACTACTTTACAAAGTGGGTTGAGGCGGAGCCCTTGGCTAGCATCACCTCCCGGGCCGTCCAACGATTTTTCTGGAAAAACGTCGTTTGTCGTTTTGGTGTCCCCCGGGAAATCACCGTGGACAATGGGACCCAATTCGACTCGGCTTATTTCCGGGAATTCTGCGAAGGCCTTGGGATCGTCATCCACTTCGCCTCAGTGGCCCATCCTCAAAGCAGCGGGGCTGTCGAGAGAGTCAACGGCGTAATCCTCCAGGGGTTACGCCGGAGACTCGAGCAAACCGCTTCCAAGCGGGGCGTATGGGCAGAGGAGCTCCCTAGCCTCCTCTGCTCGATGCGCACGACCCCGTCCCGGGCCACAGGGCGTGCTCCCTTCTCTCTGGTCTACGGGGCGGAGGCAGTCCTCCCCCCGGAGATCGGCTTCCGGTCGCTGCGGGTCGAGCTCCTGAACGGAGCCACGACCGCAGCGTACCGGGCCAACGAAGACAACCGGCGGCTGGAAATCAACCTCGTGGAGGAGGAACGCGACCGAGCGCTCCTCCGCCACGCCATCTACGAGCGCGAGATGTCGCGCGCATACAACCAGCGCGTGCGCGAGAGAGCTTTCCGCCTTGGGGACCTTGTCCTCAAGCGCGTCACAGACCCCCAAGCCCAGGGTAAGCTCTCCCCCAAGTGGGAGGGCCCCTACAGGATCTCCGCTGTCCTAGGCTCGGGGGCCTACAAACTCTCCAACCTTCAAGAGCAGGAGCTGAAGCACACCTGGAACTTGCGTTTACTTCGCAAGTTCTACGTCTAGCCTTACGGGCCTGTCCCCTCCCCCGGAGCGATCACGTCGGAGGGGGAGGAGGGACACTGTAGCTTCCCTCCCCCCCCCTTCGCGGTTTCGCAGGGGGGGCTTTGTATATTTTGTTAATAAATGCGTAGCCTTTGTTCTTCAACTGTCTCGTTGCAGGTTTTTCTCATTACCGCCCCTAGCGGCGATGCCCTCCCCGCGAGGAAGCCCTCTTCGCGAGGATGCCCTCCCCGCGAGGATGCCCTCTCCGCGAGGATGCCCTCCCCGCGAGGAAGTGGGTCAGCCCCAACAAGTCCCTACAACGGAGCCTGCGCTCCCGTAGGGCGGCTTACGATCAGCCCTCGTGGACTGAGGGTGTAAGCGGCAACCTGGTCGCAGTGGCCGTGGTAACGAGTCACTTTGGGAGACTAGTCCCCTGCCCAAACACTCAAGTCCCATCTTCGGGCATTTCCTCCTCCGGGAGTCGACGTTATTCCCGGCTCCCCGTTCTCACGGCGACCGGAAGATCAGCCCCTTGCGGCTTGATTGGATCTATCCTCCTCCTCCGGGAGTCGACGTTATTCCTGGCTCCCCGTTCTCACGGCGACCGGATGATTATCTCTCGAAGGCCTTATTCCCGGTTCCCCGTTCTCACGGCGACCGGACGGTCTCCCGGGAAGCTCCCCTCCGGAGCTCTTATTGGCTTTTCATGAGCCCCTTCCGCGCCTTGTTCCCGGTTCCTCGATCTCCCGGCGGCCGGATGAACCTCTCCCGGTGCCCCCGGGCACCCCGGAAGGTCCCTCCCTCGGAAATCCTGTTTTTACAATTTTCTAACTTAGAAAATATCTCGTACAGGTTATGCTCCCCCCGGGGACCCTGTTACCCCCACAGCGCGCGGAGGCCTCCCCCCGCCCGCTGTGGGCGGGGGGGACAGGGGGCCCCCGGGTCACCCACGAACAAACTTAGCTCATCCTTGTTAAGATGAGTCGTCCAAACCATCCAAGAAGAAGAAAATAGAGAGGCACAGTAAAAGGAAACAACGCGCTTTATTGATCAGCAAACCCGGAGGACATCTTCCCCCTCCGGTGGGTTTCGGAAATGATACAACCCGGGTCCTAACCCGGGGGATTTTCTACGAGCCTAAGGCCCCTACGCCTAAAGCTCCCGGAGGCGCTCCCTCAGCTCCCGGGCCAAGTCCCGGTACAGCGCCCGGACGCGACGCTGAGAGTCCCGAAGTACATCTTCGGGCCAAAACACGTACCCAGCCGGCGGAAGTATCCGGAGAGGAGGTATCATCTGGGCCTTCGGGCGCGGGGGAGTTAATTCAGCACGGCTGTTGTCAAAATTATCCAAGTGCCACTTCGGGCGCCACCTCAACCGTATAGGCTCCCGGGCAGTACCCCCGTCGCGCTCCCCGGAGACAAGGCTCAGCAAAATCAAAGCCGCTTGGGCGTCCCCCGGAGAGCCTCTCCCGGACCCGTTGCTCGGGAGTAACCCCCCGGGAACCCTGGTAACATTTCATTGCAAAGATAAAAATTTCAAATATATTTCATTGGAAAATGTTTTTGTACAAGTGCCCGGGGCTTCTCCTAAGAAGCTACCGGAATCAAAATGTCTAACAAAATAAAAAGGGGTCCTAGCTAAAGACCCGGGGGAGGCTCATACTTTAGCATTGGGGTCCTACCCCCGGGAAGCTTCCTCCGCGGCCGGGGCAGGGACATCCGCGGCCGGAGGTGCTGGTGTCGGGAACCACGTCCGGATGATCCGGTCGTAGAACCCCTCCGCCAGAAGCTCCACCTCCCGGCGCGTTGGCTCGAAGGCCTCCGGGAAGCTCCGGGGGATGCTCCCCCCGATCGCCCGGGCGCCGACCCCACGGTAGTCAACGAGCCCCGCGGCGGCCGCGATGACGGGGATCGCTCGGCCCCGTGCCCGGACGTCCGCAGCCTCCGGGATGGCGGAGACTTGTGCGTTAAGAAAACGCATAGCCTCCGCGAGGGTCGCCGGAGGCACCTCCGGGCCGCTCCCGGAGCCCAGGCTAACGCCAAGGCTTTCCAAGGCCGAGCGGACGGAGCGGCCCGCGTCCGACACCGCCCGGATGCTGGAGCTCTCGAGCTCCCGGAGCGCCTTCTCCCGCACCTTGGCCTCCTCTCGGAGGCGGATGTAGGCGCCCTCCGAAAGGTGCACCTGCGCCCGGGCCCGGGACAGCTCATCAAGAGCTTCGTCCCGCTCCCGGAGGGCCGCCTCCCGCTGCTCCACGCAAGTGGCGGCCCGGCTCTCCGCCTCCTTGAGCAGCCGGGTGACCCGCTGCGAAAGGCCCCAGGTAACAGTCGCTACCTACAAAATACATAAAGAGTTAGAAAAATCTTAAGTGCAGGAAAAAAAGCCGATGTGTTAAGAGCTCGGGTTACCTGGGCTCCGAGGGACTCGAGGCCCTCAAAACGCACGTGGAGCGTTCCTCCTGCTACGAAGGCCTGCACCTTCCGGTTGTGCAGGCCCTCCGCGTAGCGGGCCACCTCCCCCGCGGGAAGCAGGGAGGTACCTTGCCCGGCCCTCCCGGCGCGGCCGAGAGAGGGCCCCCGGACTTCGGAATCCGGGAGCATGGCCGGCGTCGCCGGCGTCTTCGTCGACGAAGTTTCCTCCGAAGACGAAGACGAAGATTGGGCGGGGTTCTCCGCCCGGGGGGGGATCATCGGGCCTTTCCCCGCCCCAGGCCGGAGGGCCCTCGGAGCCTCCTGCTCCGGGGGGACCTCGAAGACGGAGGGGCTCCCCCCCTCCTCATCAACCGGCCAGAGGCGCGGAGGCGCCGCCCCCGAAAACCTAACCTCTAGCCTCTCCGGCGCCAATGCCGCCGGGAGAGGCGAGAGGAGCGTCACGCGAATTGGCGACGGGGCGTAGTCCGCCGAATCGGACCCCGCCCCATCGACAGCAACCTCCTTCCCCCGGGCCTCGACGGGGGCCTCCGGGGGCGGAGGCGTCGCCTCTGCCCGGCGCGCCGCCCGGGCATGTTCGGCTCCGGGAGCCGCGTCCCGGGCCCTCACCGGCGTCTTTGCCGGCGTCGTCGTCGGGGCGGGGGTCTTCTGCACCCGGGGCCTTTTAGGCTCCGAGCTCCCGGCCGCATCCTTCCCCCGCTTATGAGACCCGGGGGTGGGAAGGGGCTTCCTCTCCGGAAGCCTGAGCCCGTAGGCCTCGGCCACCAGGTTCCGGGGAGGTCCCTCCCCCACGAGGCGCACGATGCGCTCGTGTTCGTCGGCAAAGAACCTCCCCTGGAGGTGCTCCGCCTTGTCCTTCGCCGCCGGATACGGGCGCACTGCAAGAGGTAAAGAGTTGGTCAATTTTCATAAAAAACTGCAAGTACAAAAATGCAGGACTTACCCGCGTCACCGGCTTGACCGGAGGCCGCTGCTCCGGGCCCATGCCGATCCCCCTTCCCCCGCGTGAGAAGGGGGAAAGCCGCAGGAGCGCCAGCTCCTCCGCGGCGTCCCGCATCGAGCGGGCCTTCTTCGCTAGCACCACCTTCCCGAGGAGCTCGAACTCCTCGTCCGTCCACACCGACGGCTTCGGTGCGGATGACCGGCTGTAGGTGGGAGGCTCCGGGGCGTAGACCACCGCCTCGTCCCGGACCCGGAGGTAGAACCACCTCCGGAGCCAGTCCCCCCAGTGGTCCCGGGAGGCCACCGCCGGGTAGTCCGCCACCCGGGAGGGCAGCATCTGGACCATCACCGAGCCGAAGGGGGACTTCGGTCCTCCCTTCACCAGGTGGGAGCTCCGCGCTGCCGGCTGGTAAAAGTACCGGAAGGCGCGGAGGGTGGGCTCCTGCCCGGTTGCCGTCTCGTACAACCAGATGAAGAGACCCATCCGGACGAGGGCGTTGGGGGTGAGGTGGTTGAGCGCCACCCCGTACTCCTTCAGGAACTCCCGGAGCATCGGGTGCACCGGGAGCCGGAGCCCTGCCTCGAGGAAGGCCTCAAAGGCCACAACCTCTCCGGGCCTGGGGCGGGGGGCTCCGTCCTTCTTTAGGGGGACCCGGATGTCCCCCTCTTCGACGACGCCCTACTTGACCAGGGACTCCGCGTCCGAGGCCGAGAACTCGGAGGCCCAGAGGAAATCCATGGGGATTTCCTCCGGGGGCACCTCCCTGGTCTTCGCTCGACCTTTGGGCGCCATCAGGTCAGTTCTTTGTTTTTCGGTGGCTATGTTTTCAGGTGACTACGTCTACAACTCCCGGACGCTCGCTACCGGAAAAGGCTACCGGAGAGGTTACCGGAAGAGCGCTGCCGGGAGAGCTGAAGTTAGGGTTGAAGATTTGGAATGAGCTTCCGGGGCCCCTAAGGCCCTATTTATAGAGGCTGGCTATGATCTAGATGCGCGCCACATGGCCCCCTCGGAGCAATCTGGACCACTGAAATTCAAACCGTGCGCGGGAAACGAAGGGACAGGCGCGTAAATCGAGGCGCCGGTTTGAACCGCGCGTGCATTTATTGCGAAAACGGCGCGGCCATAAAGCGCCCGGCACAGAAACCGAAGCGTCGCCGGGGGTCCGGTGATTTTCGTCCGGAGGTTTCGCCCGGAGAGTTTCCCGGTACCGTAACCATTCCCTGGGGGGCTGCTGTTGGGGGAAATCTCCACGCGGCCAAGTCCAGGTAAGTTCATGGTTGCCCGGGGACGGGGGCCTCCGGTGCCTGCCCCGGGCGCCGCCTTTTGGCTCCCGGGACAATGCCTCCGGGGCATGTCTCGGGCGCCGCCTTTTTGGCCCCCGGGACCGTGGCCCCCGGGCTGGTCCCGGGCGCCGCCATTGGCCCGGGGATAGTGGCCTCCGGTGCCTGCCCCGGGCGCCGCCATTTGGCCCCCGGGACCTTGTCCCCGGGCGGGTCCCGGGCGCCGCCATTCGCCCGGGGACAGTGGCCTCCGGTGCCTGCCCCGGGCGCCGCCTTTTGGCCCCCGGGACCGTGCCCCCCGGGCGGGTCCCGGGCGCCACCATTCGCCCGGGGACAGTGGCCTCCGGTGCCTGCCCCGGGCGCCGCCTTTTGGCTCCCGGGACGATGCCTCCGGGGCATGTCCCGGGCGCCGCCTTTTGGCCCCCGGGACCGTGCCCCCCGGGCGGGTCCCGGGCGCCGCCATTCGCCCAGGGACAGTGGCCTCCGGTGCCTGCCCCGGGCGCCGCCTTTTGGCCCCCGGGACGAGGCCTCCGGGGCATGTCCCGGCCGCCGCCTTTTGGGCTCCCGGGATCCTGCCCTCCGGAAAGGGTCCCGGACGTCATCGCCCTTCTAAAAGGTAAAGTCCCTGTTTGTTTATCACGTGCAGGTCACGCGAGGGACGCCTCGGGAATCAGCGACCACCTGTCAAGCATCCAAGACGTTTGACCGGAAGAAAGACGGTCCTACCCTTCAATCCGACGGTGGCTTCCGGGGTAGTTTAGACTTTTTGCTTCTTTTTGGGGCTATTAATAGCCCTTGTACCCCTCTGTTGTAAAGGATCAGTTCATTATTATTTGGAATAGCTAATCTCACAGACGTGCTCCAGAAGCCTCTCCCCCGGAGAGAGCCTCCCCAGCCGGCTCTGGTCGGGAGCGCGTCGACAGGACTAGGGCCCCCACCGGGACCCGAACCTGTATAAATCCACGTGTCAATTCTTGTGTTTGTCCGGCGGGGGAGGACCGGTCACCCGGTCAACCCGCGCTGCGTAATCTCCGCTAGGATCGTCTTCAAAACCTGCCGGGGTATTCTTAATACCACGACAGGAAGGCAAGAACCGATGACGGTTCTTCTTCCCAAGGGGAACCTTCCCAGAAATCCCAGGAGCGAATGGGATTTCAAATAAGGTAAGAACCTTAAATTTGGTAATAATCTTAAATAAAAACTGCTCAAATTGTCCTTCATGTCAGGCGAAGAAAGACGACGCCCAGCTCTTCAACCGCCTCCGGAGAGGTTGAAGTCGCAGCTGGTGCAGGAGCTTCCAACGAAGAACGCTCCACCCCTGTGGTCCAGGAAGTCGTCCAGACCGCAGGGGAAAGAATAAATGTAGGGACCCAGTCACCATCGATGACTACTGGGGGTGGCGTCCAGCCGGCACTCCCACCAATTGTCCCTGCAGTAAGCGCATCAGGGGCTCCAGCGAGGATTCCCGCTGAACTGAATGATGCTGTCTTACAAAAGTTTATGAAGGTATAATAAAACTCTGCTTTTGTGCCTGAATTGTACTTAGAACACCTTTGATCTTCTTCTTTGGCATCACAGGGATTATCCTGGCTAATAAGCCATTCGAATGTTGTGATGGCCAGTACAGAGGCCATTCAAAAAGAACACGACAGCCTGCGCAGGTGAGTACCATTACCCTTTGGTTAGCATGGGTGCATCTTGGTTGTGACTGCCTTGATTTTGCTGCAGAGAGGTTACATTTTTGAAGAAAGAGGTGGCCGGTTCAGTCTCAATGTTTAAGAAACAAGAAACTGAACTTAACAAACTTCGATCAGAGAATGCTGGTAAGCCGATTCCTGATTAGGAAGACTTGAATCCATAATATGCAAATAATCTCTTCTCTCTGTACAGCGCAAGCAGGTCGAATTACGCAGCTCAGTCGAGACAAGGAGATTCTTGAATCCTCGATTCGCCACACCGATCGGGCAATCAAAGAACTGAGCCTCCGGATCTTCGAAAAACTAAAGGCCGTGGCTGATCTTTTGAAGACCGATGTGGTAGAACTGAGGCAAGACAACCTCAGCGTAAGTGACTGGACATCGCTGCTTACTGCCCAGGCGGATTCACTGCTTGAGTATCTCCCTGGAGATATACGGCGACGCGAAGAGGCGATCAGAACCAAGGTTCGATCAGCCGCAGCAGCCGTACTCAGCCGGGTTCGACTTCACCATGGTCCAAATGCAGATCTGAACGCATTGGTGGGTCCGGTTGAGGTCGAGAGTGAAGAGCTGCTCGATGCAGTCATAGAGGAAGTCAAGCCCCTAGTAGATAGACTCCTGACTGAGCTGGGGATCGAATGATCCTTATTTTTGTACTCAAACAATTGTAATTGCAATGCCATGTATGTAAAACTATTTTTTCAAAAGAAAGTGCATATTCACATCATAAATTTCATACTATAAGTATATCCCTCTAGCCCCCGCCTCTGTTTTGTGAATACTGAAGCCTTAGTATTTTAAGCAGAGGGGAAAACATAAGTATGATGACCAGGGATATGTGCTTCAAGCTGATAGTCAGGATTAAAGTAACATTTTAACCTTATTGCAAACTGGTAGCCACCCAGATGACCGAGGACTAGCCAGATAGTCCCGTGTGCGTTGAGAAACGGCTTATTTAGGAGTGACTTATCTGGAAGGGATCATGAGATCGACCAGCGAATCCGGTTGAAAAATGCTTGTAATAACCTAACCGCCGGCGATCAGCCCCCAGGTCGAATTTGTATAATGTGGGCTTAAAGAGAAACACTTATTGTATGAAAAGAAGACATGCTTTTTATGAAAAGATGCTAATTGAACAGGAAAAAGGGGTTGTGGTACTTACACGTAAAACTTGCGAAGTTGATCGATGTTCCAAGTATTGGACAAAATCCGACCATCCTCCATGGCTAACCGCGCAGACCCTGGCCGCGGCACTGAGACGACAGTGTATGGTCCTTCCCACTTTGGGGAGAATTTATTGCGGTTAGACTGGTCTTGACTTTTTCGTAAAACCAAGTCGCCAACATTGAGATCACGTGGTCGCACCTTTTTACTGTGATACTTGCGTAGAGCCTGCAAGTATACCGCGGACTTGATCAGGGCACGATCACGCCGTTCTTCCAGGAGGATGAGATCTTGCGATCGCTGTTCGGATTGGTTGACCTGTTCGAATTGATTCGTGCGAACAGATCCAATACTAACTTCCATAGGCAACACAGCCTCGGCCCCATAGACCAAATGGAAGGGTGTCTCACCGGTGGCTCGACTACAGGTAGTCCATAGTGCCCATAGAACAGTATAAAGCTCGTCTGCCCAAGCCCCCGAGCGGGTCTTGAGGCGATCAAAAACACGTTTTTTGATGCCTTACAATACTTGCCCATTGGCCCGTTCTACGGCACCATTGCTTTGTGGATGTGCCACAGAAGCAAAGCACACCTTGGTCCCAATCTGATCGCAGTAGTCTAGGAAGAGACCACTAGCGAACTGAGAACCGTTGTCTGTGATGAGACGGTTTGGAACACCAAATCGTGCCACAATGTTCTTGTGAAAGAACTTTTGTGCGGCTGATGCAGTAATATTTCGTACTGGTTCGGCCTCAATCCATTTTGTGAATGTGTCAATGGCTACGAACAGAAACTTGTACCCATTGACCGCTTGTGGCATAGGACCGACGATGTCCATTCCCCAGATCGCGAAGGGCCATGCGAGGGGAATAGTTTGCAATGCATAAGCAGGTTGATGAACCTGTCTTGCATGAAATTGACACTGTGGACACGTCTTGACCATAAGCTTGGCATCATCGAGTGCCGAAGGCCAGTAGAATCCCTGTCGAAAAACTTTTCCGACCAGTGTTCGGTATGACGCGTGTGCACCGCATACACCGTCATGTATTTCTTTCAAGAGGGATTTTCCTTCCTCCTGAGATATGCAGCGCATAAATACTCCTTGAGTACCCTTTCTGTACATAACCCCATCTATGAGTTTGTACAGACGCGCCTTTCGAATTAACCGATCGCTTTTGGTTTCGTCCTCGGGTAGGGTCCCATGTTCAAGATAGACCCTCAATGGATGAGTCCAATCTTGTTCCTGACCGAGGTTGGCAACGAAGGCTATTGCCGGATCATCCTCGACTGAAGTCATGATCGAAGGATGGTCCAAGTGTTCAATGAACACTCCTGCCGGAGCGGATGAGCGTGAGGATCCAATTTTGGATAATTGGTCTGCGAGAATATTGTCCTTTCGCGGGATGTATTGGACTTCGAAGTGACTGAAGTGTTTTTCCAATCTCCTCACTTCCCCCAGGTAATGAGCCATTGTCTCATCGGAGGTGCTGTACTCCTTGTTTACCTGGTTTACGACTAGCTGTGAGTCCCCCCTCACCACTAATCGACGGACTCCGAGGAATTTTGCTGCCCGGAGCCCTGCAAGAAGACCTTCATACTCTGCTGCGTTGTTGGTTGCAACAAAGTGTAGTTGAATGACATACTTAAGCTGTTCGCCCTGGGGGGTAACTAAGACTATTCCAGCCCCCGAGTGTTGAAAACTACGGGAGCCGTCAAAGTACATTGTCCAATAATCGGGGCACTCCAGTTCCTTTGCCAACTGCACGGGTGGCTCAGGGTTGGTCCATTCGACCACAAAGTCGGCCAAAACCTGAGACTTAACCGCCGTGCGAGGGGTGAAATGGATCTCGAAGGCACCGAATTCGACCGCCCATTTGGCGATTCGACCAGATTTTTCTGGATTTCGGACAATATCCCCTAAAGGAAAAGAGGAGGGTACTGTGATCTTGTGTGCTTGAAAGTAATGTCGTAGCTTACGGGAAGCCATCAGTAGTGCGTAAAGTATCTTCTGGACCTCAGGGTAGCGCTCCTTAGGACCATGAAGTACTTCGCTCACATAGTAGACAGGTCTGTGTACTCCTTCCCTTTCCGCGATCAGAACAGCGCTGACCGCGTGTGGGGTGGCCGCCAAATACAGAAGTAATGGTTCTTCCTTTTCAGGAGACACCAATACTGGCGGACTGGACAGATATGTTTTTACCTCCTGAAATGCTTTTTCGGCCTCGTCGGACCACGTGAAGTTATGATGTTTCCGCAAGGCTTTGAAGAAATGTAGTCCCCTTTCGCCTAATCGCGATATAAAGCGACTTAAAGCCGCCATGCGACCAGCCAGGCGTTGAACATCCTTCATGGTCGAGGGCGACCTCATTTGTTCAATAGCTCTGATTTTCTCAGGATTAACCTCAATGCCCCTGGAACACACAAGGAAACCAAGAAGTTTTCCTGAAGAAACCCCGAAAGAACATTTCTCCGGGTTCAATTTTATTCCAAAGCGATTCAAGTTACAGAAGGTTTCAGCAAGATCGTCCAAATGAGACAATCTTTTGGTGCTCTTTACAACCAAGTCGTCTACATATCCTTCGAGATTACGCCCTATCTGGGAAAGAAAGGTCTTTTGCATCAAGCGCTGGTACGTGGAACCTGCGTTCTTGAGACCGAACGGCATTCTAACGTAGCAGTACGTGCCGAACGGGGTGATGAAGGCAGTTTTCTCTTCATCGTCTTCTGCCATGCTAATTTGATGATATCCTGAGTAGGCATCCAGAAAACTCATCAGTTCGCAACCCGCAGTGGAGTCAACCAGCTGGTCGATGCGGGGAAGGGGAAAGTCGTCCTTCGGACAGGCACTATTGAGGCTAGTGTAGTCAACGCACATGCGCCACTTGCCATTTGACTTGCGGACCATGACCGGATTGGCGAGCCAGTCCGGGTGATTTACTTCGCGGATAAACCCGGCTTGTAAGAGTTTGTCTAACTCTTCTCGGATGGCTTCCTGTCGGTCGGTGGCAAAACGCCTGAGCTTTTGCTTTATTGGTCGTTGTCCAGATCGAATTGCTAATCTGTGCTCAATTACTTCCCTTGGGACACCGGGCATGTCGGACGGTTTCCACGCAAACACGTCTGCGTTAGCCCGGAGGAAAGCAACGAGGTCGAGTTCCTATTTGTCATCCAGGGCTGACCCAACCCGAATTGTCTTGGATGGGTCATCTGGGTACAAAGGAACTTGTTTGAGTTTCTCATCTGGTCGAGGAGCAGCCCTGATGGCATCGGTGGCAACGGTGGCGACCTGAGCGTCCCGGAGGGGAAGTTGATCGACCATCTCCAAAGATAGCCGGTCGCACGTGAGCGCCACGTTGCAACTACCTCGGACCGAAATGACACCTTTGGGGCCAAGCAATTTCCCGCACTGATAAGCATAGTGCGTTGCCATCATGAACTTAGCAAGAGCCGGCCTGCCAAAGATTGCATTATAAGCTGAATCACAATCGATTACATCGAAAGTAACCAATTTTGTTCGGAAGTTATCTGGTTCTCCCAGGGTGACCGGGAGGACTACTTGTCCCAATGGCATCATGGAGGGGCCTGGGATTATCCCATAAAACGGATGGATTATGGGCTTGATCTTCGAACGAGGAATTTGCATCTCGTCGAGTGTCTTGACCAATAAAAGATCAAGGGAACTTCCCCCATCAATCAGGACCCTTTCGACTCTCGCGTTACTGATGATTGGGGTAATAACCAGAGGTAGCCTCAATGGTCGAGTTAGCCCCACAGGACAGTCAGCGCGATCGAACGTCAAAGGCATATCCGACCAACGGGGATATTGAGGTTCGCCAAGGGATGTCTCCGTTTGGTTAACCTCTCGGCAAAAGGTTTTAAACTGCCTTTTGGAAACGAAAGAGGAGGAACCTCCGAAAATGACATTAACATGATTTTGAGGTACCTGATAAGCCATTTCTTCGTCTCCGTCGACGTCTCTAATCCCGCACGCCTGCTCTTTAGGCGGTAAGGTTGGCATCGGCCCAGCTCCTTGGTAGAAATCATCCAGCTGTTTCAACCAACTCCTGCAGTTTTTGAGGTCGTGGCCTGCGGAGTTGTGGAGTGGACACCACCTCTTGCCCTCCTGCGGATTAGTTGATTTTTCTGGCTGGTCGGAATCCCGGCCACCAGAAGCAGTTTTACTTTTAAAAGAAGACTTATTACCTTTGGTCGAAGGTGGTTTCTCCGCGACTGCGACCTCACGGTACTGTCCAGAGCGGTTCCTCTTCGACTTTTTTGACTTCCCACCCGGTGAAGACTCCGGCTTTTTGCTTGAATCTTCTTTCCTGGCGTCCTTGAAGCCTGGTTGGGGCGGTAGGTCCCCCTTGTCGACCATTCGGTTCCATTCGACTGCCTCGGCTGCATCGGAGTATCGATCAGCCATATCGAATAGATCGGCCACTGATCGAGGAGGGTGGATAAGCAAGTCTTCAGTGAATCTCCGGTATCGAACGGCATGCTTAAATGCCCTGATTACGGAGCCATCAGGTATGTTCGGGATGGTATTTCTTACCCCGACAAACCTCTTGACAAACTGCCGAAGTGTTTCGGTCGAAGTTTGCCGCAGTCTATGCAGGTCGTCCTCCTTACCCGGCTTTTGGTAACAGTTTTGGAAATTGCTGAGGATGGCATCGCATAGCATTTCCCAATTGTAGATGGAACCCTCAGGCTGATTAAACAACCAGGTTCTAGCCGGTCCTGCGAGGACTGTTGGCAGGTAGTTGGCCATGACCTTGTCATCGCCTCCTGCTGCTTGGATGGCAGTAATATAGATCTGAAGGAACTCGGATGGGTTCTGAGTTCCATCAAACCTCTCAATGGCCCCTGGTCGAAACTTATCGGGCCAAACGACTGCTCGTAGGCCAGGCGAGAAAGCTTTGCAACCAACGTAAGGACCGTGAACCGTCCTGCGACTTTCGGTTGGGTTTCGAGCAAACTCACGTAATGGCGAGGTTACTCGTGGTCCCAAACGAGAGTGAACGGGAACTCGATCCCTACTACGAGAGTCCTGCATCCGCCGGTATTTGTCCTGTCGGGACGGTACAGGTGGCGGGTAACTCCGTCGGCCAGAGCCAAAATGAGGACTATCTCGTTCACGGGAATGCGTCACTGAGCGGGAAGAGGCTGTTGTGGTCGCCTCGGATGCGACCTCGTCCAGTCTTTCCGCCAGGATCCTAAAAAAGGCCGGTCTCTGCGCATCCGTGACCGTAGGAGGAAAATTGCGCATGACTTCCGCGATAGATCGCAGTCGACCATGGGTACTTCTCCTAGGGGCACCAGGTGTTATTGTTTCTTCGTCCACTGGGAAATGCTCCGGTGGTAAGGAAGGAGTCTGGTCACGTCTACGACCACGCGACCGTCGAGAAGAACTCGGGGCAGCATCGTAACGTGCCTGCGCATCTTGAAGAGCCTCTAGGGCAGTTCTGCGTAGTTCGTTGTTCTGTTGCTCGAGATCTTGATCCTCCTTCTGTTTGCGATCTTGTTCTTCCCTGGCAGCCTGTTGATCGGGAGTTTCTTCCGACAACGCAACAAACTGCCTAGGGAGTGAGGTCGCCGATGGGGAAAACATTTCGGTTTGTTCCGAGTCGGACTCGAAATCAAAGAGACGGTGGAGGTTATCAGGGTCGAATCTTCCTGGGCTAACTTCAGGGTCACCATCATATTTTCCCTCAGCGGGATCGTATGATGGGCCGGATTCATCACCTAGCACATTAAGAACCTCTGTGGGTTCTGACCTTGTGTCAGTTACCTCCTGGTCGATTAACATGACTTGGGGAGATGATTCAACCTGTGGAAGATTCTGGCCTACGACCTCTTCCATCGGAACAGGATCGCTTGGAGAAGGCATTGGTATGTGGGCATAATCCTCGAGATCGAAATCATTCTCGGAATCATATGCTCCAGCCATGTTTCGGCGAACCTCCGAATTTCAATTAGGACGCCTTGAGAAAAGGCCCCACGGTGGGCGCCAGCTGTCGACGATTCGGACTCAGGGTCCTCAGCCGAACTTATGCAGAATTTTGTAATTGTGAGACCTTTCAAGATGACCCTCCGGGAAGGTATGCTGAACAATGGTGAACAGGAGCACAGAGAGTTTAGACAGGTTCGGGCCCTCGATAGTGGGAGTAATAGCCCTACGTCCTGTTGAGATTTCACTAAGTGTGGTAAAAAGTTTACAAATGGAGGAAAAAGTCCTCACAGGCGAGGATTTTTCCTGTAAGGGTGTACAAGGAGAAGCTATAGGAGACTTGTAAGTATTGTCTAATCTAAGCCGTAGACTTGGCTGGATGATTGAGATATCTTGTATCTTGATTATCCTTTTGAGTCTAGTTCTTCCGAAAAATGTCTTGGATCCCCCGTTTGATGTACTTTGCCACCTTTTTATGCTGGTCGAAAAGGTGTCATTATGAAGAAAACTGCATCAAACGGTTAGATGCGGTTGTTGGAGAACTGCTGCTAACTTCCACGGAGGTTATTAACACGTGTTAATCATGAATAACCGCATATAATAACCTCTGACGGTTGGTCTCCAACGTGGAGGAATCTTCGGGATGCTTGGAATATCCTGACATAAGGATAACCGAATAAACCCCAAGCACCCTGGTCGAGAACGTTCTGACCGCGGAATGTAGGCTGACCGCACAACATCCCGGATATCCAGTCCGCGTATAGCATACGAACTTCTAACCGCACAAGGCTGTCGGTCTGATCGCACGAAACCCGCGACCTGATCGCGTAAAGCTTGCGACCTCATGGTGATGCCCCTCAGAATAGCTTGAGTTCGCATCACCAGATACATGTTTGGTTCGAACCTGTCTTGAACCAAAAGTTTATTAGAAGTGACCCGGGTGTCAATCCTCGTCACGGGCTTTGGCTCCCGGTGCACCCGTTGCTCCGGGAGTTTTTGAAGGAGTACGGGGTGGCACTGAACCACCTGACGCCGAACGCCTTCATTCGGATGGGCCTCTTCATATGGCTGTTCGAGACAGCCACCGGAGGGGAGCCAACGCTCCTGCTGTTCCGGTACTTCTCCGAGCCGGCGGCGAGGAGCTCCCACTTGGTGAAGGGAGGGCCGAAGTCTCTGTTCGGCTCAGTGATGATCCAGCTACTGCCATCCTGGGTAGTGGAGTACCCAGTAGCGTCCTCCCGGGACCACTGGGGGACTGGATCCGAAGGTGCTTCTACCTCCGGGTCCGGGACGACGAGGTGGTGTACTCCCCGGAGCCCCCCTCCTACAGCCGGTCCTCCGCTCCCAAGCCCCCGGTGTGGACCGAGGAGGAGCTGAAGCTCATCAGCAAGGTGGTGGGCTCCCCGAGTGTCCGCTCTATGACGGACGCTGCCGAGGAGCTGACGCTGCTAAAGATCTCCCCCTTCTCGCATGGGAGGAGGGGGATCAGGATGTGTCCGGCCCAGCAGCCCCCGCAAAAGCCGGTGACCCGACGTAAGCTCCCGACTACTTTGCACGTTTTCTTTTCGCATATTTTTCTAACTCTTACCTTTTGCAGTCCGGCCGTACCCGGCCGCCCGGGAGAAGGCGGAGAACCTCCTTGGGAGGTACTATGCCGACCAGCACGAGCGGATCGTGCGCATCATTGGGGAGGGTTCTCCCCGGAACATAGTGGCCGAGGCCTTCGGGTTGAGGCTACCGGCGAGAACGGCTCTCCCCACCCCCGGTTCCCACAAAAGGGGGAAAGAGGTCACCGGGGGCTCTGAGCCAAAGCGAGCCAAGGTTCAGAAAGCCCCCGGTCCATCGACGACACTGGGGTCCACGCCCGTGAAGGCCCGGGACACAACCCCCAAGTCATGGCGTGCGCGGGCACCTCCCCGAGGACTCTGGAGAGGCCCGAGGAAAGGAGCCGGCCAGCGACGGGGGGCATCCGACTCGGCAGATTACGCCCCCTCGCCACCTTCGGCGGCAGCTCTCCCGGCAGCCCAGGTGCTACCGGAGCTGGAGAGACTGGAGGTTCGATTCACGAGGCCTCCCCTCTGCGTGTCGAGTGGCCGGTAGACGAGGGGGACAGCCCCTTGGTCTACGAGGTCCCCCCGGCGACGGAGGTCCCGGGGGCTCCACGGCCCGGGAAGGGGAAAGGGCTCCTCATCCCCCCACTTGGAGGTACTCCCTCGGAGACCTCATCGGCCTCCTCCTCGGAGACTTCTTCGACGGCGAGGACGACGGCCATCGCCACTCCGGTTCTCATCACCCCCGCGTCTTTTGCAAGGGGGCCCGTTGTCGGTCCCGATGGCTTCAGCGTCGTCAGGAGGGAGACCCCCCTGCTGTCTGCGGGGGAGGTCGACCGGTACGTGGAGAGTCTGCAGACTCGGAAGGTCCAGGACTACGTCTCGCAAGGGACGCTCCACGAGCGCTGCGCGGAGCTTCAATCCCTCCAGATCCAGGTTCTTTCTCGAGCCGGTGGATTGTTTCCTTTGGTACTCCTAACTCGGATTTTGACTAACTCTTGCGCTTGTAGGGGGCGGCCATCACCTAGGGGATTGAAGCGCACTTCAACCGGGAGCTGAATGACGCGAAGGAGAAGGCCGTCGCCTACTTGGAGCAGTGGGACAACGCCCTCCGGGAGTTGTCCCGGGTCGGGGCCCAGATCCACGCCTCCGAGAACACCAACGACGGGCTTCGGAGGGTGGCGAAAGCCAAGGAGGACGCCCTTCGGGAGCTCGAGGGCTCCAGCGTGCGGGCTGTAACGGACGTGGGCCGCTCCGTGGGCTCAGCCCTCGAGGGGCTCAGAGTGAGCCTCTGCCCGGGAGGCGCCTCGGAGGCGGCCCTGGGGACGCTTGCGGAGGCCGTGCGTTTTCTCAACGCACAAGTCTCCGTGATCCCTGAGTCCGCTAACGCCCGGGCATGGGGTCGGGCAATCCCGGTGGTGGCCGCTGCAGCCGGGCTCGTGGAGCATCGGGGGGTTGGCACCCGGGCAATTGGGGGTCGGATCCCCCGGAGCTTCCCGGAGTTCTTCGAGCCATCTAGGCGAGAAGTGGAGCAGCTCGCCGGTGGCTTCTATGACTGGATAGTCCTTGTACGATTCCTGGCGGCGACGCCTCCAAGGGCAGACGCTACGGCTCCGGCGGGAGCCTCCAGGGGGGAGGACACCAACGAACAAGTATGAGCCTCCCCCCCAGGCCTTTAGATAGGGCCCTTTTTTGTTTTAGGCTTTTGTTCCCGGTAGCTTCTTAGAGGAAGCCCCAGACACTTGTACAAAAACATTTTGATGAAATAGAAATGAGATTTTTTGCTAAGTTTTCAAATCAAATTTACCAGGTTTCCCGAGAGGTTACTCCCGGGGCTCGAGGAATCACTTCCGGGGAAAGACCCCCGGGGTTGAAGTGCAACCTCGAGGGCGTCCCGATGTTAGAGGGAGCTTCTCCGGAGGTGGAGCCCCTGGTCTCCAGCGGATGTCACTCGGGGGATACCCAGGCCACCTTCATCTTATTAAGTCTCCTTTCCGGGGGGACGTGGCGGGGGCGTTTACCAGGAGCCGATCCGGTTGCGGTGGCATCCGGAGTGGCACCTGGACAACTTTGACAATCACCGGGCTGAACTATCCCCCCCACGACCTGGGTCGAGGAGGGTTCCCCCGCTTCGACTACTTCCACCGGCGGGCTATGAATATTGGCCCGAAGACTTGCTCCGGGAGGCCTAGCGTCGTATACGAAGCTTGTACCGGGACCTGGCCCGGGAGATATCGGAGGGCCTCCGGGATTATTAGGCGTAGGATCATTCCGGGTTGTACCCCAGGTTGTATCGTGTTTAATGTAATGATACCCACCGGGGGGGAAGATGTCCTCCAGTTGAATGTTTTCAACAAAGCTAAGTTTGCTTGTGTATCTTTTTCGATAGTCCAGAACAGGGTGTTTTCCGGGTGCTCCTTATCCCCCCTCTCCATAGCGGGCCGGAGGGTAGCTCCGTGCACTGTGGGGGTGACAAAGTGCCCGGGGTAAGAACCCTTCACTTAAGATGTTGGGGAAAATATCCGCGAGACTAAATCCAGGTAAGTTGCGTCACATGCGACCGGGGATGTGGCCTCCGGCGCCTGCCCCGGGCGCAGCCTTTTGGCTCCCGGGACCTGGCCTCCGGCGCCGGTCCCTGGCGCCGCCTTTTGACTCCCGGGACCTGGCCTCCGGTGCCGGTCCCGGGCACCGCCATTTGCCCGGGGACGTGGCCTCCGGTGCCTGCCCCGGGCACCGCCTTTTGGCTCCCAGGACCTGGCCTCCGGTGCCGGTCCCGGGCGCCGCCATTTCCCCGGGGAGCTGGCCTCCGGCGCCGGTCCCCGGCGCCGCCTTTTGGCCCCCGGGACCTGGCCTCCGGTGCCGGTCTCGGGCGCCGCCATTTCCCCCGGGAGCTGGCCTCCGGCGCCGGTCCCGGGCGCCGCCATTTGCCCGGGGACGTGGCCTCCGGTGCCTGCCCCAGGCGCCGCCTTTTGGCCCCCGGACCTGGCCTCCGACGCCGGTCCCCGACGCCGCCTTTTGGCCCCCGGAACCTGGCCTCCGGCGCCGGTCCCGGGCGCCGCCATTTGCCCGAGGACGTGCCCTCCGGTGCCTGCCCCGGGCGCCACCTTTTGGCTCTCGGGACCAGGCCTCCGGCGCCGGTCCCGGGCGCCGCCTTTTGGCTCCCGGGACCTGGCCTTCAGTGCCGGTCCCGGGCATCGCCATTTCCCCGGGGACCTGGCCTCCGGCGCCGGTCCTGGGCGCCGCCATTTGCCCGGGGACGTGGCCTCCGGTGCCTACCTCGGGAGCCGCCTTTTGGCTCCCGGGACCTGGCCTCCGGTGCCGGTCCCGGGCGCCGTCTTTTCGCTCCCGGGACCTTACCTCCGGTGCTTGTCCCGGGCCTCGTCGCCCTTCTAAAGGTAAAGTCTTTGGTTCATGATCACGTGCAGGTCATGCGGGGAGCGCCTCGGGAATCAGCGACCACCTGTCAAGCATCCAAGGCGCTTGACCGGGAGAAGGATGTTGCTACCCCTCAATCCGACGGTAGCGTCCGGGGTAGTTTAGTCTTCTTTGCTTCTTTTTGGGGCTATAAATAGCCCTTGTACCCCTCTGTTGTAAGACAAGTGATTCATTATTGGAATAGCCAAAAATCAGGTGTGCTCCAGAAGCCTCTCCCCCGAGAGAGCTTCCCTAGCCGACTCCGGTCGGGAGCACGCTGACAAGACTAGGGCCCCCACCGGGACCCAAACCTGTATAAATCCTCGTGTCAATTCTTTTGTTTGTCAGGCGGGGGAGGACCGGTCGCCCGGTTAGCCCGCGTCGCGTTTTCTTCGCTAGGATCGTTCACAAAACCTGCCGGGGTATTCGCAATACCACGACAGTTGGCGCCAACCGTGGGGACTCGTGACAAGACGCCATGGCTCCCCCAAGAACAAGGGCTCGCACCCTTCCCGGTGACGACGGTCTTGGAGACCCGGCGCCGCCCGTCCGGGACACGGCTGTCCCGGCGCTTCCGCCCGGAGGCGGCCACGCCCAGGTACCGCCTCCCACCTTTCCTCTTAACTTAGGTGCCTCTTCTTCCGGGACGCTCCCGGTGACTGCGGGAACCTCGGCCGGGACCAGCACCCAGCGCTTTAGTGGAGGGCCAACTCCGCACCCAGCGCTCTATGGATGAGCTGCTCAGCGTGTTGGCGCGGCCTCCGGCCCCCACATTTGCGCCGCACCCATACCCGGTCTCTGGGGGTTTGGCCGCCCCGTATGACCCCGCTGGGGGATTCCCTCCCCTTGCGGGCTATACGTCCGGACCCTTCCCGACACCCGGGCCCGTCCCGGTGCCAGGGGCTACTTCCTGCCTGGGCCATTCGTGGCGCCTGGGGGATACCCCGTTCTGGGCCCATTCCTGGGGCCGGCGGCCCATTACGTGCCGGGGGTTTTCCCTATGCCGGGAGCCAGTCCCGCCCCGCGCGTCGCGTTTATCGCACCAGGGGTGGTCGACAGAGCAGCTCCCGTGCCTCAGCGGACTTCCCCCCGCATCGGCTCCCCGGCTCCGGACGCCGCCCCGGGGGCTCCTCCGACGCCGGTTCCGGATATTACAGGGGCTCCCCCCTTTCCGGTTCCGGTAGTTGCCACGGGGGCTCCCTCCACTTCGGTTCCAAACGTCGCCGTGGGCGCCCCCTCCCCGGTTCCGAATAATACAGGGGCTTCCCCCTTTCCGGTCCCTGGGGTCTTCGCAGGGGGCTCCCCCCAGCCGGCCCCGGAACCCTCCGGGCCGGTAGCTACAGCGCATAAGCTCCCTCCCTCGGCGGAACAGGTCCGTTTCTCCCGGGGGAGGTCGAGCGAATGCAGTCACCTGAGCGCGGGGAAGAACTTCCCCCTGGCCGCGGGCGTGGGGAGCCTCGCTCTCGCACTGGTCGGGGGAAGAGACCCGCTGAAGAGCCAGCCTCTCCGGAGGAGATCCCGGATGCCCGGGAACTCAGCCCCGGTCCAGAAGAAAAGCGTCGCCACCGCCACTCCGGTGGACCTCTTGGACCGCTCCCAGACTGCGATAACGAGGGTGTGTCCTCCTTCAAAGAAGACAGCGACCGGGACTCTCCCCGAGAAGTGCAGGGGGCTAACCAGCCCCTATGCCGGAGACTTCGCAGCATCCGGTGGTCGCTGGTCCGCTTCAACGTAGTGGACCTCTCCTCCTCCTACAACGTGATTATGGGGAGGACCACAATCTACCGGCTGGGGGCTGCCACTCATCAAAACTACCTCTGCATGAAGATCCCCGGGCCGCATGGCGTGATCAACGTCCGGGGAGACCAAGACATGGCCCGTGCTCTATACGAGCGCGCAGCCGCCACAATCAGAAGCGTCAACATCATTAAGGCGCCCGGGGGAAGGCCTTTCCCCCGGAATCAGACGTCGCTGTGCCGCCTCCCGGGAGGCCCCTCCTCAAGCCGCGTCCGGAAGGGAGCCTCCGGAAGGTCCTGCTGTCCCCGGGCGACGAAGACAAAACCGCCGGACCGGGGCAGAGCACCCTGAGGACCATGCAGCACAACTTGCAGCTTTTTTGCGCGAAAACTCTGATGTTTTTGCGTGGAAGGCTTCGGACATGCGGGGCGTCGCCCGGGAGGTCATTGAGCACAAGCTCGCAGTGGCCCCCGGTCACCCCCCGATCAAACAAAAGCTGAGGAAACTCTCCCTCGAGCGCCAAGAGGCAATCAAGGTGGAGATCACCCGGCTCCAAGAGGCGGGGTTCATTCGGGAGGTCCTACACCCCGAGTGGCTCGCGAACCCCGTCCTCGCGAAGAAGTCAACTGGCAACTGGCGGATGTGCGTGGACTTCACCGACCTTAACCGCGCCTGCCCCAAAGACAACTTCCCGCTCTCGCGGATTGACCAGCTCGTCGACTCTACTGCGGGGTGCGAGCTGATGAGCTTCCTAGACGCCTACTCGGGCTACCATCAAGTCCGGATGGCCGAAGGGGACGAGGAAAAGACGAGTTTCATAACTCCCCTCGGAACCTTCTGCTACGTCCATATGCCCTTCGGGCTCAAGAACGCGGGGGCGACCTTCCAGCGCCTCATGACGCTGGTTTTCAAAGATCAAGTCGGCCACAACGTCCAAGTCTACGTAGACGATGCGATCGTCAAAAGTCCCCGCGTAGCCTCCCACATCGACGACCTGGCGGAGACCTTCCGCAACCTCCGCGCGTTTGGGCTCAAGCTCAACCGGGAGAAGTGCGCCTTCGTGGTGCGCGTGGGAAAGCTCCTGGGTTTCCTTGTGTCCCAGCGGGGCATAGAGGCAAATCCCGAAAAGATCCAGGCATTCCTGGACATGCCCCCGCCGCGCTCCGTCAAGGACGTCCAGCGGCTCTCCGGCCGCCTAGCGGCGCTAAGCCGCTTCGTCTCGCGGTCGGGGGAGCGAGGCCTCCAGTTCTTCAAGATCCTCCGGGGGCTCGAGGGGTTTTGTTGGACCCCCGAGGCCCAAGAGGCCTTCGACGACCTCAAGAAGTACCTCACGAGCCCTCCAATGCTCGTGAGTCCGTCTCCAGAAGAGCCCTTGCTCCTCTACCTTGCCGCGACCCCGGTCGCCGTCAGCACGGTATTGGTGAAGGAGCGAGAGGGGCAGCAGCGTCCCGTGTACCACGTGAGTGAGGCCCTCCAGGGGGCCAAAACTCGGTACACGGAGATGGAGAAGATCTGCTACGCCCTCCTGATGGCGTCCTGGAAGCTTCGCCACTACTTCTTGGGACACCCCATCACCATCCCGTCGTCCCTCCCCCTGGGGGAGGTGCTGCAGAACAAAGAAGCCACCGGCCGGATTGGGAAGTGGGGGGCCGAGCTCGCCCCCTTCTCCCTGTCCCTCATAGGCCACTCCGCCATCAAGTCACAGGTCCTCGCCGACTTCGTCGCAGAATGGACTCCTGCCTCCGGGTCCGGGGACGAAGACCTCCCTGTGCCGCCCCGACGCAGTGACCATTGGACCCTCATGTTTGATGGGTCGCTCTGTCTCACCGGGGCTGGTGCGGGAGTAGTCCTCCGGAGCCCCGAGGGGAAGGAACTAGAGTACGCCGCGCGGCTCGAGTTCCCCGCAACCAACAACATTGCCGAGTACGAGGCTTTGCTCCTTGGGATGTGCATTGCGCGCTCCCTGGGGATCCGGCGTCTCCTAGTGAAGGGAGATTCTCAGCTCGTAGTTTGCCAAATGGACAAGTCTTACATGTGCCATGACGTAAACTTGAGTCTTTATTTGTAGGAGGTGTAGAAGATGGAGAGGCATTTCGACGGCCTCGAGGCCCAGCATATCCCGCAAAGGGACAATGACTGGGCCGACGCCCTGGCCGGGGCTGCCAGCGCCAGGGAATCGCTCCCCAAGGGAGCCTTCTTGGAAATCATCACGAAGCCCTCGGTGGTCCCCCCGGACATGGGCGACGAGCCCCACATTCCGGAGGTCACCGAGATCACTCGGACTCCATCATGGATGGACCCCCTCATCTCCATCATCAAGGGGGAGGGGGACCCTCCCAATGAGACCAAGGCTAAACGCCTCCGGGCCAAAGCCCGGGCATATCTCCTGCTGGAGGGGAGGCTCTACAAGCGGGGGGCTTCCGCCCTCCTGCGCTGCCTCCCCCGGTCGGAGGGACTTCAACTTCTCGAAGACATCCACGCGGGGAGCTGTGGTTCTCACCTAGCCCAGCGTGCCATTGCGGCTAAGGCTCTCCGACAGGGCTTCTATTGGCCCACGATCATGCGCGACGCGCGAGACCTTGTCTCGCGTGCGAGGCATACCAGAAGATGGCCAAGGGCTTGAACCTCCCCCCTGTAGCGCTGCAGACTATCCCCATCACTTGTCCCTTTGTGCGCTGGGGGATGGACCTCTTAGAGCCCTTCCCCCCAGCGCCTGGAGGATACAAGTATGCGGTGGTCGCGGTCGACTACTTTACAAAATGGGTAGAGGCAGAACCCTTGGTCAGCATCACGTCTCGGGCCGTTCAGCGGTTTTTCTGGAAAAACGTCGTTTGTCGTTTTGGTGTCCCCTGGGAAATCACCGAGGATAACGGGACTCAATTCGACTCGGCTTATTTCCGGGAATTCTGCGAAGGCCTGGGGCTTGTCATCCACTTCCCCTCAGTGGCCCATCGCCGAAGCAATGGGGCTGTCGAGAGAGTCAACGGCGTGATCCTGCCGGGATTGTGTCGGAGACTCGAGCAAACCGCTTCTAAGCGGGGTGCATGGGCAGAGGAGCTCCCTAGCATCCTCTGCTCCATGCACACGACCCCCTCCCGGGTGACGGGACGTACTCCCTTCTCCCTAGTCTACGGGGCGGAGGCAGTCCTCCCCTCGGAGATTGGCCTCCGGTCGCTGCGAGTCGAGCTCCTGGAAGGAGCCACGACAGCAGCATACCAGGCCAACGAGGCCAACCAGCGATTGGAGATCGACCTCATGGAGGAGGAACGCGACCGAGCGCTCCTCCGCCACGCCATCTATGAGCGCGAGATGGCGCGCGCATACAACCAGCGCGTGCGCGAAAGATCCTTCCGCCTTGGGGACCTTGTCCTCAAGCGCGTCACAGACTCCCAAGCCCAGGGTAAGCTCTCCCCCAAGTGGGAGGGCCCCTACAGGATCTCCGCGGTCCTGAGCTCGGGGGCTTATAAGCTCTCCAACCTTCAAGAGCAGGAGCTGAAGCACACGTGGAACTTGCGTTTACTTCGTAAGTTCTATTTTTAGCCTAACGGGCCTGTCCCCTCCCCCAGAGTGATCACGCCGGAGGGGGAGGAGGGACACTATATTTACTTTTCCCTCCCCCTTCGCGGCTTCGCGGGGGAGGCACTGTATTTCATTTTGTTATCAATACATACATCTTGCTCTTCAACTGTCTCATTGCAGGTCCTTCTCATTACCGCCCCTAACGGTGATGCCCTCCTGTAACACCCTGAGTTAGGGGTGAAAACTTCCTTTTTCATCAATAGCATGCATGCATGTATCTGTAGTATTAGCCAGATCAGTTTCTATCCTAAGCCCTAAAATCCCCAAAATCTATCCTGTGACCTCAAATCAAGATCAGATTGTTCAGATGTGATCTATTAGTTATCCTGAATCTAAAAGTCTTCAGAACCCAGATCCAATGCTATCTCTAAATTCCAGATTTATCAACTTCTTCTGTTTTCGAAAACAGAAATACCTTATATTACCCAAATACCCTAAGTTTCAGAAATACAGATTTAATCAAAATCTTGACCAAGTTCAGACCAGATTATTCCTGGAATATGATCATGGGTATGTCAATACCTTAATCTAAAAAGTTGACAGCCAGATTTCACCATCTAGACTCTTTTCACAAATTAGTCCAAGAGTTATCGCAAATTAGTCCTTATCTGATATCTGAAAATCCAAAAAGGCTAAAATCTCCAGATTAACTCCAAATTCAGAATTTCTTCGGCAAATCTTCTCAAAATGCTATTTTCCACAAGTCTCTCTTCTGTGCAGATATCAAAATCAAACCCTAAATGCTAGAATTCAAAATCGACAAAACTCAAATCCTAATTTACCCTAAATTACCCTATCTTCAGTTTGTATCAAAAACTATTCAAATGTACCAGATTTTATCAATTATCATTGCCACTTAACCTGTTGAATATAATCTGCCAGATTAGTGAAAGCAAATTCAGTTTAAACCTTCCAGAATTCCAGATTTACAATTCAGTCCAAAACTCAAAGAATTGAAACTGCAGTTCAGTCCAAATTTCGACCAGGCCAATTACTGTGCGCACGACCAGGAACCGCCGTGCTTGTGCGCCGTGGTTGCTCATCGCCGGTGAGGCTTCGCCCACGCTCGTGACCGTGCATGCCGGTGCGCACGTGTCCTCGCTCCAGCTAGTGCCGTGGCAAGGTCGCTGCTACGTCGACGACCAACGCCTGCTCCCGCGCGCGATCAACGGCTTTTTGTCAGCAACCCCTCGCCACGTCACTTTGCCGCGCCAGTGTTGTCGCCACCGCTTGCTACAACTTTGCCAGGTCCCGATGAGGCGACACTGTGATCAATTGCAAGCTTGTCGCCGTCGCATCACCGTTCTTCGCTGTGTCTTCGCCGCTGTTGCTCCAGCACGCAATCCATCTCATCTCAGCTGCCAATTACTTCGTTGTCTCCTCCTTGCAAGCTTCGCCTGGTCTATTTAAACCCCACTGTGCTCAGCAACTCCCTCACATCTCACTGGAAATCAGCCAAGTCCCAGAAATTCCTGTTCCAGTCATCTTCTCCGGCGAGCCGTCGAGGAGGCTCACGGTGCCAGCTTCATCCGTCGTACCAAACTCCAAATTGAATCCATCAGTGAGTTCCTCTACTTATCCTCCCTGTGTAGTACTGTTTAATTGCTCCCCGATGACCCCTAACGCCGGCGATCACCGGAAATGGCTGAAAATCGAAGATTGCCCTGTTCCGGCAATGCAGGCCAAACCAATTCGAATTAGCCCTCGAACCTGTGAAGCAAATTGATCAGTGAGCCAAATCAAGCAAGCCTGTGAAGTTGGATTTCGAAATTTAGCAAGAATCGAACCTTTTCCCTAAACCGAGCTTCACCAGAAAACCGGCGATCGTCGCCAGGCTTCTCCAGTGATCCTCCGGTCAATTTGATGTTACCAGAAGCTTCCCTACACCTCCTAGATGCTCTCCAAGCAAGGAATTAAGTTCTCTTGGCCTGTAGCAGAAACCCCCAATCAGCAGTGTCTCTTCTCCGGCGCCGATGACCCGAAAAGTGTTTCCGGCCGTTTCAGCCCAAATCATCTTGTCACTTAGATGTGCCTTAGTCTCCTGAGCATTTTTGTCTTCTAGCCCGACACCTAGATCGGCCTAGATTGGAAGTTACAGCCATGCCAAGATCTTGTCCAGAACTGATCTAGTGCAGCCAGTTCATCTCTGTTCATCATCAAATTTCTTGCTTTCCAGCCATTTCCTGCCCTAGATCCTGTTAACTTAATTGTTCCTGTTAGCAATGCCTACCTCCCAGACAAAGTGGTGCATCATTTGGAGCTCCAGATCAAAAGTTATGCTAAGCCCTAGTTTTTGGCATTGTCAGCTCTATGCCAGAGCTTGCCAGCCAGTGGCATTGACCTTGTTTACCCACTTCTGGTTGTGTAAATTGAAAACCACTTTGTCCACTAAAATTGTAGAGTTGTGATCTACATTTTATTCTACTACCACAAGTTAAAATAACCCCTCTATCATTCATCGACCCTATGTCGATGCTTTGAACCGAATGTCGACCTAAAGACATTCGCTGTTTTTGAGCGAACCAGTCGCAACCTTGGTATCATTCTAATATTTTGAGACATTTGGAACCTTGTAAACCTTTGACAGCTAATCTTAATATTGGTTTCCTTAACTTAACCCTAATCAGCCTCTAAACCCAATCATTTCAGAATCATCAAGACTTCATCTTTGCATCATTGCATATAGTATAATAATGTATGGAAAAGATTATGATTATTGGTTGTTTGTTTGATTGGAGAACAGATCAAGAGCCCGAGTTCGAGAACTTCACTGCGGATCCGACGTCAACTGCTGTATTTTACGACGCGGAAGGCAAGTCATATCCTTGGTCATCTTGAACCTATATTTTAAATGTCGCTAAAACATAACCTTGAATATAGGCAATATTGCATGTGAAAGATTGAGAATGGTTGGTTTATGAATTGGCAGTACTAGACTGGTTATTTGTGAAATGTGAAATAAACAAGTTTTGAGCTGTTGGGGGAAATCTCCACGCGGTCAAGTCCAGGTAAGTTCATGATTGCCCGGGGACAGTGGCCCGCGGTGCCTGCCCCGGGCGCCGCCTTTTAGGCCCCCGGGACCGTGCCCCCCGGGCATGTCCCGGGCGCCGCCATTCGGCCCCCGGGACCGTGCCCCACGGGCATGTCCCGGGCGCCGCCATTTGGCCCCCGGGACCGTGCCCCCCCGGGCATGTCCCGGGCGCCGCCATTCGGCCCCCGGTACCGTGCCCCCCGGGTATGTTCCGGGCGCCGCCATATGCCCGGGGACAGTGGCCTCCGGTGCCTGTTCCGGGCGCCGCCATGTGCCCGGGGACAGTGGCCTCCGGTGCCTGCCCCGGGCGCCGCCTTTTAGGCCCCCGGGACCGTGCCCCCCGGGCATGTCCCGGGCGCTGCCTTTTAGGCCCCCGGGACCGTGCGCCCCGGGCATGTCCCGGGCGCCGCCATTCGGCCCCCGGGACCGTGCCCCCCGGGCATGTCCCGGGCGCCGCCATTGGGCCCCCGGTACCGTGCCCCCCGGGCATGTGCCGGGCGCCGCCATGTGCCCGGGGACAGTGGCCTCCGGTGCCTGCCCCGGGCGCCGCCTTTTAGGCCCCCGGGACCGTGCCCCCCGGGCATGTCCCGGGCGCCGCCATTGGGCCCCCGGGACCGTGCCCCCCGGGCATGTCCCGGGCGCCGCCATTGGGCCCCCGGTACCGTGCCTCCCGGGCATGTTCCGGGCGCCGCCATGTGCCCGGGGACAGTGGCCTCCGGTGCCTGCCCCGGGCGCCGCCTTTTAGGCCCCCGGGACCGTGCCCCCCCCGGGCATGTCCCGGGCGCCGCCATTCGGCCCCCGGGACCGTGCCCCCCGGGCATGTCCCGGGCGCCGCCATTGGGCCCCCGGTACCGTGCCTCCCGGGCATGTTCCGGGCGCCGCCATGTGCCCGGGGACAGTGGCCTCCGGTGCCTGCCCCGGGCGCCGCCTTTTAGGCCCCCGGGAACGTGCCCCCCCCGGGCATGTCCCGGGCGCCGCCATTTGGCCCCCGGGACCGTGCCCCCCGGGCGTGGCCCGAGCGCCGCCATGTGCCCGGGGACAGTGGCCTCCGGTGCCTGCCCCGGGCGCCGCCTTTTAGGCTCCTGGGACCGTGCCCCCCGGGCATGTCCCGGGCGCCGCCTTTTGGGCTCCCGGGACCCTACTCTCCGGAAGAGGTCCCGGACGTCACCGCCCTTCTAAAAGGTAAAATCCCTGTTTGTTTATCACGTGCAGGTCACGCGAGGGACGCCTCGGGAATCAGCGACCACCTGTCAAGCATCCAAGGCGTTTGACCGGGAGAAGGACGGTCCTACCCTTCAATCCGACGGTGGCTCCCGGGGTAGTTTAGGTTTTTTGCTTCTTTTTGGGGCTATAAATAGCCCTTGTACCCCTCTGTTGTAAAGGATCAGTTCATTATTATTTGGAATAGCTAATCTCACAGACGTGCTCCGGAAGCCTCTCCCCCGGAGAGAGCCTCCCCAGCCGACTCCGGTCGGGAGCGCGTCGACAGGACTAGGGCCCCCACCGGGACCCGAACCTGTATAAATCCACGTGTCAATTCTTGTGTTTGTCCGGCGGGGGAGGACCGGTCACCCGGTCAACCCGCGCTGCGTGATCTCCGCTAGGATCGTCTTCAAAACCTGCCGGGGTATTCTTAATACCACGACAGTTGGCGCCGACCGTGGGGACCCGTGACGAATCGCCATGGCTCCTCCGAGAACAAGGGCCCGCGCCCTTCCCGGTGACGCCGGTCCCGGTGACCTGGCGCCACCCGTCCGGGACGCTGCTGTTCCGGCGCCTCCGTCCGGAGGCGACCATCCCCAGGTACCGCCTCGCACCTTCCCTCTCAATCTAGGCGCCTCCACCTCCGGGTCGCTCCCGGCGGCCGCGGGGACCTCGGCCGGGACGAGTTTCCCCCCGACGGCTCCCCCGGCTCCCCGGGATGCCCTGCTGGAGGCTCTCGTGGAGGGCCAGCTCCGCGCCCAGCGCTCTATGGACGAGCTCCTTAGTGTGTTGGCGCGGCCCTCGGCCCCCACATTTTCGCCGCACCCGTATCCGGGGATCATGCCCCCGTTTATGGGATACCAAGCGGCCCCTCCGGCGTCAGGGGGGCTGTCTACCCCGTATGATCCCGCTGGGGGGTTCCCTCCCCCCGCGGGATATACTTCCGGACACTTCTCGGCCCCCGGGCCTGTCCCGGTGCCGGGAGGTTATTTCATGCCCGGGCCCTTCGTGGCGCCAGGGGGGTACCCCGTCCCCGGCTCGCTTCCGGGGCTGGGGGGTCATTTCATGCCGGGGGCTATTCCTACGCCGGGAGCCAGTCCCGCCCCCCGCGTTACGTTTACCGCACCGGGGCCGGTCGACAGAGCAGCTCCCGTGCCTCAGCGAATTTCCCCCCGCGTTGGCTCCCCAACCCAGGACGTCGCCGAGGGGGCTCACCCCCCACTGGTTCCGGATGTCACAGGGGTTTCCCCCTTTCCGGTCCCGGTCGTTGCCACGGGGGCGCCCTCTTCGGATCCAAACGCCGCCCCGGGCGCCCCCCTCCCCGGTTCCGGATGATGCAGGGTCCCCCCCCTTTCCGGTCCCAGGGGCCGTCGCAGGGGGCTCCCCCCAGCAGGTCCCGGTAGCTCCCGGGCCGGCTGCCACAGTGCAGGAGGTCCCTCCCCCAGCGAAGCAGGTCCGCTTCTCCCGGGGGGAGGTTGAGCGAATGCATTCTCCCAGCCACGGGGAAGAGCTTCCCCCCGGTCGTTGTCGCAGGGAGCCTCGCTCTCGCACCGGTCGGGGGAAGAGACCCGCCGAAGAATCATCCTCCCCGGAGGGAAGCCCGGACGTCCGGGAAATCAGCCCCGGCCCGGAAGAGAAGCGTCGTCACCACCACTCCGGTGGCCCTCTTGGGCCGCTACCTGACTCAGATAACGAGGGGGGGTCCCCCGTTAAAGAAGACAGTAACTGGGGCTCCCCCCGGGAAGTGCAGGGGGCGAACCAGCCTCTATGTCGAAGACTCCGCAGCATCCGGTGGCCGCGGCCCTATCGTCCCCCGCACATCGAGCATTATAATGGCGAGGCGGACCCTTACGAGTTCATGCAGATCTACTCCACCGCCATCTCTGCAGCGGGGGGGGATGAGAGTGTCCAATGCAACGTCTTCCCCCTCTACCTCACCGGCATTGCCCGCTCCTGGTTTTACAATCTGAAGGCGGGCTCCATCAAGTCTTTCTCGCAGCTCAAGCGGGAGTTCTGTGCCAACTTCCAGGGGAACTACGTGCGTCCCCTGGACTCCTCGCAGCTGTATACTGTCCGGCAGAGAACTGGGGAGACCATCAGAAGCTTTTTCAAGCGCTTTGCCCAGGTGAAGAGCAAAGTGGCCCACGTCCCCGACTCTACGGTTATCGAAGCCTGCAAAAGCGGCATCCTCCCGGGGGAGCTCCACCGAAGGCTCTCCCGGAGCTGCCCCTCTTCCGCCGACGAGCTCTTCAACGTGCTCGAAAAGTACGCTCGGGCGGAGGAAGACGACATCTGGAAGAAGACCCAGGGGGCTCCTGCCCCCGCCGAGCGGGGGGCCCGGGATCCCCCCAGACGCCCCAGGCAGGGGGGCCGTAGCGAACCACGGCCTCGGGACACTTTTGTCCTCGAGGGCGGAGGCGGCTCACGCGACCCCCCGAAGGGCAACCGCCCCTTTCCCAAGCCGAGAGGCCATGGGGGAGGACAGTCTTCGCGCGGCCGCGAAGGCCCCGCGGGGAGAAGCCGGGAAGGACCGTGGTGCAGCTTCCACGGGTCCAGTACCCACGCCACCCGAGATTGCCACCAGCTGCTGCAACACTTCGCGGCATTCCTCGACCAGCGCGGGCAGGGGGGGGACTCCGGCCTCCTTGCCCCCTCGGCCAGCTGCTCCAGCCCTTCCCGCTCCCGCGGGGGGGGGGGGGGGGGGGGCAGGTGCAGGAGGGGGAGCCTTCAGACGCTCTCCCCTTTCAAACTTCTCAGCGCCGCATCAACGTCATTGTAGGGGGCTCCGCCTCCGGGCGGGACTCCAAGCGCCAGCGCAAGGAGTACGCGCGGGAAGTTAAGGTAGTGGGGGTGCTACACGCGTCCGTGCCGCCCAAGTGGTCGGACGTCCCCCTCACCTTTACGGCAGAAGACGCGCGAGGGGTTCGCTTCCCCCACGACGACGCGCTCATTGTCTCCGCGACAATCTACAACTGCCACTTGGCCCGCATCCTCGTGGACGGCGGAAGCTCCGCCGACGTCCTGTTCCTCAAAACCTTCAAGGAAATGCAGGTGGATGAGAAGCTCCTGCAACCAGCGGCAGGGCCTCTGCAAGGGTTTGTCCCGGGGAAGGCGATCCACCCCGTGGGCAAGGTAGATCTCCCGATCACCTTCGGCACCCCGGAGAACTACTGGACTGAGCTAGTCCGCTTCGACGTAGTGGACCTCCCCTCCTCCTACAATGTGATTATGGGGAGGACTACGATCAATCGGCTGGGGGCTGCCACCCACCAAAACTACTTGTGCATGAAGATCCCCGGGCCGCATGGCGTGATCGACGTCCAGGGGGATCAAGACATGGCCCGTGCTCTATACGAGCGAGCTGCTGGCACAATAGGAAGCGTCAACCTGATCAAGACACCCGGGGGGGAGGCTCCCCCCCCGGATGTAGACGTCGCTGCGCCGTCCCCTGGGAGGCCCCTCCTCAAGCCGCGTCCGGAAGGGGGCCTCCGGAAGGTCCCGCTGTCCCTGGGCAGCAGGGACCAAACTGTCCAAATCGGGGCAGAGCTCCCCCAAGACCATGCAGCGCAACTCGCAGCATTTCTGCGCGAAAACTCCGATGTTTTTGCGTGGAAGCCTTCGGACATGCGGGGCGTCGCCCGGGAGGTTATTGAACACAGGCTCGCGGTAACCCCCGGTCACCCCCCTATCAAGCAGAAGTTGAGGAAGCTCTCCCTCGAACGTCAAGAAGCCATCAAGACGGAGATAGCCCGGCTCCGAGAGGCGGGGTTCATCCGGGAAGTGTTGCACCCCGAGTGGCTCGCAAACCCCGTCCTCGTCAAGAAGTCAAGTGGCAAGTGGCGCATGTGCGTGGACTTCACCGACCTTAACCGCGCTTGCCCCAAAGACAACTGCCCGCTCCCGCGGATCGACCAGCTCGTTGACTCCACCGCGGGGTGCGAGCTGATGAGCTTCCTAGACGCCTACTCGGGATACCATCAAGTCCGGATGGCAGAGGGGGACGAGGAAAAGACGAGTTTCATAACTCCCCTCGGAACCTTCTGCTACCGCCACATGCCCTTCGGGCTCAAGAATGCGGGAGCCACCTTCCAGCGCCTGATGACGCTAGTCTTCAAAGATCAAGTCGGCCGCAACGTCGAAGTCTACGTAGATGACGCGGTCGTCAAGAGCCCCCGTGCAGCCTCCCACATCGACGACCTCGCAGAGACCTTCTGCAACCTCCGCGCGTTCGGGCTCAAGCTCAACCCGGAGAAGTGCGCCTTCGGGGTGCGCGGGGGGAAGCTCCTGGGTTTCCTCGTGTCCCAGCGGGGCATTGAGGCAAACCCCGAGAAGATCCGGGCCTTCCTAGAGATGCCCCCGCCGCGCTCCGTCAAAGATGTCCAGCGGCTCTCCGGCCGCCTGGCCGCGCTCAGCCGCTTCGTCTCCCGTTCGGGGGAGCGGGGCCTCCAGTTCTTCAAGATCCTCCGAGGGCTTGAGGGGTTCCGCTGGACCCCCGAGGCCCAGGAAGCCTTCAACGACCTCAAGAAGTACCTCTCGAGCCCTCCAATGCTCGTGAGTCCGTCTCCGGAAGAGCCCTTGCTCCTCTACCTCGCCGCGACCCCCGTCGCCGTCAGCGCGGTTTTGGTGAAGGAGCAAGGGGGGCAGCAACGTCCCGTGTACTATGTCAGTGAAGCCCTCCAAGGGGCCAAGACTCGGTACACGGAGATGGAGAAGATTTGCTACGCTCTCCTCATGGCGTCCCGGAAGCTCCGGCATTACTTCCTGGGGCACCCCATCACCGTTCCGTCGTCCCTCCCCCTGGGGGAGGTACTGCGGAATAAAGAAGCCACCGGCCGGATTGGGAAGTGGGGGGCCGAGCTTGCCCCCTTCTCCCTGTCCCTTACCGGCCGCTCCGCAATCAAGTCGCAGGTCCTCGCCGACTTCATCGCAGAATGGACTCCCGCCTCTGGGTCCGGGGACGAAGATCTCCCTGTGCCGCCCCGACGCAGTGACCATTGGACCCTGCTGTTTGATGGGTCGCTGTGTCTCGTTGGGGCTGGCGCGGGGGTAGTCCTCCGGAGCCCCGAGGGGAAGGAGCTCGAGTACGCCGCGCGGCTCGAGTTCCCCGCAACCAACAACGTCGCCGAATATGAGGCTCTGCTCCTCGGGATGCGCCTTGCGCGCTCCCTGGGGATCCGGCGCCTACTAGTGAAGGGAGACTCTCAGCTCGTTGTCTGCCAAATGGACAAATCTTACCTGTGCCATGACGCAAATTTAAGTCTTCACTTGCAGGAAGTGCGAAAAATGGAGAAACACTTCGACGGCCTTGAGGCCCTGCATATCCCGCGAAGGGAGAATGACCGGGCTGATGCTTTGGCCCGGGCGGCAAGCGCCCGGGAAACGCTCCCCAAGGGGGCCTTCTTGGAAACAATCACGAAGCCCTCGGTGGCCTCCCCGGACACAGGCCCTGAGCCTCCGGTCCCGGAGGTCGCCCAGATCGTCCGGCCGTCGTCATGGATGGACCCCCTCATCTCCTTCATCAAGGGGGAGGGGGACCCTCCCAACGAGACCGAGGTCAAGCGCCTTCGGGCCAAAGCCCGGGCATATCTCCTGCTGGAGGGAAGGCTCTACAAGCGGGGGGCTTCAGCCCTCCTGCGCTGCCTTCCCCGGTCGGAGGGACTTCAACTCCTGGAAGACGTTCACGCGGGGAGCTGTGGTTCTCACCTAGCCCCGCGTGCCATCGCCGCCAAGGCCCTTCGGCAGGGCTTCTACTGGCCCACAGTCATGCGCGACGCACGAGACCTTGTCTCCGCGTGCGAGGCATGCCAGAAGATGGCCAAGGGCTCGAATCTCCCCCCTGTAGCGCTGCGGACTATCCCCATCACTTGGCCCTTCGTGCGCTGGGGGATGGACCTCTTAGGGCCCTTCCCCCCAGCGCCCGGAGGATACAAGTATGCGGTAGTCGCAGTCGACTACTTTACAAAGTGGGTTGAGGCGGAGCCCTTGGCTAGCATCACCTCCCGGGCCGTTCAGCGATTTTTCTGGAAAAACGTCGTTTGTCGTTTTGGTGTCCCCCGGGAAATCACCGTGGACAACGGGACCCAATTCGACTCGGCTATTTCCGGGGAATTCTGTGAAGGCCTGGGGGTCGTCATCCACTTCGCCTCAGTGGCCCATCCCCAAAGCAACGGGGCCGTCGAGAGGGTCAATGGCGTAATCCTGCAGGGGTTACGCCGGAGACTCAAACAAACCGCTTCCAAGCGGGGCGCGTGGGCAGAGGAGCTCCCTAGCATCCTCTGCTCCATGCGCACGACCCCGTCCCGGGCCACAGGGCGTGCCCCCTTCTCCCTGGTCTACGGGGCGGAGGCAGTCCTCCCCCCGGAGATTGGCTTCCGGTCGCTGCGGGTCGAGCTCCTGAACGGAGCCACGACCGCAGCCTACCGGGCCAACGAAGACAACCGGCGGCTGGAAATCGACCTCGTGGAGGAGGAACGCGATCGAGCGCTCCTCCGCCACGCCATCTACGAGCGCGAGATGTCGCGAGCATACAACCAGCGCGTGCGCGAGAGAGCTTTCCGCCTTGGGGACCTTGTCCTCAAGCGCGTCACAGACCCCCAAGCCCAGGGTAAGCTCTCCCCCAAGTGGGAGGGCCCCTACAGGATCTCCGCTGTCCTAGGCTCGGTGGCCTACAAGCTCTCTAACCTTCAAGAGCAGGAGCTGAAGCATACCTGGAACTTGCGTTTACTTCGCAAGTTCTACGTCTAGCCTAACGGGCCTGTCCCCTCCCCCAGGGCGGTCACGCCGGAGGGGGAGGGGGGACACTGTAGCTTCCCTTTTTCCCCCTTCGCGGCTTCGCAGGGGGGCTTTGTATATTTTGTTAATCAATGCATAGCCTTTGTTCTTCAACTGTCTCACTGCAGGTTGTTTTTGTTTACCGCCCCTAGTGGTGATGCCCCCCCCGCGAGGATGCCTTCCCCGTGAAGATGCCCTCCCCGCGAGGATGCCCTCCGCGTGAGGAAGTGGGCCCTGCCCCAGCAAGTCCCTCCTGGAGGGCGGCTTACGAACAGCCCTCGTGGACTGAGGGTGTAAGCGGCAACCCGGTCCCCAGCGGCCGCAGTAACGAGTCACTTTGGAGATTAGTCCCCTACCCAAACACTCAAGACCCGTCTTCGGGCACTTCCTCCTCCGGGAGTCGACGTTATTCCCGGCTCCCCGTTCTCACGGCGACCGGAAGATCAGCCCCTTGCGGCTTGATTGGATCTATCTTCCTCCTCCGGGAGTCGACGTTATTCCCGGCTCCCCGTTCTCACGGCGACCGGATGATTATCTCTCGAAGACCTTATTCCCGGCTCCCCGTTCTCGCGGCGACCGGACAATTGCTTTACGAAGATTGGGTTTCTCAGATATATTTTCCCCCGGAAACATTATTCCCGGTCCCCCGTTCTCACGGCGACCGGACGAACCCTCCCGGGAAGCTCTCCTCCGGAGGTCTTCTTGGCTTTTCATGAGCCCCTTCCGCGCCTTGTTCCCGGCTCCCCGCTCTCCCGGCGCCCCGGATGAACCTCTCCCGGTGCCCCCGGGCACCCCGGAAGGTCCCTCCCTCGGAAATCCTGTTTTTTACAATTTTCTAACTTAGAAAATATTTCTACAGGTTATGCTCCCCCTGGGGACCCTGTTTCCCCCACAGCACGCGGAGGCTTCCTCCCGCCCGTTGTGGGCGGGGGGGGGACAGGGGGTCCCCGGGTCACCCACGAAGAAACTTAGCTCATCCTTGTTAAGATGAGTCGTCCAGACCATCCAAGAAGAAGAAAATAAAGAGGCAATAAAAAGTTTAACAATGCGCTTTATTGATCGACAAACCCGGAGGACATCTTCCCCCTCCGGTGGGTATCGGAAATGATACAACCCGGGTCCTAACCCGGGGGATTTTCTATGAGCCTAAGGCCCCTACGCCTAAAGTTCCCGGAGGCGCTCCCTTAGCTCCCGGGCCAGGTCCCGGTACAGCGCCCGGACGCGACGCTGAGAATCCCGAAGTACGTCTTCAGGCCAAAACTCGTACCCAGCCGGCGGAAGTATCCGGAGAGGAGGTATCATCTGGGCCCTCGGGCGCGGGGGAGTTAATTCAGCACGGCTGTTGTCAAAATTATCCAAGTGCCATTCCGGGCGCCACCTCAACCGGACGGGCCCCCGGGCAGTACCGCCGTCGCGCCTCCCGGAGACAAGGCTCAGCAAAATCAAAGCCGCTTGGGCGTCCCCCGGAGAGTCTCTCCCGGACCGTTGCTCGGGAGCAACCCCCCGGGAACCCTGGTAACATTTTATTGCAAAGGCTTAGAAAAATTTCTAATATATTTCATTGCAAAATGTTTGTGTACAAGTGCCCGGGGCTTCTCCTAAGAAGCTACGGAATCAAAATGTCTAAAAATAAAAAGGAGTCCTAGCTAAAGACCCGGGGGAGGCTCATACTTTGGCATTGGGGTCCTCCCCCCGGGAAGCTTCCTCCGTGGCCGGGGCAGGGACATCCGCGGCCGGAGGCGCCGGTGTCGGGAACCACGTCCGGATGATCCGGTCGTAGAACCCCTCCGCCAGCAGCTCCACCTCCCGGCGCGTTGGCTCGAAGGCCTCCGGGAAGCCCCGGGGGATGCGCCCCCCGATCGCCCGGGCGCCGACCCCGCGGTAGTCAACGAGCCCCGCGGCGGCCGCGATGACGGGGATCGCTCGGCCCCGTACCCGGACGTCCGCAGCCTCCGGGATGGCGGAGACTTGTGCGTTAAGAAAACGCACAGCCTCCGCGAGGGTCGCCGGGGGCACCTCCGGGCCGCTCCCGGAGCCCAGGCTAACGCCAAGGCTTTCCAAGGCCGAGCGGACGGAGCGGCCCGCGTCCGACAGCGCCCGGACGCTAGAGCTCTCGAGCTCCCGGAGCGCCTTCTCCCGCACCTTGGCCTCCTCTCGGAGGCGGATGTAGGCGCCCTCCGAAAGGTGCACCTGCGCCCGGGCCCGGGACAGCTCATCAAGAGCTTCGTCCCGCTCCCGGATGGCCGCCTCCCGCTGCTCGACGCAGGCCGAGGCCCGGCTCTCCGCCTCCTTGAGCAGCCGGGTGACCCGCTGCTCAAGGCCCCAGGTAACAGTCGCTACCTACAAAATGCACAAAGAGTTAGAAAAATCTTAAGTGCAGGAAAAAAGCCGAAGTGTGGAGAGCTCGAGTTACCTGGGCTACGAGGGACTCGAGCCCCTCAAAACGCTCGTGGAGCGTCCCTCCTGCTACGAAGGCCTGCACCTTCCGGTTGTGCAGGCCCTCCGCGTAGCGGGCCACCTCCCCCGCAGGAAATAGGGAGGTGTCTTGCCCGGCCCTCCTGTCGCGGCCGGGAGAGGGCCCCCGGACCTCCGAATTCGGGAGCACGGCCGGCGTCGCCGGCGTCTTCGTCGACGAAGTTTCCTCCGAAGACGAAGACGAAGGTTGGGCGGGGATCTCCGCCCGGGGGGGGATCATTGGGCCCTTCCCCGCCCCAGGCCGGAGGGCCCTCGGAGCCTCCTGCTCCGGGGGGACCTCGAAGACTGAGGGGCTCCCCCCCTCCTCATCCACCGGCCAGAGGCGCGGGGCCGCCGCCCCCGAAAACCTCACTTCTAGCCTCTCCGGCGCCAATGCCGCCGGGAGAGGCGAGAGGAGCGTCACGCGAACTGGCGACGGGGCGTAGTCCGCCGAATCGGACCCCACCCCATCGACAACAATCTCCTTCCCCCGGGCCTCGACGGGGGCCTCTGGGGGCGGAGGCGTCGCCTCTGCCCGGGGCGCCGCCCGGGCATGTTCGGCTCCGGGAGCTGTGTCCCGGGCCCTCACCGGCGTCGTCGCCGGCGCCGTCGCCGGAGCTGGGGTCTTCTGGACCCGGGGCTTTTTGGGCTCCGAGCCCCCGGCCGCGTCCTTCCCCCTTTTATGAGACCCGGGGGTGGGAAGGGGCTTCCTCTCCGGAAGCCTGAGCCCGTAGGCCTCGGCCACCAAGTTCCGGGGAGGCCCCTCCCCCACGAGGCGCACGATGCGCTCGTGTTCGTCGGCGAAGTACTTCCCCAGGAGGTGCTCCGCCTTGTCCCTCGCCGCCGGGTACGGACGCACTGCAAGAGGTAAAAAGTTAGTCAATTTCTCATAAAAAACTGCAAGTACAAAAATGCAGGGCACTTACGCCGCGTCACCGGCTTGACCGGAGGCCGCTGCTCCGGGCCCATGCCGATCCCCCTTCCCCCGCGTGAGAAGGGGGAAAGCCGCAGGAGCGCCAGCTCCTCCGCGGCGTCCCGCATTGAGCGGGCCTTCTTCGCCAACACCACCTTCCCGAGGAGCTCGAACTCCTCGTCCGTCCACACCGGCGGCTTCGGTGCGGATGATCGGCTGTAGGTGGGAGGCTCCGGGGCGTAGACCACCGCCTCGTCCCGGACACGGAGGTAGAACCACCTCCGGAGCCAGTCCCCCCAGTGGTCCCGGGAGGCCGCCGCCGGGAAGTCCGCCACCCGGGAGGGCAGCATTTGGACCATCACCGAGCCGAAGGGGGACTTCGGTCCTCCCTTCACCGAGTGGGAGCTCCGCGCCGCTGGTTCATAGAAGTACCGGAAGGCACGGAGGGTGGGCTCCCGCCCGGTCGCTGTCTTGTAGAGCCATATAAAAAGTCCCATACGGAGGGACAGGCGCGTAAATCGAGACGCCGGTTCGAACTGCGCGTGCATTTATTGCCAAAACGGCGCGGCCATAAAGCGCCCGGCACAGAAACCGAAGCGTCACCGGGGCTCCGGTGATTTTCGTCCGGAGATTTTCCCGGTACTGTAACCATTCCCTCCGGGGGCTCAAGCTTCGTCCCCGGAGGGCATGGGGGGCTGCTGTTGGGGGAAATCTCCACGCGGTCAAGTCCAGGTAAATTCATGATTGCCCGGGGACAGTGGCCCCCAGTGCCTGCCCCGGGCGCCGCCTTTTAGGCCCCCGGGACCGTGCCCCCCGGGCATGTCCCGGGCGCCGCCATTCGGCCCCCGGGACCGTGCCCCACGGGCATGTCCCGGGCGCCGCCATTTGGCCCCCGGGACCGTGCCCCCCCGGGCATGTCCCGGGCGCCGCCATTGGGCCCCGGTACCGTGCCCCCCGGGTATGTTCCGGGCGCCGCCATATGCCTGGGGACAGTGGCCTTCGGTGCCTGTTCCAGGCGCCGCCATGTGCCCGGGGACAGTGGCCTCCGGTGCCTGCCCCGGGCGCCGCCTTTTAGGCCCCCGGGACCGTGCCCCCCGGGCATGTCCCGGGCGCCGCCTTTTAGGCCCCCGGGACCGTGCCCCCCGGGCATGTCCCGGGCGCTGCCATTCGGCCCCCGGGACCGTGCCCCCCGGGCATGTCCCGGGCGCCGCTATTGGGCCCCCGGTACCGTGCCCCCCGGGCATGTGCCGGGCGCCGCCATGTGCCCGGGGACAGTGGCCTCCAGTGCCTGCCCCGGGCGCCGCCTTTTAGGCCCCCGGGACCGTGCCCCCCGGGCATGTCCCGGGCGCCGCCATTCGGCCCCCGGGACCGTGCCCCACGGGCATGTCCCGGGCGCCGCCATTGGGCCCCCGGTACCGTGCCTCCCGGGCATGTTCCGGGCGCCGCCATGTGCCCGGGGACAGTGGCCTCCGGTGCCTGCCCCGGGCGCCGCCTTTTAGGCCCCCGGGACCGTGCCCCCCCCGGGCATGTCCCGGGCGCCGCCATTCGGCCCCCGGGACCGTGCCCCCCGGGCATGTCCCGGGCGCCGCCATTGGGCCCCCGGTACCGTGCCTCCCGGGCATGTTCCGGGCGCCGCCATGTGCCCGGGGACAGTGGCCTCCGGTGCCTGCCCCGGGCGCCGCCTTTTAGGCCCCCGGGACCGTGCCCCCCCGGGCATGTCCCGGGCGCCGCCATTCGGCCCCTGGGACCGTGCCCCCCGGGCATGTCCCCGGCGCCGCCATTTGGCCCCCGGGACCGTGCCCCCCGGGCGTGGCCCGGGCGCCGCCATGTGCCCGGGGACAGTGGCCTCCGGTGCCTGCCCCGGGCGCCGCCTTTTAGGCTCCCGGGACCGTGCCCCCCGGGCAAGTCCCGGGCGCCGCCTTTTGGGCTCCCGGGACCCTACTCTCCGGAAGAGGTCCCGGACGTCACCGCCCTTCTAAAAGGTAAAATCCCTGTTTGTTTATCACGTGCAGGTCACGCGAGGGACGCCTCGGGAATCAGCGACCACCTGTCAAGCATCCAAGGCGTTTGACCGGGAGAAGGACGGTCCTACCCTTCAATCCGACGGTGGCTCCCGAGGTAGTTTAGGTTTTTTGGTTCTTTTTGGGGCTATAAATAGCCCTTGTACCCCTCTGTTGTAAAGGATCAGTTCATTATTATTTGGAATAGCTAATCTCACAGACGTGCTCCGGAAGCCTCTCCCCCGGAGAGAGCCTCCCCAGCCGACTCCGGTCGGGAGCGCGTCGACAGGACTAGGGCCCCCATCGGGACCCGAACCTGTATAAATCCACGTGTCAATTCTTGTGTTTGTCCGGCGGGGGAGGACCGGTCACCCGGTCAACCCGCGCTGCGTGATCTCCGCTAGGATCGTCTTCAAAACCGGCCGGGGTATTCTTAATACCACGACATGAGCCATGAACTATTATATGTATTTATATACTTATATTCATGAAATAAAACCCCTAGCCGTGACCAGAAAAATGGTGTGGATGGCTGTAGCACTGGAGGTGCTAGACTGCAAAGGAATGCAGGCACTGAAGGTGCAGGATTGTGGATGGTCTGGTCATTGGCATATAAGGACTAGAACCTTGTGTTGTGCGTCTAGTGGCATGAACAACGTGCTAACCGCAAGCCTGGTATGGGACAGGCCTGAACAAGTAATTATGTGGATCGCACATGAAACCCCTGCATGAGATGTGTATTGATGCACGATAAACACGGAGCGCGGCTCCCACTCATATCACTGAAGGTGATCAAGCACACTGACCCAGTAATGGGAATAAGCAAAGGGGTGGAGGTTTGGATACAACCTGCCACAACTGTGCCTCGCTGAGAGCCACAAGGTCGGGGGTGAATTGTGAGTAAAACATAACAAAAGTTCTTGTTATTTCCACCTTGCCGCTCACAGTATGAAGTGAGTCAGGGGTCCAATCATTTTGATAGGAAAGGTTTGAAAGTGGAATATCTTGCGGGTAAATTGGTACCTCTCTGCAGAGTTAAAAATATATTCGAATACTCCGAGCTCCCGGGTTTATAGGAGTCTGCTGCGGTGGATTAAATCCACGGGGTGTGACACAAATACTATTTTCTAAATAAAATATGTTTAAATCAAGATTACCCAAATGACATGTGTTGTCATGATAAGGAGTGCTGCCGTGGGCTGTCGTGTGTCGACGTGTCGCGGTAGTGCTATAATCTAGTGAACATGAATGATGATGTTACTTTATGAAAAGTGCTGCCATAAGATGAGATGAGAAAGGAAAAGATTATTTTACAAATATCCATAATTCTTGACTAGTCTAGGTTCATATCATCACTACTATATGTATCTACTCTTACCTATGACTTGCTGAGTACGTAAGTGCTCACCCTTGCAACTTTTAACTCAATAGATGGAGCCTACTTTGATCAAGATGATGGCACGGAGTACTACATGGATCCAGAAGGAGGAGAATCAGTTCCGCCAGAACCCTGAAGTGTGTTGTTCTGCCGTCAACTTCTTTTGTGGGAGGGTCACCTATATTCTGCTGCGTAGTTAAATATTTTGTTAAACCCTGAATGCCTTGTAGGCATTGTAATCCTCTTTATGTAATATTAAGGCCAGCAGGCCACACTGCTTAATATTTTGTAAGTACTCTGTTGCAATGTAATATACTCCTGTGTTTGACTCATCCTGGGAAGTCAAAGGGTTGTGGTTTGAGACTAGCTGCAGCGAGTTAGGTCTCTACAGGAGTAGTCGTTGTCCCAGTCTCGGGGCGCGACACCTCCCGCGAGGATGCCCTCCCCGCGAGGATGCCCTCTCCTTGAGGAAGTGGGCCCAGACCCAGCAAGTCCCTCCTGTAGGGCGGCTTACGATCAGCCCTCGTGGACTGAGGGTGTAAGCAGCAACCCGGTCCCCAGTGGCTGTGGTAACGAGTAACTTTGGGAGACTAGTCCCCTACCTAAACACTCAGACCCATCATCGGGCACCTCCTCCTCCGGGAGTAGACGCTCTCCCCAGCGGGACATCTAAAGGCTTTCTTGGATATCTTTTCCCCGGAGACTTTATTCCCGGCTCCCCGTTCTCACGGCAACCGGATGATTGTCTCCCGGAAGGATTTTCTCCGGAATCTTCCTCAGGATTTCTGGCCCTATTCCCGGCTCCCCGTTCTCACGGCGACCGGATGATTGTCTCCCGGAGAAATTACGGATTTCTCGAACATTTCTTTCCCGGAGACCCTATTCTCGGCTCCCCGTTCTCACGGCAACTGGACGATCGTCTCCCGGAAAGCCCGCCTCCGAAAATCTCATCGGGTTTTCTTGGATGTTTCTTCCACACGAGGCCTTATTCCCTGGCTCCTCGTTATCACCGCGACCGGATGATTGTCTCCTGGAAGGTCTTTCCCTTGGAAACCTCGTTTTAGAATTTTCTAACTTGGAAAAATTCTTATGCTACAGGTTATCTTCACCCCAGGGGCCTTGCTACCCCCACAGCGCGTGGAGCTACCCTCCGGCCCGCTGTGGGCGGGGGGGATAAGGAACCACCGAGTGTCGACCACACCGACCACGAGCAAACTTAGCTCATTCTTGTCAAAAGGAGTCATCCAGACCATCCAAGAAGAAAATAAAAGAAAACTCTCAAAGAAGAAAACGCACAGCCTCCGCGAGGGTCACCGGGGGCACCTCTGAGCTGCTGCCGGAGCTTAGGCTCACGCCAAGGCTCTCGAGGGCCGAGCGGACGGAGCGGGCCGCGTCCGTCACCGCCCGGACGCTCAAGCCCTCGAGCTCCCGGAACGCCTCCTCCCTCGCCTTGGCCTCCTGCCGAAGGCTGCCGTTGACGGCCTCGGAGACGTGAACCTTGGCCCAGACCCGGGCCAGCTCCTGGAGGGCTTCATCGCGCTGCCCCAAGTAGGTCGCGGCCCTGTCCTCCGCGTCCTTAAGCAGCCTGCCGATCCGCTGCTCAAGGCCCCAAGTAATGGCCACCGCCTACAAACTCTAGAGTTAGAAAAAAAATTCAAGTGCAGGGCACGAAGGAAGACGTCATCGACTCGGGTTACCTGTGCCTGGAGAGATTGAAGCCCCCGAAAACGCTCATGGAGGGTCCCCTCCGCAACGAAGGCCTGCACCTTCTGGGTCTACAGGCCCTCCGTATAGCGGGCGACCTCCCCCGTGGAAAGCAGGGGGGTCTCCCGCCCGGCGCCGGACCCGTCGCGGCTCGTGAGGGGTCCCCAGACTTGGGCGTCCGGCAGCGTGCTCGGCGTCTTCGTCGCCGAGGAGGTGGCCTCCGTGGAGGTGGCCGAGGAGCTCTCGGAAGAGGTCCCCGCCCGGGGAGGGACCATCAGCCCTTTCCCCTTCCAGGGCGGGAAGGCCCCCGGGGCCTCTACTTCCGGAGGGACCTCGAAGACTGAGGGGCTCCCCCCCCATCCACTGGCCACTCCATCCGCGGAGGCGAGGCCTCCGCGAACCACACCTCCAGTTTCTCCAGCTCCAAGGGGGCTGGGGGCGCTGGGAGGGCCGCTACCGAAGGCTGCGACGGGGCGTAGTCCGCCGAATCAGACGCCACCCCGCCCTCGGTCGGTTCCTTCCCCCGGGCCTGAACAGGGCTTTTCGGGGGAGGGGGAGTTACTTCTTTCCGGGCCGGTGCTCGGGCGCGCCCGGTCCCGGGGGTGTCGTCCCGGGGCTTCGCCGAAGTCGAAGCCGGCGTCGTCGATGTCGAAGCCGGCGTCGTCGATGGGCCGGGGGCTTTTTGAACTCTGGCCTTCTTAGGCTCAGAGCCCCCGGCAGCGTCCTTCCTCAGCTTGTGCGACCCCTGGGTGGGGAGGGGCTTCCTCTCCGGCAGCTTCAGCCCGAAGGCCTCCACTACCAAGTTTCGGGGAGGGCCCTCCCCCACGAGGTGCATGATGCGCTCGTGCTCGTCGGCGAAGTACCTCCCCAGGAGGTTCTCCGCCTTCTCCCGCGCAGCCGGGTACGGCCGGACTACAAAAGGTAAAGAGTTAGTCAAATTTCCAAAAATTTGTAACTGCAATGCATCAGGTAACTGGGATTACGTCGGGTCACCGGCTTGACCGGGGGCCGCTGCTCCGGGCCCATGCCGATCCCCCTTCTCCCGCGTGAGAAGGGGGAGATCCTCAGGAGCATCATCTCCTCGGCGGCGTCCCGCATAGAGCGGGTGCCCCGGGAGATGATCACCTTGCGGAGGAGCTCGAGCTCCTCGTCCGTCCACACTGGAGGCTTCGGCGAGGACGACCTGCTGTAAGCAGGGGGCTCCAGGGCGTACACCACCTCATCATCCCGGACCCGGAGGTAGAACCACCTCCGGACCCAGTCGCCCCAGTGGTCCCAGGAGGCCGCCGCCGGGTAATCAACTACCCGGGACGACAGCATCTGCACCATCATCGAGCCGAAGGGGGACTTGGGTCCCCCCTTCACCAGGTGGGAGCTCCTCGCCGCCGATTCGTAGAAGTATCGGAAGGCACGTAGGGTGGGCTCCCGCCCGATCACCGTCTCGAAGAGCCAAATGAAGAGGCCCATCCGGACGATCGTGTTCGGGGTGAGGTGGTTTAGGGCCACCCCATACTCCTTCAAAAACTCCCGGAGCAATGGATGCACCGGGAGCCGGAGCCCCGCCTCTAGGAAAGCCTCGAAGGCCACGATCTCTCCGGGCCTGGGGCGGGGGGCTCCGTCCTTCTTCACGGGGACCCGGATGTCCCCGTCCTCGACAACTCCGCGTTCGACCAGGGACTGCATGTCCCCGGCCGTGAACTCCGACGCCCAGAGGAAATCCGGAGCGATTTCCTCCGGGGGCACCTCCGTGGTCTTCGCTCGACCCTTCGGTGCCATCAGGTTTGGTTTTCTCGGTTACTAAAGTTTCAGGGAATAGGACACCTACAGGTTCCGGACGCCTGCTACCGGGAGCTAGCTACCGGGAGGGAGCTACTGGGAGAGAGCTACCGGGAGAGCTAAACGCGCTAGGGTTGAGAAGTTTGGAATGAACTTCCCGGGCCCCCCAAGGCCCTATTTGTAGGGGCGAAGCGCGGCCTAGATGGACGCCATGTGGCACTTTGCGGTACATCTGGGCCGTTGAAGTTCAAACCATGTGCGGGAAACGAAGCGACTGGCGCGCAAACCGAGGCACCGGTTCGAATTGCGAGCGCATTTATGGCGAAGCGGCGCGGTCGTAAGCGCACGGCACAGGAATCGAAGCATCACGGCTCCGGTGGCTTGGTCCGGAGATTTTCCCGGCGACATGTACCACACCCACCGGGGACTCGAGCATCGTCCCCGGGGGGCATGGGGGGATGCTGTTGGGGTAAATCTCTGCGAGACTAAGTCCAGGTAAGTTGCGTCACATGCGACCGGGGATGTGGCCTCCGGCGCCTGCCCCGGGCGCCGCCTTTTCGCTCCCGGGACCTGGCCTCCAGCGCCGGTCCCGGGCGCCGCCATTTGACCGGGGACGTGGCCTCCGGTGCTTGCCCCGGGCGCCGCCTTTTGGCCCCCGGGACCTGGCCTTCGGCGCCGGTCCCGGGCGCCGCCTTTTGGCTCCCGGGACCTGGCCTCCGGGGCCGGTCCCGGGCGCTGCCATTTGCCCGAGGACCTGGCCTCCGGTGCCTGCCCGGGGCGCCGCCTTTTGGCTCCCAGGACCTGGCCTCCGGCGCCGGTCCCGGACGCCGCCTTTTTGCTCCCGGGACCTGGCCTCCGATGCCGGTCCCGTGCGCCGCCATTTCCCCGGGGACCTGGCCTCCGGCGCCGGTCCCGGGCGCCGCCATTTGCCCGGGGACGTGGCCTCTTGTGCCTGCCCCAGGCGCCGCCTTTTGGCTCCTGGGACCTGGCCTCCGGCGCCAGTCCCGGGCGCCACATTTTGGCTCCCGGGACCTGGCCTCCGGTACCGGTCCCGGGCGCCGCCATTTCCCCGGGGACCTGGCCTCCGGCGTTGGTGTAACACCCTGATTTTGGGGGTGAAAATTCCTTTTCATGAAAATCATGCTTGCATGTATCTCTTTAGAAGTAGCAAGATCAGTTCAATTCTAATCTATCGTAAGCCCCAAAAATCTCAAAATCTATCCTGAAGATCCAATTCAAGATCAGATTATCCAGAAATAATCTACTATCTATCCTGAGTATAAAAGCCTTCAGAAGCCAGATCAAATCCGATCTCTAACTCCCAGATTTATCAATCTCTTTCTGTTTTCGAAAACAAAAATTAATTGAATATTCTAATTACCCTAAATACCCTAAGTTTCAGAATTCAGATTTAACCAGATCTTAACCTAATCTGGACCAAATTATTCTTGGATTGTAATCATGGGCATGCCAATACCTTAATCCAAAAAGTTGGCAGCCAGATTCCATCATTTAAACCCCTTTTTGCAAATCAGTCCAAATTATATCGCAGCTTAGTCCTTTTCTAATTTCCAAGAGCCCAAAAAGGCTAAAACCCACAAATCAACTCCAGATCTCAATTTGATTCAAAGAATACATCCTAAATGCTATTCAATACAAAATCGCCTTTTGTCAGCACATCAAAATCCCACCCTAAGTCTCAGATTTCCAGATTTTAACAAAACCAGACTCAAGATACCCTAATTACCCTGTTTTCACTTCAGTTCAAAATTGATCAAGAGTTCCCAGATTTCATCAGGTATCCTCTCAAATCATCCGTTGAATAAAGTCCTTCAAATCTGTGAAGTCGAAATCAGCCATAATCCTCAATATCTCAGATTTTACAGATTAGTCCAAATCAGAAAACTGAAATTGCAATCGAGTCCAGCCTCTTGTTTCGACCAACAGCATCACCTTCGACCAGGGAAGCCACGACCAGTGGATGTGCCGTTTTCGACCACGGGCCTAGCTGCGACCAGCAGCGCAACTACGCCACGAACCTCACCGCCGGTGGAGCTTCGCCGTTGCCAGCTTCGCCGCAACCCCGTCGCCACATGCGCGCACCAGATTGGCCGTAGCAGCGCTGCAGCAGCACCAGCATCGCCCGAATCCTTCCTTCGCACGCGCGCGCGCTCGCCTGCAGCAATGTCAGAAGCTTTGTGCCACATTGCTTCCATGCCGGAGCTGCCAGACACTTTACCACTGCACCTGCCAGAGCACGCGATGACCGTGTTGAAAAGCCGTTGAAACCGCTGAACACCGCCACCGTAGCCAACCAGCTGGATATCCTCCCGATTTCTCCAAGTCTCGAGAGCCCCATACTCCACTATTTAAGCCCCCCCGTAGCTCGCAGCAGTTCACTCCTCACCAGAGCCAGCAAGTCTCGCTTCCTCCTGCTTCTTCTCGTCTTCTTCCTCGTCTCCGGCAAGCCGCCGAAGGGGAGAACGACGACAGGGAGCTTCGCTGCATCAACCTCCGATCCAAATTCGCCAGTAAGTGTCTCTGCCTCGCCTCTCTGTGCTGTGCCAAGTAATTGAACTCCGGTGGTTCCTGTCGCCGGCAATCGCCGTTATTTGCTTTTGCCCTGTTCCAGCCTTGTAACCCGATTTAGCCAAAATTAGTACTCCTTTTAGTAGGGGCAATTGATCAGTAGATCCTTCCTTGCAAGCCCTTGCTATTGGATTTCAAATTGAAGCTCGGATGGAGCCTTTCCCCTGTTTTCGCGCGCCACCGTGAGCTGTACACGTCGCCGGCCCGAATAGCTTCACCTCCGACCAAATTGACTGTAGCATTGTGACCCCTGAACTCCGTAGATGGTGTAGCCAAACCAAATTGACCGGAGCTACCTTGTATCAGCGGCGCCCCAGCGGCCGTCTTCTTCGAGTCCGGCATCAACGCCGACGAGCTCCAGTGTTTGATTGCAACCCAGTTCCTCGCTGGAGAATGATCAGCAGCATCCCAGAAGCGTTAATCCTCAACCAATTTCGAGTTTCATCGCCTGTAGCTTGTGCCCACCGTAGCTCACCTTAGTTCCTGAAAACCGACGAGTTCAACCTCACCGTTCGCCGTCGTTTCATCGCCATTGTTCAATCTACTTTGTCCTGTAGATCTGCCTCAACCTACTGAGCATATCACTCCACTGCATCGCCCTCCGATGCTGTGCCAAATCGCAAGATATAGCCGTGCCAAGATCTGTCCAGTACCTGTGTCTTGCCGTGTCGGCACCGTGATTTCTCATCGCCGTTCATCACCGTCCGACCACCTTAGTTCCTGAAACCTCCACCACTGGATTCCTGTTGTCTTCGCCTACCTCCTAGACATAGTTGGCGAAGCAAAGCTCAAGAGGATCGATCAAACACTCAAGCCCTAGAATCTGGCCGTGCACTGACATTCAATTCTCTGTGTCCAGGGGCCTCGTTGCAAATTGCCTAAATTCGGGACTTTCCTGTGAAAACCACCTTGTCAAATAGCTACCTTATTACATTTTGCATCTAATGCTTTGATCAAATCACATTCTTCCCACTAGGAATTATCCAAACCACATCAATGCCATTCCTTGACAATGCCAGCCCTTGTCAGTTCATGTCAGCCAATGGCATTGGGCAAGTTTAACCACTTCTGGTTGTGCAACCTGAAAACCACCTTGTCCATTGAACTTGTAGAGCCATGTTCTACATTTTATTCAACTACCACACCTTGAGATAAACTCTCTAGCATTCTTTGAAGCTATGTCAAAACCCTGAACCGAATGTCGACCTTTGATGTTCGTCGTTTTTGAGCAAAATGGCTGCGGACTTGATGTCCATATCGCAGCCTTGAAACCCTGAGAGTCTCTAGCATTCGTCCTGAACCCTAATTCCATAAATCTCCAAGATTAACTCAAATCCAGCTTTCAAGCTTACCAGTTCCAGTATCGCCGAGAGTATTTCTCCTTTGCATGTTGCATATAGATTATTAATGGATTGTGATTACTGTTTGCTTGTTTGTTCCTTGATTAGAACAAGAGCCTGAGTACAGAGATTTCGTCAGACCCGACATCGACTGCTGTACCTTACGACGCGGAAGGCAAGTCATATTTTTGGACATCTTGAACCTATATTTTATGAATTGTTAAGACATTGCCTTGATTATAAGCAGTATTGCATTTGATGAAATGACAAAGGTATGATATGGCAGTACTAGGCTGTATGCCGACAAAAGTTGAGGAGATTCCTTATAAAATGATCAAACCGTGAGCCATAACTAATATATATGTATGTATGTATATTCATGAAATAGAACCCTTGCCGTGGCCAGAGTTTGGTATGGAATGGTGGTGGCACTGACGAGTGCAGGGTTTGTGGAATGCACTGGTCATGGGCATGTAAGGACTAGAACCTTGTGTTGTGCTTCTATGCGGCATGAAAAACGTACCAACCACTTGCCCGGTTATGGGACGGGCGCAACTTAGTAGCTTTCTTTAGTATTAGCTTTTCCCTGCAATGGTTGTCGGTCCAGTGTCTTGCGAGAACTGGTGGGCCGCAGAAGGCCATGAGTGATGTGAGTTCAGAAAAATCATGAGAGGAAAGGGTGGAAAGAAGGAAGACGCCCTATGCCAGATTAAGTCGTGCGCGACTGTAATCAAGAGAGGCTATGTGTCTTGCGAGAACATAGACCCAGGCTAGGAAGTAAGGCAGTGGGGAGGACCCACAACGGTACTTGAGACTTAACTGTCTATTTACCGGGCAGGGAATTGTTAATGCTAGGACTGTAAACTGTTGTGTCATCTCGGCCTTGTCACATGCGTAAAAGTCGCATGGAGAGGTACCGACTTGAAAGCCGAATGATTGGTGGATTAAAGTGGTACACCTTTGCAAAGTTAAAAACGTATTCGAATACTCCGAGCTCCCGGGTCTATAGGAGCCTGCGCGCTGTGGATCCTATCCACGTCGATGTGACACAAGTATGTTTTCTAAATAAAATATGGCTAGACTTAGCTCATGTGTGCTTGACATGTGTTGTCATGAAATGAAGTGCTAACATGGGCAGACATGTGTTGTCGTGCTATGGTAGTGCTTCTAAGAGTTTATAAAAGATATTAATGATATGTCATGATGAGCACTGCCATAGATTTGGAAAGAGGAAAAGTATTTTGCAACCTTCCCTCCTTCCCTAATAGCATAGGTTCATATCATTCTACTATATGTATCTACTCTTATCTATGACTTGCTGAGTACGTAAGTGCTCACCCTTGCAATTCACTATCCAATAGATGGAATGTCCCTGATCAAGACGAAGGCCTGGATAACTTCTTGGATCCCTGAAGGAAGAGAGTCAGTTCTACCCAAGTCCTGAAAAGTGTTGCTCTGCTTTCAACTTCTTGCTGTGGGGGTTCACTTAGCTTCTGCCGAGTAGTTGTTCTTCTGCAACCAAACTTATTTACGCCGTGATGGCCTGTAATTTATTATGTTGTAATGAGGCCAATTGGCCATACTGCTCAATGTAATGCAAGTTAAACTGATGCAATATACTCCTATGTTTGGCTCATCCTGGGAAGTCGAGAGGTAAGGGATCGGCTGCAGTAAGCTGGGTCCCCATGGGAGTAGTCGTGTCCCCCTGTGAGGGCGGGATGCGGCAAAATTGTGGTATCAGAGCAGTATAAGAACTTGACTGTAGGGCGACACCATTAGGAATTGGATGCGCCAGGACGGCGTAATTTATCCAAAAACTATTTCTCCGAGAACCCTATTTTTGTGAAAAGGAACTTGTAGCTTTTAGAAATTTTGATTTCAAAAATCTTATTTGGTTTTTCTAATGTCAAGTGCGTGTTTTGCTTTAATCGAGAGCCTTGGGGGTTGGGCTACGTTGTTTCGACACATAGTCCAGTTCTTGGGGATAGAACTTGTTCGAGTAATTAGTCAACCGTTAAGGGGGTTTAGCCGGGAGATGGTGTAGATAAGAGCTGTTGAATGCTCTTGGTAGCTTTTGTGCTTCGCTGTTGCTTTTGCAATGGTTAACTTGTGTATTATGGCTAAAGGCCAGAATATCTAAGTATTTTATGCATTAACATAGTTGCATTAATTTCTGCACTAGTGTCTCAGTTATCTCTTAGCTAGTTTGGATCTGCCTGGATTCCTTTCAAAACCATCATGATCGACACAAGAAAGAGATCCCGGAACAGCCAAGGAGAAAGAGAACAAAGTCCGCAAGAAGATCCTATGAGGAAAGGATCCTTATTTCGACAAAGGGCCCAGAGTTCCAACCCGTCTCAAGAAGAGCAGCCAAGTTTGCAAGAAATCCTTTTGTCTATAGAGTAAAACCGTCAGGAAGCCCAAACAGCCAATACCCAACTGCTAGCCCAAATAGTTCAGAGACTACCTCTCAGAGCCACAGAAAGAACTACCGTAGGCGCCAGATTGGCAAACTTCCAGAAGACTTGTCCCCCGACATTTTCAAGCACGGCCGACCACATGATCACCAATGGTTGGTTAAGGGATAAAAAGGGAAACTAGAAAATGTCTGATGTAACAGCCGAGAGAAGGTTCTGTCAGTTAGCAGGAGCTGTAGCCGTATGGTGGATGAATCACCAGGAAACTCATCTGGACAAAGATAACATTTCTTGGGCGAAATTTATGGAACAATTCCAGAAGTTTCACATAACCGCAGATGTCATAGCTGCCGAACGCTGGGAATTTCGAAATCTGATTCAAGAAAACAAGACCGTCACAGAGTATCTGCACCAATTCAACCATTTAACTCGATCTGTCAAGATGTAACCTTCAGTGTAGAGGAGGTAGAATTCGCAGTAAATCTGTTGGTATTAGAACTGCAAGGTCTAGGCATTAAATTGGGCACAGATTGATTGTCCCAACATAAAGGTCTAGTGGATTGTGAACCTTGTCAATAGCCAAGGGAAGAAAGTTCTGTTCTATGCGGAAAGGTCGTCAGCCAAGCAACCGCTAGGATCTATTCAAGCATTACAGAAGTTATGCCTAGAAGAAGTACCCATGGTGCAACTATACCCCAATGTGTTTCCAGAAGAACTCCCGAAAATGATACCCGATAGGATTATCGAGTTTCTCTATTGAGCTTAAATCAGGAGCGACACCCATAGCAAAACGACCTTATCGGATGCCAGTCACAAATTGGAAAGAGCTCAAGAGCCAATTGGAAGATTTAGGAAGCAAAGGATTCATCAGACTCAGTGCTTCACCATGAGGAGACCAGTATTGTTCGTGAAGAAAAAGGATGGAGCGCTACAAATGTGCGTGGATTATCGAGCCTTAGATGAGGTGAACATAAAGAACAAGTATCCATTGCCGAGGATCGATGACTTGTTTGACCAACCTCAAGGGGCTAAAGTATTTTCCAAGATAGACTTGAAGTCTGGATACCATCAATTGAGGATCAAGGAAGAAGATGTACCAAAGACCGCTTTCACTACAAGATATGGATTGTATGAGTTTACAGTAGTACCATTTGGTTTAACCCATGCCCCAGCCGCTTTCATGAATATCATGAACAACACGTTTGTGGATTTTCTAGACCAGTTTGTCATGGTGTTCGTAGATGACATTCTGATATACCCAAAGATCCCGAAGGAACATGAGCAAGATCTGCACCTAGTCTTGGGAAGACTATAATTTTATGCCAAGTTTGACGAATGTAAATTTTGGATAACGAGGATTGCATTTCTCGGACATATCTTAATTGAAGAAGGAATTTTGGTGGATTCAGCTAAGATTACTGCAATCAAAGAGTGGAAACAGCCCACTACAATCCCAGAAGTTAGAAATTCCTTAGGTTTGAGAGACTACTATAGGAAATTCATTGAAGGATTCTACCAAGTTGCCAAACTTCTCACTAACCTGCTAAAGAAGAGACGTTGAATTCGAATGAACCGCCAAGTACGAAGAAAGCTTTCAGAAGCTAAAACAGAAATTGGCAAAACACCAACCCTCACATTTCCAGATGGCAAGGAAGACTTTGTAGTTTATCATGATGCTTCAAAGCAAAAAGGGATAGGCTGTGTGTTGATGCAGAAAAACCAAGTAGTGACTTGTGCTTCACGTCAACTGAAGCCACACGAGGAGAATTATCCCACACATGAATTGGAACTAGCAGTAGTCATTCATACGTTGGAAATATGGTGACGCCATTTAATTGGAAACAAGTGTGAAATCTACACTGATCAAGGGAGCCTCGAGTACATTCTCACAAAAACAGAACTCAACATGAATGAACAACAGTAACTAAAATTGATCAAGGGCTATGAGCTCAGTGTTCATTGCCATCTCGAAAAGGTTAACATAGCAGCAGATGCCTTGGGCAGGAAGGCTTAAAGCTTACAGGAAAGAGTCATGCCAAGTAATCCATACTTACAGCAAGAGATACAAGATCTTTAGGTGGAAATAACATCACAAGGAACATTAACCATTTTGGTAGAAGAACCCCAGTTCGAAGAACAGATGAGAAGTGCCCAGAAAGAGGATAAGAAGATTTGCAAGATTAAGAGCCAAATCAAGTTGGGAAAAGCTCAGGGTTTACTAAAATCAACAAACAGGAAAATGCATGATATCGGGGAAGGATCTGTGTTTCTCAAAGCACAGACCTTAAGGAACTAATTCTCCATAAGGCGAATAAAACCTCGTGCTCAATGCACTTGGGTAGCACTAAAATGTATCGGAACTTGAAAAATCAGTTTTGGTGAGATAATATGAAGAAAGGGATCGCAGAATACGTTGCAAACTGCGATACTTGTCAGCGAGTTAAAGAAAAACATCAGAAGATAGCCAGGAAGTTACAACTTTTGTCAGTGACTCTATGGAAGTGAGAAGAAATCAGAATGGACTTCATCCCAAAAAACTCAAGGAGGATATGACTCCATGTAGATCATCATTGACAGACTCACCAGAATGGCACACTTCATCCCAGTTAAAAAGAGAACTACGATGGGAGTAAATTAACCGAGTTGTATATGCAAAGAATAGTAACACTGCATGGTACCCCTGAGAAGATCATTTCAAATAATGGAGCACAGTTTACATCAAAATTTTGGAGCGGACTCCATGAAACACTAAGAATTCAATTGAATTTTAGCACTGCATATCACCCTCAGACAGGAGGATAGACAGAAGAGTAAATCAGATTTTGGAAGATTTTCTAAGAACTTGCATACTAGATTATGGAACACCATAGGATAAATGCTTGCCACTTGCAAAATTTGCTTACAACAATAGCTATCAGTCTAATTTACAAATGGCACCGTTTGAAGCTGTATACGAATGAAAACGCAGAACTCCGTTGCATTGGAATGAGCCATGAGAACGAAGGATCATAGGACTAGAGATAGTGGAAAAAGCAGAAGCTCGTGTAAAGCTTATCAAAGAAAGGCTGAAGATAGCATAGTCTCAAAAAAAAAAAAAAAAAAAAAAAATTACGCGAACAATCAGTGGAGAAGAGCTGTCAATTGAAGTAAAGAGATCTGGTCTACCTTAAAGTCACACCTTTCAAAGAATTGCGAAGATTACAGGAGAAAGGGAAGTTATCTCCTAGGTATATTGGACCATTCAAAATACTTGAGAGAAAAAGGAGAAGTGGCCTATAAGTTGGGGTTACCCTCAGAATTAGCAGGAGTGCATGATGTATTCCACATTTCGCAACTCCGAAAGTGTTTTGAAGAGAACCAACCGACCGAATAGAAATTCACGAAGTATCTTTGGAGAAAAACTTTTCAAATCTCAAGCACCCAACACAAATTCGGGACACTGACGAGTGAAGAAGATTAAGTTATGCAAGGTTCAGTGGGAGAACCATTTAGAACGAGAAGCCATTTGGGAGAAAGAAGAAAGTCTTCAACAGGAGTACCCCCCCCCTTATCTTTTCCTAGGTAAATCTCGGGGACGAGATTTCTTTAAGGAGGGTAGATTTGTAACACCCTGATTTTGGGGGTGAAAATTCCTTTTCATGAAAATCATGCTTGCATGTATCTCTTTAGAAGTAGCAAGATCAGTTCAATTCTAATCTATCGTAAGCCCCAAAAATCTCAAAATCTATCCTGAAGATCCAATTCAAGATCAGATTATCCAGAAATAATCTACTATCTATCCTGAGTATAAAAGCCTTCAGAAGCCAGATCAAATCCGATCTCTAACTCCCAGATTTATCAATCTCTTTCTGTTTTCGAAAACAAAAATTAATTGAATATTCTAATTACCCTAAATACCCTAAGTTTCAGAATTCAGATTTAACCAGATCTTAACCTAATCTGGACCAAATTATTCTTGGATTGTAATCATGGGCATGCCAATACCTTAATCCAAAAAGTTGGCAGCCAGATTCCATCATTTAAACCCCTTTTTGCAAATCAGTCCAAATTATATCGCAGCTTAGTCCTTTTCTAATTTCCAAGAGCCCAAAAAGGCTAAAACCCACAAATCAACTCCAGATCTCAATTTGATTCAAAGAATACATCCTAAATGCTATTCAATACAAAATCGCCTTTTGTCAGCACATCAAAATCCCACCCTAAGTCTCAGATTTCCAGATTTTAACAAAACCAGACTCAAGATACCCTAATTACCCTGTTTTCACTTCAGTTCAAAATTGATCAAGAGTTCCCAGATTTCATCAGGTATCCTCTCAAATCATCCGTTGAATAAAGTCCTTCAAATCTGTGAAGTCGAAATCAGCCATAATCCTCAATATCTCAGATTTTACAGATTAGTCCAAATCAGAAAACTGAAATTGCAATCGAGTCCAGCCTCTTGTTTCGACCAACAGCATCACCTTCAACCAGGGAAGCCTCGACCAGGGAAGCCACGACCAGTGGATGTGCCGTTTTCGACCACGGGCCTAGCTGCGACCAGCAGCGCAACTACGCCACGAACCTCACCGCCGGTGGAGCTTCGCCGTTGCCAGCTTCGCCGCAACCCCGTCGCCACATGCGCGCACCAGATTGGCCGTAGCAGCGCTGCAGCAGCACCAGCATCGCCCGAATCCTTCCTTCGCACGCGCGCGCGCTCGCCTGCAGCAATGTCAGAAGCTTTGTGCCACATTGCTTCCATGCCGGAGCTGCCAGACACTTTACCACTGCACCTGCCAGAGCACGCGATGACCGTGTTGAAAAGCCGTTGAAACCGCTGAACACCGCCACCGTAGCCAACCAGCTGGATATCCTCCCGATTTCTCCAAGTCTCGAGAGCCCCATACTCCACTATTTAAGCCCCCCCGTAGCTCGCAGCAGTTCACTCCTCACCAGAGCCAGCAAGTCTCGCTTCCTCCTGCTTCTTCTCGTCTTCTTCCTCGTCTCCGGCAAGCCGCCGAAGGGGAGAACGACGACAGGGAGCTTCGCTGCATCAACCTCCGATCCAAATTCGCCAGTAAGTGTCTCTGCCTCGCCTCTCTGTGCTGTGCCAAGTAATTGAACTCCGGTGGTTCCTGTCGCCGGCAATCGCCGTTATTTGCTTTTGCCCTGTTCCAGCCTTGTAACCCGATTTAGCCAAAATTAGTACTCCTTTTAGTAGGGGCAATTGATCAGTAGATCCTTCCTTGCAAGCCCTTGCTATTGGATTTCAAATTGAAGCTCGGATGGAGCCTTTCCCCTGTTTTCGCGCGCCACCGTGAGCTGTACACGTCGCCGGCCCGAATAGCTTCACCTCCGACCAAATTGACTGTAGCATTGTGACCCCTGAACTCCGTAGATGGTGTAGCCAAACCAAATTGACCGGAGCTACCTTGTATCAGCGGCGCCCCAGCGGCCGTCTTCTTCGAGTCCGGCATCAACGCCGACGAGCTCCAGTGTTTGATTGCAACCCAGTTCCTCGCTGGAGAATGATCAGCAGCATCCCAGAAGCGTTAATCCTCAACCAATTTCGAGTTTCATCGCCTGTAGCTTGTGCCCACCGTAGCTCACCTTAGTTCCTGAAAACCGACGAGTTCAACCTCACCGTTCGCCGTCGTTTCATCGCCATTGTTCAATCTACTTTGTCCTGTAGATCTGCCTCAACCTACTGAGCATATCACTCCACTGCATCGCCCTCCGATGCTGTGCCAAATCGCAAGATATAGCCGTGCCAAGATCTGTCCAGTACCTGTGTCTTGCCGTGTCGGCACCGTGATTTCTCATCGCCGTTCATCACCGTCCGACCACCTTAGTTCCTGAAACCTCCACCACTGGATTCCTGTTGTCTTCGCCTACCTCCTAGACATAGTTGGCGAAGCAAAGCTCAAGAGGATCGATCAAACACTCAAGCCCTAGAATCTGGCCGTGCACTGACATTCAATTCTCTGTGTCCAGGGGCCTCGTTGCAAATTGCCTAAATTCGGGACTTTCCTGTGAAAACCACCTTGTCAAATAGCTACCTTATTACATTTTGCATCTAATGCTTTGATCAAATCACATTCTTCCCACTAGGAATTATCCAAACCACATCAATGCCATTCCTTGACAATGCCAGCCCTTGTCAGTTCATGTCAGCCAATGGCATTGGGCAAGTTTAACCACTTCTGGTTGTGCAACCTGAAAACCACCTTGTCCATTGAACTTGTAGAGCCATGTTCTACATTTTATTCAACTACCACACCTTGAGATAAACTCTCTAGCATTCTTTGAAGCTATGTCAAAACCCTGAACCGAATGTCGACCTTTGATGTTCGTCGTTTTTGAGCAAAATGGCTGCGGACTTGATGTCCATATCGCAGCCTTGAAACCCTGAGAGTCTCTAGCATTCGTCCTGAACCCTAATTCCATAAATCTCCAAGATTAACTCAAATCCAGCTTTCAAGCTTACCAGTTCCAGTATCGCCGAGAGTATTTCTCCTTTGCATGTTGCATATAGATTATTAATGGATTGTGATTACTGTTTGCTTGTTTGTTCCTTGATTAGAACAAGAGCCTGAGTACAGAGATTTCGTCAGACCCGACATCGACTGCTGTACCTTACGACGCGGAAGGCAAGTCATATTTTTGGACATCTTGAACCTATATTTTATGAATTGTTAAGACATTGCCTTGATTATAAGCAGTATTGCATTTGATGAAATGACAAAGGTATGATATGGCAGTACTAGGCTGTATGCCGACAAAAGTTGAGGAGATTCCTTATAAAATGATCAAACCGTGAGCCATAACTAATATATATGTATGTATGTATATTCATGAAATAGAACCCTTGCCGTGGCCAGAGTTTGGTATGGAATGGTGGTGGCACTGACGAGTGCAGGGTTTGTGGAATGCACTGGTCATGGGCATGTAAGGACTAGAACCTTGTGTTGTGCTTCTATGCGGCATGAAAAACGTACCAACCACTTGCCCGGTTATGGGACGGGCGCAACTTAGTAGCTTTCTTTAGTATTAGCTTTTCCCTGCAATGGTTGTCGGTCCAGTGTCTTGCGAGAACTGGTGGGCCGCAGAAGGCCATGAGTGATGTGAGTTCAGAAAAATCATGAGAGGAAAGGGTGGAAAGAAGGAAGACGCCCTATGCCAGATTAAGTCGTGCGCGACTGTAATCAAGAGAGGCTATGTGTCTTGCGAGAACATAGACCCAGGCTAGGAAGTAAGGCAGTGGGGAGGACCCACAACGGTACTTGAGACTTAACTGTCTATTTACCGGGCAGGGAATTGTTAATGCTAGGACTGTAAACTGTTGTGTCATCTCGGCCTTGTCACATGCGTAAAAGTCGCATGGAGAGGTACCGACTTGAAAGCCGAATGATTGGTGGATTAAAGTGGTACACCTTTGCAAAGTTAAAAACGTATTCGAATACTCCGAGCTCCCGGGTCTATAGGAGCCTGCGCGCTGTGGATCCTATCCACGTCGATGTGACACAAGTATGTTTTCTAAATAAAATATGGCTAGACTTAGCTCATGTGTGCTTGACATGTGTTGTCATGAAATGAAGTGCTAACATGGGCAGACATGTGTTGTCGTGCTATGGTAGTGCTTCTAAGAGTTTATAAAAGATATTAATGATATGTCATGATGAGCACTGCCATAGATTTGGAAAGAGGAAAAGTATTTTGCAACCTTCCCTCCTTCCCTAATAGCATAGGTTCATATCATTCTACTATATGTATCTACTCTTATCTATGACTTGCTGAGTACGTAAGTGCTCACCCTTGCAATTCACTATCCAATAGATGGAATGTCCCTGATCAAGACGAAGGCCTGGATAACTTCTTGGATCCCTGAAGGAAGAGAGTCAGTTCTACCCAAGTCCTGAAAAGTGTTGCTCTGCTTTCAACTTCTTGCTGTGGGGGTTCACTTAGCTTCTGCCGAGTAGTTGTTCTTCTGCAACCAAACTTATTTACGCCGTGATGGCCTGTAATTTATTATGTTGTAATGAGGCCAATTGGCCATACTGCTCAATGTAATGCAAGTTAAACTGATGCAATATACTCCTATGTTTGGCTCATCCTGGGAAGTCAAGAGGTAAGGGATCGGCTGCAGTAAGCTGGGTCCCCATGGGAGTAGTCGTGTCCCCCTGTGAGGGCGGGATGCGGCAGTTGGTCCCCGGCGCCGCCTTTTGGCCCCCGGGACCTGGCCTCCGGCACCGGTCACGGGTGCCGCCATTTGCCCGGGGATGTGGCCTCCAGTGCCTGCCCCGGGCGCCGCCTTTTGGCTCCCGGGACCGGGCCTCCGGCGCCGGTCCCGGGCGCCGCCATTTGCCCTGGGACGTGGCCTCCGGTGCCTGCCCCGGGCGCCGCCTTTTGGCTCCCGGGACCTGGCCTCCGGTGCCGGTCCTGGGCGCCGCCTTTTCGCTCCCAGGACCTTACCTCCGGTGCATGCCCCGGGCCTCGTTGCCCTTCTAAATGTAAAGTCTTTGGTTCTTGATCACGTGCAGGTCACGCGGGGAGTGCCTCGGGAATCAGTGACCACCTGTCAAGCATCCAAGTCACTTGACCGGGAGAAGGACGTTGCTACCCCTCAATCCAACGGTAGCGTCCGGGGTAGTTTAGTCTTCTTTGCTTCTTTTTGGGGCTATAAATAGCCCTTGTACCCCTCTGCTGTAAGACAAGTGATTCATTATTGGAATAGCCAAAACTCACAGGCGTGCTCCGAAAGCCTCTCCCCTGAGAGAGCCTCCCCAGCCGACTCCAGTCGGGAGAACGCCGACAGGACTAGGGCCCCCACCGGGACCCGAACGTGTATAAATCCTCATGTCAATTCTTGTGTTTGTCCGGCGGGGGAGGACCGGTCGCCCGGTCAGCCCGCGTCGCGTTTTCTTCGCTAGGATCGTTCACAAAACCTGCCGGGGCATTCGCAATACCACGACATAAGAATTCCTCAAGTTTTCTCAAAGTTTCAAAAACATCCGAGAACAGTTTTCCGAAAGCCTTGGCGGAATCCTCCGGTCGCCGTGAGAACGGGGAGCCGGGGATGAAGTCTCCGAGAAGGAACATTTAAGAAAATCCGAAATTCCAAGAAATTCTCTCCGGGATAAAAACCCTCCGGTCGTCGTGAAAATGGGAAACAGGGAAAGGGCTTTCCGGGGGACCCAATATTTCTGGGAATTTTTCTGGGAGAAAACCCTCCGGTTGCCATGAAAACGGGGAACCAAAAATGGGATCTCCGGGAGGGAACATCCAAGAAAATCCGAGGAAGTGAAATTCCCAGAGATAATTTTTTTGGGAGACAACTCTCCGGTCACCGTGAAAACGGGGAGCCGGAAACGAGATCCCCGAGAAAAAATATCCGAGAATTCCGTCTCGCTAAGGAGAACTGACTCCTGGAGGAGGATGCGCCCGATGATGGGTCTGAGTGTTTGAGCAGGGGACTAGTCTCTCAAATTGACTCGTTACTGCGGTCCTTGGGGACCGGGTTGCCGCTTACACCCTCAGTCCACGAGGGGTGATCATAAGCCACCCTACGGGAGTGGGACTCCCGTGGTAGGGACTTGTTGGGTCGTGATAGCCCACTTCCTCGCGGGGAGGGCATCCTCACGGGGAGGGCATCGCCCTGAGAGACGGTAATGTAAAAACCTGCAATGAGCCAGAGCTGGGGAAAAAACCAGTTGTATTGACAGTGAATTAAGGTACAACGCCTCCCCCCGCGAGATCGCGACAGGGGAGGGAACAGTGAATACAATGTCCCCCTCCCCTCCGGCATAATCACTCTGGGGGAGGGAACGAGCCCGTAGGCTAGACGTAGAACTTGCGAAGCAAGCGTACGTTCCACGTGTGCTTCAGCTCCTGCTCTTGAAGGTTGGAGAGCTTGTAAGCCCCCCAGCCCAGGATTGCTGAGATCTTGTAGGGGCCCTCCCACTTGGGGGAGAGCTTGCCCTGGGTTTGGGGGTTAGTGACGCGCTTGAGGACGAGATCCCCGAGGCGAAAAGCCCTTTCGTGGACGCGCTGGTTGTATGCGCGCGCCATTGTGCGCTCGTAGATGATGTGGCAAAGGAGCACTCGGTCGCGTTCCTCCTCCACGAGATCGACCTCCAGTCATTGATTTGCCTCGTTGGCTTGGTACGTCGTGGTCGTGGCTCCGTCTAGGAGCTCGACCCGCAGCGACCGGAAGCCAATCTCTGGGGGGAGGATTGCCTCAACCCCGTATACAAGGGAGAAGGGAGTACGTCCCATCACCCGGCTCGGAGTCGTGCGCATGGAACAGAGGATGCTAGGGAGCTCCTCTGCCCATGCACCCCTCTTGGAGGCAGCTTGTTCGAGCCGTCAGTGTAACCCTTGTAGGATTACGCTGTTGACCCTTTCAACGGCCCCGTTGCTCTAGGAATGAGCTACCGAGGCGAAGTGGATGGTGAGCTCCAAGCCTTCGCAGAATTCCCAAAAATATTCTGAGTCAAATTGGGTCCCGTTATCGACAGTGATCTCTTGGGGGACGCCGAAATGACATATGACATTTTTCCAGAAAAACCACTGTACTGCCCAAGACGTGATGCTAGCCAGGGGATCGGCCTCTACCCACTTAGTGAAGTAGTCGACCGCGACCACCGCATACTTGTAGCCCCTGGGCGCTGGGGGGAAGGGGCCTAGGAAGTCCATCCCCCAGCGCGCGAAGGGCCAAGTGATGGGGATAGTCTGCAGTGCTACGGGAGGGAGGTTCGAACCCTTGGCCATCTTCTGGCAGGCCTTGCACACGGAGACAAGGTCTCACGCGTCACGAATCACCGTGGGCCAATAGAAACACTGGCGAAGGGCCTTGCCCGCGATGGCATGGGGGGCCAGATGAGACCCACAGATTCCCGTGTGAATATCCTCGAGAAGCCGGAGCCTTCCGACCGCGGAAGGCAACGGAGCAAGGCGGAAGCCCCCTACTTGTAGAGCTTCCGCTCCAACAGGAGATATGGCCGAGCTTTGGCCCGGAGGCGCTTGGCCTTGGTCTCGTTGGGAGGGTCACCCTCCCCCTTGATGAAGGAGACAAGGGGATCCATCCAAGACGAAGTCCGAGTGATTTCGGCGACTTCCAGGGCGTAGGGCTCGTCATCCGCATCCGGGGAGGTCACCGAGGGCTTCGCAATGATCTCCATGAAGGCCCCTTTGGGGAGCGATTCCCGGTCGCTGGCTGCCCGGGCTAGGGCGTCGGTCCGGTCGTTGTCCCTTCGGGGGATGTGCCGGGCCTCTAGGCCATCGAAGTGTTTCTCCATCTTGCGCACTTCCTGCAAGTAAAGGCTCAAGTTTGCGTCATGGCACAAGTAGGACTTGTCCATTTGGCAAACTACGAGCTAGGAGTCTCCTTTTACTAGAAGGCGTTGAATCCCCAGGGAGCACGCAAGACGCAACCCGAGGAGCAGGGCCTCGTATTCGGCGACGTTGTTCGTGGAAGGGAACTCGAGCCGCGCTGCGTACTCCAGTTCCCTCCCTCGGGGCTCCAAAGGACCACTCCGGCACCGGCCCCGGTGAGACATAGGGAACCATCGAACATTAGTGTCCAATGGACGCTGCGCTGGGGCAACGTGGGGAGGTCTTCGTCCTAGGGCCCGGAGGCAGGAATCCATTCCGCCACGAAGTCGGCGAGGACTTGTGACTTGATGGCGGAGCACCCCGTGAGGGAAAGGGAAAAGGGGGAGAGCTCGGCCCCCCACTTCCCTATCCGGCTAGTAGCTTCTTTGTTTTGGAGCAGCTCCCCCAAGGGGAGGGACAACGGGACAGTGATGGGGTGTCCCAGGAAGTAATGACGAAGCTTTCGGGACGCCATCAGAAGGGCGTAGTTGATTTTCTCCATCTCCATGTACCGAGTTTTGGCCCCTTGGAGGGCCTCGCTCACGTAGTACACGGGACGCTGTTGCCCTTCTTGCTCCTTCACCAATACTGCACTTACGGCGACTGGGGTCGCGGCGAGGTAAAGGAGCAAGGGCTCTTCCAGAGACAGGCTCACGAGCATTGGGGGGCTCATGAGATATTTCTTCAAATTGTAGAAGGCCTCTTGGGCCTCGGGGGTCCACCGGAACCCTTCGAGCCACCAGAGGATTTTGAAGAATTGGAGGCCGCGTTCGCCCAACCGCGAGACGAAACGACTCAGCGCGACTAAGCGGCCGGTGAGTCGTTGAACGTCCTTGACCGAGCGCGGCGGGGGCATGTCCAGGAATGCCCGGATTTTTTCGGGGTTGGCCTCTATGCCCCGCTGGGACACTAGGAAGCCCAAAAGCTTCCCCCTGCGCACGCCGATGGCGCATTTCTTCGGGTTGAGCCTTAGCCCGTACGCTCGGAGGTTGCGGAAGGTCTCTGCTAAATCACTGTCGCGCCCCGAAACTGGGACTACGACTACTCCCGTGGAGACCTAGCTTGCTATAGCTAGTCCCATACAAGCATACCCTTGACTTCCCAGGATAAGTCAAGCACAGGAGTATATTCACATTGCAGCAGAAAAACTTACAAAATATTAAGCAGTGTGGCCTGCTGGCCTTAATATTACATAAAAGATTACATTACCTTGACGGCATCAAGGTTTAGTTAAAGCAAAATAAAACTTCTACATAATGGATAATGGGTGTCCCTTCCACAGTAAGAAGTTGACGGCAGAACAACACATCAGGGATTTGGTGGATCTGGCTCTCCTTCATCTTGGTCCAAGAGGTTCTCCACATCTTCTTCTTGATCATGGTACGCTCCATCTTCTGGGTTGTAAGTTGCAAGGGTGAGTACTTACGTACTCAGCAAGTCATAGGGAAGAGTAGATACTTATAGTAGTATTGTTATGAACCTAGACTAGTCAAGAATTATGGATGTCTGTAAAATAATCTTTACTTCATGTCTCATCTCATGGCAGCACTTTTCATAACATATCATCACTATTCATGTTCACTAGATTATAGCACTACCGCGACACGTCGACACACGACAACCCACGGTAGCACCCCTTATCATGACAACACATGTCATTTGGGTAATCTTGACTTATTAAATTTTATTTAGAAAACATACTTGTGTCACACCCCGTGGATTTAATCCACCGCAACAGACTCCTATAAACCCGGGAGCTCGGAGTATTCGAATACGTTTTTAACTCTGAAGAGAGGTACTAATTTACCCGCAAGATATTCCACTTTCAAGCCCATCCTATCAATATGATTAGACCCTTCCTCACAACCATGTGTGAGTGGCAAGGTGGAGATAACAAGAACTTTTGTTATGTTTTACTCACATTTCACCCCTGACCCTGTGGATCTCTCGCAAACCACAGTTGTGGCGGTACTCCCTCCACCCCTACTCATATTCCCATTGCTGGGTCAGGTACAAGATCACCTTCAGTGATATATGTGGGAGCCATTCTCCATGTCAATCATGCATCACTACACAACTCATGCAGGGGTTTCATGTGCGATCCACATAAGTACTTGTTCAGGCCTGTCCCATACCAGGCTTGCGGTTAGCACGTGTTTCATGCCACTAGATGCACAACACAAGGTTCTAGTCCTTATATGCCAGTGACCAGACCATCCACAAACCATGCACCTTCCGTGCCTGCTATCCTTCGCAGTTTAGCACCTCCAGTGCTACAACCATCCATACCAAAATTCTAGTCACGGCTAGGGGTTTTATTTCATGAATATATATAAATACATATAATAGTTCAAGGTTCACTATTTGATCTTTTCCAAGAAGGCCCCCTTGGGGAGCGATTCCCGGGGCGCTTGCTGCCCGGGCTATGGCGTCGACCCGGTCATTGTCCCTTCGTGGGATATGCCAAGCCTCGAGGCCGTCGAAATGCCTCTCCATCTTCCGCACTTCCTGCAAATAAAGACTCAAGTTTGCGTCATGGCACAGGTAAGACTTGTCCATTTGGCAAACTACGAGCTGAGAATCTCCCTTGACTAGGAGGCACCGGATCCCCAGGGAGCGCGCAAGGTGCATCCCGAGGAGCAAAGCCTCGTATTCGGCGACGTTGTTGGTTGCGGGGAACTCGAGCCACACGGCGTACTCGAGTTCCTTCCCCTCGGGGCTCCGGAGGACTACTCCCGCACCAGCCCCGGCGAGACACAGCGACCCATCAAACATGAGAGTCCAATGATCACTGCGTCGGCGCGGCACAGGGAGATCTTCGTCCCCGGACCCAGAGGCAGGAGTCCACTCTACGACGAAGTCGGCGAGGACCTGCGACTTGATGGCGGAGCTGCCGGTAAGGGACAGGGAGAAGGGGGCGAGCTCGGCCCCCCACTTCCCAATCCGGCCAATGGCTTCTTTGTTCCGCAGTACCTCCCCCAGGGGGAGGGACGATGGGACGGTGATGGGGTGCCCCAGGAAGTAATGTCGAAGCTTCCGAGACGCCATAAGGAGGGCGTAGCAGATTTTCTCCATCTCCGTGTACCGGGTTTTGGCCCCTTGGAGGGCCTCACTCACGTAGTACACGGGACGCTGCTGCCCCCCTTGCTCTTTCACCAAGACCGCGTTGACGGCTACGGGGGTCGCGGCGAGGTAAAGGAGTAAGGGCTCTTCGGGAGACGGACTCACGAGCATTGGAGGGCTCGTGAGGTACTTCTTGAGGTCGTTGAAGGCTTCCTGGGCCTCGGGGGTCCAGCGGAACCCCTCGAGCCCTCAGAGGATCTTGAAGAACTGGAGGCCCCGCTCCCCTGACCGGGAGACGAAGCGGCTTAGCGCGGCCAGGCGGCCGGAGAGCCGCTGGACGTCCTTGACGGAGCGCGGCGGGGGCATGTCGAGGAATGCCCGGATCTTCTCGGGGTTTGCCTCAATACCCCGCTGGGACACGAGGAAACCTAAGAGCTTCCCCCCGCGCACCCCGAAGGCGCACTTCTCTGGGTTGGGTTTGAGCCCGAACGCGCGGAGGTTGCGGAAGGTTTCAGCCAGGTCGTCGATGTGGGAGGCTGCGCGGGGACTCTTGACGACCGCGTCGTCTACGTAGACTTCGACATTGCGGCCGACTTGATCTTTGAAGACTAGCGTCATGAGGCGCTGGAAGGTGGCGCCAGCGTTCTTGAGCTCGAAGGGCATATGGACGTAGCAGAAGGTTCCGAGGGGAGTTATGAAACTCGTCTTTTCCTAGTCCCCTTCCGCCATCTGAACTTGATGGTAGCCCGAGTAGGCGTCCAGGAAGCTCATGAGCTCGCACCCCGCTGTGGAGTCGACGAGCTGATCAATTCGCGAGAGCGGGAAGTTGTCTTTGGGGCAGGCGCAGTTAAGGTTGGTGAAGTCCACGCACATCCGCCACCTGTCGGTTGACTTCTTGACAAGGACGGGGTTCGCGACCCACTCAGGGTGTAGGACCTCCCAATGAACCCCGCCTCTTGGAGTCGGGTGATCTCCTCCTTGATTGCCTCTTGGCGCTCGAGGGAGAGTTTCTGCAGCTTCTGTTTGACCGGGGGATGACAGGGGGCCACTGCGAGCTTGTGCTCAATGACCTCCCGGGTGACGCCCCGCATATCCGAAGGCTTCCACGCAAAAACGTCGGAGTTTTTGCGCAGAAAAGCCACAAATTGCGCCGCATGCTCCTCGGGGAGCTCCGCCCCGATCCGGACGGTTTTGTCTTCGTTGCCCAGAGACAGCAGGACCTTCCGGAGGCCCCCTTCCGGGCGCGGCTTGAGGAGGGGCCTCCCGGGCGGTGGCACGGCGACGTCTAGTTCCGGGGGAGAAGCCTCCCCCCCGGGCGTCTTTATGAGGTTGACGCTTCCGATTGTGGCCGCAGCGCGCTCGTATAGAGCACGGGCCATGTCTTGGTCTCCCCGGACGTTGATCACGCCATGCGGCCCGGGGATCTTCATGCAGAGGTAGTTTTGATGGGTGGCTGCCCCCAGCCGGTTGATTGTGGTCCTCCCCATAATCGCGTTGTAGGAGGAGGGGAGGTCCACTACGTCGAAGCGGACAAGCTCGGTCCGGTAGTTCTCCGGGGCGCCAAATGTCATAGGAAGATCTACCTTGCCCACGGGGTGGATTGCCTTCCCCAGGACAAAACCTTGCAAGGGCCCAGACGCGGGCTGCAGGAGCTTCTCATCCACCTGCATTTCTTTGAAGGACTTCAGGAATAGGACGTCGGCGGAGCTCCCGCTGTCCACGAGGATGCGGGCCAGATGGCAGTTGTAGATGGTCGCGGAGACAATGAGCGCGTCGTCGTGGGGAAAGCGAACCCCTCGCGCGTCTTCCGCCGTGAAGGTGAGGGGGACGTCCGGCCGCTTGGCTGGCGGGGACGCGTGTAGCACCCCCACAACCTTAACCTCACACGCATACTCCTTACGCTGGCGCTTAGAGTCCCGCCCGGAGGCGAACCCCCCCACGATGACGTTGATGTGGTGCTGAGAAGTTTGAAAGGGGAGAGCTTCTGAAGGCTCCCCCTCCTGCGTCTACTGACCCCCCCCCCCGGGAGCGGGAAGGGCCGGAACAGCTGGCCGATGGAGTAAGGAGGCCGGAGTCCCCCCCTGCCCGCGCTGGTCGAGGAACGCCATGAAGTGTTGCAGCAGCTGGCCGCAGTCTCGGGTAGCGTGGGTATTGGACCCGTGGAAGCTGCACCACGGTCCTTCCCACCTTCTCCCCGCGAGGCCCTCCCGGCCGCGCGAGGACTGTCCCCCCCATAGCCTTTCGGCTTGGGGAAGGGGCGGTTGCCCTTCGGGGGGTCGCGCGAGCCGCCTCCGCCCTCGAGGACAAAGGTGTCCCGAGGCCGTGGCTCGTTACGCCCCCCCTGCCTGGGGCGCTTGAGGGGATCCCTGGCCCCCCGGTCTGTGGGGGCGGGAGCCCCCTGGGTCTTCTTCCAGATGTCATCTTCCTCCACCCGAGCGTACTTTTCGAGTATGTTGAAGAGCTCGTCGGCGGAAGAGGGGCAGCTCCGGGAGAGCATTCGGTGGAGCTCCCCCGGGAGGATGCCGCTTTTGAAGGCTTCGATGACCGTAGAGTCGGGGACGTGGGCCACTTTGCTCTTCACCTAGGCAAAGCGCTTGAAGAAGCTTCTGATGGTTTCCCCAGTCCTCTGCCGGACAGTGTAGAGTTGTGAGGAGTCCAGGGGGCGCACATAGTTCCCCTGGAAGTTCACGCAGAACTCCCGCTTGAGCTGCGTGAAAGACTTGATGGAGCCGGCCTTCAGGTTGTAGAACCAGGAGCGGGCGATGCTGGTGAGGTAGAGGGGGAAGACGTTGCATTGTACCGTCTCATCCCCCCCGGCCGTGGAGATAGTTGTGGAGTAGACCTGCACAAACTCGTAAGGGTCTGCCTCACCATTATAGTGCTCGATGTGCGGAGGGCGGTAGGGCCGCGGCCACCGGATGCTGCGAAGTCTTCGGCACAGGGGCTGGTTAGCCCCCTGCGCCTCCCGGGGAGAGTCCCGGTTGCTGTCTTCTTTGACGGGACCCTCGTCGTCTGAGTCTGGAAGCGGTCCGAGAGGTCTGCCAGAGTGGCGGTGGCAACGCTTTTCCTCCGGACCAGGGCTGAGTTCCTGGACGTCCGGGTTCTCCTCCGGAGAGGTTGGCTCTTTAGCGGGTCTGTTCCCCCCACCGGTGCGAGAGCGAGGCTCCCCGCGCCGGTGGCCGGGGGGAAGTTCTTCCCCGCGCTCTGGTGAATGCATTCGCTCGACCTCCCCCCAGGCGAAATGGACCTGTTCCACCGAGGGAGGGAGCTTATGCACTGTAGCTACCGGCCCGGAGGCTTCCGGGGCCGGCTGGGGGGAGCCCCCTGCGGAGACCCCCGGGACCGGAAAGGGGAAAGCCCCTGTAAGATCTGGAACCGGGGAGGGGGCGCCCATGGCGACGTTTGGAACCGAAGTGGAGGGGGCCCCAGTGGCAGCGACCAGAACCGGAAAGGGGGAAGCCCCTGTAACATCCGGAACCGGCGAGGGGGGAGCCCCCGCGGCGACGTCCGGAACCGGGGAGCCCACGCGGGGGGAAGTCTGCTGAGGCACGGGAGCTGCTCTGTCGACGACCCCCGGTGCGGTAAACGCGACGCGAGGGGCGGGACTGGCTCCCGGCGTAGGGAAAACCCCCGGCATGAGGTGGGCTCCCGGCCCCGGGAATAGGCCTGGGACGGGGTACCCCCCTGGTGCCACGAAGGGCCCTGGCATGAAGTAACCTCCTGGCACCGGGATGGGCCCGGGTGCCGGGAAGGGTCCGGACGTATATCCCGCAGGGGGAGGAAATCCCCCGGCGGGATCATACGGGGCGGACAGACCCACGGAGGCCGGAGGGGCCGCCGGGTAGCCCATAAACGGGGGCATAGCCCCCGGATACGGGTGCGACGCAAATGTGGGGGCCGGAGGCCGCGCCAACACGCTGAGCAGCTCATCCATTGGGCGCTGGGCGCGGAGCTGGCCCTCCACGAGAGCCTCAAGCAGGGCGTCCCGGGGAGCCAGGGGAGCCATCGGGGGGAGACTGGTCCCGGCCGAGGTCGCCACGGTCGCCGGGAGCGACCTGGAGGTGGGAGCGACCTGGAGGTAGAAGCACCTTAGTTAAGAGGAAAGGAGGGAGGCGGTACCTGGGCCAGGTCGCCTCCGGGTGGAAGCGCCGGGACAGCGGTGTCCCGGGCGGGCGGTGCCTCCGAGACCCGGGTCACCGGGAAGGGTGCGAGCCCTTGTTCTTGGGGGAGCCATGGCGTCTTGTCACGAGTGCCCACGGACGGCGCCAACTGTCGTGGTATTGCGAATACCCCAGCAGGTTTTGTGAACGATCCTAGCGAAGATTACGCGGCGCGGGTTGACCGGATGACCGGTCCTCCCCCGCCGGACAAGCACAAGAAATGACACAAGGGTTTATACAGGTTCGGGTCCCGGTGGGGGCCCTAGTCCTGTCGGTGCGCTCCCGACCGGAGTCAGCTGGGGAGGCTCTCTCCGGGGGAGAGGCTTCCGGAGCACACCTGTTAGTTTTTAGCTATTCCAACAAATGAATCACCTGGTCACAACTGAGGGGTACAAGCACTATTTATAGCCCCAAAAAGAAGCAAAAAACCCAAACTACCCCGGAAGCCACCGTCGGATTGAAGGGTAGGAACGTCCTTCTCCCGGTCAAACGTCTTGGATGCTTAACAGGTGGTCGCTGATTCCCAAGGCGCTCCTCGTGTGACCTGCACGTGACAAACAACTCGAGACTTTACCTTTAGAAAGGTGACGGCGCCCGGGAAGGCGCCGGGGGCCCGGTCCCCGGGCAAATGGTGGCGCCCAGGACGGCGCCGGAGGCCAGGTCCCGGGGGCCAAAAGGCGGCGCCCTGGGAGGCGCCGGAGGCCAGGTCCCCGGGCAAATGGCGGCGCCCGGGACGGCACCGGAGGCCAAGTCCCGGGAGCCAAATGGCGGCGCCCGGGACGGCACCGGAGGCCTGGTCCCGGGAGCCAAAATGGCGGCGCCTGGGGAGGGGCCGAAGCCCACGTCCCCGAGCCACTGGCGGCGCCCGGGACGGCACCGGAGGCCTGGTCCTGGGAGCCAAAATGGCGGCGCCCGGGGAGGGGCCGGAGCCCACGTCCCCAGGCGAGTGGCGGCGCCCGAGACGGCGCCGGAGATCTGGTCCCGGGCGCCAAATGGTGGCGCCCGGGGAGGGGCCGGAGGCCACGTCCCCAGGCGATTGTGACGCGACTTACCTGGACTTATTCCCGCGGAGATTTCCCCCAACATCGGCAATTGCCGATGATCACCGACGATGAAATGCATAAGAGTTCAATTCAATGCTGTAGCACGGTGAGGGTGATGAGAGAAACTCACTGATGCTATCAATTTGAGGATTGAAGTAGTGATTCGAGCTGGCACCGTGAGCCCCTGTGCTGGACTCACCAGAGAAGAAGACTGCAGCAAGAAGAAATATGGTTTAACTGCTTGAGGGCTTTGAAGAGCTCTACTAAAGATGGAAAAGCTTCTCTAGGGTTGCTATTTATAGGCAAAGCGAAGTGTACGAAGCTTCAGCTCACGGCTTGCTTGCGCCGGTGAAGAAGAAGGCTTCGGGTTGAAGCAACGGCGAACAACGAAGCTCCTCTCTGACGTGTAGCAGCTGGTGAGCTGGATAGAGATGACCACGGCAACAACTGAGGTGCAAACACGTGTGCACATGCAAACACGGTTGAAAACAACTCGGGCTAGAGCGGCGGTGAAAACACAGCGGCGAGGTGCTCCTGGTCGCGGTCGAGGTCGAGGTCGAAGCAAACACGAACATTGTGCACTGCTGATTTGGTCGCAAATGATTTGTGAGTTCGAAGAACTGATTCCTGGTCGTGAGCAGCACGTGAGGTCGTGAACTGCAGCTCCCCTGGTCGCGGCAGCTGGTGGCTGTTGGTCGAAAACAGCCATTTGGACTGAATTGTAAAATCTAAAAATTGGCTTTGGACTAAATTGTAATTTCTGGCTTGGAGATGGTTGATTTGCAATCTGATTTCACAGATGAGTATAAACTTATACCTTATACTCATCCAGCAAGAGATTTGGTAAAATCTGGCATGATTTGATGATTTCCGATATAAACTGAAAATAGGGTACTTTAGGGTAAAATAAGATCTGAGTTTTGTCGATTTCGAGTTCTGGCATCTAGGATGAGATTTGGGTATTCTGATAAAAGAAGATTTGTATTGATTAGCATTTGGGAGGTGTTCCCTGAAACAAATTTGAATTTGGAGTTAATCTGAAGATTTCAGCCTTTTTAGGTTTCTAGATATCAGATAAAGGACTAAATTGCGATATAATTTGGACTGATATGTGAAAAAGACATAAATGAAGAAATCTGACTGCCAACTTTCTGGATTAAGGTATTGGCATACCCATGATCATAATCCAAGAATAATCTGGTCTGGGTTAGATCAAGATTTGGCTAAATCCGAGTTCAAAGTATTTAGGGTAATTAGAATAATAATTAGAATCCTGTTTTCGAAAACAGAAAAGAATTGATAGATCTGGAAGTACGAGAAGGAATTGAATCTGGATTCTAAAGACTTTTATGCTCAGGGTAACTGATAAATCACATCTGAGAAATCTGATCTTGATTTGGGTTTACAAGATAGATCTTGAGATTTTAGGGTTTGAGATAGATTAGGGTTGAACTGATCTTGTTACTGCTACAGATCCATGCATGCATGAGGTTCATGAAAAAAAGTTTTTACCCCTAAACTTAGGGTGTTACAATCGCCGACATGAGCAGTCGTGCAGGGACTTTTGACGACCGCGTCGTCGATGTAGACTTCGACATTGCGACCGATCTAGTCTTTGAAGACCAACGTCATGAGTCGCTGGAAGGTCGCCCCAGCATTCTTCAGCCCGAAGGTCATGTGGAGGTAACAGAAGGTTCCGAGGGGAGTTATGAAACTCGTCTTTTCCTCATCCCCTTCCGCCATCTGGACTTGGTGATAGCCGAATAAGTGTCCAAGAAGCTCATCAACTCGCACCCCACGGTTGAGTCGACCAACTGGTCAATTCGTGGGAGTGGGAAGTTGTCTTTGGGGCAAGCGCGGTTGAGGTCGGTGAAGTCCACGCACATTCGCCACTTGCCATTTGACTTCTTCACTAGGACGGAGTTCGCGAGCCACTCGGGGTGCAGGACCTCCCGAATGAACCCCGCCTCTCAGAGCCTGGCAATCTCAACCTTGATCGCCTCTTGGCGTTCAAGGGAGAGTTTCCTCAGCTTTTGCTTGATCGGGGGGTGGCCGGGGGTCACCGCGAGCTTGTGCTCGATGACATCCCGGGCGACGGCTCGCATGTCGGAGGGTTTCCAGGCAAAAACGTCAGAGTTTTCGCGTAGGAAAGCCGCGAGTTGCTCCGTGTGCTCCTTGTGGAGGTCCGCCCCGATCCTAACGGTTTTGTCCCCATCTCCCGGGGATAGCGGGATCTTCCGAAGGTCCCCTTCCGGGCGTGGCTTGGGAAGGGACATCCCAGAGAGTATCACGGTGGCGTCTGACTCCGGGGGAGAGGCCTCCCCCCGGGGTTTTGATGATGTTGACGCTCTCGATCATTACGGCGGCACGCTCGTATAAAGCGCGGGCCACGTCTTGGTCTCCCCGGGTGGTGATCACACCGTGAGGCCCGGGGATCTTCACACAGAGGTAGTTATGGTGGATCACGGCCCCCTAGCGGTTGATCGTGGTCCTCCCCATGATCGCGATGTAAGAAGAGGGGAGGTCTACCACATCAAATCGGACCATCTCTGTCCGGTAGTTGTCCGGGGTGCCGAAGGTCATGGGGAGATCCACCTTCCCCACGGTGTAGATCGTCTTCCCCGGGACGAATCCTTGCAAGGGCCCTACTGCAGGCTGCAAGAGCTTCTCGTCCACCTGCATCTCCCTAAATGCTTTTAGGTAGAGGTCATCGGCGGAGCTCCCGCCATCCACGAGGATACGGGCCAAATGGCAGTTGTAGATGGTAGCGAAGAAGATGAGTGCGTCATCATGGGGAAGAGAACCCCACGCGCATCTTCTACCGTAAAAGTGAGGGGGACGTCCGACCACCTGGGTGGCCGAGACGTATGTAGCACCCCCACCACCTTTACTTCGCGTGCGTACCCCTTGCGCTGACGCTTGGAATCCCGCCCAGAGGCGGACCCTCCCGTGATGACGTTGACATGCCTCTGGGAGGTTTGGAAGGGGAGAGTCTCTGACGGCTCCCCCTCCCTCATTCATCCCTGCTGTCACCCCACAGGAGCAAGAAGGGCTGGTAAGGCCAGCTGAGGGGGCAAAGAGGCAGGAGTCCCCCCTGCCCATGCTGGTCGAGGAATGCGGCGAATTGTTGTAACAGTTGATGGCATTCCCGGGTGGCATGGGTATTAGACCTGTGGAAGGTACACCATAGACCTTCCCTGCTTCCTGCCGCGGGTCTTTCTTGACCGCGAGATGACTGTCCTCCCCCACGGCCTTTCGTCTTGGGGAAAGGGCGGTTACCCTTGGAGAAATCGCGCGAGCCACCTCCACCCTTGAGGACAAAGGTGTCCCGAGGCCGTGGCTCGCTACGATTCCCCCTTTTGGGGCATTTGAGGGGGTCCCTGGCCCCTCGATTGACTGGGGCGGGGGCCCCCTGATTCTTCTTCCAGAGGTCATCCTCCTCCGCCCGAGCGTACTTTTCAAGTATGTTGAAGAGCTCGTTGGCGGAGGAGGTGCAGCTTTGGGAGAGTCTCCGGTGAAGCTCTCCCGGGAGGATCCCACTCTTACACGCCTCAATGACTGTGGAGTCAGGGACGTGAGCCACTTTGCTCTTGACCTGAGCAAAGCGCTTGAAGAAGCTGCGGATGGTCTCCCTCGTCCTCTGCCAGACGGTATACAGCTACGAGGAATCCAGGGGACGCACATAGTTCCCCTGGAAGTTCGTGCAGAACTCGCGTTTGAGCTGCGCGAAGGACTTGATGGAGCTGGCCTTCAAGTTGTAGAACCACGAGCGGGCAATCGTAGTCAGGTAGAGGGGGAAGACGTTGCAGTGCACCGTCTCATACCCCCCAGCCGCCGAGATGGCTGTGGAATACACCTGCACAAATTCATAAGGATCAGCCTCACCATTGTAGTGTCAATGTGCGGTGGGCGGTAAGGCCGCGACCATCGAATGCACCAAAGTCTTCGGCACAGCGGCTGGTTGGCCCCTTCCACCTCTCGGGGGGAGTCCCAGTCGCTGTCCCCTTTGACAGGGGACGCGTGCTAGTTGTCAGAGTCGGGGAGGGGCCCAAGAGGTCCGCCGGCATGGCGGTAGCGCCGTTTTTCTTCCGGGTTGGTGGAGCTCACCTCCAGGACGTCCAGGCGCTCCCCCGGAGAGGTTGGTTCTTCGGCAGGTCTCTTCCTCCGGCCCAAGCGGGAGCGAGGCTCTCTGCGTCCGCGATCCAGGGGAAGCTCCTCCCCAGACTTGGTGATACGCATTTGCTCAACCTCCTCCCGGGTGAAGCGGACCTGGTCTGCCGGGGGAGCCCTCGGGGGTGGCCCCGGGGGAGGAGGGAGCTCGTGTGCTGCAGCTACCGGCCCGGGTGCTACCGGGGCCGGTGAGGGGGAAACCCCTGTAGCGACGTCCGGAACCAGGGAGGCATTGTGAGGGGAGACCCGCTGCGGCCCGGGAGCTACCCTGTCAACTGCCCCTGGTGCGGTAAACACCCGCTGCGGGGCTGGACTGGCTCTCGGCGCAAGGAAAGCCCCTGACATGTAGTGGGCCCCCAGCCCTGGGAAGGTGCCCGGAGCAGGGCGTCCCTCCAATAAAGCGAAGGCCCCGGGCATGAGGTAACCCCCCGGCAACGGGAAGACTCCCGGCACCGGGAAGGCTCCGAACGGATGGCCCGCCGGGGGAGGATATCCTCCAGTGGGGTCATACGGAGCGGCTGGGCCTCCGGGGGTCAGAGGGACCACCGGGTGACCCATAAACAGGGGCATAGCCCCTAGGAACGGGTACTGCGGTTGATAAATGGGGGCCGGCGGCCGCACGAAGACATGAAGCAACTCATCCATAGAGCGCTGGGTGCGGAGCTGGCCCTCTACTAAGGCTTCGAGCAAGGTGTCCCGGGGAGCCGGGGAAGCCGTCGGGGGGAGAGTGGTCCCGGCCGAGGCGACCACGGTCACCGGGACTGACCCGGAGGTCAAACCACCGAAATTAATAGGGAAGCTGGGAGGCGGTACCTGGGTCTGGCCGCCTCCGAGCGGAAGTGCCGGGACGGCCGTGTCCCGGACGGGCGGCGCCAGGTCACCGCAACCGGCATCACTGGGAAGGGCGCGAGCCCTCGTTCTTGGGGGAGCCATGGTGTCTCGTCACAAAATTCCCACGGACGGCGCCAACTGTCGTGGTATTACGAATACCCCAGCAGGTTTTGTAGGAAATCCTAGCGAAGAAAAGATGACGCGAGCTGACCGTGCGACCCGTCCTCTCCCGTCTGGCAAACTCAGCAAGTGACACGAAGGTTTATACAGGTTCGGCCCTCAGTGGAGGCCCTAGTCCTGTCGGCGTGCTCCCAACCGGAGTTGGCTAGGGGAGCCCTCTTAGGGGAGAGATGGCTCCGGAGCACTCCTATTCTATTGTCTCTTAGGGTGAAAATGAATTGTCCTCCTTACATGAGGTGTTACAAGGGCTTATATAGCCCCCAAAGATGCAAAAAGACTAAACTACCGCGCCTACCACCGCCGGATCGAGGGGTAGTGACGTCCTTCTTTCAGTTAGGAACCTTGGATGCTTGACAGGTGTCCGCCGATTCCCGAGGCGCTTCTCGCGTGACCCTCACGTGACCCGGGACTGGAGGCCCTTGTCTTCGGAAGGCGACGCCCAGGACAAGCCACCGGGGGGCCTTGTCCCCGGGCAATTTGAACAGCCTCTTACTTGGACTTGATCCCGTGGAGATTTCTCCCAACAGTGAACAAGACTTTGTCTTTTTCTCCCTGTGTGTACAACCCTATAAGAACATGCATGAGGAATGGTGAAGATCAAAGCTGTAAGAGTCCTTACCGAGGTAACCTTTTCGGTCGGTAGGGATGAGGCCACTGGTCCAGACGTTTCCTGGACCACCGGCGCTGGGACTTCATCTGCGACCATGAGGTTGGTAGTGGTCGCAGTGTCCTGCTCGGTTATTTCAACTCCTGTCGGCAGGAGTGGAGTGCTCGCCGCCTCAGGACTGGCAGCAGTCGCTTCACGGTGGACAAGGGGGATGTTTTCTTCTTCCTGTACGAGCATTACTTAATAGGTGTGTACAGACAAACAACAACATTCAGGATTGTGAGAAATCTTACCACAGTCACCCCTTTTGTCTGAAGGGGAGTTGTTGCAGATCCTGAAGCTTCCTGGGCTTCAGGCACTAGGGTTTCACCCGCAACCACAGGATTATCAGTGGTCATGGGGCCCATTGCAGTCGTCTCTGTACCTGCGGGCAAAGACAGGGGGCGATCGTCTTCCTCTTGCGATGAATTAGAGGCACGTCATCCTCCTCATCATCGCTCCCTTCACCCTGTACGACGAAGAAATAATTCCAGTTCATACCTAGGGTTATAGGAGGTACAGAATATCTTACCACAGTCTTTTTCGCGGTAAGGGGTTTCTTTGGTGAGGAGGCCTCTCCCAGAGTCTTCTTGGACTTCGTGGGGGCAGGTTTGATGAGGATTAATACCCGAGCCAGTTCAAATAAATACACGGCTAGTTTAGGACAGATTAGAACCAGACAAGCGCCTGGTAGTGGGAACTCAAGTCATTCTGAGAAGCACAGGCATGAGGTCGCAGGTTTTACGCGATCAGACCGTAGCTAGTACGCGGTCAAGAGTTCGTGTGCCATATGCGAACAGAAGACTGCAGATAGTACGCGGTCAGCGAACAACCCGCGGTTAGAACACCTTCGACCAGGGGACGCGGGATTGATCTTCCCTTATAACGGGGATATCCCGTGTATCTCGAATATTCTTCCACGTACGGAGACAACCGTCAGGAGATTAATACTTGCAGTTATATATAAATAACACGTGTTAAACCTGTGTGGGACTTAGGAGCGGTTACCGAAACTGCATCCAAACAACTGTTTGATGCCGTTGTGACTTGGCACCCTTTCGACCAGTATATAGGATAGCCCAATGCATCAAACAGGGAAAAAATGATCGAACAACCAGATGATCAGATCATCAAATCAAAGCAACCAGAAGACAGTAGCCTAAGTTAGATAGCTCTCATAAGCCTTCCAGGCATTGTCTTGTATAAACACATAGGAAAAATCTTCGCCTGTGGAGATCTTTTCCATAACTCTGTAAATCCTTTTACCGTACATAGTGAAATCCCAACAGGATGTAGGGCTATTACTCCCACCATCGAGGGCCCGAACCTGTATAAACTTCACTGTGCTCCAGTTCTCTTTGATTCATCATACCTTCCCAGAGGGACACCCTGAAAGGTCTCACAACCTACAAATTCTGCATAAGTTCGGCTAAGGACCCCGAGTCCGAATCGTCGACAAGGTTCCTTCACCATGCGCTTCGAAGAGATCTTCTTTACCCTCTTCGGAGCCGGTTCCCCAGGAGACCGACGTCCTCGCTTGGACGCATCGCCTCGGTGAACTTCCCCAGGAGCTATGTCATTTCAATATCCTGATGAATATAAGACGCGCAAATGATCTACAAATAGGGCCTGTTGGGAAAGTCCATACCTTTCGACGCTCCTGTTTGAGGTCATCACTGGCGTTGATTAAGCTCTGGGGGCGAGGCGATCCCCTGGTTCCCTCCACATCGGCGCTATACGCCTTGAGGAGGTAATTTCTCCACTTTTCGATTTCGGGCAAAGGCAGAACTGTGTCACAAGCAAGCAAGTTAGCAAATACGACATTTTTTCAGAAGAAATGTATGTTTTGTTGACTGGAAGATGTACCGTTATTATAGTCCAAGGTGCTATCCGCCATGGACTGGATTTCCCAAGCCGAATGAGCCCTTTCGCGCAGGGGGCTTCACAAAGTCGCGAATGATGTTGTGAGCAGTTAGTTCTTGCTGGACTAAGTGAAGAATCACTTGGGCCTACTTCTTCTGCTCCGTACTCAGAACAGGAAGAGAGTCCAATTCGCTGGATTTCTCTGGGCGAGAGTTCTCAAACCACAACCCGCTCCCCGACGGAGGGGTGCAGTAGAACCACTTCTGGTACCACCCATGAACGGAATCTCAGAGGGGTGGGAAGGGATACTCTTCCTTCTCCCTTATTCGGAAGTAAATACATCCGGTGGCATTGGCGCTCTTCGACCATGCCGAGTAGTAGAAGCGTCGGAAGAGCTCCACACTTGGGAGCACTCCGACGAAGGCTTCACACAAATGCTAGAAAATCGCCAGGATAAGGACAGCGTTTGGGTGGAGATTTACAAACTCCAACCCATAGTGTTCTAAGATTCCCTTCAAGAATTGGCTCTCAGGGCATCGGAACCCGCAACGCAGGTACTCCTCAAAAACCACCAACTCTCCCTCTTGGACGATTGGGGTTCCTTGATCTTTCTCCTCGGGACGCCAGTTGATTAGCAGCCGCGGAGGGAGAATCTCCTCCTTCTCAAGGGCCACCAGACTCTCTTCTGTGTGGTGGACAGATCGGCTCCAGGAGGCCATTGCTTTTAGAAGATCAGAAGGAAAGATGGCGACTTTAGGTGATGAAGAATGAGGAATGAGGGTTTTGTGCGGCGGAGGTTCTAAGGAAGGGTTTCTGGTTGTGTGGCTTCCTGAAGAAGCTACCTTCTCCTTTTATATGCCCGAGGCAACGGTTCATTGAATACTTTATTCATTTCCCATACTGGGTGCCTTCTCTTGGGAGAACCGTTATGCACTCCCCACAGTGAATCCAAAACGAAAGGTATTTTTATAATCTTAGTTTCGAATTCGGGGGCTAGGGATAGGGTGTACATAAGAACGTGAAAATGTTACAAAAATTTTCGGAGGAAGTTATCCTTCATGTTTTTTGTAAGTTAAATTTTCATGTTTTGATCACAATACATTCCTGTGATCACTTTAAAGTTTGCATTTTGATCACAATGATATTCTGTGATCGTTGAGAATGGATAATCGCAATACAGACGGTTATCATCAGGTCAAAGCATTATGTCATCACAACTTCAATTCTGATCGCTATGACAGTTCTGATCGGATTTCAGTTCTGATTGAGGCTTTGGTTCTGACCGCAGTACCAGTACTGGTCGCGGTATGACTTATTAATGCGTTTCTGATCAAAAAGACTTGTTACCTCAGATTTACCTGTGTATGTGTGGTCGTGAAGACATTACTTATGACCATATATTCGCACAGAGATTGTGAAGAGTTTTAATTCAAATTAACTCTTACGGCAAGTCATGTAAGGTAAAAGAAATCTTTATTTCTGACAATCCTTGCATACAAAAGGGATACAGGCGACCAGAGCATCGACCTGATCTGACAGAAGTTTACAAAGTTCTCCTAGGGACATATTAGTGTCAGTAGGATCTACATTGACCGCCCCAAGAGAACTGGAAATTACTCTAGGCCTATCTACATCGTCCCGAATCAGAGAAGCACTACCATCCTTGATTGAATCAGAGAGTTCTCGCTGTTGCCTAGCGTAGTCCCTCTCCAAGCGGAATTGGTGCACCTCTTCGCGGGATCTATGAAAACATTCTGCCAGATGCAGAATAGCCGAAGACATCTCCTCGGTCTTCTTCTCCAAAACCTCTTTATCCTTTTGGAGAGTCTGTTCAAGGGAAGGAGATTGAATCTCAGCAGACTGGTCGCTGGGGGCTCCAACAATTTTCATCTCCTGCACATAAATGTGTTAGTTTTACGAGTTAAAACGACCAACAGGAGAGATGAAAATAATTACCAATCCTCGCAAGTGAGAGGATGAAGTATTTCCCCCAGAAAGTAGGTCATTCGACAAAAGTCGGGAACTATCAGGTCGTGGGAGTACAACCTTCCCACGAGAATATTGCTTCCCCAACACAAGCTGAGGATCATCTGGTCGTGGAAGTGCAACCTTCCAACCAGCAAATTGATAACCCGTCAAAAGACGGGGATCACTTGGTCGCAATGGAGAAAGCTGAGAAGAAGGCTTTGAAGGATTATTATGGACCTCCAAAGGTGAAGATGAACGTTCGACCTGCTGAGTTGTATGGACAGGGAGGACTACAGGGGTTAAAGGAAGAGAGAGCAATGATGCATCCCTAACCCTTGTGCCACTGGAAGATCCCTCATCAACCTTGGGTTTCTTCCTTGGAGGAACCAGATCTTCAGTCGTCTGTGAGTTTCCAACAGTATTCGGGAAATGATCAGAACATAAGATGGCAACTTGAACCAGGGCGTTTGGAAAAGACTTACCTTCTGAAAATCCTGGTCTAATTCAAGCGCCACTTCCTCTTCATCACTTTCAATCTCAATGATGTCTTGATCTGCCATTGAGATGTATACTAAAGAGAGAGAAAGGTAGCTTTGGAAAAGACTTAGCAGGGAAAAAACTTGTGAAGCTTTAGGTTAAGAGGCTTCGGCATTTATAGCCCCCCAGGGGTGACGGTTCGATTCTCTAATACCTCGAGTTCTTAAAACATTTACAGTTTTATCTCGGGTTAAAAACAATTCCACAGCGCCATCATTACCTGTCAAATACAAGCCAAAGTCCGTCTCGGGAAGTAAACCGCCACACTTAGTGCGCCACTAAGTGGGGGAGTTGAAGCGTCGGGTCACTTATCTGATGTAAGGTTTAAATTTGAAGTAAACATGTCCCTTCGTTCCTTCAAATTTGGGGGCTAGCTGACGAGGATTGTTACCCGAGCTAGTTCAGAATAAATGCACGTCTGGTTCAAGACAGATTCGAACCAGGGCGACTCAGGATTACTTAGACCCTACAACAAGCCTATCCCGAGTATCCCAAAGATTCCTCCACGCACGGAGACAACTGCCAGGAGGTTAATATGTGCAGTTATTCCTTAATTGCACGTGTTAAGCCTGCGTGGAAGTTAAGTGCAGTTGCCAAAACTGCACCCGAGCAACCGTTTGAAGCCGTTGTGCATTGGCGCCCTTTCGACCAGTATAAAAGGGTGAGCAAATGCACCAGACGAGGAGAGAGGATAGATAACACATCAAGAATAGATCAATATCGACAAGCTTCCATAGGCGAGTTTAGTCATGTTTTACATAATCACAAGGAAAAGATCTTCGCCTGTGATGATCTTTTCCACAACTTTGTAACCCTTTTTCCTACACATAGTGAAATCCCATCAGAACGTAGGGCTATTACTCCCACCATCGAGGGCCCGAACCTGTATAAAATCTCTATGTGTTCCAACCGACTTTGGCTCATCATCCCTTCCTGGAGGGACACCCTGAAAGGCCTCATAACTCACAAATTCTGCATAAGTTCGACTAAAGACCCCGAGTCCGAATCATTGGAAGTCGTCTTGCACCCCGAGTGGCTGGCAAACCCTGTTCTTGTGAAGAAGTCGAACGGCAAGTGGAGGATGTATGTTGACTTCACCAACATCAACAAGGCTTGTCCAAAAGACGACTTCCCACTCCCGCGGATTGACCAATTGGTTGATTCCACCGTGAGGTGAGAGCTTATGAGCTTCTTGGACTCATATTCGGGCTATCACCAGGTCCGGATGGCAGAAGAGGATGAGGAGAAGACGAGTTTTATAACTCCAATCGGTACCTTCTGCTACGTCCATATGCCCTTCGTGCTAAAGTACGCTGGAGCAACATTCCAGTGATTTATGTCGTTGGTCTTTAAGGACCAAATCGGCCGCAACGTCGAAGTCTACATCGACGACGCGGTTGTCAAAAGCCTCCGTGCACCCGCTCACATCGACGACTTAGCAGAGACCTTCCACAACCTCCGTGAGTACGGGTTGAAGCTCAACCTGGAGAAATGCGCATTCGGCGTACGCGGGGGGAAGCTACTGGGCTTCCTCGGGTCCCAGCGGGGCATAGAGGCTAACCCCGAAAAAATTTGGGCCTTGCTAGATATGCCCCCTCCGCGCTCCATCAAAGACGTACAGTGGCTTACTGGCCACATGGCCGAGCTTAGCCGCTTCGTCTCACGGTCGGGGGAATGTGGTCTCTAATTCTTCAAGATCCTTCGAGGCCTCGAGGGGTTCCGGTGGACCCCCAAGGCCCAAGCAGCCTTCGATGACTTGAAGAGGTATCTCACAAGCCCCCAATGCTCGTGAGCCCATCTCCGGGAGAACCCCTTCTCCTCTACCTCGCCACGATCCAGGTCGTTGTAAGCGCGGTGCTAGTGAAGGAGCATGACGGGTAGCAGCGTCCCGTGTACTATGTGAGCGAAGCCCTCCAAGGGGCTAAGATGCGGTACACAGAGATGGAGAAGATTTGCTACGCCCTCCTCATGGCGTCCAGGAAGCTCCGTCACTACTTCCTGGGGCTCCTTATCACGGTCCCGTCATCTCTCCCCTTGGGGGAGGTGCTGTGGAATAAAGAAGCCACCGACCGGATAGAAAAGTGGGGAGCTGAGCTTGCTCCCTTCTCCCTCTCCCTCATGGGTCGTTCCACCATCAAGTCACAAGTCCTCGCTAACTTTGTGGTGGAATGGACCCCCGCCTCCAGGACGGAGGGAGAGAGTCTCCCCGAGCCACCCCAGCGTGATGGCCATTGGACGCTCATGTTCGACGACTCCTTGTGTCTCGTTGGGGCCAGCGCGGGGGTGGTCCTCCAAAGCCCCGAGGGGAAGGCGCTGGAGTATGCAGCGAGGCTTGCGTTCTCCACTACGAACAATGTCACCGAGTACGAGGCTCTACTCCTGGGGCTGCGCCTCGCACGCTCCCTAGGGATCCGTCGCCTCCTCGTCAAAGGAGATTCCCAGCTCGTGGTCTGCCAAATGGACAAGTCTTACTTGTGCCATGACGTGAACCTGAGCCTGTACCTAGGGGAGGTGCGCAAGATGGATAAGCACTTCGAGGGTTTGGAGGCCCGGCATATCCCCCGGAGGGACAATGACCGGGCCGACGCCTTGGCCCAGGCGGCTAGCGCCCGGGAACCTCTCCCCGGGGGTGCCTTCTTGGAAATCATCGCGAAGCCCTCGGTGACCTCTTCGGACGAGGACCATGAGTCCCGTGCCCCAGAGGTCTCCGAAATCGCCCGAGCGGCATCCTGGATGGATCCCCTCGTCTCCTTTATAAGGGGGGAGGGGGACCCTCCCAGTGAGACCGAGGCAAAACGCCTCCGTGCCAAGGCACAGGCTACTAGAAGGAAAACTCTACAAGCGGGGGGCTTCCACCCTACTCCACTGCCTCCCGCGGGACGAAGGACTTCAACTCCTCGAGGACATTCACTCGGGGAGCTGCGGGTCTCACCTGGCTTCACGTGCTATCGCGGCAAAAGTTATCCGCCAGGGCTTCTATTGGCCCACAGTGGTCCGCGACGCGCGAGATCTCATCTCCGCGTGTGAGGCCTGCCAAAAGATGGCGAAGGGTTTCAACCTGCCCTCTGCAGCGCTGCTCTTAGGTCCCTTCCCCTCGGCGCCCGGGGGCTACAAGTATGCGGTGGTCGCAGTGGACTACTTCTCCAAGTGGGTGGAGGCTGAGCCCTTGGCCAGCATCACCTCCCAAGCAGTACAACGGTTTTTCTAGATGAACATCATGTGTGGTTTTGGGGTCCCTCAAGAAATCACTGTCGACAATGGGACACAATACGACTCTGTAAACTTCTGAGAATTCTGCGAAGGCTTGGGGACTACCCTCCGCTTCGCCTCTGTGCTCACCCCCAGAGCAATGGAGCCGTTGAAAGGCTCAATGGTGTGATCCTACAGGGGTTATACCGGTGACTCGAGCAGGCCACCTCCAGGCAGGGCGCGTGGGTAGAGGAGCTTCCAAGAATCCTCTGTTCCATGCGCACGACCCCGAGCCAGGCGACGGGGCGCACACCCTTTTCGCTCGTGTACGGGGCTGAAGTAGTTCTCCCCTAGGAGATTGGTTTCCGGTCGCTGCGGGTCGAGCTCTTAGATGGAGCTACAACCGCAGCGTACCAGGCCAACAAAGCAAACCAGCAGCTGGAAGTCGACCTCGTCGAAGAGGAACGCGACCGAGCGCTCCTTCGCCATGCCATCTACAAGCGCGAAATGACGCGCGCGTACAACCAATGCGTCCGCACGAGAGCTTTTCGCCTTAGGGACCTTGTCCTCAAGCGTGTGACTGACCCCCAAGCCCAGGGCAAACTTTCCCCCAAGTGGGAAGGCCCCTACAGGATCTCTGCGGTCCTGGGCTCGGGGGCTTATAAGCTCTCCAACCTCGAAGATCAGGAGTTGAAGCATACATGGAATATAGGCTTGCTTCGCAAGTTCTACATCTAGCCTCTGAGCTTACTCCCTCCCCTGCCGCGATTACGCGGGGGGAGGCGTTGTACTCACTATTCCCTCCCACACCGCAGCGTTGCGGGGGGACGCGTTGTATTTCAATTTCTATCAATACAAATGGCTTTCTTGGTCAACTGGATTTTTCGTAGGTTCTTGATTTACCGTCTCCTGAGACGATGCCCTCCAAATGGGGATGCCCTCTTCGTGAGGATGTAGGCTATCACAGTCTAAAAGCCCCTACGACGGGAGCCCCGCTCCCGTAGGGCGGCTTACAATCACCCCTCATGGACTGAGGGCGTAAGCGGCAACCCAGTCCTCAAGGACTGCGGTAATGAGTCAACTTGAGAGACTAGTCCCCCCACAAATACTCAGACCCGTCATCGGGCTTATCCTCCGCTAGGAGCAAATTATCTCCTCAGTGAGACGGAATTCTTGGTTTCTTAAAAATTATCTACCCGGCCCCCCGTTCACACGGTGACCGGGGGATTCTCTCACCAGGATCTCCAGAAAGTTTCCTCTCGGAGGCCCTTTACCCGGCTCCCCATTCTCACGGCGACCGGGGGATTTTTTCACCGAGGTTTTCGGAAATTTTCCTCCTGGAGGTTCTTTATCAGGGGAATTTTTTCGACCGGGGGACTTTGTAACCCCTGTGGTCTTTAACACACCGGGCCTCTTCGTTCCTTACCCACAGCACGCGGAGCCAAGCCACACCCCGCTGTGGGGGGGGGGTGACTCGTGCCCGGATAGGTGAATATTTTTGGAAAATTTTGAAAACAAAAACAAGCAAACTTAGCTTTATTGATACATTTAACGGGGGACATTCCCCCACCCCCCCACCCCCCTGGTGGGCCAAGATGTCCCGGGGACGACAAGCCCTGGGAAAATACAAGATACAATCCGGGGAGTTAAGCTCCCGTGAAAAACTACTCCGGAGAACAGCCCCCCTCCGGGAGATGGCTACACCTAGTACTCTCGGAGGCCTTGTGATAGTTCCCGGGAAAGGTCTCGGTACAAGCTCCTTATGCGCCTCTGGGCTTCTCGAAGCAAGTCCGCAGGCCAATACTCGTAGCCGGCCGGAGGGCGTATCCTAAGTGGGAGGACCTTCCGGGACCCTGGTCTCGGAGGGGACAGCTCGACTCGACTATTGTCGAAGTTATCCAGGTGCCACTCTGGGAGCCATCGCAACTGGATCGGCTCCCGGGAAGCATTTTCACCACACCCCCCGGTGGCAAGGCTTAGCAAAGCCAAGGCTACTTGGGCATCTCCCGGATTACCTTCTCCGGGACCCGGAAGCCCCTTCTCGGGAGCGAGCCCCCGGACCACCGGGGAGCCCTCCGTGTTAAGGCATTCAAGCCTCGGAAACTCTCCCCCGGGAGAAAGATCCCGGGGGACCTGCTCATGATGAGTCAATACTTAGCAAAATATTCGTTACATGGATTGAGCAAAAAATTTTTTACAAGTCTCCGGGGCTTCCTCTAAGAAGCTATTGGGAGCAAAAATACTAGCAAAGAAAAATAGGACCTATCAAAAGGCCCAGGGGCGAGGGGGAGATTCATACTTGCCCAGTGTCATCCCCCCCCCCCCTCGGGACTCTCCTCCGCCGCCAGGGCGTCCGCCCTCGGGGGCGCCGAAGCCGGGATCCAAGCCCAAACGCTTAGATCATAGAAGCCCCCCGCCAACTCCCGCTGTTGCGGCTCGAAGAAGTTGGGGAAGCTTCGGGGGAGCCGACCTTCAACCGCCCGGGTACCGGTCCCTCGGTGCTCAACGAGGGCCGCAGCTGCGGCCACCACTGGGACCGCCCGGCCCCGGGCCCGTACGTCGGCGGCCTCTAGGCTCACGGAGACTTGCGCATTGAGAAAGTGCATAGCCTCCGTGAACGTAGCCGGGGCTACGCCGGAGCCTCCCCCCGGGCCGAGGCTAAGCCCGAGCCCTTGAGGGCCGAGCGAACGGAGCGGCCCACCTCCGCAACCGCCCGGTAGTGGGATCCTCGAGCTCCCGGTGGGCACTCTCCCTCGCCTTCGCCTCCCTCTGGAGACAGGCGTTGGCGTCCTCCGAGGCGAGGAGCTGGGCTCAGATCCTAGCCAGCTCCCCGAGGGCTTCATCCCTCTCAGCGCAAAAGGCGGCGGTCTTGTCCTCCGCCTCCTTCAACGCCGCCTCGTATCGGTCCTTGATGCCTTGAGCAAGGGCCGCCCCCTACGAACCCAAGGGTTAGACGACCTCCCGGTAAAAGTAACCGGGCGACTTGAAAGCAAACTTACCTGGAGATGGAGCGAAACCAACTCGGAGCTACCCTCGCGGATGGTCCCCTGCTGGATGTAGGCCCAGACCATCTGGGTTTGGAGGCCCACGGCGAACTTCCAGGCCTCACCAGGGGATAGCATGGGGTCTCCCTCCCAATGGCACCAGACCCGTCTCTGCCGACGGGTCCCCTCCAACTGTCCCCGGGAGTGATGTGGACCAGGCCGGTTTCAACCGCAATCCCGGGCACCGAGGACGCAGTCTCCGAGGAGTCGGACAACGAGCTCCCGGAGGGAACGTGGCCCTTGGGGGGACAAGAAGCCCTTTGCCCTTCCCGAGCTGCGGACCCCCAAAGCCTCGTGGACCGGATAGGCCGAGGGGTTCGCCCCCTCATCCACCAGCCAGTCGAAGCGTAGAGAAGAAGCCTCCGTGAACCACACCTCCGGGCTATCCAAGCTTGCCGGCTCCAGGACCGCCGGAGGCGTGCCCATCGGAGAGGGCGAGGGGCTGTAGTTCACCGAGTCGGAGTAAGCCCCGTCGCTCGCCACCTTCCCTTCTCGCCCGCCGCCTTCCCTTCTCGCCCGATTCGGTGGGCGCGTCGAAGTGGCGCATGAACTCCCCCATCACCCCTAGGCGGGGGAAGGCTCCGCCTCCAGGATGGGCGACGTCGCCCCCGGCCTCGAGGTCGCTCACGCACGCCCCGACCCGGGAGTTGCCTCACGGGTCCTGCCGGGCGTAGCATCTGGCGCCGTTGCAGGGTCGGGCGCCTTCCACGCCTTGGTGAGCTTAGGCTCGGGGCCCCCAGCGGCCTCCTTCCCACGCTTGTGAGAGCCGGGGTGGGGAGAGGCTCCCTCATCGGTAGCCTAAACCCGAAGGCTTCCGCCACCAAGTTATGGGGAGGGCCCTCCCCGATAACACACACGACACACTCGTGCTCGTCGGCGTAGTACCTCCTGAGGAGGTTTTCCGCCTTCTCCCGGGCGGCCGAATACGGCCGAACTACAAGGAACAAAGGTTAGCCAAAATATAGAAAGGACTAATAGTAAGGGTCACCGAAATTTTACGTCAGGTCACCGGCCTCTGTAGTGGCCGGTGCGCCAGACACATCCCTATCCCCCGTGTGAGGTCCATGAGGGACCTCGCGGAGGAGCTCGCGCTCCTCAACTCCTTAGGGGTCCATAGCGGGGGCTTGGGGGAAGACGAGCGACAATAGAAGGGGGGCCCCGGGGAGTAAGTTACCCCGGTGTCCCAGACCCGGAGGTAGAACCACCTCCGGAGCCAGTCCCCCCAATGGTCCTGGGAGGCCGCCACCGGGTACTCCTCCACCCGAGACGATAGCAATTGCACCATAATGGAGCCAAACGCAGACTTCGGCCCTCCTTTGACGATGTGCGAGCCCCTCGCCGAGGGCTCGTAGAAGTACCAGAGCAGCCGGAGCGTCGACTCCCGTCCGGTGGCTGTCTCGCACAGCCAAATGAAAAGGCCCATCCGTACGAGGGTGTTGGGAGTCAAGTGGTTGAGCGCCACCCTGTATTCCTGGAGGAACTCCCAGAGCAATGGATGCACCGATAGACGGAGGCCGGCCTCTACGAAGGCCTCAAAGACAACCACCTCCCCTGCCCGGGGGCGAGGTGTGGTCTCCTTCTTCGGGGGGATCTAGACGTCCCCGTCCGCGAGAACCTCCTGCTCCACAAGGGACTCCAAGTCCCCCGAGGTGAACTCCAAAGCCCAGAGGAAGTCTGAGGTGACTTCCTCCTGGGGTACGTCGGCAGTTTTGGCACTGCCTTTTGACGCCATATGGTTTGTCGGTGGCTAAGTTTCAGGGAGCAAAATTTTCGGGAGCAGGGAGAGGCTCGGAGTGCCGGTGAAGCGAAGTTCCCTGGGAGCGAAGTTCCCAGGGGCTAGGTTGCAAGGAAGCGAAGTTCCCGGGGGCTAGGTTACCAGGAGAGGCTCAGAGCACCAGTGAGTAGTTGGAGGCTAAGGCTTGAATATGAGCTCTCCGGGCCCCCCGAAGCCCTACTTATAGTGGTCAAGCGCGGCCCCAATGGGCGACACATGACCCCTCGGATCAATCGGGGCCGCCCATTTCAAACGTCATGCGCAAACTGAAGAGACGCACGGGAAACGATGCGCCCACGCTCGAATCACGCGAAGCCATCATGATCGACGACTCACGCTAATCCAGGCCCGCGGCACCATGATGATAGGCAGTGGCACCATAAGTGAGTGGTGCAAAAACCGAAGCGTCGCCAAGCGCTGGAGACCTCCTCCGAGGGAGATGTTCCCGGTGATGTAGGCCATCCCCTCCGGGGACTTAGGGCATGTCCCTGGAGAGCATGGGGGCTACTGTCGGGGGAAATCACCACCCGATCAATCCCGGTAATAGAGCCCCCGGGACACAATGGCCGGTGATATTTGCCCCGGGGACCATGTCCCAGGCGCCGCCGTCCGCCCAGAGACCGGCGGGGCACCGCCCTTGGCCCGGTGACAGGGCCCTCCCGTGACTTGTCCCGGGCACCACCCTTGGCCCGGTGACAGGGCCCTCCGGTGACCCGTCCCGGGAGCCGTCGTTTGCCTGGTGACAGGCACCCCCGGTGGCCTGTCCCGGGCGCCACCGTTTGCCCAGACGGAGGACCCCAGGTGACCCGTCTCGGTTGCCGGCCTTCGCCTGGGGACACGGGCCCCCGGTGACCCGTCCCAAGCACCGCCATTCGCGCGGTGACCGGTACCCCCGGTGACCCATCCCGGGTGCCGCCATTAACCCGGGGACAAGGGCCCCTAGTGACCGGTATTGGGCGCAACCCTTGGCCCGGTGATAGGGCCCTCTGATGACCCATCCCGGGCACTGCCGTTTGCCCGGTGACAGGCACCCCTGGTGGCCCGTCCCGGGCGCCGCCATCAGCCTGGGGACAAGGGCCCCTGGTGACCTATCCCGAGCGTCTCCTTCCATTCGCTAGGAACCTCTGTAGAACCTGCTGGGGTATTCTCAATACCACGACATATGGAACCACATGAACAGGACTAACCCAATTACTATTAGAAATAGGATAAATGATACCCCCATCTAACAGTTTAGAAATTTCAAATTTAACAATTTCCCTTCAAGTTTGGGTTTAGTCTATTGACGAGGATTGATACCCGAGCCAGTTCAAATAAATTTACGCTTGGTTCAGGATAGATTCGAACCAGACAAGGTGTCTGTTGATGCGAACTCAAGTTACTCCAAGAAGTACAGGCATGAGGTCGCAGGCTTTACGCGATCAAACCGTAGCTAGTGCGCGGTCAGGAGTTCGTATGCCATATGCGAACAGAAGACTGCGGATGGTGCGCGGTCAGCAAACAACGTGCGGTCAGAACATCTTCAACCAGGGAATATGGGATTATTCTGTCTCTACAACAGGGATATCCCGAGTATCCCGAAGATTCTTCCACGTATGGAGACAACCATCAGGAGGTTAATACGTGCGGTTATCCATGAATAACATGTGTTAAACCTGCGTGGAGGTTAGAGATAGTTGCCAAAACTGCATCCAAACAACTGTTCGATGCCGTTATGACTTGGCACCCTTTCAACCAGTATAAAGGGGTGGCCCAATGCATCAAACAGGGGGGCTCGATTGCAGTCGCATCTGATAAAAACAATCAGAAGACAATAGTCTAAGTTAGATAGCTTTCACAAGCCTTCCAGGCATTGTCTTGTACAAACACATAGGAAAAATCTTCGCCTGTGAAGATCTTTTCCTTAACTTTGTAACTCTTTTTACCATCCATAGAGAAATCCCAATAAGACATATGGCTATTACTCCCACCATCGAGGGCCCCTACCTGTATAAACCTCTCTGTGCTCTAGTTATTTTTGATTCAACATACCTTCCCGGAGGGACACCCTGAAAGGTCTCACAACCAACAAATTATGCATAAGTTCGACTAAGGACCCCGAGTCCGAATCGTCGACAGCTGGCGCCCACCGTGGGGCCTTTCTCAAGGCGTCCTAATTTTCATCCGGAGGTTCGCTGAATCATGGCTGGAGCTTATGATTCCGAGAACGATTTCGATCTCGAGGATTATGCTCACATTCCGATGCCTTCTCCGAGCGATCCTGTCCCGATGGAGGAAATCGGAGGCGAGGACCTCCCACAGGTCGAATCAACTCTCCAGGTCATGTCCATCGATCAGGAGGCAACTAACGCAAGGTCAGAGCCCACTGAGGTTCTTAATGCGTTAGAAGGTGAGTCCGGTCCGTCATATGACCCCGCTGAGGGGAAGGATGATGTCGACCAGGAAATCAGCCCTGGGAGGTTCGACCCTGATAACCTTCATCGTCTCTTTGACTTCGAGTCTGATTCAGAACAAACCGAGATGTTTTCTCCCTCGGCGACCTCTCTCCCTAGACAGTTCGCTGCCTTATCGGAGGAAACTCCTGATCAACAGGCTGCTAGGGAAGAACAGGAACGCAAACAAAAGGAGGATCAAGATCTCGAGCAACAAGACAACAAACTACACAGAACTGCCCTAGAGGCTCTTCAAGATGAGCAGGCTCGTTACGATGCTGCTCCGAGTTCTTCCCGACGATCACGTGGTCACAAACGCGACCAGACACCTTCTTTGCCTCCGGAGCGTTTCCAAGTGGACGAAGAAACGGTAACACCTGGTACCCCTAGGAGAAGTACGCATGGCCGAATTCGATCTATCGTGGAGGTCATGCATAATTTTCCTCCTACGGTCATGGATGCGCAGAAACCGGCCTTCACCAGAATCCTGGTGGAGAGGTTGGATGAGGTCGCATCTGAGGCGACCCCTACGGCCTCTTCCCGGTCGGTGACACGTTCCCACAACTGAGAGCATTCTCACTCTGGTTCTGGTCGACGGAGTTACCCGCCACCTGTACCATCCCACCAGGACAAGTCCCGGCGGGCGCAGGATTCTCGTGATAGGGATCGAATCCCTGTCCACTCTCGTTTAGGACCACGAGTGGCTTCTCCATTGCGTGAGGTCTCCCGCGATCTGATCGAAAGCCACAGGACAGTTCACGGTCCCTACGTTGGTTGTAAAGCTTTCTCGCCCAGCCTTCGTGCGGTCGTTTGGCCAGACAAGTTTAGACCAGGGGCCATAGAGAGGTTCGATGGAACTCAGAACCCTTCCGAGTTCCTTCAAATCTACATTACTGCCATCCAAGCGGCTGGTGGCGATGACCGGGTCATGGCTAACTACCTGCCAATAGTCCTCGAAGGGCCGACAAGAACCTGGTTGTTTAACCAACCCGAAGGTTCGATTTATAACTGGGAAATACTGTGTGATGCTATCCTCAGCAATTTCCAAAATTGTTATCAGAAGCCGGGTAAAGAGAACGACCTCCATCGACTACGGCAAACTTCGACCGAAACCCTTCGTCAGTTTGTCAAGAGATTTGTCGGGGTGAGGAATACCATCCCGAACATATCTAATAGCTCCGTTATTAGGGCATTTAAACATGCCGTTCGATATCGGAGATTCACCGAAGACTTGCTCATCCATCCTCCTCGATCAGTAGTCGATCTCTTTGATATGGCTAATCGATATTCTGACGCAGCCGAGGCTGTTGAATAGAATCGGATGGTCGATAAAGGTAACCTACCGCCTCAACCAGGTCTCAAGGACACTAGGAAGGAAGATCCAAACAAGAAGCCGGAATCTTCATCAGGCGAGAAATCGAAGAAGTCGAAAAGGAATCGCTCTGGACAGTACCGCGAGATCGCAGTTGCAGAGAAGCCTCCTTCGACCAAAGGTAACAAGCCTTCGTTTAAAAATAAAACTGCTTCTGGTGATCGTAGTGCCGACCAGCCAGAGAAGTCTACTAACCCGCAGGAAGGCAAGAAATGGTGTCCACTCCACAACTCCGCAGGCCACGACCTCAAGAACTGCAGGAGTTGGTTGAAGCAGTTAGATGACTTCTACCAGGGGGTTAGACCGATGCCGACCTTACCGACTAAAGAACAAGCATGCTAGCTAAGAGACGCAGATGGGCACGAAGAGATGTCTTACCAGGTACCTCATAACCATATTAATGTTATTTTCGGAGGTTCCTCCTCTTTTGTTTTCAAAAGGCAATTTAAAGCCTTTTATCGAGAGGTTAACCAAACGGAAACATCCCTTGGTGAACCTCAGTACCCCCGTTGGTCGGATACACCTTTGACGTTTGATCGCTCTGACTGTCCTGCAGGGCTTACTCGACCATTGAGGCTTCCTCTGGTCATTACCCCTATTATCAGTTGATACCGGCCTAGACCGTCTCGCAACAAAACGAGGACGATGCAGTAAGGCGAGTATTCTATATCGTTCTTTCCACAGGGACTAGAGAAGCAAAACGTGAAGAACTAAGCTAAATCGAATGACAAAAGAAAATAAACTAGACGAAAGAAAGATGGAGAAAATGTAAGAAGAATTGCGAAGAGAGAAAGAGGTGGATATCTCGCGACTGGCCATTAGTGTTTAAAATTGTACGATGATCGTAAATATGTGCAATGTTTAGTATAATCTAGAAGAGACCTAATGAAAGAAAGCATAAATGTCTATCGATTACTAATCACTGCACAAGTCGACGAAACAATGGTACAAAAATAAATACTAACGACTTCAACGAGCCTCGACACAAATCAACTACACAACTATTTAAGATAAGCAAGCTCTTCAACCTGAAGCATACCAGCAGATGAATAAGAATTGAAGATAAATTGAAATCAGTCTTCAATTACCCCAATCCTCTCTCTCTCTCTATCAATCAAATTTTACATAATACAATTTAGTGCAAAAAGGACTTCAACTCAAGAATAATTGGAATTTAGCTCTAGGACTCAGAGGTTCCAAAATCAGGTCATGACCACCTCAGTTCTTACCTCACAAGCACACTTCTCAGCAACTAAGGCAATAAGAGACAATTACTGGAGATAATAAGATATACAAAGAACTCCAAGAACTGATCAAATTAAATCACCAAAACAGCCTACAGCTAGTGAAGGCTATCCACTGACAAACAGAGCAACATGACGGTCAACTGGAATGAACAACAAGCAACAAGCATTTCAAATCATCACAGGGGACAATAGAGATATCAAGTTCACTGGGGTTGAATTCAACGGGGTCTCAACATCAGCATCAAATTGTGGTTTCACACACAAAAACTAGACCTAAGAAAATTCATAAGAAAGCCCTTGAAGCATTCACACTCTGAACTGAATCATCCCAAGAGTGAAAATCAACAAACAAGAAATTGCGATCATTGAAGAGAAGTGTATCAATTGATTAAGCAACTGAAATGACTAATTTAGTGTCTCATCACAAGAAATCAACAAAAAGAAATAATCAGATGAAGAGCAGCTGATTTAAAGATCTCCAGAAAACTAACAACTCAATTCCAGGAGCTCAAGCCACACAGAGAAGATTTTAATTAGACTGCACAAGACTAAACGGGAGAAATTCAGTTAAGCATCATAGAAGCAATCATTCCTCCAATTCATCCAAACAGAAGAATTCAGTTCTTTACAGCATTGCAGGAAACAGAGGAGAGGAAGAAGAGAAGGGTTTGAGAGCAGGTATTCATTGGAGGGGTCGACGATGCCGTATGGATGTGGTCATCGATGCAATCGAAGCCATAGAGGAGGTCGTGGAAGAAGAGCGTGGCCGTCGGCGCTGAGGAAGAAGAAGTCGCCGAGGTCGACGAAGAGGCACTGGAGTGGCCGAGGTCGTGGTCGAGCCCGATGGAGAGGCAGCGGCGGCTCCGGAGGCATGGTGAAGACGGCGGCTATGGCGCAAGGAAGAGGCGGCGCCAGCTGTGCAGTAGGCGGCGGTGGCCGAGGGAGAGGAGGCTCCGGCGCGGGATGGTCTTGTGGTGGTGCGCCGGCGGCGCTGCGGGAGCACGAGGGGGCGAAGGCGCACGGGAGGCGTGTGGAGCACCGGATCCGAGAATGCGGTGTGGAGATCGGCCAGGTCGGCCAGCTCTGTGGAGGCGTGGTGGCTCTCCGGTGGCGTGGGGCGGAGTGGCAAGCTCGGCGGCGGCGTGTTTTGTGGGTGGCGCCGGCGACGTAGATCCAGGCGGCGCGCAGATCCGGCGCAATCTCGTGGCGGCGCGGCGCGGGAGAGCGCGGCACGAGGAAGGCGGCGGCACTGTAGGGGCGGCGATGAGCGCGGGGACGGCGCGGTGCTAGAGATGGGAGGTGCTGTTGGAGGTTATGAGGGTGGTGCAGATCTAGTAGTGGGGAGAGAGAGAGAAGTGGAGGAGAACAGGGAAGAAGAAGAAAAGAGGAAGGAGAAGCCAGCTTTGGGCTAGAGGTGGACGGAGGTGTGGAAAAACCGTGGGGGAAAGGTAGAAAAGAAGCTCCACCGGCGGCATACTGTCTGGTCATCGCCGGCGTGGTGGATGGAGGTGTGGATCATGATGAGGGAGACAAAAGAAGAAGGTAACAAAGGAAAAACCAAGCTCAGCTTCCTCTGATGGCCGGCGGCAAGAGATAAAAGCCCAAATTGGCATTTTTACACTTAGGTCTCTGGATTTTTCTGAAATTGCAGAATGGACCTGGTGGCTAGGGTTTTGGGATTCCGGGCCCAGACTCTGATTTCAGTGCGGTTGGTTCCTACACGACCGCGGGAACACGCACTTCCATCCGGAATCGACCGAAGGTCGGAATAAATCGATGAGGCGCGACCGCTAGTCAGAAATCCATCCGATTCGCGCTGACCTACGATAAAAATTGCAAAACAAATAATCCGGTCGATTTGGCAGCAAATCTAGAGTAATCTATGTAAATGCCGAGGTATATGACTAATATGTGCATGATCAGGGGCTTAAACATATAGAAATTATGCACAAATATGATAATTATCATCAGTAATGCGAGAGTCAAAAGGGTCCTGATCGACGGAGGAAGCTCCTTGGACATTCTATTGGTCAAGGCGCTCGACGAGATGCAAATTTCTCGTTCAAAGATCAAGCCTATAATCCATCCTTTTTATGAGATAATTCCTGGCCCCTCCATGATGCCGTTGGGACAGGTGGTCCTCCCGGTCACACTGGGAGAACCAGATAACTTCCGAACAGAATGGTTACTTTTGATGTAATTGATTGTGATTCGGCTTACAATGCAATCTTTGGCAGACCAACTCTTGCTAAGTTCATGATGGCAACGCATTATACTTATCAGTGCGGCAAGTTGCCTGGCCCCAAAGGTGTCATCTCGATCCGAGGCAGTCGCAACGTGGCGCTGACATGTGACCGGCTATCTTTGGAGATGGTGGACCAACTTCCCCTCCGGGACGCTCAGGTCGCCACAATTGCCGTTGAAGTGATCAAGGCTGCTCCTCGACCAGATGAGAAACTCAAACTAGTTCCTTTATACCCAGATGATCCATCCAAGACAATTCGGGTCAGATCAGGCCTGGATGACAAATAGGAACTCGAGCTCATTGCCTTCCTCCAGGCTAACACAGATGTGTTTGCGTGGAAACTGTAACGCCCTGAGTTAGGGGTGAAAATTTCCTTTTTCATAAATAGCATGCATGCATGTATCTGTAGTAATAGCCAGATCAGTTTCTATCTCAAGCCCTGAAATCTCCAAAATCTATCCTGTGACCTCAAATGAAGATCAGATTGTTCAGATATGATCTATCAGTTTCTTTGAACTTAAAAGCCTTCAGAACCTAGATCCAATTCTATCCCTAACTCTCAGATTTATCAGCTCCTTCTGTTTTCAAAAACAGAAATACCTTCTATTACTTAAATACCCTAAGTTTCAGAAATACAGATTTAATCCGAATCTTGACCAAGTTCAGACCAGATTATTCCTGGAATATGATCATGGGTATGTCAATACCTTAATATAAAAAGTTGACAGCCATATTTCACCATTTAGACTCTTTTCACAAATCAGTCCAAGAATTATCGCAAAATAGTCCTTATTTGTTATTTGAAAATCCAAAAAGGCTAAAATCTCCAGATTAACTCCAAATTCAAAATTTCTTCGGCAAATCTTCTCAAAATGCTATTTGTCACAAGTTTCTCTTCTGTTCAAATTCCAAAATCTCATCCTAAGTACCAGAATTCAAAACCAAATGAAATTCAGATTTCAATTACCCTAAATTACCCTATTTTCAGTTTGTATCAAAAACTATTCAAACGTATCATATTTTATCAATTATCATTGCCAATTAACCTGTTGAATATAATCTACCAGATTAGTGAAATCAAATTCAACTCTAACCTTCCAAATCTCCAGAATTACAGATTGGTCCAATTGTGAAAATTAAATATTGCAAATCAGCCCAATTTCGACCAGGCTAGCTACTGTGCGCACGACCAGGAACTGCCGTGCTTGTGCGCCGTGGTTGCTCATCGCCGGTGAGGCTTCGCCCGCGCTCGTGACCATGCATGCCGGTGCGCACGTGTCCCCACTCCAGCTAGTGCTGTGGCAAGGCCGCTGCTACGTCGACGACCAGTGCTGCTCCCGCGCGCGATCAACGGCTTTTTGTCAGCAACTCCTCGCCACGTCGCTTTGCCGCGCCAGTGTTGTCGCCACCGCTTGCTACAACTTTGCCAGGTCCCGATGAGGCGACACTGTGATCAACTGCAAGCTTGTCGCCGTCGCATCACCGTTCTTCGCTGTGTCTTCGCCGCTGTTGCTCCAGCACGCAACCAGTCAAGTCACCGGCTGCCAATTACTTCGTTGTCTCCTTCTTGCTTGCTTCGCCTGGCCTATTTATACACCACTGTCCCCCAGCAACTTCTTGTTTCACTGGAAATCAGCTAAGTCCCAAAATTCTCCTGTCCTGGTCTTCTTCTCCGGCGAGTCCAGATTGAGGCCTCACGGTGCCAGCACGCCCTGCTGCACTCCTCACCGACTTAACAGCACCAGAAGGTATATCTCATCTCCCTCATCGTGCTGTACCATTTAATTGAGCTATATTGCATCCAGTCGCCGGTGATCACCGGAAATGGCTGAAAATTGAAGATTGCCCTGTTCCGGCAATGCAGGCCAAATCAATTCGAATTAGCCCTCGAACCTGTGAAGCAAATTGATCAGTGGGTTATTTCAAGCAAGCCTGTAAGCTTAGAATCCCTAATTAAACATCATTCGAAGCTTTTCCCAAATTCAAGCTCTACCAGAAAACCGGCGATCGTCGCCAGGCTTCTCCGGTGATCCTCCGACCAATACAATTGTACCAGAAGCTTCCCTATACCTCCTAGATGCTCTCCAAGCAAGGAATTTAGTTCTCTCGGCCTGTAACAGAAAACCCCAACTGGCAGTGTCTCTTCTCCGGCGCCGATGATCGGAAAAGTTATTCCGGCCATTTCAGCCCTCAAAACTTTGTCATTTAGATGTACCTTAGCCTCCTGAGTATTTTTGTCTTCTAGCTCGACACCTAGATCGGCCTAGATTGGAAGTTATAGCCATGCCAAGTTTGTGTCCAGAACTGCTCCAGTGCAGCCAGTTCATCTCTGTTCATCATCAAATTTCTTGCTTTCCAGCCATTTTCAGCCCTAGATCCTATTGAATGATTTATTCCTGTTATCAATGCCTACCTCCCAGACAAAGTGGTGCATCATTTGGAGCTCCAGATCAAAAGTTATGCTAAGCCCTAGTTTTTGACATTGTCAGCTCTATGCCAGAGCTTGTCAGCCAGTGGCATTGACCTTGTTTACCCACTTCTGTTTGTGTAATTTGAAAATCACTTTGTCGACTAAATTTGTAGAGTTGTGATCTACATTTTATTCTACTACCACAAGTTAAAATAACCCCTCTATCATTCATCGACCCTATGTCGATGCTTTGAACCGAATGTCGATCTAAAGACGTTCGCTGTTTTTGAGCGAACCAGTCGCAACCTTGACATCATTCTGATATTTTGAGACATTTGGAACCTTGTAAACCTTTGACAGCTAATCTTAACATTGGTTTCCTTAACTTAACCCTAATCAGCCTCTTAACCCAATCATTTCAGAATCATCAAGACTTCATCTTTGCATCATTGCATATAGTATAATAATGTATTGAAAAGATTATGATTATTGGTTGTTTGTTTGATTTGAGAGCAGATCAAGAGCCCGAGTTCGAGGACTTCACTGTGGATCCGACGTCGACTGCTGTATTTTACGACGCGGAAGGCAAGTCATATCCTTGGTCATCTTGAACCTATATTTTAAGTGTTGCTAAAACATAACCTTGAATATAGGCAATATTGCATGTGAAAGATTGAGAATGGTTGATTTATGAATTGGCAGTACTAGACTGGTTATCGGTGAAATGTGAAATAAACAAGTTTTGAGCCATGAACTATTATATGTATTTATATACTTATATTCATGAAATAAAACCCCTAGCCGTGACCAGAAAAATGGTATGGATGGCTGTAGCACTGGAGGTGCTAGACTGCAAAGGAATGCAGGCACTGAAGGTGCAGGGTTGTGGATGGTCTGGTCACTGGCATATAAGGACTAGAACCTTGTGTTGTGCGTCTAGTGGCATGAACAACGTGCTAACCGCAAGCCTGGTATGGGACAGGCCTGAACAAGTAATTATGTGGATCGCACATAAAACCCCTGCATGAGATGTGTTGTGATGCACGATAAACACGGAGCGCGGCTCCCACACATATCACTGAAGGTGATCAAGCACGTTGACCTAGTAATGGGAATAAGCAATGGGGTGGAGGTTTGGATACAACCTGCCACAACTGTGCCTCGCTGAGAGCCACAGGGTCGGGGGTGAATTGTAAGTGATACATAACAAAAGTTCTTGTTATTTCCACCTTGCCGCTCACAGTATGAAGTGAGTCAGGGGTCCAATCATTTTGTTATGATAGGAAAGGTTTGAAAGTGGAATATCTTGCGGGTAAATTGGTACCTCTCTGCAGAGTTAAAAATGTATTCGAATACTCCGAGCTCCCGGGTTTTATAGGAGTCTGCTGCGGTGGATTAAATCCACGGGGTGTGACACAAGTACTATTTTCTAAATAAAATATGTTTAAATCAAGATTACCCAAATGACATGTGTTGTCATGATAAGGAGTGCTACCGTGGGCTGTCGTGTGTCGACGTGTCGCAGTAGTGCTATAATCTAGTGAACATGAGTGATGATGTTATATTATAAAAAGTGCTGCCATGAGATGAGGTATGAAAGAAAAAGGATTATTTTACAAATATCCATAATTCTTGACTAGTCTAGGTTCATATCATCACTACTATATATATATCTACTCTTACCTATGACTTGCTGAGTACGTAAGTGCTCACCCTTGCAACATTCAACTCAATAGATGGAGCCTACCTTGATCAAGATGATGGCACGGAGTACTACGTGGATCCAGAAGGAGGAGAATCAGTTCCGCCAGAACCCTGAAGTGTGTTGTTCTGCCGTCAACTTCTTTTGTGGGAGGGTCACCTATCTTCTGCTGTGTGGTTAAATATTTTGTTAAACCCTGAATGCCTTGCAGGCATTGTAATCCTCTTTATGTAATATTAAGGCCAGCAGGCCACACTGCTTAATATTTTGTAAGTACTCTGTTGCAATGTAATATACTCCTGTGTTTGACTCATCCTGGGAAGTCAAAGGGTTGTGGTTGAGACTAGCTGCAGCGAGCTAGGTCTCTACAGGAGTAGTCGTTGTCCCAGTCACGGGGCGCGACAGAAACCATCCGACATGCCCGGTGTTCCAAGGGAAGTAATCGAGCACTGGTTAGCAATTCAACCTGGACAGAGACTAATAAAGCAAAAGCTCAAGCGTTTTGCTGTTGACCGACAGGAAGCTATCCGAGAGGAGTTGGACAAACTCCTAAAGGCCGGGTTTATCCGTGAGGTCAATCACCTGGAATGGCTTGCAAATCCGGTCATGGTCCGCAGGTCAAATGGTAAGTGGCGCATATGCGTCGAATACACCAGCCTCAACAGTGTCTGTCCAAAGGACGACTTTCCCCTTCCCCGCATCGACCAGTTGGTCGACTCAACCGCGGGTTGCGAACTGATGAGTTTCCGGACGCTTACTCAGGATATCATCAAATTAACATGGCAGAAGAAGATGAAGAGAAGACTGCCTTCATCACCCCGTTCGGCACCTACTGCTACATCAGAATGCCGTTCGGTCTCAAGAACGCAGGTTCCACGTACCAGCGCTTGATGCAAAAGACCTTTCTTTCCCAGATAGGGCGTAATCTCGAAGCATATGTAGACGACTTGGTTGGAAAAAGCACTAAGAGATTGTTTCATTTGGATGATCTCGTTGAAACCTTCTGTAATTTAAATCGCTTTAGAATAAAATTGAACCCGGAGAAATGTTCTTTCGGAGTTTCTTCAGGAAAACTTCTAGGTTTTCTTGTTTGTTCCAGAGGAATTGAAGTCAATCCGGAAAAAATCAGGGCTATCGAACAGATGAGGTCTCCCTCGACCATGAAAGATGTTCAACGCCTGGCAGGTCGCATGGCGGCCTTAAGTCGGTTCATATCACGACTAGGCGAGAGGGGACTACCTTTCTTCAAAGCACTGCGAAAACATCACAATTTCGCATGGTCCGATGAGGTCGAAAAAGCGTTTCAGGAGGTGAAGGCATATTTATCCAGTCCACCAGTCTTGGTGTCTCCCGACAAAGGAGAACCATTACTCCTCTATTTTGCGGCCACACCGCACGCGGTCAGCGCTGTCCTGATCGCAGATAGAGAAGGAATACACAGACCCATCTACTATGTAAGCGAGGTACTTCATGGTCCTAAGGAGCGATACCTTGAGATCCAGAAGATACTTTATGCACTACTGATGGCTTCCCGTAAGCTATGACATTACTTTCAAGCACATAAGATCACAGTACCCTCCTCTTTTCCATTGGGGGATATTGTCCGCAATCTGGAGAAATCTGGTCGGATCGCAAAATGGGTTGTCGAGCTTGGTGCCTTCGACATCCATTTCACGCCCCGCACTGTGGTTAAGTCTCAGGTCTTGGCCGACTTTATGGTCGAATGGACCAATCCTGAGCCACCTGTGCGGGTACCCGAGGAATTGGAATGCCCCGATCACTGGACAATGTACCTCGACGGCTCTCGTAGTTTCCAACACTCGGGGGCTGGAGTGGTCTTAGTTACACCTCAGGGCGAACAACTTAAGTTTGTCTTTCAACTACACTTTGTTGCGATCAATAACGCAGCAGAGTATGAAGGTCTTCTTGCAGGGCTCCGGGCAGCAAAATTCCTCGGAGTCCGTCGATTAGTGGTGAGGGGAGACTCACACCTGGTCGTAAACCAGGTAAACAAGGAGTACAGCACCTCCGATGAGACAATGGCTCATTACTTGGGGGAAGTGAGGAGATTGGAAAAACACTTCAGTCATTTCGAAGTTCAATACATCCCGCGAAAGGACAACATTCTCGCAGACCAATTATCCAAAATTGGGTCCTCACGCACATCTGCTCCGGCAGGAGTGTTCATCGAACACTTGGAACATCCTTCGATTAGGACTTCGGTCGAGGATGATCCGGTAACAGTCTGTGTAACCAACCTCGGTCAGGAACAGGATTGGACTCGTCCATTGAGAGTCTATCTTGAACATGGGACCTTGCCCGAGGACGAAACGAAAATGATTGGTTAATTCAAAAAGCGCGTCTATACAAACTTATAGAAGGAGTTTTGTATAGAAAGGGTACTCAAGGAGTATTCATGCGCTGCGTATCTCAGGAGGAAGGTAAATCCCTTTTGAAAGAAATACATAATGGTGTATGCGGTGCGCACGCGTCATATCGTACACTGGTTGCAAAAGCCTTTCGACAAGGATTCTACTGGCCTTCAACACTTGATGATGCCAAGAATATGGTCAAGATGTGTCCTCAGTGTCAGTTTCATGCGAGACAGGTCCACCAACCTGCCTATGCATTGCAAACTATTCCCCTTGCATGGCCCTTTGCGGTCTGGGGAATGGATATTGTTGGTCCTATGCCACAAGTGGTCAATGGATACAAGTTCCTATTCATAGCTATTGACACGTTTACAAACTGGATTGAGGCCGAACCGGTATGCAATATCACTACTGCTGCAGCACAAAAGTTCTTCCGTAAGAACATTGTTACTCGATTCGGTGTTCCAAATCGTCTCATTACGGATAATGGTTCTCAGTTCGCTAGTGGTCTTTTTCTGGATTACTACGATCAGATTGGAACCAAAGTGTGCTTTGCTTCTGTAGCTCATCCACAGAGCAATGGTGCCGTGGAACGTGCCAACGGGCAGATATTGCAAGGCATCAAGAAACGTGTTTTTGATCACCTTAAGACTTGCTCGGGGGCTTGGGCAGACGAGCTCTACATCGTTCTATGGGCACTACGAACTACTTCTAGTCGAGCCACCAGTGAGACACCCTTCCATCTGGTCTACAGGGCTGAGGCCGTGTTACCTATGGAAGTTAGAATTGGATCTGTTCAGACGGATCAATTCGAACGAGTTGATCAGGCCGAACAACGATCACAAGACCTCATCCTCCTAGACGAAAAGCGTGATCGTGCTTTGATCAAGTCTGCGGTATATTTGCATGTTTTGCGCAAATACCATAACAAAAGGGTGCGACCACGTAGTCTTCACGTGGGGGATCTGGTTTTAAGAAAAATACAAGGCCAATCCAATCGCAACAAATTCTCCCCGAAGTGGGAAGGCCCTTATACTGTTGTTTCGGTGCCGCGACCAGGATCAGCTCGATTAGCGATGGAGGATGGTCGAATCTTATCCAATACTTGGAACATTGATCAATTACGCAAGTTTTACATGTAAGTATCCAATCCCTTTTCCTTTTCAATTAGCATGGTTTAATAAAACGAGTGCGTCTTTGTTGTTTTGTATGTCGAATATTTCCTTTTATGCCCATGTGTTACGAACTTGGCTCGGGGGCTGGTCGCCGATGATTATATCGCCACAATGCCCTAATTGGATTCGCTAGCCGATCTCATGACCACTTCGAGACAAGACACTCCTCAATAAGCCGTTTCTCAATGCACACGGGGTTTGCTGGCATGTCCTTGGTCATCTGAGTGGCTGCTGGTTTGCAATAAGGTTAGGCATTGCATCGAGTATAATTGCTAGCCTGGTCGAATGTCCCTGGTCGTTACACCCATATTTTTCCTGTGCTTATAATACTAAGTCTCCAGTATATATAATCACAGGAGGGGGCTAGGGGAATATGGTTATAATATGAAACAACAAAGACTGCTTTCTTTCGAAACAAAACCAAAAAATGCATGCATTGCATCCTATGAATTGTGTCTGTACAGGTACAAGGTTTACATAATCCCGAGCTCGATCAAGAGTTTGTCTATGAGAGGTCTAATTTCCTCCATGATAGCCTCAAGTTGGTCTTCACTCTCGATCTCTACCTCTCCTACCAGTGGATTTATATCCAAATCTGAGCCATGGTGGAGACAAAATCGGCAGAGAATGGTGGAGGCTGCTGATCGGACTCTTGTTCTGATCGCCTCTTGTTGTCGCCTAGTATCTTCAGGAAGATACTCAAGGAGTGATTCCGCTTGGGCTACGACCAACTTAGACCAGTCACTGGGGTTAAGGACGTCTGTTGTGGTTTCGACCACATCAGCCCTTAGAAGACCGGCTACCATCTTCAGCTTTTCGAAGATGGACATGCTCAAGTATTTGTTCGCCCTGCGGACAGAGTCGATGGTCATCTAGAGGTCTACCTTCTCTCGACCAAGCTGGTTTATTTGATCTGCTTGCGCTGCAGTAAGAAGATCGTTATAAACAGTCCAAATGGCAAAGTTAAGTCGTTCTGGTCGGAAGTTGACTTACATGAGAGCTATGATCGCAGTTCTTTGAGCTCGGTCTCTAGATGTGAAATCGTGGTGGCTGCCCTGAGCTCATCATTTTCCCGATCGACAAGGCTCTTTTTCAGGAAGGCATTTTCCCTGCAACAAAAAAGATGATTTTCATAACAAGTTTGTATTCAGGCAAACTAAAGCACTTTTTTCTTACTCCTACAAGAGATTCTTTTCCTCTTGTATGGCTTCGATGCTATTTGCCATAGCCATCGATCTGGTCGCCATACGGGTTAGTTCCTATGGTATAGAGGGAAGTTAGTCGCAAAATCTGAATGCTCTATCCAAAACTCAGATACTATGAGGGGTGTTCGACATACCTCAGTGTATTCCCAAAGCAACTTGTCCTTCGGGATGGTTGGAGGCCGGGTCGATGGACTCACCCCATCCCCGGCGGGAGCAGCAGATGAATGTCCCTACTGAGCCTCGATCGCAGATCTCAGTGCCTGCGATTGGGCCTCCGCATCCAACTCGTCCCTAACGGCCCAGACGACTTCCTGGACTGGAGGGACAGAGCTTTCTTCGCCGGAGGCTTCAGCACCAAAAGGAACTTCAACCCTCGCCAAGGTTGTTGGAGGGTTTGGCGCTGAATCTCTACGCCTAGGCAAGAAAAGAAACCGTTAGTTTCACAGATGGTTGTCACAACCTGATCCGGTATAAATAGAGGGGAATTCTTACCTTAACTGAAATCCCATTAGTTTCTGGGACTTCAAAGATGGTTCCCCAAGAGAAAGAGGACAATCATTATCCGTTCTGGTCTTTCTCTTTGTGAACAAGACCTTCTCTTTTTCTCCCTATGTATATCGCCCTATAAGCATATACATGAGGAATGATGAAGATCTGAAAGGTAAGAACCCTTACCGGGGTAACCTGCTCGGTTGGCAGGGATACGCCCGATGGTCTGGGTGTCTCCTGAACCACCGGTACTGGCACTTCGCCCGCGACCCTAAGGTTGGAAGTGGTCGCGGGATCTTGCTCCATTATTTCTGCCCCTGTCGCCAGGAACGGAGTACTCGCCCCCCTAGGACTCACAAGAGTCGTAGGAGGAAGTTCTTCTCCTTGTACAAGCATGGCTCGGTAAACACGCATACAGATGAAATTGTAAATTCAAGATCGCAAGGAATCTTACTGCGATCGTCCCTTAGACCAAGGAGGGAGAAGTTACAGATCCTGAAGCTTCTCGGGCTTCAGGAGCAGAGGACTCACCCGCGACCACAAGATTCTCAGTGGCCGCGGGGTCTGCAGTAGCCGTCTCTACAAGTCGAGGCAGCTCTTCGCCGCCTTGAGGAGTGATCGCCGTCCTCTTCCGGCGAACTAGAGGAATGTCGTCTTCCTCCTCCTCGCTTCCTTCACCCTATACGACGGAGTAATTCCAGTTCGCACCTGGGGTAACAGGAGGCACATGATATCTTACCGCAGTCTTCTTTGCGGTAGGGGGTGTCCTATGCGAGGAGCCTTCACCGAGAAGTTTTTTGGATTTCTTGGGGGCAGGATCCCTCGCTCCAGGCCTTGAAGAGACTTTCTTTACTCTCTTCATGGTCAGCTTTCCCAGGAAATCGACGCTTTCACCTGGACATGTCACCTCGGCGAATTTCCCCAAAAGCTATGCCATTCCACTGACCTTGTCAGAACAAGACACACATATGACTAATAGACAGAACATAACGAGAGATGACATACCTTTTGACGTTCCTGTCTAAGGTCGTCGCTGGCATGGATCAAGCTTTGGGGGCGAGGCGATCCCTTGGTTCCCTCTACTTCGGCACTATATGCCCTGAGGAGGTAGTTCGTCCGCTTCTCGACTTTGGACGAAGGAAAAACTGCGTCATCAGTAGACCAGTCAGCAAGTTTTGACAGAAAAACATAAGGCTTTGTTGGCTAAATCACATACCATTGTTATAGTCCAAGGTGCTGTCCGCCATGGACTGTATCTCCCAAGCCGGATGAGCCCTTTCGCGCAGGGGACTCACCTGATTCTTCACGAAGTCGCGAATGACATCGCGAGCTATCAGTCCCTGCTGGACTAAGCGAAGAATCACTTCGGCTTGCTTCTTCTGCTCTGCATTCAGAGCAGGGAGGGAATCCAACTCGCTGGGCTTCTCTGGCCACGAGTTCACAAACCACAACCCGCTCTCGGATGGAGGGGTACAGTAAAACCATTTCTGGTACCACCCGTGCACGGAGTCTCACAGGGGTGGGAAGAGATGCTCTTTCTTCTCCCTTATCCGGAAATAAATACATCCGGCGGCGTTGGCGCTCTTCGACCATGCCGAATAGTAGAACTGTCGGAAGAGATCCACGCTGGGATACACTCCGACGAAGGCTTCGCATAGGTGCTGGAAGACCGCCAAGATCAAGACCGCATTTGGGTGGAGATTCACTAACTCCAACCCGTAATGCTCCAAGATTCCCTTCAGGAACCGACCCTCAGGGAATCGGAACCCGCACCTCAAGTATTCTTCGCAAAACCACCAACTCGCCCTCTTGAACGATTGGGGTTTCTTGATCCTTCCCCGCGGGTCGCCAATTGATCAGCAATCTTGGGGGAAGAATCTCTTCTTTCTCCAGTGCCATCAGGCTCTCCTCCGTATGGTGAACTGATCGGCTCCAAGATGTCATTTTTGGAAGAGATTGTAAGGGAAAGCTGGTGGCTTTGGGGACGATGGAAGGCGAGGAACGAGGGTTTTTGTGCGGCGGAAGTTCTAAAGCTGGGGGCTGGATGCGTGGCTTCCTCAAGAAGCTACCTGCTCCTTTTATAGGCCCGAGGAGACGCACCACTGAGGGTAACGTTCCATTGAATATTCTATTCATTTCCCATAATGGATTTTTTCTCTGGTAAACCCGTTATGCGCTTCCTGCACCGAATCCGAAATGAAAGGCTTTCTTTGTTTCGAATTTGAGAGTTAAAAATGGGTACAAAAAACGTGAAAAATTCTACAAAGGTTTTCGGAGGACATTTTCCTTCATGTTTCTTGTAAACCTTCACGAATCGATCATAAAGATATTTATATGGTCCAATTGTTGGACGTACTGATGTTTTTTGATCAGATTGCTGTGTTATCAGAACTATGTCTCTGACTAGCTCCAATTCTAGTCGAAGTGATAGTATGATTGAATTTCGGTTCTGACCGTGGTAATCTACCAGATCCTTCGATTCTAACCGCGGCTTTGAGTCTGATCGCAGTATTAACGCTACTCGCGGTATGACATTTAAAATGTGTTTTTGGTCGCAGTACTGGAATTTACCTGTGTATGAGTGGTCATAAAGACATTGTTTGTGGCCATGTTTTCACACAGAAGTTGTAAAGAATATCCATATGTTATGTAAGGTAAAAGAAATTTTTATTTCTGACAATCTTTACATACAAAAGGGATGCCGGCGACCAAAGCGTCGACCTAATCCGAGAGGAGTTTACAAAGTTCTCCTAGGGACATGTTGTCGTCAGTAGGATCTACACTGACGACCCCCAGGGAACTAGCAACTACTCTAAGTCTATCTACATCATCCCTAACTAGAGACACACTATTATTCCTAATCAAATTGGAGAGTTCTTGCTGTTGCTAAGCGTGATCCCTCTCCCGACGGAATTGGCGTGCTTCTTCACGGGATCTTTCAAAACATTCTGCTAAATGTAGAATCGCCGAAGACATCTCTTCGGTCTTCTTCTCCAGAGCCTCTTTTTCCCCTTGGAGAGTCTGTTCGAGGGGGGAAGGCAGAATCTCAGCAGGCTGATCGCTGGGGGCTCCGATCTCCTACATTTACGAATGTTAGTTGCACTAATTGTAACAACGAGCAAAAGGAGATAGAAATAATTACCTGTCCTCGCAAGTGACAGGTTGATATAGTTCCCCCAAAAAGTAGATCACCCAATAAAGGTCGAGGATCATCATATGGTGGAAGTGCGGCCTTCCCATCATAAGATTGCTTCCCCAACACAAGTTGAGGACCATCTGGTCGAGGAGGAATAGCTTTCCAACCAGAAGATTGATCACCCGAACAAAAACGGGGATCATTGGGATGACATGGAGAAAGCTGAGAAGAACATCCCTCCAAAGGTGGAGATGAAGGTTCGACCTGCCGAGGTGAATGGATAGGAAGAACTACAGGAACTGAAGGAAGAAAGAACAATGACGCGTCTTTCACCTTTGTTTTGCTGGAGGATCCCTCGTCAACCTTAGGTTTCTTCCTTGAAGGAGACAAATCTTTGGACATCTGCAAATCCTGCTCGAAAACTTCTTCTTCATCACTCTCAATCTCGATGATGTTGTGGTCTGCTATTGAGAAAGTGTATGAAATGAAGAGACTTAGCCGGGAAGAAAAATTGTGGAGTTTTGAAATCCAAAGGCTTCGGTATTTATAGCCGCCGGGGTGACGGTTCAGTTTCCGAACGCCTCGAGTTTTTAAAGCATTTACAGTTTTACCTCGGGTTAAAAAATGTTTCAACGGCGCCATCATTACCCGTCACGTATTACCCAGAGCCCGTCTCGGGGAACCAACCGCCACACTTAGTGCGCCACTAAGTGGAGGATTTGAAGCGTCAGGTTAAGTATCTGATGTAAGTCTTAAAATTTGAAGCAAACACGTCCCTTCATTCTCTTCAAATTTGGGGGCTAGCTGATGAGGATTGATACCCGAGCCAGTTCAAATAAATGCACGCCTGGTTCAGGATAGATTCGAACCAGACAAGGTGTCTGTTGATGCAAACTCAAGTTACTCCTAGAAGTACAGGCATGAGGTCGCAGGCTTTACGCGATCAGACCGTAGCTAGTGCGTGGTCAGGAGTTCGTATGCCATATGCAAACAGAAGACTGCGGATGGTGCGCTATCAGCAAACAACGCGCGGTCAGAGCATCTTCGACCAGGGAATGTGGGATTATTCTGTCCCTACAACAGGGATATCCCAAGTATCCCGAAGATTCTTCCACGTATGGAGACAACCGTCAGGAGGTTAATACGTGCGGTTATCCATGAATAACACTTGTTAAAGCTGCGTGGAGGTTAGAGGCAGTTGCCAAAACTGCATCCAAACAACTGTTCGATGCCATTATGACTTCACACCCTTTCGACCAGTATAAAGGGGTAGCCCAATGCATCAAACAGGGGGGCTCGATTGCAATCGCATCTGATAAAAAAAATCAGAAGACAGTAGTCTAAGTTAGATAGCTTTCACAAGCCTTCCAGGCATTGTCTTGTACAAACACATAGGAAAAATCTTCGCCTGTGAAGATCTTTTCCTTAACTTTGTAACTCTATTTACCATCCATAGTGAAATCCCAATAGGACGTAGGGCTATTACTCCCACCATCGAGGGCCCGAACCTGTATAAACCTCTTTGTGTTCTAGTTATTTTTGATTCAACATACCTTACCGGAGTGACACCCTGAAAGGTCTCACAACCTACAAATTCTGCATAAGTTTGACTGAGGACCCCGAGTCTGAATCGTCGACATCTACGTTGACGCTCAACGGTGGTTTTAGTTTCATCAACTAGAGAGATCCTATGCATGCAAATTTCAGGGCTAATCCCTTTGATATCATCAATTGAATAACCAAGAGAATTGCAATACACACGAAGTAAAGAAATCAATTTTTCTAGTTGCGAATTGGTCAAGTTTGCATTAACAATGACAGGTTGCATCTCATCATCATCCAAGAACACATATTTTAGTGATCCAAGAACACATATTTTAGTGAGGAAGGAAGAGTTTTAAGTGTAGGTTTAGTTACTTTTTCCTTACCTGTGACGTCAGAATCTGAGATGTCCTCTTTGGATGGTTCTTTTGGTGGTTCGTCATCGTTTTGTTCGTCTTCTTCGCTGCTGTCCATTTTTTTGTTTTCGAATATTTCTTCCGTTCCTTCTCCCAAAGTGAGTCGAAGTTGTGACTCCTCTTCTAGGACTTCTTCTAGAGCACCCACGCTGCAAATTATTTTCTCTTCATACTCAACAAGTTTAGACATTTTAAATAAAATTTTCTCCTCCCCTATGCGAAAAGTAAATTCATCCCTCACGAACATCAATGAGGGCACCTGCTATCCGGAGCATTGGCCATCCCAATATAATAGGTATAGCAACATCTTCATCCATATCAAGAATGACAAAATCAACTGGAAGATAAAATTTACCGACTAGAAGAGACACATCTTCCAGGATTCCTTCCGGATGCTTCACCGAACGATCGGCAAGTTGTAGAACCATGCGGGTAGGTTTGATTGCACCCATGCTTAAACATTGTGCAATGGTGAGAGGCATCATACTAACGCTTGCGCCTAGGTCGCAAAGAGCTCGATTTATGTATACCATACCTATGTTGGAAGGGATGGAGAAGCTCCCTTGATATCGTAGATTTGCTGGCATCCTGTTCTGAATCAAAGCACTACAATTCTCGGTCAAAGAAACAATTTGAAACTCATTCAAATCCCTCTTCTTAGTAAGAATGTCTTTCAAAAATTTTGATTAGATTGAGACCTAGACCAGGTGTTGGACTAGGTCCGCTCTAATACCAACTTGATCCGTTTGAGACCTAGCCTTGGTTTTCACACTAGGCTCGCCCAGATGCTAGTATGCAAAATTACGAGATCTTACTCAGAATTACCAAAACCCAAAGGTTGATCGAGACACAATTCAAAATATAGCACACTCTTTATTTCAAAGAGGGATCTTTACACGTTGAACATTTGGACGCACTCGCCTACATCGATGAACTATGTGTCTAAGACTTAAATAAGTTCAATGACTATTCAATGGTATTCGATGATCTAAACTAGACCTATTACAAAGTATTTATAGTCCAATCGTATGAATACGTATTAGACTCAATAACCTAAACATATTAGACTCAGACAACTAACTAAACCTGAACAGATAGGACTTAGTTATATATATTGGGATCAAACTACAACTTCTGACCAGAGATCGAATCCATTACTTACTCGACCTTGCACCGCAGGCTGTGACCTTGCGGCTGCGACCTCAGATGGTGACATCAGGTAGCGCTGCAACCATGGCGGCGCTGAGGCCCGAAGATCCTCCCTTATCATGACTCCCCTGTTGAGAAGGAGTCAACTCCCGTTGCGACCTCTTTATCAAACTGAAGATGTGGAAATTGAGATTGACCTTCATCTCTAGTGTACCACTTTGTCGCACGTACCCGTTGACCTTTCTGACTGATTCGAAAAGTCTCTTTTGTGCCACTGTGGGTGGTAGTCACCTTCTTCTCCAGGATCACATCTTCGCATGGAGGTTCGTCTTGTTGATAGACCAAGTCTTCAACATATGGTATTATGGTATCTGGCTCATCATCCAGCATTGAAGGCTCGAAGAGTTTGAGGTGCTCAACATTGACAACCGAGTAAATATCCATGTATGGAGGTAACTCGAGCTAACAAGCATTATTACCAACTTTCCACAAAATCCGAAAAAGACCATAATAAATAGGCTTAAGCTTTTTACCTTCCCTTTTAAGTCTCTCCTTACTCAAATGTAGCCATACCATATCACCTTCTTAAAATTGAGCATCAACTCGGTGCCGATCCTATTGCGCTTTGTACTTGAGTTGAGCTTCCAACAAGTTCTGTTCAACCTCACCATGGAGCCGTTGAATACCTTCCAGAAACTTTTTTGCTCGATCCTGATCAGATGCTTCCTTGTTGTTCTACGCAAAAGTAGAGATCACAAACTCCATATTGAATGGACTCTGTGGTAGAAATCCCAAACAAACCTCAAAAGACAACTTTCCCGTCGAACCATGCACCGCTCGATTAAAAGCAAACTATAGGTACGGTATGCTTTCATCACAGGTCTTCGAATGCTTAGAGTTATATCCTCTCAAGAGATGAATGACTATTCGATTTACCACCTCGGTTTGACCATCAGTTTGAGAATGAAAAACAGTACTCCTCTTTAACTTTGTGTCCATCATCGTCCAGAGCGATCACCAAAAGCGACTAAGAAACCGGGTATCACGATCAGACACAATAGAAGTCGGCAGTCCGAAATGTGTCCAATCGTGCTAAAAGAATACCCGAGCTGCTTCTTCTCCTGTGATAACCTTTCGACAAGGTATGAGAATAATCATTTTGGAGAACCGATCAATGACCACAAAGAGATAGTCGTTGCCATGTCGAGTCTTAGGCAATCCTCCCAAGAAATCCATCGATATGCTTTCACATGGTCGTGATGGGACTGAAAAAGGAGTGTACAAACCTAATTTTTGGTTTGCCAGTTTCGAGATGCTGCAGAGACCACAACCTCGAATAAAATTAGCCACATCCTATTGCATTCACTGCCAGAACACATGTCGATGAAGATTTTGCAAACTCTTCATAACCCAAAAGTGACCAGCGACCTTCGATGTATGTGCTTCTCGCAACCATTGGATTCGAGGTGCTCCACGAGGTATACAAAGTAGATTGCCTTTGTAAAAGAGTCCTTCTCGACGAATGAACTCCGTAGGTTTCACTGTTTTGAGCTCAGCCAGTGCTAATCAAAAATCAGGATCTTCACTGTACATTGTGGCATAGTCATTAGGACATGAAGGCTCGATCTGCATAAATGTTGATAAGCAAAGGGTCGTAACTGGTGGTCGCGACAACATGTCGGCCAGTTTGTTGTGTATATCCTTCTTTTACTTAATCACCAGATTGAACTGCTGCAGATATGACATCCACTTCATATGTCGAGCTTGCTGTAGCTTTGACTGAGTTTGCAAATATTGCAAAGGATGGTAGTCAATGTGGACAACAGTCTCTTTACCTAAAAAGTAACACCGCCAATGTTTTACGGCCTGATGCAGTGTACACAACTCCTTGTCGTAGGTTGGTGACGAGGATTGACACCCGAGTCAGTTCAAATGAAAGGTCACGACTGGTTCAGGATAGATTCGAACCAGACACGTGCCTGGCGGTGCGAACTTAAGTCATTCTGAGGAGTACCAGCCCGAGGTCGCAGTCCTTACGCGATCAGACCGCAGCTAGTGCGCGGTCAGGAGTCCGTATGTTGTGCGCGGACAGAAGGCTGAAGATGTTGCGCGGTCAGCCAACATCGCGCGGTCAGAACTCTTTCGACCAGGGAACGTGGGAATATTCTGTCCCTGTAACAGGAATATCCCAAGTATCCCAAAGATTCTTCCACGTAGAGGAACAACCGTCAGGAGGTTAATACGTGCAGTTATCCACAAGTAACACGTGTTAAACCTGCGTGGGAGTTAAGAGCGGTTCTCTAAACCACATCCAAGCAACCGTTTGATGCTGTTATGACTTGGCGCCCTTTCGACCAGTATAAAAGGGCAGCATGGTGTATCAAACAGGATAGAGAGAGACCGGAGGATCACGAGATACAACACATCTCACTTGAAGAATCAAATAGCCAAGACTACGGCTTAGATTAGATAGCTTCCATAAGCCTTCCAGGCTTCATTTTGTACACTCATATAGGAAAAATCTTCGCCTGTGAAGGTCTTTTCCCGTCACTTTGTAACTCTTTACTACACATAGTGCAATCCCAACAGGACGTAGGGCTATTACTCCCACCATCGAGGGCCCGAACTTGTATAAACTTCTCTGTGCTCCAGTTCTCCATAATTCTACATACCTTCCCAGAGGGTCACCCTGAAAGGTCTCACTATTTACAAAATCTGCATAAGTTCGGCTAAGGACCCCAAATCCGAATCATCGACAGCTGGCGCCCACCGTGGGGCCTTTCTCAAGGAGTCCTAATTCTCATCCGGAGGTTCGCTGAAATATGGCTGGAGTATATGATTCCGAGAACGATTTCGATCTCAAGGATTATGCTCACATTCCAATGCCTTCTCCAAGCGATCCTGTTCCGATGGATGAAGTTGGAGGCAAAAATCTTCCAGAGGTCGAATCGTCTCTCCAGGTCATGTCCATCGACCAGGGAGCAACTAGCGCAAGGTCAGAACCCACCGAGGTTCTTAATGCGCTAGAGGGTGAGTCCAGTCCGTCATACACCCCCGCTGAGGGGAGGGATGATACCAGGAAATTAGCCCGGGGAGATTCGACCCTGACAACCTCCACCGTCTCTTTGATTTCGAGTCCGACTCGGAACAAACTGAGATGTTTTCTCCATCGGCAACCTCTCTCCCTAGACAGTTCACTGCCTTATCGAAGGAAGTTCCTGATCAACGGGCTGCTAGGGAAGAACAGGAACGCAAACAGAAGGAGGATCAAGATCTCGAGCAACAAAACAACGAACTGCGCAGAACTGCCCTAGAGGCTCTTCAAGATGTGCAGGCTCGTTACGATGCTGCTCTGAGTTCTTCCCGACGATCACGTGGTCGAAGACGCGACCAGACCCCTTCTTTGCCTCCGGAGCATTTCCCGGTGGACGAAGAAACGGTAACACCTGGTGCCCCTAGGAGAAGTACACATGGTCGACTGCGATCTATTGCGGAAGTCATGCGTAATTTCCCTCCTACGGTCACGGATGCGCAGAAACCGGCCTTCACCAGAATCCTGGCGAAGAGGTTGGATGAGGTCGCATCTGAGGCGACCCCAACGGCCTCTTCCCGATCGGTAACACGTTCTCGCGAACGAGAGTGTTCTCACTCTGGTTCTGGTCGACGAAGTTACCCGCTGCCTGTACCATCCCACCAGGACAAGTACAGGCGGGCACAGGATTCTCGTGGTAGGGATCGAGTCCCTGTCCACTCTCGTTTGGGACCGCGGATAACTTCACCATTGCGTGAAGTCGCTCGTGATCCAGTCGAAAGTCACAGGACAGTTCACGGTCCCTACGTTGGTTGTAAAGCTTTCTCGTCCGGCCTTTGTGCGGTCGTTTGGCCTGATAAGTTTCGACCAGGGGCAATAGAAAGGTTCAATGAAACTCAGAACCCATCTGAGTTCCTTCAAATCTATATCACTGCCATCCAAGCGGCAGGAGGCGATGACCGGATCATGGCTAACTACCTGCCTACAGTCCTTGAACGACTGGCTAGAACTTGGCTGTTTAATCAGCCCGAAGGTTCTATCTACAATTGGGAAATGTTGTGCGACGCTATCCTCAGCAATTTCCAAAATTGTTATCAAAAGCCGGGTAAAGAGGACGACCTCCATCGACTACGACAAACTTCGACCGAAACCCTTCTTCAGTTTGTCAAGAGGTTTGTCGGGGTGAGAAATACCATCCCGAACATATCCGATAGCTCCGTTATTAGGGCATTTAAACATGCCGTTCGATATCGGAGATTCACCGAAGACCTGCTCATCCATCCTCCTCGATCAGTGGCCGAACTTTTTGATATGGTCGATCGATACTCCGATGTGGCCGAAGCGGTCGAGTGGAACCGGATGGTCGATAAAGGTGACCTACCGCCCCAACTAGGTTTCAAGGACGCTAGGAAAGAAGATTCAAGCAAGAAGCCGGAATCTTCGTCGGGCGAAAAGTCGAAGAAGTCGAAGAGGAACCATTCTGGACAGTACCGCGAGGTCGCAGTTGCAGAAAAGCCTCCTTCGACTAAAGGTAACAAACCTTCATTTAAGAATAAAACTGCTTCTGGCGGTCATAGTGCCGACCAGCCAGAAAAGTCGACTAATCCGCAGGAAGGCAAGAAGTGGTGTCCACTCCACAACTCCGCAGGCCACGACCTCAAGAACTGTAGGAGTTGGTTGAAGCAGTTAGATGACTTCTACCAGGGGGTTGGACCGATGCCGACCTTACCGACTAAGGAACAAGCATGCGGACTTAGAGACGCTGATGGGGACAAAGAGATGTCTTACCAGGTACCTCACAATCATATTAATGTTATTTTCAGAGGTTCCCCCTCTTTTGTTTCCGAAAGGCAGTTTAAGGCCTTTTATCGAGAGGTTAACCAAACGGAGACATCCCTTGGTGAACCTCAATACCCCCGTTGGTCGGATACACCTTTGACATTTGATCGCACTGATTGTCCTGCGGGGCTTACTCGACCATTGAGGCTCCCTCTGGTCATTACCCCGATCATCAGTAACGCGAGAGTCGAAAGGGTCCTGATCGACAGAGGGAGCTCCCTTGACATTTTATTGGTCAAGGCACTCGACGAGATGCAAATTCCTCATTCGAAGATTAAGCCCATAATCCATCCGTTTTATGGGATAATCCCTGGCTCCTCCATGATGCTGTTGGGACAGGTGGTCCTCCCGGTCACACTGGGAGAACCGGATAACTTCTGAACAGAATTGGTTACTTTTGACGTAATTGATTGTGATTCGGCTTACAATGCAATCTTTGGCAGGCTAACTCTTGCTAAGTTCATGATGGCAACGCACTATGCTTATCAGTGCGGCAAATTGCCTGGCCCCAAAGGTGTCATCTCGATCTGAGGCAGTCGTAATGTGGCACTAACGTGCGACCGGCTATCTCTGGAGATGGTCGACCAGCTTCCTCTCTGGGATGCTCAGGTCTCCACGGTCGCCACCGACGCGATCAAGGCTGCTCCCCGACCAGATGAGAAACTTAAACCAGTTCCATTGTACCCAGATGATCCATCCAAGACAATTCGGGTCGGATCAGGCCTGGATGACAAATAGGAACTCGAGCTCATTACTTTCCTCTGGGCTAACGCAGATGTGTTTGCGTGGAAACTATCCGACATGCCCGGTGTCCCAAGGGAAGTAATCGAGCACAGGTTAGCAATTCGACCTGGACAGCGACCAATAAAGCAAAAGCTCAGGCGTTTTGCTGTTGACCGACAGGAAGCCATCCGAGAGGAGTTGGACAAACTCCTAAAGGCCGGGTTTATTCGCGAGGTCAATCACCCGGAATGGCTCGCTAATCCGGTCATGGTCCGCAAGTCAAATGGCAAGTGGCGCATGTGCGTCGATTACACTAGCCTCAACAGTGCCTGTCCGAAGGATGACTTTCCCCTTCCCCGCATCGACCAGCTAGTCGACTCAACTGCGGGTTGCGAACTAATGAGCTTCCTGGACGCTTACTCAGGATATCATCAAATTAGCATGGCAGAAGAAGATGAAGAGAAAATTGCCTTCATCACCCCGTTCGGCACCTATTGCTACGTCAGAATGCCATTCGGTCTCAAGAACGCAGGTTCCACGTACCAGCGCTTGATGCAAAAGACCTTTCTTTCCCAGATAGGGTGTAATCTCGAAACATATGTAGACGATTTGGTTGTAAAAAGTACCAAGAGATTGTCTCATTTGGATGATCTCGCTGAAACTTTCTGTAATTTAAATCGCTTTGGAATAAAGTTGAATCCGGAGAAATGCTCTTTTGGGGTTTCTTCAGGAAAACTTCTTGGTTTCCTTGTTTGTTCCAGAGGCATTGAGGTCAATCCTGAGAAAATCAGGGCCATCGAACAAATGAGGTCGCCCTCGACCATGAAAGATGTTCAACGCCTGGCTGGTCGCATGGCAGCCTTAAGTCGTTTCATATCACGACTAGGTGAAAGGGGATTACCTTTCTTCGAAGCCTTGCGGAAACATCACAATTTCACATGGTCCGATGAGGCCGAAAAAGAATTTCAGGAGGTAAAAACATATTTATCCAGGCCGCCAGTATTGGTGTCTCCCGACAAAGGAGAACCATTGCTTCTCTATTTGGCGGCCACCCCATACGCGGTCAGCGCTGTCCTGATCGCGGATAGGGAAGGGATACACAGACCCGTCTACTATATAAGCGAGGTACTTCATGGTCCTAAGGAGAGATACCCTGAGGTCCAGAAGATACTTTACACGCTACTGATCGCTTCCCGTAAGCTACGACATTACTTCCAAGCTCACAAGATCACAGTGCCCTCCTCCTTTCCTCTGGGGGATTGTAACATCCCAAATTTTGCCATCTCTTTAGCTTGCCAGTCAGCATATCTTCATTGGATTCTGTCGCGCCCCGAAACTGGGACAACGACTACTCCTGTAGAGACCTAGCTCGCTGCAGCTAGTCCCAAACCACAAACCTTTGACTTCCCAGGATGAGTCAAACACAGGAGTATATTACATTGCAACAGAGTACTCACAAAATATTAAGCAGTGTGGCCTGCTGGCCTTAATATTACATAAAGAGGATTACAATGCCCACAAGGCATTCAGGGTTTAGCAAAATATTTAACTACGCAGCAGAAGATAGGTGACCCTCCCACAAAAGAAGTTGACGGCAGAACAACACACTTCAGGGCTCTGGCGGAACTGATTCTCCTCCTTCTGGATCCACGTAGTACTCCGTGCCATCATCTTGATCAAGGTAGGCTCCATCTATTGAGTTGAATGTTGCAAGGGTGAGCACTTACGTACTCAGCAAGTCATAGGTAAGAGTAGATACATATAGTAGTGATGATATGAACCTAGACTAGTCAAGAATTATGGATATTTGTAAAATAATCTTTTCCTTTCTCATCTCATCTTATGGCAGCACTTTTCATAATATAACATCATCATTCATGTTCACTAGATTATAGCACTACCGCGACACGTCGACACACGACAGCCCACGGCAGCACTCCTTATCATGACAACACATGTCATTTGGGTAATCTTGATTTAAACATATTTTATTTAGAAAATAGTACTTGTGTCACACCCCGTGGATTTAATCCACCGCAGCAGACTCCTATAAACCCGGGAGCTCGGAGTATTCGAATACGTTTTTAACTCTGCAGAGAGGTACCAATTTACCCACAAGATATTCCACTTTCAAGCCTTTCCTATCATAACAAAATGATTGGACCCCTGACTCACTTCATACTGTGAGCGGCAAGGTGGAAATAACAAGAACTTTTGTTATGTATCACTTACAATTCACCCCCGACCCTGTGGCTCTCAGCGAGGCGCAGTTGTGGCAGGTTGTATCCAAACCTCCACCCCTTTGCTTATTCCCATTACTGGGTCAGCGTGCTTGATCACCTTCAGTGATATGTGTGGGAGCCGCGCTCCGTGTTTATCGTGCATCACTACACATCTCATGCAGGGGTTTCATGTGCAATCCACATAATTACTTGCTCAGGCCTGTCCCATACCAGGCTTGCGGTTAGCATGTTGTTCATGCCACTAGACGCACAACACAAGGTTCTAGTCCTTATATGCCAGTGACCAGACCATCCACAACCCTGCACCTTCAGTGCCTGCATTCCTTTGCAGTCTAGCACCTCCAGTGCTACAGCCATCCATACCATTTTTCTGGTCACGGCTAGGGGTTTTATTTCATGAATATAAGTATATAAATACATATAATAGTTCATGGCTCAAAACTTGTTCATTTCACATTTTACAGATAACCAGTCTAGTACTGCCAATTCATAAATCAACCATTCTCAATCTTTCACATGCAATATTGCCTATATTCAAGGTTATGTTTTAGCAACATTTAAAATATAGGTTCAAGATGACCAAGGATATGACTTGCCTTCCGCGTCGTAAAATACAGCAGTCGATGACGGGTCAACAGCAAAATCTTCAAAGTCAGCTTCTGAATCTGCTCGACGACAAACAAACACACAATAATTACTTATAATATTTAAAATGTTTTATGATTTATATGCAGAAATGCTCAACAAGAATGATTGAACTATACTGGAGATAATTTGAACTGCAAACTGAACTGAGTCGAGATTCTAGGGTTTCAAGGAATTTGGGCTAAGGATGGTGATTTAGATAATCTTAGGGTTTCAGGATTGCAATAGGGATAACAATTTTGTGGCTGGTTTAATCAAAACAGCGAATGTCAACAGATCGACATTCGGATCAAAGTTTGGACATAGCTTTAAGAAAAGCTAGGATGCTCATCTCAAGTTGTGGTAGTAGAAGAAAATGTAGATCACAACTCTACAAATTCAGTGGACAAAGTGGATTTCAAATTACACAACCAGAAGTGGGTAAACAAGGTCAATGCCACTGGCTGACAAGCTCTGGCATAGAGCTGACAATGCCAAAAACTAGGGCTTAGCATAACTTTTGATCTGGAGCTCCAAATGATGCACCACTTTGTCTGGGAGGTAGGCTTGAGTAACAGGAACAATTAAGTCAACAGGATCTAGGGCAAGAAATGGCTAGAAAGCAAGAAATTTGATGATGAACTGAGATGAACTGGCTGCACTAGATCAATTCTGTACAAAAACTTGGCAAAGCTATATCTTTTGATCTAGGCTGATCTAGGTGTCGGGCTAGAAGAAAAAAATGCTCAGGTGGCTAGGGCACATCTAAATGACAAGGTGATTTGGGCTGAAACGGCCGGGAACACTTTTCCGGTCATCGGCGCCGGAGAAGAAACACTGGATTTGGGCATTTCCAACACAAGCCGATTGAACTCGATTCCTTGCTCTAGGAGTGATAGAAGGGTATGAGTAAGCTAGTGGCGACGTCAATTTGGCCGGAGGTTCGCCGGTGTGGCTTGGCGACGAGAGCCAGCAACTGATAAATTGCAAACTTGGGGATAGCTTCAAATTGGGCTCAAATGATTGTTCTAAGTTCACAGGCATGCTTGATTTAGCTTACTGATCAATTTTGATTACAGATACGAGAGCTAATTTGGAGTAATTCGAGCTACATTGCCGGAACAGGGCAATCTTCGACTTTCAGCCATTTCCGGCGATCACCTGCGTTAGAGTCCACCGGAGAGCAATTAGACAGTACTACACAGAGAGGATGAGTAGATGAACTCACTGATGGCTTTAATTTGGCAGGAGATGATGTGGAATGAGCTGGCACCGTGAAGCCTCTTGCTGGACTAGCCGGAGAAGACGACTGCAGCGAGGAAATTTGGAAATTGGTTAAGTCCTGGTGATGTGTGGAGAAGCTGCTGCACACAGGAGTGTTTAAATAGGTCAGACGAAGATGGCGAAGGGGAACAATGAAGTGATTTGCTGCTGTGATGAGATTGTTTGCGTGCTGGGGCAGTAGCGGCGAAGAAACCGCAAGAGCGGTGATGCGACGGCGACAAGCTTTCAACTGATCACAATGTCGCCTCATCGGGACCTGGCAAAGCTTGTAGCAAGCGGTGGCGACAAGTACTGGCGCGGCGAAGCTACGTGGCGATGAATTGCTGACAAAAGCCGTTGATCGCGCGCGGGAGCAGGCACTAGTCGTCGACGTAGCAGCCACCTTGCCACGGCGCTGGTTGGAGAGAGGACACGTGCGCACTGGCATGCACGGTCACAAGTGCGGTGAAGCTTGGCCGGCGGCGAGCGTGCACGGCGCAAGGAAACCACAGCGAGGCTTCTGGTCGTGTACAGCAGTTGGCCTGGTCGAAATTGGGCTGATTTGCAATATTTGATTTTCACATTTGGACTGAAATGTAAATCTGGAGATTTGGAAGGTTTAAACTGAAATTGATTTCACTAATATGGTAAATTATATTCAACAAGGTATTTGGCAAAGATGGTTGGTAAGGTTCGGCACATTTGAATAGTTTTCGATACAAACTGAAAATAGGGTAATTTAGGGTAAAATAAGATTTAAGTTTTGTCGATTTCGAATTCTGGCATTTAGGGTTCGATTTTGATATCTGCACAGAAGAGAGACTTGTGGCAAATAGCATTTTGAGAAGATTTGCCGAAGAAATTCTGAATTTGGAGTTAATCTGGAGATTTTAGCCTTTTTGGGTTTTCAGATATCAGATAAGGACTAATTTGCGATAACTCTTGGACTGATTTGTGAAAAGAGTCTAGATGATAGAATCTGGCTGTCAACTTTTTATATTAAGGTATTGACATACCCATGATCATATTCCAGGAATAATCTGGTCTGAACTTGGTCAAGATTCGGATTAAATCTGTATTTCTGATACTTAGGGTATTTGGGTAATATAAGGTATTTCTGTTTTCGAAAACAGAAGAAGTTGATAATTCTGGGAGTTAGAGATAGAATTGGATCTGGGTTCTGAAGGCTTTTAAGTTCAGAGTAACTGATAGATCACATATGAACAATCTGATCTTGATTTGAGGTCATAGGATAGATTTTGGAGATTTTAGGGTTTGAGAAAGATACTGATCTGGCTATTACTACAGATACATACATGCATGCCATTTATGAAAAAGGCAAATTTCACCCCTAACTCAGGGTGTTACAGATTCTCGGATGTCTCAACCCCATTTTTGATCTTTGTCCCAGAATTATGACCTCAGGTGTGCCACCACCTTAATTTAAAAAGTTGGCAGATAAACTCCGCCTTTCAGACCATTTTCGCTTTTAGTCCAAAGGTATCGCAGATCAGTTCTTTTCAGATTTGTCAGAAGCCCAAAAGACTAAAAGTCTCAAACCATCTCCAAACTTTGATCTGATCCAATGAATATCTCCCATTCACTATTCTGAACATTTTTCCCTTCTGGAAGAATTCCAAAAGATCAACCGAAACCCTAGTTTCAGCCTCACCAAAGTTTCAAACCCTAATTATCCTGTTTACCCTAATTACCCTGTTTTCGATTTTTGTCAAAATCACCAGATCTTATCGGATTTTACCATTTTTCCTGCTGGATGAGTCCAAGTGATTTAGCAATACTCATCTGCAAAACCAGAACTCAGATCAGCCCTTTAGATCTCCAGATTTGCAAATAGGCCCAAATTCCCGAACTAAATTCCTTGCAGTTTAGTCCAAACCTTCGCAAATCAGTCCAAACTTCGCAACCAGGCCCCTGTGCCATTTTTGACCACTACCAGCGCCATTCGACAGCACCCGCCACTTTGCCTCGCCGCAGAGCTCGCCGCCGGCAAAGTTTCCCGCGCCGCCACCACCGTCACCGCCACGTAGCACCACCTGTGCGCAACCGTGCCGCCACCGTGGAGCAACCTCAACCGCGCTGTGCCGTGATTCTCCCGCGCGCGCGCGTGCTCCAGCAGCAGCAAAGCAACGCCACGTTGCAGCCATGCCGAAGCCAGTGATCTCGTCGCCCTGCTCCAGCCGGATTTGGCGTGATTCCCCTTCTCTGGCACAGTCTTTGCCGCGTCCCGACGTCGTCTCGATCCCTTCTCCGGTGTCAGCCGTGAATCCCGCTTGATATGATTCAACTCCCGAGAGCCCCAACCCTTCGCCTATATAAGCTCCCCCTCAACCGCAACATCACTTCGCACCACCCGGCAGCTGCAAAGCCTCAAACTCCTAGCACCAGAGAACAGCCAGTGTCCCAGCGCCGCCGTGAAGACCTTCTTCTCCGGCGAGCTGCTTTTGAGGCCACCAGTGCCAGCCTCAACCGCTGCTCGTCTCTCCAAACCAACGCCACCAGTAAGCTCCCCTCATCCCCCTCTCCGTATCATAGCATTTAATTGGTCCCCGGCAAACCTCAACGCCAGTGATCACCAGAAAAGCCCAAATCCCCTGTTTCCTCAATGTTGCCCGATTTAATCCAAATCAGCCCTCGTGCCAGTGATGAAAATTGTTCAGCACACTCCCTTTAGCAAGCCTACGAGTTTGGATTTCAAAATTGAGCCAAGATTGTGGCTTTCCCCAATTTGCGCGCCACCAGTGAACTGGTTCTCGTCGCCGAGCTTCTCCGGCCATCTCCCTACCAAATTGGCTTCACCAATAGTCCCCTCACCTCACCTTCTCACTCCCTGAGCAATGAATCGAGTTCAAACTCTTTAAATCGAAAACCCCCAATCTCCAGTGTCGTCTTCTCCAGCGCCGGTCGCCGAAATTTTTCCCCGGCCGATCTAGCCCCGTACACTTTGTCCCTTAGATAGAATCCAGTACCCTGAGCATTATTGTCTACTAGCTCGACTTCTGAATCAACCTGAATCAACAGATATTCCAATGCCAAGATCACTGTCCAGTGGCTCAGTTCATGTCCAGACCACCGTGTTTGCTCGCCTGATTTGGCCACCCTCCGGCCACTTTCTGCCCTTGAGCCTGTTGAGAGTTTTGTAGCTATTATCAAGGCCTAACCCCCAGACAAAGTTCTGCATCAATTGGAGCCCTGAGTCAAAAGTTATGCCATGCCCTAGTTTCTGGCCATGTCCAGCACTATGTCAGTGCATGTCCACCAGTGGCATTAGATGATTTAGACCTGTTACACTTGAACAATTGAAATTCCACCTTGTTCATTAGATTCCTGGAGTTGTACTCTACAACTTTCCCTACTGTCACTTCTCCAGAAAACCTACCTAAGACTAACTTAAGGCTATGTCTTGCCGTAGACCGAATGTCAACCTTTCGACATTCAACCCCTTTTTAGCCCATCTCTTCAATCAGCATCCAAGTGACTCTGTCCAAACCTTTCCCCTGCATGCATGATATATTTTAGTATCATTTCCCATAAATACTATCTTCTATATGCTTATGTAGCGTATGTGTATATTATCTGTATCCGCCGTAGAACCAGAGGTTGAAGGAGCGGAAGAAATCTTCGAAGAATTGTCCAAGTAACTAGACCCAGCATTGCAAGGCAAGTCTCAAACCCTTGATCATATCTAGCCCAATATTTTGAAATGAAGTATGTTAACTGTTTTCAAGTATATGCATGCCTTAGATTCAAATAAGAGTTATGTTTTAATGAAATGATTAGGTATGACCTAAATAACTGTAAAGCCCCTTTTGACATTGAATATCCATGCACCCTTGTCACCCTAGAATATCATGCTTAGGCTATGCTATGCTCAAGATTATATGTTAAATGTTGAATGGTCACATATGAGAAAAGCATATTCAAAACCTCTTTTTGTGAAAGAAAATGTGATTGGAATCGATAGTGAGGATGGTTTGATTGGATGGTGCTGTGTGTGCACTGGGAATGTGAAAGACTCCTCACTAAAGATTCATAAGGACTAGAACCTTGTGTTGTGCTTCTATGCGGCATGAAAAACGTACCAACCACTTGCCCGGAATGGGACGGGCGCAACTTAGTATCTTTCTTTAGTATTAGCTTTTCCCTGCAATGGTTGTCGATCCAGTTTCTTGCGAGAGCTGGTGGGCTGCAGAAGGCCATGAGTGATGTGAGTTCAGAAAAATCATGAGAGGAAAAGGTGGAAAGAAGGAAGACGCCCTATGCCAGATTAAGTCGTGCGCGGCTGTAATCAAGAGAGGCTATGTGTCTTGCGAGAACATAGACCCAGGCTAGGAAGTAAGGCAGTGGGGAGGACCCACAACGGTACTTGAGAATTGACTGTCTATTTACCGGGCAGGGAATTGTTAATGCTAGGACTGTAAACTGTTGTGTCATCTCGGCCTTGTCACATGCGTAAAAGTCGCATGGAGCTGATCCGACTTGAAAGCCGAATGATCGGTGGATTAAGGTGGTGCACCTTTGCAAAGTATAAAAAGTATCGGATACTCTGAGCTCCCAGGTTATGGAGTCTGCGCGCTGTGGATTCTATCCACGTCGATGCAGCACAAGTAGCTTTTGGAAGATTTTTCACAAAATCCGAATAAAGTGGTGACTCATGAAAGACCGCCACACATAACATTTCTGAAAATCTAGCTTAGGATTTTAAAAGCCTCGCTTTTGAAAACAAAAACCTTTTCTTCAAAACTAAGAGTGAAAATCTATTCTATTCCTATATATAAAGCCAAGACCTCTTTTCTTGAAAACCCCTCATCTATATATCTCCATTCTCATAACGGGACTTGTTGAGCATCGTGGAAAAATATGCTCACCCTTGCCTTTTCACACAAATTCAGAAGAAAGGATTCGAGGATCCTGATTCCTTTAGCCTTGAGCACCAAGAAGAGGAAGGAACTTTTCCAGACGATTTGAGCTTCTAGGAGGGTCATGCGCCAAGTTGAGTTCGATGTGGTGAAGGCCCAAGCCGAACCGCTGCAGAAGGAGATGAAGACCCTTGTTGTTGCTTTTGTGTATTCGGTACCTCGATACCATTTCTTTTGATTATTGATTTTGAAAAACTCCCTACTTTTGTATCAACTTTAATTAATGCCATTCTTGGCTTTATGATAATGTAATAGTGGTCCTCGTGACCTTGTACTTGTTTTACCTATTTGACTTATTGTTTAAAGTAAACCCTGTTGTTGTGAGCTTGTGATGTACCTTTCTGTGTGCAATCCACCTGGGCGGTTGCCATCAGAATCCTCAAATGAGGGACCCACCGGGATATTCTCCGAAATCCAGAGAAATCTGGTCGAATCGCCAAATGGGCGGTCGAGCTCGGTGCTTTTGACATCCATTTCACGCCCCGCACGGCGGTTAAGTCTCAGGTTTTGGCCGACTTTGTGGTCGAATGAACCAACCCTGAGCCACCCGTGCAGGTGTCCGAGGAATTGGAATGCCCTGATCATTGGACAATGTACTTCGACGGTTCCCGTAGTTTCCAACACTCGGGGGCTGGAGTGGTCTTAGTTACGCCTCAGGGCGAACAGCTTAAGTATGTCATCCAACTACACTTTGTTGCGACCAACAACGCAGCAGAGTATGAAGATCTTCTTGTAGGGCTCCGGGCAGCAAAATTCCTCGGAGTCCATCGATTAGTTGTGAGGGGAGACTCACAGTTGGTCGTAAACCAGGTAAACAAGGAGTACAGCACCTCCGATGAGACAATGGCTCATTACCTGGGGGAAGTGAGGAGATTTGAAAAACACTTCAGTCATTTCGAAGTCCAATACATCCCGCGAAAGGATAACATTCTCGCAGACCAATTATCCAAAATTGGGTCATCACGCACATCTGCTCCGACAGGAGTGTTCATTGAACACTTGGACCGTCCTTCGATCATGACTTTGGTCGAGGATGATCCGGTAACAGCCTGCGTTACCAACCTCGGTCAGGAACAGGATTGAACTCATCCATTGAGAGTCTATCTTGAACATGGGACCCTACCCGAGGATGAAACCGATCGGTTGATTCGAAAAGCACGTCTGTACAAGCTCATAGAGGGAGTTTTGTATAGAAAGGGTACTCAAGGAGTATTCATGCGCTGCATATCTCAGGAGGTAGGAAAATCCCTCTTGAAAGAAATTCATGAAGGTGTATGTGGTGCGCACGCGTCATATCGGACACTGGTCGGAAAAGTTTTTCGACAAGGATTCTACTGGCCTTCGGCGCTCGATGATGCCAAGCATATAGTCAAAATGCGTCCTCAGTGTCAGTTTCACGCGAGACAGGTTCATCAACCTGCCTATGTGCTACAAACCATTCCTCTCACATGGCCTTTTGCGGTCTGGGGAATGGACATCGTTGGTCCTATGCCACAAGCGGTCAATGGGTACAAGTTTCTGTTCGTAGCCATTGACACGTTTACAAAGTGGATTGAGGCCGAACCGGTACGAAATATTACCACATCAGTAGCACAAAAGTTCTTCCATAAGAACATTGTTGCTCGATTCGGTGTTCCAAATCGTCTCATTACGGATAATGGTTCTCAGTTCGCCAGTGGTCTTTTTCTGGACTACTGCGATCAGATTGGGACCAAGGTGTGCTTTGCTTCTATGGCACATCCACAGAGCAATGGTGCCGTGGAACGGGCCAACGGGCAGATACTGCAAGGCATCAAGAAGCGTGTTTTTGATCGCCTTAAGACTCGCTCGGGGGCTTGGGCAGACGAGCTCTACACCATTCTATGGGCACTGCGAACTACCTCTAGTCGAGCCACCGGTGAGACGCCCTTCCATCTGGTCTATGGGGCCGAGGCTATGCTGCCTATGGAAGTTAGTATTGGATCTCTTCGGACAGAGTAATTCGAGCGAGTTGATCAGCCTGAATAGCGATCACAGGATCTCATCCTCTTAGAAGAAAGGCGTGATCGTGCTTTGATCAAGTCCGCGGCATACTTGCAAGCTTTGCGCAAGTACCATAACAAAAGGGCGCGACCACATACTCTTAACATGGGCGACCTGGTTTTACGAAAAATTCAAGACCAGTCTAATCGCAACAAATTCTCCCCGAAGTGGGAAGGCCCTTACACTGTTGTCTCAGTGCCGCGACCAGGATCAGCACGATTAGCCATGGAGGATGGCCAAATTCTGTCCAATACATGGAACATCGATCAACTATGCAAGTTCTACATGTAAGTACTCAATCCTTTTTCCTGTTCAATTAGCATTTTTTCATAAAACAAAAAGTCTTTTGGTTTCATACGATGAACATTTCCCTTCATGCCCATGTGTTACGAATTTGACTCGGGGGCTGGTCGCTAGCGATTAGATCATTACAACGTTCTAGTCAGATTCGCTGGCCGATCTCATGACCGCTTCCAGACAAGTCACTCCTAAATAAGCCGTTTCTCAACGCATACGGGGCTTTCTGATAAGTCCTTGGTCATCTGAGTGGCTGCCGGTTTGCAACAAGATTAGGCGTTACATTGATCATAATTGCTGGTCCGATCGCACACCCCTGGTCGTTACACTTGTACTTCTCCTGTGTTTATAATACTAAGCCTTCAGTATCTATAATCACAGGCGGGGGCTAGGGAGATATGCTTATAATATGAAACAACAAAAAACAAGAATATATCTATTTTCTTTAAAAAAAACAATTTGTATATGCATTGCATTCTACATGTTATATCTGTACAGTTGTAGGGATTATGCAATCCCGAGCTCGGTCAGGAGTTTATCTACAAGGGGGGTGATCTCCTCCATGATTGACTCCAGTTGTTCTTCACTCTCGATCTCTACCAGTCCCACCAGTGGATTCAGATCCGTATCTGGGCCATGGTGGAGACAAAACCGGTAGAGAATGGCGGAGGCTGCTGATCGAACCCTGGTTCTGATCGCCTCTTCCCGTCGCCGTGTATCTTCAGGAAGATACTCGAGAAGTGACTCCACTTGGGCCATGACTAGTGTAGACCAGTCACTCGAACTGAGGTCATCCTTTGTGGTCTCAACCACATCGGCCCTCAGGAGACGGGCCACCATCTTTAGCTTTCCAAAAATGGATTGGCTCAGGTCTATGTTCGCCTTTTGGGCAGAGTTAATGGAGCACTAGAGGATCGCCTTGTCCTGACCAAGTCGTTTTATTTGACTTGCTTGCGCTGCAGTAAGAAGAGTGTTACTCACAAATTATGAATTCAAGTCTTCCCAGTCGGGAATCGACTTACCAGAAAGTTCTGACCTCAACCTATTGAGCTCGACCTCTTGCTTCGAAACCACAGAGATCGACATGAGCTTGGTCGCGGCCAGCTCCCTCTTCAGAGATGCAACCTCCCTGTGACAGAAGAAATGGTTGTCATAACAAATTTGTACTTATACAAATTAGAGGGCATTTATCCTTACTTGCGCAAGTAGTCTCTTTCTTTTTGAATGGCCTCGACGCTCGCTACCATAGCGATCGATCTGGCCGTCATCCGGGATAATTTCTGTGATACAAAGAGAAGTCAAAGGTGTCCTATGCACAATTCAGGTACCAAAAGAAGTGTCCATCATACCTGTGTATACTCCCAAAACGAAACATCCTCCGGGATGGCGGGAGGTCTGGTCGAGGGACCCGTCATGACCTCAACAGGAGCAGCAAGCGGATGTGCCTGCTGCGCATCGGTCGCAGTTACTGTTGCCCACAACTGGGTCTCCGCGCCTGATTCGTCCCCGACCGTCCGGACGACTTCTTGGACCAGAGGGACAGAACGCTCCTCACCGGAGGCTCTGGCACCAGTAGCAACTTCAACCCTCCCCGGGGCGGCTGAAGGGCTCGGTGCTACCTCTTTTCACCTGCCAAGAAAAGAGGAATTGACAATTACGTTGGTGATCGTCATAATCCAATCTAGTATAACCAGAATAGGGTTCTTACCTTATTTCAAATCCCATCAGCTTTTGGGATTTCAGGGAAGGCTCTCCCTGAGAAAGAGGATAGTCACTGTCTGTCCTAGTCTTCCTCTTTGTAAACAGGGCTTTTTCCCCCTATGTATGTTCTCCTGTAAGTACATTCATAAGGGATGATAAAGACTTAAGTGGTAAGAATTCATACCTGTGTAACCTGTCCGGTTGGCAGGGTTACGTCCGAAGACCTGGGTGGCTCCTGGACTTCTGGAACCGGCACTTCATCCGCGACTCTCGCGGGGTCTTGTTCGAACACCCCCTCTCCTGTCCGCAGGAGTGGAGGATTTTCCTCCCTGGGACTCACAGGAGTCGCAGGGGGAAGTTCTTTTCCCTGTACAAGTATAAATTCAATAAACACATGTACAGAGAAAATCGAGAAGATAAGACCATGAGGAAATATTACCGTGGTCATCCCTTCGACCAGGGAGGGAGAAGCAACTGACCCTGAAGCCTCTGGAGCTTCGGGAGCAGGGATCTCGCTCACGACCAAGGGACTTTCGGTGGCGGCGGAGTCCGCTGCAGTTGCTTTTGTTTCTACGGGACGAGGTGGAGTCTCGCTGGATGGGGAGTCTGCTATCTTCCTCCTCCGGCGGATCAGGGGAACATCGTCTTCCTCCTCCTCCTCACTCCTCTCCCCCCGTACGACGAAGAAATGATTCCAGTTTGTACCTGGAAGAACAGGAGGTACGTGATATCTTACCGCAGTATTTCTTGTGGTAGGATGGATGCTCTGTGAAGACCCCTCCCCAAGAGTTTGCTTGGATTTCTTGGGGGCAGGGTTCCTCGTCCTGGACTTCGAGGAGATCTTCTTCACGTTCTTCACCGTTGGCTTTCCCAGGGAACCGACGTTTTCACTCAGGAACGTTGCCTCGGCGAATCTCCCCAAGAGCTGTTTCGTCACAGCAAATTCGTCAGCGCTGGGCATACATAAGACCTGGGAATAGGAGCTGAGTGGAAGATGACATACCTTTCGGCGCTCCTGTTTGAGGTCGTCGCCGGCGTGAACCAAGCTCTGTGGGCGAGGCGATCCCTTGGGGCCCTCCACTTCGGTGTTGTAGGCTCTGAGGAGGTAATTTGTCCGCCTCTCAACCTCGGAGGAAGGCAGGACTGTTCCCAGAAGATCAGTCAGAAAGCATATAACAAGAATATGGGGTTTCGGTGTCGAAATCACATACCTTCGTTGTAGTCCAGGGTATTATCTGCCATGGACTTAATCTCCCAAGCCGGATGAGCCCTTTCACGCAGGGGGCTCACCCGATTCTTCACAAAGTCACGGATGACGTCGCGAGTCGTTAGTCCCTGTTGGACTAGGTGAAGAATTACCTCGGCGTGCTTCATGAACTCACTGTTCATCGCTAGGAGGGAGTCCAACTCGCTCGGCTTTTCTGGCCGCGAGTTCTCGAACCACAACCCGCTCTCAGACGGAGGGGTGCAGTAAAACCACTTCTGGTGCCACCCATGCACCGAATCCTGCAGGGGTGGGAAGGGATACTCCTTCTTCTCCCTTATCCGGAAGTAGATACATCCGGTGGCGTTTGCGCTCTTCGACCACGCCGAATAGTAGAAGCGCCGGAAGAGATCCACGCTGGGATACACTCCGACGTATGCCTCACACAGGTGCTGGAACACCGCCAGGATCAGGACCGCATTTGGGTGGAGGTTGATCAACTCCAACCCATAATGCTCGAGGATGTCCTTCAGGAACCGACTCTCGGGGAATCGGAACCCGCAGCGCATGTATTCCTCGAAGACCACCAGTTCGCCATCTCCGACGACTGGGGTTTTTGGTCCTTCTCCGCGGGCCGCCAGTTGATTAGCAACCGCGGAGGAAGGATCTCTTCCTTCTCCAACGCCAGCAGGCTCTCCTCGGAATGGTGGATCGATCTACTCCAAGACGCCATTTCTTGTGAGAAATCGGGAGAAAAGTTGGTGACTTTGGGGAAGACGGAGGCTGAGAAGAATGAGGGTTTTGTGCGGCAGAAGTATTGAGGAAGGGTTTTTGGCTGTATGGCTTCCTCAAGAAGATACCTGTTCCTTTTACAGACCCGAGGAGGTGCACTAATGTGAGTAACATTCCACTCAAACGTTCCACTTAATATTTTATTCATTTCCCATAATGGATACTATCTCTGGCGGACCCGTTAAAGTGTTCCTGGTATCGGATCTGAAACAAAAGGACTTCTTTGTTTCAAGGTTTGAAGATACAAAAACATGAAAAGTTTTTCAAGGGTTTTTCGGAGGACATTTTCCTTCATGTGCCTTGTAAAATTTCATGAAAATATCCTATGACCAAATTTTTGGACGTACGGATATGTTTTGATCAGATTGCGGTATGATCGGAACCATGTCTTCAACTAAGCTCTGATTCTAATCGAAGTGATGGTCTGATCGAGTTTCGGTTCTGATCGCAGTAATCTTTCAAATTGAACTTCGGTTCTAACCGCGGCTTTAAGTCTGATCGCGGTATCAGTGCTGGTCGCGGTACTACTATAAAAACGCGGTTCTGGCCGCAGAACTGAAGTTTGCCTGTGTATGAGTGGTTGTAAAGATATTGCTTATGGCCATGCTTTCGCACAGAAGATGTAAAGAATATTCATATGAAGGAAAAGTTTTAATTCTTGCATTCTTTACATACAAAAGGGATACCGGCGACCAGAGCGTCGACCTGATCCGAAAGAAGTTTGCAAAGTTCTCCTAGGGACATGTTGTTGTCAGTAGGATCTACACTGACAACCCCCAGAGAACTAGCAACTAATCTAAGCCTATCTACATCATCCCTAACAAGAGAAGCACTGTTGTTCCTAATCAAATCGGAGAGTTCTCGCTGTTGCTGAGCGTGGTCCCTCTCTCGACGGAACTGGTGCGCCTCTTCACGGGATCTTTCAAAACATTCTACCAGATGTAGAATCGCCGAAGACATCTCTTTGGTCTTCTTCTCCAAGGCCTCTTTTTCCCTTTGGAGAGTCTGTCCGAGGGAAGGAGGTGGGGTCTCAGTAGGCTGGTCACTGGGGGCTCCAACAATTTTCATCTCCTATATTTGCAAATGTTAGTTTTACTGACTATAACAAACAAGCAAAGGGAGACAGAAGTAATTACCAATCCTTGCAAGCGACAGGTTGGTATATGCATCTTGGAAAGTAGATCATTCGATAAAAGTGGATGATCACTGGATGGTGGAAGTGCAACCTTCCCACCATAAGATTGCTTCCCCAACACAAGTGGAGGGTCATCTGGTCGGGTAGTCACCGCTTGCCGACCAGAAAATCGATCACCCAAACAAAAATGGGGAGCATTGGGGTGAAATGGAAAAGACTGAGGAGAATGTCCCTCCAAAGGTGGAGATGAAAGTTCTACCTGCCCAGGTGCATGGATAGGAAGAACTAGAGGAACAGAAGGAAGAAAGAACGATGTTGCGTCTTCTACCTTTGCTCTGCTGGAGGATCCCTTGTCAACCTTGGGTTTCTTCCTTGAAGGAGATGGATCTTCAGGCATCTGAGGCCCTTGTTCGAAAACTCCCTCTTCATCACTCTCAATCTCGATGATGTTGTGATCTGCCATCGGGGAGTGTATGAGGAGAAGGATGAAGGTAGCTTTGGAAGAAACTTAGCCGTGAGAAGAAGTTGTGGAGCTTTGTAATTCGAAGGCTTCGGTATTTCTAGCCGCCAAGGTGACGGTTCGCCTTCCGAACGCCTCGGGTTTTTAAAAGCATTTACAATTTCACCTCGGGTTAAAAAACATTTCAAACAGCGCCATCATTACCTGTCACATAATACCCAGAGCTCGTCTCGGGGAACCAACCGTCACACTTAGTGCGCCACTAAGTGGGGGATTTGAAGCGTCGGGTTAAAAATCCGATGCATGTCTTAAAATTTGAAATAAACACGTCCCTTCGTTTTCTTCGAATTTGGGGGCTAGCTGACGAGGATTGACACCCGAGTCAGTTCAAATGAAAGATCACGACTGGTTCAGGATAGATTCGAACCAGACACGTGCCTGGCGGTGCGAACTCAAGTCATTCTGAGGAGTACCAGCCCGAGGTCGCAGTCCTTACGCGATCAGACCGCAGCTAGTGCGCGGTCAGGAGTCCGTATGTTGTGCGCGGACAGAAGGCTGAAGATGTTGCGCGGTCAGCCAACATCGCGCAGTCAGAACTCTTTCGACCAGGGAACGTGGGAATATTCTGTCCCTGTAACAGGAATATCCCAAGTATCCCGAAGATTCTTCCACGTAGAGGAACAACCGTCAGGAGGTTAATACGTGCAGTTATCCACAAGTAACACGTGTTAAACCTGCGTGGGAGTTAAGAGCGGTTCTCTAAACCGCATCCAAGCAACCGTTTGATGCTGTTATGACTTGGTGCCCTTTCGACCAGTATAAAAGGGCGGCATGGTGTATCAAACAGGATAGAGAGAGATCGGAGGATCACGAGATACAACACATCTCACTTGAAGAATCAAACAGCCAAGACTACGGCTTAGATTAGATAGCTTCCATAAGCCTTCCAGCTTCATTTTGTACACTCATATAGGGAAAACCTTCGCCTGTGAAGGTCTTTTCCCGTCACTTTGTAACTTCTTACTACACATAGTGCAATCCCAACAGGACGTAGGGCTATTACTCCCACCATCGAGGGCCCGAACCTGTATAAACTTCTCTGTGCTCCAGTTCTCCATAATTCTACATACCTTCCCGGAGGGTCACCCTGAAAGGTCTCACTATTTACAAATTCTGCATAAGTTCAGCTAAGGACCCCGAGTCCGAATCGTCGACAGTTAGGTAGTTCTTCTGAGCTCCCTGGAATAACTCGGAGTGATATGCTATTGGTCAACCTTCTTGCATGAGCACTGCGCCCATGGCACAACCTGAGGCATCGGTTTCTAGCTCGAATGGCTTCTGTAGATTCGGTAAAGCTAGAATAGGAGCTTCACTGATCTACCTCTTCAGCAAGAGAAACGTGTCCATGTTTCCCTGTCCACTCGAACTTCTAGTCTATCCTGGTTAATGCATGCAACAGAGAAGCCACAATCGAGAAGTGTTGGATGAACTTCCGTTGGCATGCTCCCACAAAACTAAGCACTTCCGTAACTGTTCGCCGACGAGGCCACTCTTGAATAACTTTTACCTTATCTGGGTTGATTTGCAACATACCATTGACGACCACGAATCCTAGGTACAGTAGAATTTACTGGCCAAACTCGCACTTCTTACGGTTGAGGCGAAGTCGATGTTGCTGAAGTTGTTCGAACACCTTTTCAACATGAATGAGGTGTTCGTCCCACAAATGACTATAGACCAGTATGTCATCAAGGTAAAATATCACAAAGTCGTCGATGAATTGTCGTAATACGTCATTCATAAGACGCATGAAAGTCGCCGGGGCATTGCAGAGGCCAAACGGCAGGACCAGCCATTCAAACAAACCTTGTTGCATTTTGAAGGCGATTTTCCACGTATCCTCCTCTCGGATGCTGACTTGATGATATCCTGACTTTAGATCCAATTTCGAGAAGACAACAGCATGCTTCAATTGGTCTAGCAGGTCGTCAATACGAGGAAGGGGGTACTGGTTCTCGATGGTCATCTTGTTCAGTGCTTGGTAGTCGATGCACATACGCTAAGTCCCATCTTTCTTTGGCACTAACACCACAGGAGATCCACAAGGTGAACTACTTGGTTGGATTACACCATCTCTTAACAATTCACCAAGCTGTCTTTTGATCTCTTCATTCTCCAATACTAAGTTACGATACATACTCAGATTGGGAAGTGTCGCATCGGACATGAGCTGAATTTTGTGCTCGACTGGACGTTTCGGCAGACGACCCTGGGTATTCTCGAACAGATCACTATATTTCTCCAGCAGTCCTGACAAACGACCAGAATCTTCTTAGGACACCAACGATAATGCTGCTCGAGTACTATCACTTTGACCAACTGGTCGAATCATAACCAGCACGTATTTGTGACATGCATTGATGATTCGTTTGTCCTGATTTACGGTAATCAAGTTCGAAGTGTTGACGTGGATGTCTCTACTGATCATGAACTTAACTCCATCTTTAGTGAACTCGTACTCTTGCGCTCGCCGATGGAAGTGAGTATCATGATCATACAGATATGGACTCCCAAAGATCAACTGACAAATATCGATAGGAACGACGTCGCATTGCACCTCATAGATTTATAGAGTAGAGATCGCAAATTTCAACACAAACTGACTCGTAATCTGTTGGTTTACGTCGGATGTAAACCAACCCAGCGGATACGGTCGCAGGTGTGTGGTTGTCTTCAAACCAAGTTGCCGAACCAGTCCAGCGGAAACCAAATTATTCTGACTTCCGGGATCGAATATTGCTGCAACCACTTCGTGCTTCACCTGGATATTGATAGTGAACAAGTCCTCTGTTGAGTGATGGTCGTCAGGTGAATCCGCCCCTTTCTCCTTCGGCATTGCCATCAGAGACAAAGTCGTATCTACCTCATCGACCGAAGTTACTCGGACAACTCACTAGCACAGAAATGAAGTCTACTAACCCCTATCTTCTATCGGTTATTAGCGATTTAGTAGAAAATAGTTAGAAAAGGTGCCTCATGGTCATAAAAGGCATAAGGGAGGTATTTTTCCTATCGGTTTGTAAGAAACTTACCGTTAGAAGAAGCAGAATGATTTACTCTAGCGGTGATGAACATATTTACCGTTAGAAGAGATGCATAAGTACTGACGGGAGGATGTTGTGTACTGTTAGAACTGGTCGACTTCTACAAATAATTTTATTCTATCGGTATAGTATTTATATACCATTAGAATATATCACAAATTCCTATCGGTATCCTGTTGTGAACTGATAGAATATTTCGTCTGCTACAAATAGTTTTATTCTTTCGGTACTGTATGCTTATACCGTTAGAATATATCACAAATTCCTTAGAACTGTTCGTCTTCAAATAGTTTTATTCTATCGGTAATGTATGTTTATACCGTTAGAAGATAGCACAAATATCTTAGAACTGTTCGCCTTCTACAACTAGTCCTATTCTATCGGTAATGTATGTCTATACCGACAGAATATGTACAAAAATTCCTATCGGTAGGATGTAGTGTGCCGATAGAACCGTTCTCCTTCTACAAATAGTTTTATTCTATCGGTAATGTATGTTTATACCGACAAAATATCTCCAAAAATTCCTATCGGTAGGATGTAGTGTGCCAATAGAACCGTTCGCCTTCTACAAATAGTTTTATTCTATCGGTAATGTATGATTATACCGTTAGAAGAGATCTCAAATTACTAACGGTAGGCGGTTGTGTACCGATAGAACTGATCTAGTTCTATAAATACCCAGGTATGTCTCTTTCATTCGAACAGTTCATCGGGCGATCGTAGCCCTAACCGTCAGCTCCATGGACGGCCGGCGCACCTCTACCGGCGACCGCTGCACCTCCGCACCTCCATCGACGCCCACTAGATTTCGGCATGGCAAGCAAGGCACGTAAAATTTCAGCAATATTGTTAAATTATTCTAATCCGATTATGGCAAGTATCCTGCAATTTTTGTATCCTTCATTTTGATGTGTCTTCTTTTCAATATGATTATGTACGATGTCTTGTTCTTGTTTTTTATTAAAACAACTAAATAATATCACTGTAGGACAGATAATATTCAATTGCTTGCTGATCCTATCAAATGAAGAAAATTATTAGGATATATTTGCAAGACAAACGCTATCTAACATAGTGAAATGCCAATAAGAGTATAAATGTAATATCTTCATCTCTCAGTAGGTTGCTCAATGCCATCTTGGACTTAGTAATAATTGAAATTGAAAGATCATGAAATTGAAAATGAAATTGAAAGATCATGAAATTGAAATTGAAATTGAAAGATATTTGTAATTGAAATTGAAATTGAAAGATCATGAAATTGAAATTGAAAGATCATGAAATTGAAAGATCATTAATGTCAAGTTATTTACAAATATCATGAGATACACAAATATCTTGATCTTCTCTATAGGTTGTTCAATGCCAATAACATAGTCAAATCCCAACTAGCTTGCTCAATGATCAAGTGCATGTAAAAAGTTCATTAAATAATTAATATATGTATCTTGGCAAGGTAATTTCTTCTGATGAAATAGAGTAGAAATGTAATATCTTGATCTCCAGTTGCAAGTTGATGTTACTATGACGAAGCACAACCTAACCTTCAGTTGGTAGTGTTTCTCAGATAGGGAGTCATTTAGGAAACAGTAAACAATCTTAATTTGCTCCAGAATGCCTATTTATGATCTGTGCAGGTCCTTGGATGATGCTCATGAGGGGCAACATATTTCACGGTTCTTCATCGCAGTACGCTGCCTACGTTGGCTCGTTGGCGAAAGAAACGGTGAAGATCATCGTCAAGAGTTGGAAAGAAACGGTGAAGATCACAGTCGAGAGCTGGAAGCACGTGAAGGGCGAGATCTTGGTTGGCTCGGTCGAGAAGATCCTCAAGCCCGGCGTGTTTCTCAAATCAGGACCTATAGAAAGCATCTTACATTTGTATCGTATTTCAGCCATTTTTTTGCATGCACCAGCTTGTGGCCAGATGCTTACCTGCTTGGAGAAGAAGAATTGTTGTCATTTGCACAGCCATTCTTCTTGTTAATGGAGTTGAGTTGATTGAGTCTGAGTCCGAGGAAATCACCAATACAAATGTAACTCGACGACAGTTCTAGCTCCTCGGGTGTCTTTGAACTGAACTCCTATAGTTAAATCCAATGTGGTTCAGACATTTGCTGTTTTGGATGAATGGATTTGTGATGTATTAGGTCTAACTTGTAGTCGGTAGTTGCATTGTCACCACTTGCAAAGGTTCTCTTTTATGTAAAATGTATGGGCCACTGGGTCCTCGTGACGATATGTTGTTAATTTCAGACGTCACTTTTCTAATATACATCGAATGTGTGAATTGTTGTATTTGTATATTGTTGTATATTTGTGTATCAAGTATTGCTATTTGGGACATGAACTTGAATGTGTACATGGGAGTATTTGTGTATTTAATTGTATTGGTAGGTAGGTGTGTATTTCTACTGCTGTTTCAGACATGCACTTGAATTTGTGAACTGGCATGTGTATGTTTGTACCTAAATTGCTGTGTCATACATGAATCAGCTTGCTTTTGTTTCAGCCATTAAATAGAATGAGTTTAAATAGTACTCATTTTTTATGTTTCCTCTTGCATTTTCTTAAAGGAATGGAGGCAAACCAAGATCTCATGTAAGTAGAGATTTTTAATTTCTTTGTCAAGATGAAGTACCAAGTACCTAAGAAAAGTATTTTTGTGTCTCCTAGTTAATCTACAAATTAGCATCTCTTGAAATATTTCTTTATCTTCTAGTTAAGATCTGTTTGATGTTATATTGTGTTTAGATATGATTCTTTGAATGTGAGAACTGATGTCATGTGTGTCATGCATTACCCAGCTTGCTTTTTGTTTCAGCCATGTACCAGTACCTCTTCTAACGGCAAATACACATATTTACCGATAGAACAACACCTGTATTTGCTTATGTGCCTCAGGCATGCACTTGAATGTGAGAACTGGTGTGCATGTGTGCACTTAGATTGCTGTGTCATGCATTACCCAGCTTGCTTTTACCTCTTCTAACGGCAAATACACATATTTACCGATAGAACAACACCTGTATTTGCTTATGTGCCTCAGGCATGCACTTGAATGTGAGAACTGGTGTGCATCTGTGCACTTAGATTACTGTGTCATGCATTACCTAGCTTGGTTTTTGTTTCAGCCATGTACCAGTACCTCTTCTAACGGTAAATACACATATTTACCGATAGAACAACACATGTACCTGTTCAGCAATGTACCAGTACCTCTTCTAACGGTATATGTGTGTTTGTACCGATAGAATATGTGTGTACTGTCGGGGGAAATCTCCGTGGGACTAAGTCCAGGTAAGATGTGTCACGATTACCCGGGGACCTAGCCTCCGGCCCCTCCCCGGACGCCGCCTTTTGGCTCCCGGGACGTGGCCTCCGGTGCCCTCCCGGGCGTCGCCTTTTGGCTCCCGGGACGTGGCCTCCGGTGCCCTCCCAGGCGCCGCCTTTTGGCTCCCGGGACGTGGCCTCCGGTGCCCTCCCGGGCGCCGCCATTTGCCCGGGGACGTGGCCTCCGGGGCCTCCCCGGGCGCCGCCTTAGGCCCGGGGACGTGGCCTCCGGTGCCCTCCCGGGCGCCGCCTTTTGGCTCCCGGGACGTGGCCTCCGGGGCCTCCCCGGGCGCCGCCTTTGACCCGGGGACGCGGCCTCCGGCGCCGTCCCGGGCCTCATCGCCCTCCTGAAGCTAAAGTCTCGAAATGTTTGTCACGTGCAGGTCACGCGAGGGGCACCTCGGGAACTAGCGACCACCTGTCAAGCATCCAAGGCGTTTGACCGGGAGAAGGACGGTCCTTCCCTTCAATCCGACGGTGGCTTCCGGGGTAGTTTAGGTTTTTTGCTGCTTTTTGGGGCTATAAATAGCCCTTGTACCCCTCTGTTGTAAGGATCGGAACACTTTTATTGGAATAGCTAAACTCACAGACGTGCTCCGGAAGCCTCTCCCCCGGAGAGAGCCTCCCCAGCCGACTCCGGTCGGGAGCGCGTCGACAGGACTAGGGCCCCCACCGGGACCCGAACCTGTATAAACCCGTGTGTCATTTTCTGTGCTTGTCCGGCGGGGGAGGACCGGTCATCCGGTCAACCCGCGCCGCGTAATCTTCGCTAGGAACATTCTCAAAACCTGCCGGGGTATTCGCAATACCACGACAGTTGGCGCCGTCCGTGGGGACTCGTGACAAGACGCCATGGCTCCCCCAAGAACAAGGGCTCGCACCCTTCCCGGTGATCCGGGTCTCGGAGACCCGGCGCCGTCCGCCCGGGACACTGCTGTCCCGGCGGTCCCTTCCGGAGGCGACCTGGCCCAGGTACCGCCTCCCTCCTTTCCTCTTAACTTAGGTGCTTCCACCTCCAGGTCGTTCCCGGTGACCGCGGGGACCTCGGCCGGGACAAGCGTACCCCCGACGGCTCCCCCGGCTCCCCGGGACGCCCTGCTCGAAGCTCTCGTGGAAGGCCAGCTCCACGCCCAGCGCTCTATGGACGAGCTCCTTAGCGTGTTGGCGCGGCCTCCGGCCCCCACATTTGCGTCGCACCCATATCCGGGGAACATGCCCCCGTTTATGGGTTACCCGGCGGCCCCTCCGGCCTCGGGGGGGTTGTCCGCCCCGTATGATCCTGCCGGGGGGTTCCCTCCCCCTGCGGGATATACGTCCGGACCCTTCTCGGCACCCGGGCCCGTCCCGGTACCGGGAGGTTACTTCATGCCGGGGCCCTTCGTTTCACCAGGGGGGTACCCCGTCCCCGGCCTATTCCCGGGGCCGGGAGCCCACTTCTTGCCAGGGGTTTACCCTGCGCCGGGAGCCAGTCCCGCCCCCGGCGTCGCGTTTACCGCACCGGGGGCGGTTGACAGAGCAGCTCCCGTGCTGCAGCGGACTTCCCCCCGCATGGGCTCCCCGGTTCCGGACGCCGCCACGGGGGCTCCCCCCTCGCCGGTTCCGGGTGTTACAGGGCCTGCCCCCTTCCCGGTTCCGGTCGTGGCCACTGGGGCCCCCTCCACTTCGATTCCAGGCGTCGCCGCGGGCGCCCCCTCCCCGGTTCTGGATGATACAGGGGCTTCCCCCTTTCTGGTCCCGGGGGTCGTCGCAGGGGGCTCGCCCCAACCGGCCCCGGAAGCTACAGCGCACGAGCTCCCTCCCTCGGCGGGACAGGTCCGTTTCGCCCCGGGGGAGGTCGAGCGAATGCGTTCACCAGAGCGCGGGGAAGAACTTCCCCCCGGCCGCGGGCGCGGGGAGCCTCGCTCTTGCACCGGCCGGGGGAAGAGACCCGCTGAAGAGCCAATCTCTCCGGAGGAGAGCCCGGACGTCCGGGAACTCAGTCCCGGTCCGGAGGAAAAGCGTCGCCACCGCCATTCTGGCGGACCTCTCGGACCGCTTCCAGACTCAGACAACGAAGGTCCCGTGAAAGAAGATAGTGACCGGGGCTCTCCCCGGGAAGTGCAGGGGGCCAACCAGCCCCTGTGCCGAAGACTTCGCAGCATCCGGTGGCCGCGGCCCTACCGCCCGCCACACATCGAACACTATAACGGTGAGGCGGACCCTTACGAGTTCGTGCAGGTCTACTCCACTGCCATCTCCGCGGCCGAGGGGGACGAGACAGTACAGTGCAACGTCTTCCCCCTCTACCTCTCCGGCATTGCCCGCTCCTGGTTCTACAACCTGAAGGCCGGCTCCATCAAGTCTTTCTCGCAGCTCAAGCGGGAGTTCTGTGCCAACTTCCAGGGGAACTACGTGCGTCCCCTGGACTCCTCGCAGCTGTACACTGTCCGGCAGAGGACTGGGAAACCATCAGAAGCTTCTTTAAGCGCTTTGCTCAGGTGAAGAGCAAAGTAGCCCACGTCCCCGACTCTACGGTCATCGAAGCTTGCAAAAGCGGCATCCTCCCGGGGGAGCTCCACCGAAGGCTCTCCCGGAGTTGCCCCTCTTCCGTCGACGAGCTCTTCAACGTGCTCGAAAAGTACGCTCGGGCGGAGGAAGACGATATCTGGAAGAAGACTCAGGGGGCTCCCGCCCCCGTCGACCGGGGGGCCAGGGATCCCCCCAAACGCTCCAGGCAGGGGGGCGTAGCGAGCCACGGCTTCGGGACACCTTTGTCCTCGAGGGCGGAGGCGGCTCGCGCGACCCCCCGAGGGCCAACCGCCCCTTCCCCGAACCGAAGGGCCATGGGGGAGGACAGTCTTCGCGCGGCCGGGAAGGCCCCGCGGGGAGAAGGCGGGAAGGACCGTGGTGCAGCCTCCACAGGTCCAATACCCACGCTACCCGAGATTGTAGCCAGCTGCTGCAGCACTTCGCGGACTTCCTCGACCAGCGCGGGCAGGGGGGGGACTCCGGCCTCCTTGCTCCCTCGGCCAGCTGTTCCGGCTCTTCCTACTCCCACGGGGGGTCAGCAACCGCAAGAGGGGGAGCCTTCAGAAGCTCTCCCCTTTCAAACTTCGCAGCGGCACATCAACGTCATCGTGGGAGGATCTGCCTCTGGGCGGGACTCTAAGCGCTAGCGTAAGGAGTACGCGCGCGAGGTCAAGGTTGTGGGGGTGCTACACGCATCCCCGCCACCGAAGTGGTCGGACGTCCCCCTCACCTTCACGGCAGAAGACGCGCGGGGGGTTCGCTTCCCCCACGACGACGCGCTCATTGTCTCCGCAACCATCTACAACTGCCATCTGGCCCGGATCCTGGTGGACGGCGGGAGCTCCGCCGATGTCTTATTCCTGAAGGCCTTCAAAGAAATGCAGGTGGATGAGAAGCTCCTGCAGCCCGCTGCCGGGCCCCTGCAAGGTTTTGTCCCGGGGAAGGCGATCCACCCCGTGGGCAAGGTAGATCTTCCGATGACCTTCGGCACCCCGGAGAACTACCGGACCGAGCTGGTCCGCTTCGACGTAGTGGACCTCCCCTCCTCCTACAACGCGATTATGGGGAGGACAACAATCAACCGGCTGGGGGCTGCCACCCATCAAAATTATCTCTGCATGAAGATCCCCTGGCCGCATGGTGTGATCAACATCCGGGGAGACCAAGACATGGCCCGTGCTCTTTATGAGCGCGCTGTGGCCACAATCGGAAGCATCAACTTCATAAAGACGCCCGGGGGGGAGGCTTCTCCCCCGCAACTAGATGCTGCTGCGCCACCGCCCGGGAGGCCCCTCCTCAAGCCGCGTCCAGAAGGGGGCCTCCGGAAGATCCCGCTGTCCCCAGGCCATGAAGACAAAACCATCCGGATCGGGGTGGAGCTCCCCGAGGAGCACGCAGCGCAACTTGTGGCTTTTCTGCGCAAAAACTCCGATGTTTTTGCCTGGAAGCCGTCAGACATGCGGGGCGTCGCCCGGGAGGTCATTGAGCACAAGCTTGCAGTGGCCCCCGGTCACCCCCCGGTCAAACAGAAGCTACAGAAACTCTCCCTCGAGCGCCAAGAGGCAATCAAGGCGGAGATCACCCGGCTCTGAGAGGCGGGGTTCATTCGGGAGGTCCTGCACCCCGAGTGGCTTGCGAACCCCGTCCTCGTCAAGAAATCAACAGGCAGGTGGCGAATGTGCGTGGACTTCACCGACCTTAACCGCGCCTGCCCCAAAGACAACTTCCCGCTCCCGCGGATTGATCAGCTCGTCGACTCCACTGCGGGGTGCGAGCTCATGAGCTTCCTAGACGCCTACTCGGGCTACCATCAAGTCCGGATGGAGGAAGGGGACGAGGAAAAGACGAGTTTTATTACTCCCCTCAGAACCTTCTGCTACGTCCATATGCCCTTCGGGCTCAAGAACACGGGGGCGACCTTCCAGCGCCTCATGACACTGGTTTTCAAAGAGCAAGTCGGCCGCAACGTTGAAGTCTACGTAGACGACGCGGTTGTCAAGAGTCCCCGCGCAGCCTCCCACATCGACGACCTGGCTGAAACCTTCCGCAACCTCCGCGCGTTCGGGCTCAAGCTGAACCCGGAGAAGTGCGCCTTCGGGATGCGCGGGGGGAAGCTCCTAGGTTTCCTCGTGTCCCAGCGGGGCATTGAGGCAAACCCCGAAAAGATCCGGGCGTTCCTAGATATGCCCCCGCCGCGTTCCGTCAAGGATGTCTAGCGGCTCTCTGGCCGCCTAGTCGCACTCAGCCGCTTTGTCTCCCGGTCGGGGGAGCGGGGCCTCCAGTTCTTCAAGATCCTCCGAGGGCTCGAGGGGTTCCGCTGGACCCCCGAGGCCCAGGAGGCGTTCGATGACCTCAAGAAGTACCTCACGAGCCCTCCAATGCTCGTGAGTCCGACCCCGGAAGAGCCCTTGCTCCTCTACCTCACCGCGACCCCTGTCGCCGTCAGCGCGGTCTTGGTGAAGGAGCAAGGGGGGCAGCAGCGTCCGGTGCACTACGTGAGTGAGGCCCTCCAAGGGGCCAAAACTTAGTACACGGAAATGGAGAAAATCTGCTACGCCCTCCTAATGGCGTCCCGGAAGCTTCGGCATTACTTCCTGGGGCACCCCATCACCGTCCCGTCGTCCCTTCCCCTTGGGGAGGTACTGCGGAATAAGGAAGCCACCGGCCGGATAGGGAAGTGAGGGGCCGAGCTCGCCCCCTTCTCCCTGTCCCTTACCGGCCGCTCCGCCATCAAGTCGCAGGTCCTCGCCGACTTCGTCGCAGAGTGGACTCCCGCCTCTGGGTCCGGGGACGAAGATCTCCCTATGCCGCCCCGACACAGTGATCATTGGACCCTTATGTTCGATGGGTCGCTGTGTCTCGCCGGGGCTGGTGCGGGAGTAGTCCTCCGGAGCCCCGAGGGGAAGGAACTCGAGTACGCCGCACGGCTCGAGTTCCCCGCAACCAACAACGTCGCCGAATACGAGGCTTTGCTCCTCGGGATGCGCCTCGCGCGCTCCCTGGGGATCCGGCGCCTCCTTGTCAAGGGAGATTCTCAGCTCGTAGTTTGCCAAATGGACAAGTCTTACCTGTGCCATGACGCAAACTTAAGTCTTTATTTGCAGGAAGTGCGAAAGATGGAGAGGCATTTCGATGGCCTCGAGGCCCGGCATATCCCACGTAGGGACAATGACCGGGCCGACGCCTTGGCCCGGGCGGCAAGCGCCCGGGAATCGCTCCCCAAGGGGGCTTTCCTGGAGGTCATCACGAAGCCCTCGGTGGCCTCCCCAGACACGGGCGACGAGCCTCATGTCCCGGAGGTCGCCGAGATCACCCGGACTCCGTCTTGGATGGACCCCCTCATCTCCTTCATCAAGGGGGAGGGGGACCCTCCTAGTGAGACTGAGGCTAAACGCCTCCGGGCTAAGGCCCGGGCATATCTCCTGCTGGAGGGGAGGCTCTACAAGCGGGGGGCTTCTGCCCTCCTGCGCTGCCTCCCCCGGCCGGAGGGACTTCAACTTCTTGAAGACATCCACGCGGGGAGCTGTGGTTCTCACCTAGCCCCGCGTGCCATGGCGGCCAAGGCCCTCCGGCAGGGCTTCTATTGGCCCACGGTCATGCGCGACGCGCGAGACCTTGTCTCCGCGTGCGAGGCTTTCCAGAAGATGGCCAAGGGCTCGAACCTCCCCCCTATAGCGCTGCAGACGATCCCCATCACTTGGCCCTTCGTGCGATGGGGGATGGACCTCTTAGGGCCCTTCCCCCCAGCGCCCGGGGGATACAAGTATGCGGTAGTCGCAGTCGACTATTTTACAAAGTGGGTTGAGGCGGAGCCTTTGGCCAGCATCACGTCCCGGGCCGTTCAGCGGTTTTTTGGGAAAAACGTCGTATGTCGTTTTGGTGTCCCCCGGGAAATCACCGTCGACAACGGGACCCAATTCGACTCGGCTTATTTCCGGGAATTCTGCGAAAGCCTGGGGCTCGTCATCCACTTCGCCTCGGTGGCCCATCCCCGGAGCAACGGGGCTGTCGAGAGGGTCAACGGCGTGATCCTACAGGGGTTACGCCGGAGACTCGAGCAAACCGCTTCTAAGCGGGGTGCATGGGCAGAGGAGCTCCCTAGCATCCTCTGCTCCATGCGCACGACCCCGTCCCGGGCGACGGGGCGTACTCCCTTCTCCCTGGTCTACGGGACGGAGGCAGTCCTCCCCCCGGAGATCGGCTTCCGGTCACTGCGGGTGGAGCTCCTGGAGGGAGCTACTCCCTCAGCGTACCAGGCCAACGAGGCCAACCAGCGCCTGGAGATCGACCTCATGGAGGAGGAACGCGAACGAGCGCTCCTCCGCCACGCCATCTACGAGCAAGAAATGGCGCGCGCGTACAATCAGCGCGTCCGCGAGAAAGCTTTCCGCCTTGGGGACCTTGTCCTCAAGCGCGTGACGGACCCCCAGGCCCAGGGCAAGCTCTCCCCCAAGTGGGAGGGCCCCTACAGGATCTCCGCGGTCCTGGGCTCGGGGGCCTACAAGCTCTCCAACCTTCAGGAGTAGGAGCTGAAGCACACATGGAACATGCGTTTACTTCGCAAGTTCTATGTTTAGCCTTACGGGCCTGTCCCCTCCCCCGGAGCGTTCACGCCGGAGGGGGAGGAGGGACACTGTATTTTCCTCCCCTTTCGCGGCTTCGCAGGGGGAGGCCCTGTACATCATTTTATTAGCAATACATAGGTCTTGTTTTTCAAACTGGCTCATTGCAGGTCTCTCTCTCATTGCCGGCCCTAGCGGCGATGCCCTCCTCGCGAGGAAGTGGGCCAGGCCCAACAAGTCCCTACAACGGGAGTCTCCACTCCCGTAGGGCGGCTTACGATCAGCCCTCGTGGACTGAGGGTGTAAGCGGCAACCCGGTCACAGTGGCCGTGGTAACGAGTCACTTTGGGAGATTAGTCCCCTGCCCAAACACTCAAGACCCGTCTTCGGGCACTTCCTCCCCCGGGAGTTGACGTTATTCCCGGCTCCCCGTTTTCACGGCGACCGGAAGATCGGCCCCTTGCGGCTTGATTGGATCTATCTTCCTCCTCCGGGAGTCGACGTTATTCCCGGCTCCCCGTTTTCACGGCGACCGGAAGATCGGCCCCTTGCGGCTTGATTGGATCTATCTTCCTCCTCCGGGAGTCGACGTTATTCCCGGCTCCCCGTTTTCACGGCGACCGGAAGATCGGCCCCTTGCGGCTTGATTGGATCTATCTTCCTCCTCCGGGAGTCGACGTTATTCCCGGCTCCCCGTTTTCACGGCGACCGGACGATTGGTCCCCAGCGACCTTATTCCTGGCTCCCCGTTCTCACGGCGACCGGATGAATGCCTCCCGGAGACCCTATTCCCGGCTCCCCGTCCTCACGGTGACCGGACGATTGTCTCTCGGAGAAGTCACAGATTTCTCGGGCATTTTCTTCCCCAAAGACCCTATTCCCGGCTCCCCATCCTCACGGCGACCGGACGAATGTCTCCTAGGAAGCTTGCCTCCGGAAATCTCATCGGGTTTTCTTGGGTGTTTCTTCCACATGAGGCCTCATTCCCGGCTCCCCGTTCTCACGGCGACTGGACGATTGTCTCCCGGAAGGTCTTCTCCTTGAAAACCTCGTTTTAAAGTTTTCTAACTTAGAAAATTTCCTATGCTACAAGTGACTTCCTTCCCGGGGGCCTTGTTACCCCCACAGCGCTCGGAGCTATTCTCCGGCCCGCTGTGGGCGGGGGGGATAAGGAACCCCCGGGTGTCGACCGCACCACCCACGAGGAAACTTAGCTCATCCTTGTCAAGATGAGTCGTCCAGACCATCCAAGAAGAAGAAAATAGAGGCAATGAAAGGAAACAACAACACAGCGCTTTATTGATTAGCAAACCCGGAGGACATCTTCCCCCTCCGGTGGGCTTCGGAAACGATACAACCCGGGTTCTAACCCGGGGGATTCTCTACACCCTAAGGCTCCTACGCCTAATACTCCCGGAGGCTCTCCGCTAGCTCCCGGGTCAAGTCCCGGTATGACGCCCGTACGCGGCGCCGAGCGTCCCGGAGCACATCTTCAGGCCAGAACTCGTATCCCGCCGGTGGAAGTATCCGGAGAGGAGGGATCATCCGGAGCCCCGGGCGCGGAGGGGACAATTCGGCACGATGATTATCGAAGTTGTCCAAGTGCCACTCCGGACGCCACCTCAACCGGATCGGCTCCCGGACACTATCCTCGCCGCGATTCCCGGAGATAAGGCTTAGCAAAATTAAAGCCGCTTGGGCGTCCCTCGGGGAGCTCCTCCCGGACCTTCGCCCGGGAGCAACCTCCCGGGAACCCTGGTAACGGTAAGTTCAATTCAAAGACTTAGAAAAAATTCTAACTTCATTGCATTCAGAATTTTTATGTACAAGTGCCCGGGGCTTCTTCTAAGAAGCTACCGGAATCAAAAAGTCCTAAAACAAAAAAAGGGCCCTAGCTAAGACCCGGGGGGAGGCTCATACATGTTCATTGGCGTCCTCCCCCCGGGGGGCTTCCTCTGAGGCCGGGGCTGGGGCGTCTCCCGCCGGACGCGCCGGAGCCGGGAACCATGCCCGGATGATCCGGTCGTAGAACCCTCCGGCGAGCTGCTCGACCTCCCGGCGCGAAGGCTCGAAGGAGTCTGGGAAGCTTCGGGGGATGCGGCCCCCGATCGCCCGGGCGCCGACCCCCCTGAACTCGACGAGCCCCGCAGCGGCCGCGACGACGGGGATCGCCCGACCCCGCGCCCGAACATCGGCAGCCTCCGCGAGGGTCGCCGGCGGCACCTCCCTGCTCCCGGAGCTGAGGCTTACGCCAAGGCCCTCGAGGGCCGTCCGGACGGAGCGGCCCGCGTCCGCCACCGTCCGGACGCTTGAGCTCTCGAGCTCACGGAGCGCCTCCTCCCTCGCCTTGGCCTCCTCCCGGAGGCGGGCGTTGATGGCCTCGAAAATATGAACCTGGGCCCGGACCCGGGTCAATTCTGCGAGGGCTTCGTCGCGTTCCCGGAGGGCCTCCTCGCGCTGCCCTACGGAGGCCGCGGCCCGGCCCTCCGCCTCCTTAAGCAGCCGGGCGACCCGCTGCTCAAGGCCCCAGGTAACAGCTGCCACCTACGAAATATATAGTTAGAAAAATCTCGAAGTGCAGGAAATAAGTGAAGACGTCATCGACTCGGGTTACCTGGGCCCCGAGGGACTGAAGCCCCTCGAAACGCTCATGGAGCGTCCCTCCCGCGACAAAGGCCTGCACCTTCCGGGTATGCAGGCCCTCCGAGTAGCGGGCGACCTCCCTTGCGGGGAGCAAAGGGGTCTCCCGCCCGGCGCCACCGGCGCGGCCGGCAGGGGGTCCCCGGACCTTAAGGTCCGGTAACGCGGTCGGCGTCTTCGTCGACGAGGTAGTGCCCCCCGAAGACGTGGCCGAGGAGCTCTCGGCGGGAGCCTCCGCCCGGGGGGGAACCATCAGGCCTTTCCCTGCCCCGGGCCGGAAGGTCCTCGGGGCCCCCTCCTCCGAAGGAACCTCATAGACCGAGGGGCTCCCCCCCTCGTCCACCGGCCAAACCCGCGGGGGCGAGGCCCCCGCGAATCTCACCTCCAGCCTCTCCGGCTCCAAAGAAGCCGGAAGGGGCGGGAGGAGCTCCACCGGGAGCGGCGACGGGGCGTAGTTCGCCGAGTCGGACGCCGCCCCCCCCCCCCCCCCCCCCCCGGGGTCGCCTCCTTCCCCCGCGCCTCGACGGGGCCCTTCGGGGGAGGAGGTGTTGCTTCCTTCCGGGACGGTGCCCGGGCACGTTCGCTCCCGGGGGTCTCGTCCCGGGGCTTCGCCGGTGTCGCCGCCGGCGTCGTCGATGGGCCGGGGGTCTTTTGAACCCGGGCCTTCTTGGGCTCCGAGCCCCCGGCCGCCTCCTTCCCCCGTTTGTGCGACCCGGGGGTGGGGAGAGGCTTCCTCTCTGGCAGCTTTAGCCCGAAGGCCACCGCTACCAAGTTCTTGGGGGGGCCCTCGCCCACGGCGCGCACAATGCGCTCGTGCTCATCGGCGAAGTACCTCCCCAAGAGGTTCTCCGCCTTCTCCCGCGCCGCCGGGTACGGCCGGGCTGCAAGAGGTAAAGAGTTAGTCAATTTCTTAAAAATTTGTAAGTACAATGCAGCGGGTTCCCGGAGCTTACGTCGCGTCACCGGCTTCACTGGGGGACGCTGCTCGGGGCCCATGCCGATCCCCCTCTTCCCGCCGGTGAAGGGGGAGATCCGGAGGAGAGCCATCTCCTCAGCTACATCCCGCATCGAGCGGGTGTTCTTGGAGAGGATCACCTTGCCGAGGAGCTCGTACTCCTCGTCCGTCCACACCGGCGGCTTTGGTGCGGACGACAGGCTGTAGGTGGGGGCCTCCGGGGCGTACACCACCGCGTCGTCCCGGACCCGGAGGTAGAACCACCTCTGGACCCAATCCCCCCAGTGGTCCCGGGAGGCCGCCGCCGGGTAGTCGATTACCCGGGCCGGCAACATCTGGACCATCACCGAACCGAAGGGGGACTTGGGGCCCCCCTTCACCAGGTGGGAGGTCCGCGCCACCGGTTCATAGAAGTACCGGAAGGCGCAAAGGTCAGGCTCCCGCCCGGTCGCTGTCTCGTAGAGCCAAATGAAGAGGCCCATCTGGACGAGTGCGTTCGGGGTGAGGTGGTTAAGAGCCACCCCGTACTCCTTGAGAAACTCCCGGAGCATGGGATGCACCGGGAGCCGGAGCCCCGCCTCGAGGAAGGCCTCGAAGGCCACGACCTCTCCGGGCCTGGGGCGGGGGGCCCCGTCCTTCTTCACGGGGACTCGGCGTCCTCGGCCGTGAACTCCGACGCCCAGAGGAAATCCAAGGGGATTTCCTCCGGGGGCACCTCCGTGGTCTTCGCTCGACCCTTGGGTGTCATGAGGTTAGTCTTCTTTTTTGGTGGCTAACTTTGCAGGAGGCTACTACTAGAAACTCCCGGACGCCTGCTACCGGAAAGGGCTACCGGAAAGAGCTACCGGGAGAGGGCTACCGGGAGAGCAAAAATTGTTGAGGCCAAAAATTTGGAATGAGCTTCCGGGCCCCCCAAGGTCCTATTTATAGGGGCGGGGCGTGGTCTAGATGCACGCCACGTGGCACCCACGGATCAATCTGGACCGTAGAAGTTCAAATCGTGCGCGGGAAACGAAGGGACGGGTGCGTGAATCGAGGCGCCGGTTCGAACCGCACGCTCATTTATGGCGAAACGGCGCAGCTTTAAGCGTGGGGCACGAAAACCGAAGCGTCGCGGCTCTGGTAGCTTGGCCCGGAGATCTTCCCGGTGACCTGAACCATACCCACCGGGGACTCGAGCATCGTCCCCGGCGGGCATGAGGGGGCTGCTGTCGGGGGAAATCTCCGCGGGACTAAGTCCAGGTAAGATGTGTCACGATTACCCGGGGACCTAGCCTCCGGCCCCTCCCCGGGCGCCGCCTTTTGGCTCCCGGGACGTGGCCTCCGGGGCCTCCCCGGGCGCCGCCTTTGACCCGGGGACGTGGCCTCCGGTGTCGTCCCGGGCCTCATCGCCCTCCTGAAGGTAAAGTCTCGAACTGTTTATCACGTGCAGGTCACGCGAGGGGCGCCTCGGGAACTAGCGACCACCTGTCAAGCATCCAAGGCGTTTGACCGGGAGAAGGACGGTCCTGCCCTTCAATCCGACGGTGGCTTCCGGGGTAGTTTAGGTTTTTTGCTGCTTTTTGGGGCTATAAATAGCCCTTGTACCCCTCTGTTGTAAGGATCGGAACACTTTTATTGGAATAACTAAACTCACAGACGTGCTCCGGAAGCCTCTCCCCCGGAGAGAGCCTCCCCAGCCGACTCCGGTCGGGAGCGCGTCGACAGGACTAGGGCCCCCACCGGGACCCGAACCTGTATAAACCCGTGTGTCATTTTCTGTGCTTGTCCGGCGGGGGAGGACCGGTCATCCGGTCAACCCGCGCCGCGTAATCTTCGCTAGGAACATTCTCAAAACCTGCCGGGGTATTCGCAATACCACGACATGTACAAAATTACCCGCACTTAGTCTAACGGGCATTTCGTGTATTTACCGTTAGAAATAGGTCTAGTATAAATAAAACCCCACTCGACCATTGCTGAGCTGCTGTTTTTATCTGTTGCACTATGTGTCCCTCTGTTTGTGATGAGAGTTCCACGCTCGCAGCTACACTGCTAGGGTGATCAGGGCAAGCTAGAAGGAAGTTGATTGGACCCCTCTCTTTAATGTAAGCTTAATTGTCATCACTCATCTCTTTCTCCCTCTCTACTTGCAAGCTAGCTGTATTGTGTAGTTCCAAGCTAGTAGCTCCAAGCTTGGGAGCTAGTTGGAAATGCCTCATGTTTTAGGATCTCACTAGCTTGTATTGTGTAGTTAGCTAGGTTAATTAGTGTTAATTTCGTCAGGCTAGAGTTTAACACATCAGTTTTAAGAGGCTGCATGTACATGTACATGTACATAACTTAATCATGCAGGTTTCATTCATGGATGACTCGTTAAACTTTGTTAATTGTAGATGGACAGGAAATATTGGATGTATGGAATAAAACGTACTACTCTTGAATATTTGGATGGTGTGAATGGGTTTATTAAATTTGCTGAGCAACAAAATGTGAGGAAGGGAGAGAAAGATATGCTTTGTCCTTGTACATATTGTATGAACTTGAAGAGGTTTAGCAACTCTGATCAAATTAAGAGTCATTTGATTCGTCCTGGTTTTAACGCGCGATACACCCGTTGGATATGGCATGGTGAAGATCTTGAGGAAACAAGCACCACTACTACCAATCTGCAGGACTCGGATGTGGTTTGCAATAATATCGATGATCATCCGAATTTTGATAATGTTCATTCCGATGTGCACGTAGATGATGATGACAATCTAGATGAGATGTTACGTGATGTAGAGGAAGATTACAACGAAAATGACTTCAGTGAATTTGAGAAACTGATTGCTGACTCTGAGAAGCCTCTGTTCCCTGGATGGGAAAAATTTACAAAACTGTCTTCTGTGCTGAGATTATATAACTTGAAGGTAGGCAACGGTTGGAGCGATAAAAGTTTCACGGCACTATTAGATCTTCTAGCGGACATGCTTCCAGAGGGAAATGAGTTGCCAAGATCTACTTACCAAACCAAAAAACTGTTGTCTGTTGGGAATGGAAATCGAAAGAATACACGCATGCCTAAATGATTGTGTGTTGTACCCTAACGAGTACTCCAGTTTGCATGTTTGTCCAAGATGCGGCGCATCAAGATATACGCGTAGGGACCGGATTGACAGTGAACGTCACGAGGTAAAGAAAGTATCTCGGTGAAAACTGTGTGGTACTTTCCTGTGATACCTAGATTGAAGCGGCTGTTTGCAAATCCGAAAGTTGCGAAGTACTTGCGTTGGCATGCTGAAGGCCAGAAACAAGACGAAAAACTAAGACACCCAGCTGATTCTATTCAATGGAGAAACATCAACAGAACATTTGCTGAGTTCGGCGGTGAAGTACAGATGGTATGAACCCACATGGTAATATGAGCAGTCGGCATAGCACTTGGCCGGTTCTTTTATGCATCTACAATCTTCCTCCTTGGTTATGCATGAAGCGCAAGTACATCATGATGGCGTTACTAATCTCAGGACCCAAACAACCTGGAAATGATATTGACGTGTTTCTAGCACTTTTAATCGAGGACTTACAAAAATTGTGGAGCGACGGGGTGCAGGTGTGGGATGCATACAAGAAAGAGAATTTCATCTTGTGGGCCTTGATATTTTGCACCATAAATAATTTGCCGGCCTACGGCAATTTGTTGGGGTATAGTATGAAAGGAGTCAAGGCTTGACCTATTTGCCTAGATGAAACTGAGAGCATGTGGTTGCGAAACTGTCGAAAAACAGTGTACATGGGTCACCACAGGTTTCTTCCGGTGCATCACATGTACCGTAAGAAGAGGAAATCATTTAACGGGAAGCCTGAGAAGGGATCAGCTCCAGTGTTTCTGACCGGTAAGGAGATTTACTCGCGTGTGAAGGACATCAAAGCTGAGTTCGGTAAGTATTCTAAACCTCGAGAAAAAAATGTTTGGAAGAAGAGATCGATTCTTTGGGATCTACCGTACTAGGAGCACTTACAAGTTCAACATTGCAGTGACGTCATGCATGTAGAGAAAAATATCTGTGACAGTTTGATTGGTTTGTTGTTGAACATTCCGGGAAAGACAAAGGATGATGTGAAAGCTCATCGTGACATGGTGGAAATGGGGATAAGGACTGAGCTTTCACCTTTGGAGAAGGGGAAGCGTACATACCTCCCCCTGGCCTGCTATACGTTGTCCAAAAGCGAAAAAACAGAACTCTGTCGGTGCCTGCACGGCGTTAAAGTTCCATGTGGGTATTCCGCGAACTTGAAAAAACTTGTGTCCATAAAGGACCTAAAATTGGTTGGCAAGAAGTCCCACAACTGTCATGTGCTGATGTCACAAATGCTTCCCATTGCTATCAGAGGTATTCTCCCAGTTAAAGTCAGAGAGACAATCACAAACCTATGTTATTTCTTCAGCGCAATATCTTGCAAGGTAAGTACGTGCACTCGTACTATAAGTTAATTAGCTCCATTTGTGGAGCTTAATTAGAAGATTTTTCTGATATAAATATTTGGCGCAACTGTGTCCTCATAGTTAATTGATCCGGATGGACTGGACGCTTTGCAACGCGACGTAGTTACAATTCTTTGTCAACTCGAGATGTATTTCCCTCCATCCTTTTTTGATGTTATGGTCCATCTGATTGTTCACCTTATCAGAGAAATTAAGTTTTGTGGACCCGTGTGCCTGCTCTACATGTATCCATTTGAGAGATTTATGGGTGTATTGAAGGGATACGTAAGGACTCGTCGTCGACCCGAGGGGAGTATCATGGAAGGTTATGCCACCGAGGAGGTGATTGAATTTTGCACAGATTATATGGCCGGGGTTGACCCAATTGGCGTTCCTAGGTCCCGACACGAGGGTAGGCTTCAGGGCATCGGAACGATTGGATTCAAAGCTATCGTCCCCGCCCGTGATGTGTACGCAAAATCACATTTTTGGGTCTTACAACACATGACAGAGGTCGAGCCATACATACACGAGCACAAGGTAATGTTACGGTCACAGAATCCTTCGAAGTCAGAGATTTGGGTCACCAGAAAACATAACAGGAAATTTGCTGGGTGGATCCAAGAAAGAGTCACGCGAGCTGCCGAGGGCTCTATAAGTGAAACTGTGACATGGTTGGCTAGAGGCCCAAGATTCACTGTAGGGACTTGGCAGGGGTACGACATCAATGGGTGTTCATTTTACACAAGAGCTCAAGACGCCAAGAATAGCACGCAATGTAGCGGAATCACACTGTTTGCTATTTCCGAGGATGCCAGGTCAGTAAGGGCACTGAACTCATATTACGGTGCTATTGACGAAATATGGGAGCTCGATTACGGATTATTTAAGATTCCCTTGTTTCGATGCCAATGGGTCGAAATCCCTCGCGGTGTTAAAGTTGACAGTTACAGGTTTACTCTCGTCAATCTTGATAGAGTCGAACACCAAGACGATCCATTCATACTTGCAAAGCAAGCCACACAGGTATTCTACACGTTGACTCGGCCAATCCAAACTTGCACGTTGTCCTCCACAGCAAGAGACGTATTGTTGGGGTCGAAGACGTTGTCGACGAAGAGGAGTATAACCAATTCGACGAAATACCTCCGTTTTTAGAGGACATTCAATCTATCCCTACTGAAGATATCGACGAAACAACATATCTGCGAGATGATCACGAAGAAGGATTATGAGTTGAGAACCATTGATGATTATTTTCTATTTCAGGGAAAAATGCTAAGCAAACAGTCCACAAGTTGTGCATCAAGGTGAGGAACTTATCATTAATACATCAGGCAATACATTTTTCTTTAGAACTTAATGATAAGCTAGTTCACAGCATTAATATATCTCAATTTTACTCCACAGCTTGAGTTCTAACATGTACAGTACCTTTGTCCTGTAAGAACTTAATTCTTCCCTTCAAATTTTCTTGCCAAAATCTCATTGCAGCCTCTTGCTTCTTCAAAAATTAAGCTCTTCAAAAATCCCATTCCTTGAAACATCATTTTCCAATGCCCTGCCCACTTCAAAAATTACTCTGGGAAAAATTTACTTGTTCTATCGGTATTATTTTGTTGTACCGTTAGAATAAAACCATTAGTCTGACGATATTTTGTTGTTTGTACCGATAGAAAAGGGCATCCACTACTTTATTAAACATAGCCCTTGAGTTTCCCTCTAGTCGAACCGTTCCAACTTATAGCACTGCGTCTCTTCGAGCACGAAATACATCAGGCAATACATTTTTCTTTAGAACTTAATGATAAGCTAGTCCACAGCATTAATATATCTCAATTTTATTCCACAGCATAAGTTCTAACATATACAATACCTTTATCCTGTAAGAACTTAATTCTTCCCTTCAAATTTTCTTGCCAAAATCTCATTGCAGCCTCTTGCTTCTTCAAAAATTAAGCTCTCCAAAAATCCCATTCCCTGAAACATCATTTTCCAATGCCCTGCCCACTTCAAAAATTACTTTGGAAAAATTTACTTGTTCTATCAGTATTATTTTGTTGTACCGTTAGAATAAAACCATTAGTCTGACGGTATTTTGTTGTTTGTATCGATAGAAAAGGGCATCCACTACTTTATTAAACATGGCCCTTGAGTTTCTCTCTAGTCGGACCGTTCCAACTTATAGCACTGCGTCTCTTCGAGAGCGAAAACCACAACCTCCGAAGTGACCACTTACTTCCTCACTCCCACACGACGATCGCCGCCTAGATACTGGTTCGCCACTGCCGCCGATCCATATTTTCGTCCTTCGCCGGCCGCCGCTGTGTTCTACACCGCCTCTCCATCACCACAACTGATCGCCGTAAAATACCCTAATTCGTCGTTCTTTTTCCAGCATCTTCCTTATTTGATCTTAGTGTTTTGTACATACTAATTCTTCAAGTTTTGGAATTAAACTAGGGTTTCCTATTGTGTTGGATTATGTAAATTCCGCAGGCAATGTTGATTTAAATTAGGGTTGACATAATATGTTCCAGTGCTATAATGAACCTATTTTGAGATTTTAAATTATCTATACTGCTGTATGTGTGATCAATTGTATCCAATTGCCATGTAAAGCACTTTATATGTTGGAGGTGTTCTTACACATCTTCTATCGGTATCTCCTGTATTTGCAGATAGAAAAAATTGTTATGTTCTATCGGCAGCTCATGTGTTTACCGATAGAAAAGATTTTTGAACAAGTATTAAAACTTTGGATCTGGAAAGACATGAGCCATGCAATGTACTAGTTTGGTTGGGAATTTTGACTCACTTGGTAGGAATATATGGCAATGTGGATGGGTCTTCGATGTATATGTTTCAAATGCTTATACATGACTTTTCCCAACCTAATAGATGTGAAGTCCTGATGATTTGCATACAAGTAATGCTAAAGATAACCAAGAGAGGGTGCTATAAACCATATTATTCCTTTTTCGGTTGTGACCTACTTTCTGTGCTACTTCAATATCTTTATATTCCATTAGCATTAGGTTTGTCAGATTATGCACAGTGGCACTTAGATGCTTGTGTGCATATTTATGTGTGAAATAATAATGCTGGCCCATGAATATTAGTATAGCAAATCATGGACAATGTTGACTTAAACCAAGATTATGTGATGCCAGTGAATGGCGGCTTATCAACAATATTCCATATACACATAGAGAACATTGTTATGTTCTATCGGTATCTCATATTTTTACCAATAGAAAACATTGTTATGTTCTATGGTATCTCATGTGTTTACCAATAGAAAAAATTGTTGAACACTTCAGAAATTAATTTTTGCATGTCTTTTAGTACTATTTTCTTCGGACATCCCTTTAGCAGCCCTAATTAGTCTCCAATCCTGAACTGAGTTATGGAACTCCAAGAAGAATTAATTGCCATATGTTGCCTGCTTCCTATATGAAATGTGTAGATGAAAATGCTCAGAAATAGAATCTTATCTTCTATTGGTAGTTTCTGTGTTTACCGATAGAAAAAATATTTAAAATAGGTCCTTTTGCTTTGTAAAATGATTTGGTTTGTGTTTCCATTAAATTTTTTATGGTTTGTTGATGGTTTTGTAGTTAAATACATGTCGTCGTCTTCATCGGATGGTAGTAGTGGTTAAACTAGGGCCAACGTAACTGAAGATGCAGCTGGTTCATCCCAACGCAAGAGGGTGGGGCGAGGCGCGACGACGTTGGGCCGTTTGGCCAAACGCACAGATCTTTCTTGTGAGTTCAACCAATTTGGGAGGCCGATCGGAAAGAATGCTGAGAAGTACGTGGCCTACGTGTGGGACCGTCATTTGAGGATTCCAGTGGCAATCGCCCAGGTGGATTGCACTCAGAAAAGGCACATTGCAGCTCACAACAACAAGATGCATTATATAAAAATGCGAGTAATTAAAAACAAGTGCTGATCACAAGGACCAACATTACAATAACTTAGCGCCGAAATGACGCATTTAATTGTTAATACAAATTAAGGAGTTTTCGACACAAGGGTCGGCACAGCAACGATAAACAAAAGGACCTCTTCAGTCTTCTTTCTCTGCAGCGGCGGTATTGCATGGGCCTTCTCCACATCGAACTCCACCTTGGTGCATAACCCTTTAACCAGATGGGTCCCCAGTTTCTTCTTCTTGTTCCACATTGGGTTCCAGACCATAAGATTCAGGGTCGGCGAATCCTTCCTCTAAATTTGTTTGTAAAAGCAAGGGTGAGCACATTGTCCACATGGTGCTCAACAAGTCCCAAGTAACAATGCATATATATAGATGAGGGGGAATTTCTCAAGAAATAGCTCTTTGGTTTTGTACACACATATATATAATAGATTTTCACATACTGCTTTGAAGAAAGGTCTTTATTTTTGAAAGCGAGGCTTTTAAAATCCTAAGCTAGATTTTCAGAAATGTTGTGTGTGGCGGTCTTTCATGAGTCACCACTTTACTCAGATTTTGTGAAAAACTTCTAAAAGCTACTTGTGCTGCATCGACGTGGATAGAATTCACAGCGCGCAGACTCCATGACCTGGGAGCTCAGAGTATCCGATACTTTTTAAACTTTGCAAAGGTGTACCACCTTAATCCACCAATCATTCGGCTTTCAAGTCGGATCAGCTTCATGCGACTTTTACGCATGTGACAAGGCCGAGATGACACAACAATTTACAGTCCTAGTATTAACTATTTCCCTGCCCGGTAAATAGACAGTTAAGTCTCAAGTACCGTTGTGGGTCCTCCCCACTGCCTTACTTCCTAGCCTGGGCCTATGTTCTCGCAAGACACATAGCCTCTCTTGATTACAGTCGCGCACGACTTAATCTGGCTTAGGGCGTCTTCCTTCTTTCCACCTTTTCCTCTCATGATTTTTCTGAACTCACATCACTCATGGCCTTCTGCAGCCCACCAGTTCTCGCAAGAAACTGGACCGACAACCATTGCAGGGAAAAGCTAACACTAAAGAAAGCTACTAAGTTGCGCCCGTCCCATAAACAGGCAGGTGGTTGGTACGTTTTTCATGCCGCATAGAAGCACAACACAAGGTTCTAGTCCTTATGAATCTTTAGTGAGGAGTCTTTCACATTCCCAGTGCGCACACAGCACCATCCAATCAAACCATCCTCACTACCGATTCCAATCACATTTTCTTTCACAAAAAGGGGTTTTGAACATGCTTTTCTCATATGTGACCATTCAACATTTGTCATATAATCTTTAAGCATAGCATAGCCTAAGCATGATAATCTAGGGTAACAAGGGTGCAGGGATATTCAATGTCAAAAGGGGCTTTACAATCATTTAGGTCATATCTAGTCATTTTATTGAAACATAATTCTTATTTGAATCTAAGGCATGCATATACTGGAAAACAGTTAACATACTTCATTTCAAAATAGCAGGTGAGACATGATCAAGGGTTTGAGACTTGCCTTGCAGTGACGGGTCTAGCTGCTCAAATGAATCTTCAGGGATCTCCTCTGCTCCTTCAACGTCTGGTTCCACGACGGGTACAAACAACACATACACACTATATAAGCATACAAGCACTAGAAAATAATACGTAAATACATCATGCATGCAGGGGAAATGGTTTAGACAAGGTCACTTGACGTTGGTTGAAGAGATGGGTTCAAAGGGCTTGAATGTCGAAGGGCTGACATTCGACTCATGGCTTGACATTGCCCTAAATCGGTTCTAGGTTTGTTTTCTGGAGATGTGATAGTAGGGAATGTTGTAGAACATGGCTCAAAAGGCTTAGTGGACAAAGTGGCATTTCAATTGCTCAAAAGAAACAAGTCTAAATCATCCAATGCCACAGGTGGACATGCACAGACATAGTGTCAGACATGGCCAGAAACTAGGGCATTGCATAACTTTTGACTCAGAGCTCCAATTGATGCACAACTTTGTCTGGGGTTTAGGCATTGATATTAGCTACAAAACTCTCAACAGGCTCAAGGGCTGAAAGTGGCCGGAGGGTGGCCAATTCCGGTGAGCAAACACGGTGGCCTGGACATGAACTGAGCCACTGGACAGCAACTTTGGCATAGCTATAACTTTTGATTCAGGTCGATTCAGAGGTCGGGCTAGTAGACAAAATTGCTCAGGGGGTTGAGATCTATCTAAATGACAAGGTCTCATCGGCTGGTTTGGCCGGAAAGCGAACTCCGGCGATCGGGGCCGAAGACGAAGGCACCGATTTGGGGGTTTTCGTTCCAGGGCGTTTGAACTCAATTCAACGCTCGGGAAGCATCTAGGGGCTGTCACAAGGCTATTGGTGCACTCAATTTTGCCAGAGATTGGCTGGAGAAGCACGGCGGCGTGCTCCGGCGAACTACCGAGGCTTGAACGTGGAAATCTGGCGCTCGGGGCAAAATTGGCGAATCCAAGCTTGCAGGTTTGTTCCTCCTAGCTCACTGATCAATATCCTCTACAGGCACGAGGGTCAATTTGGCTTGAATCGCTCGGCATTGCGGGAACAGGGGATTTCGGTTTTCCGGTGATTGCCGGCGTTGAGGTGCGCCGGGGACCAATTAATGGCTACGGTACAAAGAGAGAGGTGTAGGGAGCTTACTGGTGGCGTTGGTTTGGAGGGGGAAGCTTCGGGCGAAGCTGGCGCCGTTAGCTCCAGAAACTGCTCGCCGGAGAAGATGAGCTTCGCGGCGGCGCTGAGGGCTCGGTTGCTCTCTGGTGCTAAGACTAAGGCAAGGAAGCTGTGGGGTGGTGTGAGGCAATGCTGGGCAAGGGAGGGGGCTTATATAGCCGTGGGTGAGGCTCTCGGGAGCAGCAGCAATCGTCGGGGAAGATCTTCCTTCTGGCGCTGGGGCGGTCATCGATGCACTTTGGGACACGGCGGGGCTCTGCCAGAGACGGTGAATCGCGGGATATCAGGATTCGGTCAGGGTGGTGGCGATGATCTACGGGATGGTGGCCAAGTGGCGTAAAGCTCCTGGCAGCAACAGCAGCAGCAGCAGCACGCGCGCGCTGGGAAGAAGGTGGCACGGTGGGGCTTGAGCGCTCCACGGTGGCGGTACAGCTGCGCACGGCTGGTGGCTACGTGGCCGTGAGGTGGCAGCGCGGCGAACCTCGCCGGCGACGAGTTCAACGGCGCGGAGGTTTGGCGGTTGCTGGTTGAAAACTTCACAGGGACCTGGTTGTGAACTTTGGACCTATTTGCAACGATTTGGACTGATCTGTGAAGGTTTTGGCTCGGGAGTTTGGGCCTATTTGCAATTCTGAAGATCTGAAGGGCTGATTTGAAATCTGATTTTGCATATGAGTGCTACTAAATGTCTTGGACTCATCTAGCAGGAAAAATGATGAAATCCGATAACATCTGGTGGTTTTGACAAAAATCGAAAACAGGGTAAAACAGGGTAATTAGGGTTTGAACTTTTGTCGAGGCTGGAACTAGGGTTTTGGTCGAGATTCTGGGATTCTTCCAGAAGGGAAAAATGTTCAGAAAAATGAAAGAAAGGTTATCACTTGATCAGATTTGGATTTTGAGGTGATCTGGGACTTTAGCCTTTCTGGGTTTCCTGAAACTTCTGAAAAGGACTAAATTGAAACACCTTTGGACTGAAATGTGAAAACGATCTGGTCAATGAAGTTTAGCAGCCAACTTTTTAGGTTAAGGTAGTGGCATACCCAAGATCAAGATAGGGTTAAAATATCAGGGTTTCCAAAGAAGTTATGCTGATTCGCAAGCAGAAAAGATAATAAAAAACTGGGGTGTTACAACCTACCCTCCTTAGGAATAATCTCGTCCTCGAGATTCCGAACAGTCTGAGAATAGGTAAGGAAAATTCTGACGCAGCTCTTCTTCTCTTTCCCAAGTTGATTCTTCTTCGGTGTGGTTGTTCCATTGGATTCTGCAAAATTTTATGGTCCTTGACTTCAATCTCCTTTCACTGACTTCTAGCACCTTGACTGGATATTCCTAGTATGTCAGATCCGGTTGAACCTCCATTTCTGTGGGAGATACTTGCTCCGTTGGTTTTCTCAGGCATTTCCTCAGTTGGGATACGTGAAAGACATCATGGACTCCTGCTAACTCAGGCGGTAGCTCTAGTTTGTATGCTACTTCTCCTCGTCTTTCCAAAACCTTGTATGGTCCTACATATCTTGGGCTCAATTTTCCCTTCATCTGGAATCGTCGAACTCCTTTGTAGGGTATTACTTTGAGATATACGTGATCGCCTATCTCGAAGGATAGTTCTCTCCTTCTTTTGTCGGCGTAACTCTTTTGTCGAGACTGGGCCATTTTCAATCTCTCTTGTATGATCCTCACATGAGCCGTGGCATCCTCCACCAATTGCGGTCCAAGGAATTGCTTCTGTCCCACTTCGGTCCAATATAGTGGCGTACGGCACTTCCTTCCATAGAGTGCTTCGTAAGGGGCCATTTGTAGACTCACTTGATAACTATTGTTGTAAGTAAATTCTGCGTATGGTAGAAATTGTTCCCAAGAATTTCCATAGTCCAAAGCACAAGCTCTCAACATATCTTCTAAAATTTGGTTCACTCTTTCTGTTTGACCTCCAGTTTGTGGGTGGTAAGCTGTACTGAACTTCAACTTCGTTCCTAGGGATTTCTATAATTCTTCCCAAAATCTTGATACAAATTGTGCTCCTCTGTCTGAGACGATTGTTTTTGGTACTCCATGTAGCGTAACAATCCTGGTAAGATATAGCTCTGCCAGTTTTTGTGTTGTGTACTGCGTCTTTACTGGTAGAAAATGAGCTACTTTCGTCAATCTATCGACTATGACCCATATAGAATCGTATCCTTGTTGGGTTCTTGGTAAACCAACTATGAAATCCATTCCAATCTCATCCCATTTCCATTCCGGGGTTGGTAGGGGTTGCAGCGGTCCTGCAGGTTTCTGATGTTCTGCTTTCACTCTTTGACAGGTATCACAAGAAGCTATAAATTCGGCAATCTCCTTCTTCATTCCTTTCCACCAAAACCGATCCTTTAGATCTTGATACATCTTTGTACTACCTGGGTGAATAGAGTACGGGGTACAATGGGCTTCTTGTAGTATCATGTTCTTGATTTCCTTATCTTCTGGAACACAGATTCGGTTATGATACCACAAAATTCCTTCTTCGTCCTCACGAAGGTTTATCACTTCCTCGTGTTTCATGTCTTCTTTCATCTTCTGAATACTCAGATCCACTTCTTGGGCTTTTCGGATTTGGTCCTTCAGCTCACATTTTACTGCCAACGCGGCGACGGTTCCTTGTTCAACGAACTCTAGACTCAACTTCTCGAAGTCTCCAAGCAATTGGGGTGGTATTCCTAAGATCTTTGCTTGATTGCAGTAGGATTTTCTGCTCAAGGCATCAGCTACTACATTCGCTTTTCCAGGGTGGTAGTGTATTCCAAGGTCATAATCTTTAATCAGCTCTAACCACCTTCGCTGTCTCATGTTCAAGTCCTGTTGGGTGAAGATGTATTTCAAACTCTTGTGGTCCGTGTAGATTTCACATCTATTTCCAAGTAGATAGTGTCGCCAAATCTTTAACGCATGAACGACGGCGGCTAACTCCAAGTCGTGAGTTGGATAATTCTCCTCATGTGGTCGCAATTGTCTCGATGCATAAGCTACGACTCTTCCTTCTTGCATAAGGACACAACCTAGTCCTTGCTTTGACGCATCGCAGTAGACTTCAAAATCCTTTTTGTTATCTGGCAATGTAAGGACAGGTGCGGTTGTTAATATCTTCTTCAACTCCTCAAATCTCTTTTCACATCCTTCTGTCCAGTCGAATAAAACATCTTTCTTTAGTAGTCTGGTGAGTGGCTTTGTAATCTTGGAGAATCCTTTGACAAATCTCCGGTAATATCCGGCTAATCCTAGGAAACTTCTTACTTCAGTCACTGTCTCCGGTTGTTTCCATTCCATGATAGCCTGAATTTTTGAAGGATCCATTGAGATTCCTTTTCCAGAGATAATGTGGCCTAAGAATGAAATTTCTTTTAACCAAAAGGCACACTTATCGAATTTGGCATACAGTCGATGTTCTACTAACTTTTCCAAAACCATCCTAAGATGTTGTGCGTGCTTTTCCTCTGACTCTGAAAAGATGAGGATGTCGTCGACAAACACAATGACAAACTTGTCCAGAAATTCCATGAGAACCTTGTTCATCAAATTCATGAACACTGCTGGCGCATTCGTTAAACCAAATGGCACTACAGTAAACTCATGCAATCCATATCTTGTTATGAATGCAGTTTTCGGGATATCTTGTTCTCGAATCTTCAGCTGGTGATATCCAGACCTCAGGTCGATCCTTGAGAATATCTTTGCTCCTCTTAGTTGATCAAAGAGATCGTCGATCCTTGGTAAAGGGTACTTGTTCTTGATCGTCATATCATTTAGTTTCCGGTAGTCGACACAAAGTCGTAGACTGCCATCTTTCTTCTTGGCGAAAAGCACCGGGGCTCCCCAAGGTGAGGAACTTGTTCTAACAAATCCCTTTCTTTCCAATTCTTCCACTTGCTTTCTTAATTCTTCTTGTTCTTCACTTGTCATACGTGCAAGCTTTCTTGCATAAGGGGCACATCCGGGTTTTAATTCGATTGAGAATTCAATGTCCCGATCTGGTGGCATTCCGGGAAGCTCTTCAGGAAAAACTTCTGGATATTCATTCACTATTGGAACTCCCTCAAACTCAACTCCTTCCAAGCTGTTCAAACTGTACACTCGGTTGTTCACTATTGATCTCTCTGCGTGGAGTGTGACTTGTTTTCCTTCAGCATTCGTCAGGGTTATTGCCTTCTTTTCACAGTCCATCTGACCTTTATGCTTGGCTAGCCAATCCATTCCGAGAATGACGTCTAGTCCTTGAAGGTCCAAAACTAGCAGGTTTGCTAGGAATCCTAGATTGCCAATACTAAAGGCGATATTTCTACAGATAGAGTTGACAGGCATTCGAGCTCCAGGGGATTGAATTAAAATAGGGAACTCTAATGCAGATACTGGCAACTTATTTCTGAGCACGAAGGGTCTTGACACAAATGAATGAGTAGCACCAGGGTCAAATAATGCAACTGAAAGTTCAGAGTGGATAAAGATCCTACCGATTACGACGTCTGATGCTTCTCCTGCTTCAACGGCGGATGCATAGTTAAGTCTTCCGCGACCTGCAGCAGGTACTCCTCTTCCTCGGCCATTTTGAAACCTTCCTCCTCTGGAGGGTGGAGCATTCCTGGTGAAGCCTTGGGCTGGAACAGAGGGTCTTGCAGCTTGCATACGAGCGACATTAGATGGAAGGTGTTGCAGTGGACAAGTGTTCCTACGATGTCCCTTCCTTCCGCAGTGAAAGCACTCCTCGTTCTTAAGGGGGCAGTCCTTCAAGAGGTGATTTCCTCTACACCCAGCACATTGAGCTATCGCAGTAGGTGCAGGCCTTTGGGGTCTCTGAGGTGGTCTGAAGGCTGGTCGGAAAGTTGGCATCGGTCTCCCTCGACTAGCATTTCCTTGGTAAGAGTTGGGCAAAGCCTTCCTCTTTCGGTCTTCTTCAATTATTCCTCTTTTCTCCTCCATCTTAAGTAGTCGGTTTATTAGGACGTGGAAGTCTGTGAACTCGTGGGATGACAGTTGGTATTGCAGGGAATTCTGTAGTCCTTCGCAAAACCTATCAATCTTCCTTTCCTCTGTCGCTATATCTTCAGGTGCGTATCTTGCCAGCTGAATAAATTCATGCAGGTATTGTTTCACGGTCTTACTCCCTTGTCGCAGATTTACGAATTCTCGACACTTTGCTTGGACAACGCCTTTCGGGACGTGGTATCTACGGAATTCCTCCTTGAATTCATTCCAGGTGATCGAATCTCTGTTGGTGTGCACGGTTTGGTAATTCTCCCACCAAGCAGCAGCAGGTCCAGCCAATTGGTTCGATCCGTACAAGAGCTTTTCTTCATCACTGCATCTGACGGTATTCAACTTTCTTTCCACATCTCGGAGCCAGTCGTCTGCCACGATGGGGTCTTCTGTGCTTGAGAAAGTCGGGGGTCGCGTCTTTTGAAAATCAGTTAACTTTGCGCCCATCACGGGTCCTTCAGTTTGTCCGGATGCAATATGTTGCATCAGCTGTCCCAAGATTTGGTTCTGCACAGCCGCTGACTCTTGACGATTGCGCTCCATCCATAGCAGCACATCGTTGATGTCACCTCCCTGTGGCATCGTCGAAGATCCTGGTCTATCAGGGTCTGTGCGGCCTCTTGCTCCAGGTGTGGCTCTTGTATTGTTGGGGTTTTCCTCTAGCCCTCCTTCCTGGGGTCTCGCGCGTGTGTTAACCATCCTACTCAAACAGGAGGTTAAGAATAGAAACATTGATTCGGAAAGAATCATTCACAGGGATGCTAGCAGAATGCTGGCATTAACTCAAGAAGTAAGAATAAGGATATGCAAAATGACTTTTCCATAAACCAATTTTTCAAAAGATACAAAGCTTCCAGCCTCATTGGCTTACAGAGCTCCTCTAGCAACCAGCATACATCAATCATACTAAAACAACTACTACAACAAAAGGAAATCTAGCGTCTGCTGGGCTAGGCACAAAAGGTCGAAAGTCTGCAGTCACTCCTCAGCATCATCAGAAGAATCACAAGGCTCAACCTCCTCGGGATCCTCCTCCTCATCGTCATCAGCATCCATCGGGTCATCCTCCTCGTTGTCGTCGATGTTGATAGGCTCCTTCCCTTTTCCTTCGGGGGTCTTCTTCTTCTGTGCGGTGCAAGGAAGCTCGATTGCTTCACCGTTGATGACTATGCCACGCGACGCAGGCATGAAACCACTGAGATACTCCTTCGGGTTTCCTACCTTCTTGCGAGCGGTGATCCTCAACTTTGGGCGACTCTTCTTGGTTACCGATTCTACAGCTTCAAGGTCCTTTTCTCCACTTGATTCAGCCATCTCTTGAATTTGTCTTTCTTTTTCTCGGAGGCTTGCACGAGCCCTAATAAGCATGCCCTCAAGGTAGTGGCGATCATCGCGAACACGCTCGTAGTCTCGAAATAGGTGGGTGTATGCAATCTCCAAAGCGCGAACGACGTCTCGAGTCTTCGTCAGGATAGCGTTCTCCTGGTCGCTGGACGGAAGAACAACTCGGTACTCCGATCCGGGGACCTGGTAAGGCACGAAGCGATAAGGGGAATCAGAAAGGTAGTCGCTGTACATCTGCCGGACGGAACCTACAGCACGACGGGCAGCGTCCAAGATAGCATCCTCCTCTTCTTCTCTACGGGCTTGGCGTCTAACTGAGCCTCTCCCATGCTCGGGGATCTCGTAGACAATCACCGAGGCCCGACAACCTATGGGTCGTCCATTTATCTCATCTTGCCAGACGCAATATACCGGTCTCTGACTATCCCGTGCTCCAAGGAATTGCAGCATCATCCACAACAACAGTGCCCACGATCCGAGCTCGTCTCCGTGAAGTTATCTCCTATCGGAAGCCATCTGAAGACAGAACAAAAGGCATCTATAAGAGAAGTCCAAAATCATTTTCCAAAGATCAAAATAACATTTTTCTTAAGGAAAATAGGTTTTCGTAAACAAATTTTGACAAGGAACTAGCGAACTTTTCTTTTAGGGACGCCAAATTCTATCTAAGGGTTACGACCTACAGTCGAGTCTTCTGCTCTGATACCAAGTTCTGTGGGACCCTCATTTGAGGATTCCAGTGGCAATCGCCCAGGTGGATTGCACTCAGAAAAGGCACATTGCAGCTCACAACAACAAGATGCATTATATAAAAATGCGAGTAATTAAAAACAAGTGCTGATCACAAGGACCAACATTACAATAACTTAGCGCCAAAATGACGCATTTAATTGTTAATACAAATTAAGGAGTTTTCGACACAAGGGTCGGCACAGCAACGATAAACAAAAGGACCTCTTCAGTCTTCTTTCTCTGCAGCGGCGGTATTGCATGGGCCTTCTCCACATCGAACTCCACCTTGGTGCATAACCCTTTAACCAGATGGGTCCCCAGTTTCTTCTTCTTGTTCCACATTGGGTTCCAGACCATAAGATTCAGGGTCGGCGAATCCTTCCTCTAAATTTGTTTGTAAAAGCAAGGGTGAGCACATTGTCCACATGGTGCTCAACAAGTCCCAAGTAACAATGCATATATATAGATGAGGGGGAATTTCTCAAGAAATAGCTCTTTGGTTTTGTACACACATATATATAATAGATTTTCACATACTGCTTTGAAGAAAGGTCTTTATTTTTGAAAGCGAGGCTTTTAAAATCCTAAGCTAGATTTTCAGAAATGTTGTGTGTGGCGGTCTTTCATGAGTCACCACTTTACTCAAATTTTGTGAAAAACTTCCAAAAGCTACTTGTGCTGCATCGACGTGGATAGAATTCACAGCGCGCAGACTCCATGACCTGGGAGCTCAGAGTATCCGATACTTTTTAAACTTTGCAAAGGTGTACCACCTTAATCCACCAATCATTCGGCTTTCAAGTCGGATCAGCTTCATGCGACTTTTACGCATGTGACAAGGCCGAGATGACACAACAATTTACAGTCCTAGTATTAACTATTTCCCTGCCCGGTAAATAGACAGTTAAGTCTCAAGTACCGTTGTGGGTCCTCCCCACTGCCTTACTTCCTAGCCTGGGCCTATGTTCTCGCAAGACACATAGCCTCTCTTGATTACAGTCGCGCACGACTTAATCTGGCTTAGGGCGTCTTCCTTCTTTCCACCTTTTCCTCTCATGATTTTTCTGAACTCACATCACTCATGGCCTTCTGCGGCCCACCAGTTCTCGCAAGAAACTGGACCGACAACCATTGCAGGGAAAAGCTAACACTAAAGAAAGCTACTAAGTTGCGCCCGTCCCATAAACAGGCAGGTGGTTGGTACGTTTTTCATGCCGCATAGAAGCACAACACAAGGTTCTAGTCCTTATGAATCTTTAGTGAGGAGTCTTTCACATTCCCAGTGCGCACACAGCACCATCCAATCAAACCATCCTCACTACCGATTCCAATCACATTTTCTTTCACAAAAAGGGGTTTTGAACATGCTTTTCTCATATGTGACCATTCAACATTTGACATATAATCTTTAAGCATAGCATAGCCTAAGCATGATAATCTAGGGTAACAAGGGTGCAGGGATATTCAATGTCAAAAGGGGCTTTACAATCATTTAGGTCATATCTAGTCATTTTATTGAAACATAATTCTTATTTGAATCTAAGGCATGCATATACTGGAAAACAGTTAACATACTTCATTTCAAAATAGCAGGTGAGACATGATCAAGGGTTTGAGACTTGCCTTGCAGTGACGGGTCTAGCTGCTCAAATGAATCTTCAGGGATCTCCTCTGCTCCTTCAACGTCTGGTTCCACGACGGGTACAAACAACACATACACACTATATAAGCATACAAGCACTAGAAAATAATACGTAAATACATCATGCATGCAGGGGAAATGGTTTAGACAAGGTCACTTGACGTTGGTTGAAGAGATGGGTTCAAAGGGCTTGAATGTCGAAGGGCTGACATTCGACTCATGGCTTGACATTGCCCTAAATCGGTTCTAGGTTTGTTTTCTGGAGATGTGATAGTAGGGAATGTTGTAGAACATGGCTCAAAAGGCTTAGTGGACAAAGTGGCATTTCAATTGCTCAAAAGAAACAAGTCTAAATCATCCAATGCCACAGGTGGACATGCACAGACATAGTGTCAGACATGGCCAGAAACTAGGGCATTGCATAACTTTTGACTCAGAGCTCCAATTGATGCACAACTTTGTCTGGGGTTTAGGCATTGATATCAGCTACAAAACTCTCAACAGGCTCAAGGGCTGAAAGTGGCGGGAGGGTGGCCAATTCCGGTGAGCAAACACGGTGGCCTGGACATGAACTGAGCCACTGGACAGCAACCTTGGCATAGCTATAACTTTTGATTCAGGTCGATTCAGAGGTCGGGCTAGTAGACAAAATTGCTCAGGGGGTTGAGATCTATCTAAATGACAAGGTCTCATTGGCTGGTTTGGCCGGAAAGCGAACTCCGGCGATCGGGGCCGAAGACGAAGGCACCGATTTGGGGGTTTTCGTTCCAGGGCGTTTGAACTCAATTCAACGCTCGGGAAGCATCTAGGGGCTGTCACAAGGCTATTGGTGCACTCAATTTTGCCAGAGATTGGCTGGAGAAGCACGGCGGCGTGCTCCGGCGAACTACCGAGGCTTGAACGTGGAAATCCGGCGCTCGGGGCAAAATTGGCGAATCCAAGCTTGCAGGTTTGTTCCTCCTAGCTCACTGATCAATATCCTCTACAGGCACGAGGGTCAATTTGGCTTGAATCGCTCGGCATTGCGGGAACAGGGGATTTCGGTTTTCCGGTGATTGCCGGCGTTGAGGTGCGCCGGGGACCAATTAATGGCTACGGTACAAAGAGAGAGGTGTAGGGAGCTTACTGGTGGCGTTGGTTTGGAGGGGGAAGCTTCGGGCGAAGCTGGCGCCGTTAGCTCCAGAAACTGCTCGCCGGAGAAGATGAGCTTCGCGGCGGCGCTGAGGGCTCGGTTGCTCTCTGGTGCTAAGACTAAGGCAAGGAAGCTGTGGGGTGGTGTGAGGCAATGCTGGGCAAGGGAGGGGGCTTATATAGCCGTGGGTGAGGCTCTCGGGAGCAGCAGCAATCGCCGGGGAAGATCTTCCTTCTGGCGCTGGGGCGGTCATCGATGCACTTTGGGACACGGCGGGGCTCTGCCAGAGACGGTGAATCGCGGGATATCAGGATTCGGTCAGGGTGGTGGTGATGATCTACGGGATGGTGGCCAAGTGGCGTAAAGCTCCTGGCAGCAGCAGCAGCAGCAGCACGCGCGCGCGGGGAAGAAGGTGGCACGGTGGGGCTTGAGCGCTCCACGGTGGCGGTACAGCTGCGCACGGCTGGTGGCTACGTGGCCGTGAGGTGGCAGCGCGGCGAACCTCGCCGGCGACGAGTTCAACGGCGCGGAAGTTTGGCGGTTGCTGGTTGAAAACTTCACAGGGACCTGGTTGTGAACTTTGGACCTATTTGCAACGATTTGGACTGATCTGTGAAGGTTTTGGCTCGGGAGTTTGGGCCTATTTGCAATTCTGAAGATCTGAAGGGCTGATTTGAAATCTGATTTTGCATATGAGTGCTACTAAATGTCTTGGACTCATCTAGCAGGAAAAATGATGAAATCCGATAACATCTGGTGGTTTTGACAAAAATCGAAAACAGGGTAAAACAGGGTAATTAGGGTTTGAACTTTTGTCGAGGCTAGAACTAGGGTTTTGGTCGAGATTCTGGGATTCTTCCAGAAGGGAAAAATGTTCAGAAAAATGAAAGAAAGGTTATCACTTGATCAGATTTGGATTTTGAGGTGATCTGGGACTTTTAGCCTTTTTGGGTTTCCTGAAACTTCTGAAAAGGACTAAATTGAAACACCTTTGGACTGAAATGTGAAAACGATCTGGTCAATGAAGTTTAGCAGCCAACTTTTTAGGTTAAGGTAGTGGCATACCCAAGATCAAGATAGGGTTAAAATATCAGGGTTTCCAAAGAAGTTATGCTGATTCGCAAGCAGAAAAGATAATAAAAAACTGGGGTGTTACACTACGTTGGGCTGTTGGTGAAAGAAAGGGTGAAGATCACCGTCCAGAGCTGGAAGGACGTGACGGCGGACAAGAGGGATAGGTTGTGGGCGGAAGTGAAGGTTAAATTAACTGAAATCATTGAACTATTTCGTAATCACGTTCTCTTGGCTTATACTAAAGTTTAACTAACTCGTGATTAATTGTATGCATTGTTTGAAAACAGACTAAGTGGAACATCCCCGACGATAAACCTAGGACGGCTTGCTTGAAGGACATGAACGGAACATGGAAAATCTTTAAGAGCTGGCTTGTCAGTAACTTCCTCGTTGCGAGCAAATCTCCTTGCGAGAAGTACCCCTTCATATCGGAGGAGGTATGGGCGGAATTCACCAAGCAGAAGGGGACCAAGGACTTCAATGCCCTTAGCAAGAAGAATAAGGCGATCCAGAAGAGGAACGACCACCCGCATCGGCTCAAATCCCGGGGCTATGCGGGGAAGGAGGAGCAGTGGAAGAAGGAAGACGAGCAAAATTCTGTCATTGACTCCCCTGAGTTACCGCTCTCCAAGATCCGGGATGCGAGGTGCAAGCGATGGTGGAGGGGGAGAGGGTCCGTGTCATCCACGGGGTCTGTGCAGTTTGCAAACCCTAGGGACGCTGACGTTGTGAAGCGAATGGTAAGTTGGCTAACCTCGTAAACTGTGTGCACACCAGTGTATATATGTATTTGTCTCACAAGGTACCTTTAAATGTAACATATCTCTTTTGAGAAGGAGGCAATGGAGGGATTATTTACCCCGCAGAGGGAGAACGACATCCTCACCCGGGCTCTAGGAAATAAGGAGCATCCCGGGCGGACACGGACCGTGGGAGCCATTGTGTCGTGGAAGGCCGGTTTCGCAGATCCGGCTCCACCGAGGAAGAAGGCCCGCTCCTGGAAGGAAAAGGAAGCGGACCTCTCCGAGAAGATACGGGCTGAGGTATGGGCGGAGATACAGGCTGAGGTGCAGTCTGAGGTCGCACAAATGAGGGAAGAGTTTGCATAGTTGAAAGAAGCATTGCTGGCCAAGAGTGTAGATGCGGATCCCCAGGACGATGGTACCCTCGCGGATCCAATGGATCTACTTGAGGTATTGCAAGCCTTCATCTGTGCACTTATGTTGATGCCACTCCCATTCTGTTAGAGTTGTTTTGCTAACCTATTTTAATTGTTACAAATTTGCAGAAGCCGGAGAGCTGCAGCCTACTGACTCACCTCGGCGACGGGCAGGAAGTGGTTGCACACGGGTTCGTATATCCGTCTGGGGAGGATGTCCGGATCCACTGCGTACCTCTACAGTTGGGGTTCGCAAAGATACAAGTGGACATAGCCATGCCGGGCTACAACGATTCTCCATTGCCAGTCCCAACAGAGGAAATGCAGACACTTGATGAGGCAGTGGGCTCCTACGTACAGTGGCCCAAGAAGTGTGTTCTAATACAATAGGTAAATCCTACACATTTTAGATTACATCCTACTCAGTACACTCAACTTGCAAAATCTAACACACGTGCTCATTAATTGAAGTGGCCTACCGGCGTGCTACCAGGGGACTGCGCCCCCAGCTCGGGGCATGAGGCCGGATCTCGTGAGAACCTGAACACAACAAAGACGGCCTCGACCCCCAGCCAGCGCATCCACACCTTCACCTCGGAAGAAAGCCACCATCACTTCGCCCTTGCCTTCGAAGGTACGCGCTCAGTCCCCGGCAAAAGGCAAGGGCAAAGGCAAGGGCAAAGGGCGAAAGGGACAGCCGGAGAGGTTCAAGAACGGGTTCCCACTCATGTCGGAGGCAGCTTTGCGCAAATTGGATCGATCAACCAGAGACCTCCACGAGTGGTACCCACACCGAGCTCGGCGCAATCTGAACTTCTTAGTTCCCTACAGGCCTGGGTAGTTCCACCGTGAGCCCGGGAGTATATCCGTGGCACACGAGGATCTATTCGACCTCTACAACTGGCGGGAGCTCGATATGTCCATCATACGGACTGGAGTCCTGTGAGTTTGCTGATCCTATATATTGTTGTTTACTAACTCTGTTTGCTAACTTTGTATTGCTGTAGTTCATTTGAAATGTAGTAACTTTCTGTGCAATACTAATGTCGTCCTTTGATGCAGATGCATGTACAGGTTAGCATCGGAGGCTACGTGTGACAAGGTGGATTTCCTCGACCCAGAGAAAATAAGCCTCACGATGCTAGAGCCCGACTCCGCACACGCTGAGCACTACATATCCAAGGCGCTGATGGCGCAGTTGGACAGGGAGTTCATTCTGGTGCCATACCACCAAAGGTTAGTGCATCTCATACTAATTTAACTCAATCTTGTATGCTATCCCTCAGATATACTTTGAACTAGCAGTCCTCTTTTATGTACAATGTAGGGGCCACTGGCTCCTCATCGTGATCTGTCCGTGGAGGAACGAGGTGTACTACCTCGATTCGATGCGTGACAGATTATCGAATGAATATGTGGTCAAGGGGAATATGGAGGCGTAAGTAACATATATGTTTGATTTAAATTTTGACCTCACTAGCTAATGATAATACATTAACCGGCAATGCTAACTGAAATGCAGGGCTTTTGAGAAATATGTGTCCGCTGGAGGGAGGCATGCCGCACCGCAGGGCTCCCTACTAGCTTGGAAAGAATATGAGGTACTCACGAGACTTTTTGTTTATGCTTAATTAGTTTATGGAAACAATAGCTAACATGTCTTCGCATATGCAATTATCTCAATGCCATCAGCAGCCGCAATCGTGGGAATGCGGGTTTTATGTGCTGCGCTACATGTACGACCTAGTGCAGACAAACTTTGCCCAATTCCCCCAGGTAAGCATCGATAGCTAACTCAAATTTGAAAATTGGGTGTCACGTTCAAAATTAGGAAGTTAGTTACTCAGTATTCACACATGCTTGCAGATTGCCATGTCCAAAGACCAATACGAAAAATGCAAAGATTAGAGATCTCCAACAAATCTGGGCTCAATATGTTATGGAGGAGTTGCGCCCAACCAACCGCCATGACAAGCTTTTCGCTCACTTGTTGTCAATTTTCTCTTTTTCGTGTACTCTGTGCATAGATTGTTTATATATAGTCTTATTGGTTAGTATTTGTCCATATTGGATTGCAATTTGTATTGGTTCATATATATGTGAATAACTGTCTAATGTGTCAATCTGTTCAATGTATATGTGAATTTACCCTTCTTTGCATCTGTACTGTATTGTGTATCCAATCTATACTGTATTGCATCTGTACTGTATATGTGAATGTACTGTATTTGTGAATGTATTGTATTGCATCTATACTGTATTTCTATCGGTAAACTCATCCACAACCGAAAGAGTACTAAGGTTTCTTCTATCAGTACACTCGTAATTCACCTTTAGAAGAGTGTAACTTTTCCTGCCGGTAAACTCATACACAACCGAGAGAGTACTAAGGTTTCTTCTATCGGTACACTCTTAATTAACCGTTAGAAGAGTGTAACTTTTCCTGCCGATAAACTCATACACAACTGAGAGAGTACTAAGGTTTTTGCTATCGGTACACTCTTAATTAACCGTTAGAAGAGTGTAACTTTTCTTGCCGGTAAACTCATACACAACTGGGAGAGTACTATCCTTTTTCTATCGGTAAACTCTTTCACAACTGTCAGGCTAGAATGGTTTTTCTACCGGTTTTTACCTAAAATGCCATTAGAATAGTTTACTTCTTCTAACGGTTATTTACCGTTAGAAAATGACCTGTCTTATTCTATCGTGTCTATCTCTAACAGTACAAAAACCAATAGTAGAAGGCTGTTTTTTACCGATAGAAGAAAGCTTTTCTGTATTAGTGACTCCTTCGGGTGGAGCCATAGTAGCTGTAGCTGTTCTTTTCCCTGGTCCATTGTTCTTGGGTCGAAGCTCAAGATGGAGCTTATAACACTTATCCTTTGTATGTCCAGCAATGTGACAATGATCACAGGAGATGCCATACTAGACTTCGGAGTGCTCTTCTTTGAACTCAATTTTGCCTTTGACAAGGTCGAATTCTCTTTCGTGTTCTTGTCGTTGCGGAATTTGTTTTTCTTCTCAATTGCCATAGCATTTGTGCTCGCGGTCACAATGTCTTGGACGCCAAACAGGCTTAACTCAGCACTGATCGATTTTTGAAGTCTAGACGTGTATTTCCAGAATACCTGAGGATCAGACAGCGAGATGCCAATGACCATTGCTTGTCTCCAGATCTCCGTAGTATAGTCCTGGATAGATTGGTTGCGCCGTTGCTACAATCAGTGCCAACGATCCCATCTCTCCTCAAGGTAACTCATCGGGTAGAATTCTTGTCACATGAGTGATTTGAACTGACTTCACGCAAGGTCGTCAGCTTCACCACTGGCGACAAGGACCTTCCACCATGTTTTGGCGTGGTCCTTCATGTTCAAAGGTGCGAACTTCACCTTTTGAGTGCTACTGAACCCTTTTAGGTCAAAGTAGGTCTCAAGCTGGTCAATCCAAGAATCCAACTTCTCGGCATCAATCACCCCATCATATATGGGTATATCAATCTTAGCGTCGACCTTAAAAAATCTGACAGCTAAGGAGGTGTTGGCGAGGTCGTCGGCCTTATGGTTGTCTTCGTCTTCATCTTCATCTATCCTGCGCAGGCCTTCACCAGTCTTCACACTCTTAACCTTGCCTTTTGAAGCATCAACTTCAGAAGGTACAGCCATGACCTGCTGCTTAATCCAAGTAAGCACGGTATCCATGTCCATGGAGTGCTTAGCCACTTGTTCAACTAGGTTAGCTAGAACGGAGGTATCGTCAGACATCTTCGGAGACGCGACTGTAGGAACCGTTGAATTATCGCTTGGAGTTTCGCCGAAGGTTTTGTAACCCTGGTGAGTCTTCACCATCCATAGGACAGGATAATTGCTCTGATACCAACTTGATCAGATTGAGACCTAGACCAAGTGTTGGACTAGATCCGCTCTGATACCAACTTGATCCTTTTGAGACCTAGCCTTAGTTTTCGCACTAGGCTCACCTAAATGCTAATATGCAAAATTACGGGATCTTACTCAAAATTACCAAAACCCAAAGGTTGATCGAGACACAATTCAAAAGAAGCATGCTCTTTATTTCAAAGAGGGATCTTTACACGTCGAACGTTTGGACGCACTCACCTACGTCGATGAACTATGTGTCTAAGACTTAAATAAATTCAATGACTATTCGATGGTATTCGATGATCTAAACTAGATCTATTAAAAGTATTTACAGTCCAATCGTATGAATCGTATCAGACTCAATATCCTAAACGTATTAGACTCAAACAACTAACTAAACCTAAATAGATAGGACTTAGTTATATATATTTGGATCAAACTACAACTTCCGACCAGAGATCGAATCCATTACGTACTCGACCTTGCACCCCAGGATGCGACCTCGCGGCTGCAACCTCAGATGGTGACATCAGGTAGCACTGTGACGATGGAGGCATTGAGGCCTGAAGATCCTCCCATATCAAATTTTTCATAAGAAGGCATTTGAGTTACTAAATCAGTAAAAAGCACAGTCACATTAAGCTTTTTCAAGATTTCTACAAATTTTTCAAATTTCTTATCAACTTTCGCTTTTACGTACCTTCCTAGGAAATGTGGAGTTGGATTATAAATACGTGTTACCTGATTTTCTCCACTTTCCTTTTCTTTTCATTCTCTTACTTGACATCATCCTTTGCCTGCGGTAATGGAACTTCCTCGATTTCGCTTGCCAGCTCAGGTTCAGTTGGTGGTGTTCGTTCCAATAGTTTTGTTCCACTCCTTAAGATCATTGCATTAGAAACAAGAGGGTTAGAACAAGCAATGGAATTAATATGTTCAGAATTGAGAGGATTGAGAGACTGAGAAGGAAGAGGTTATCGTTTTTCAGTGCAGGATTCACCAATTGTGAGATTTGAGTCTCAAGCATGCGGACGTGAGTTAATATGGAGTCTATCTTTTAGCTCATGGACGTCTTCTCTTTCTCTTGATTTGCTAGAGAGTTCTCTAGCATGCGCTCCATGTTCGATTGCTCGGGTTGTCGTTGGTGTGGTGGTCGATAAGGTTGCTGATTTTGTGATTGGAACAGTGGCCTTTGAACTTGATATGGGGATTTTTTTGATGTAGTTGCTGCAGTCCAAAGTTTGGTTGTTGGCGTTGAGGTTGTTAATTTTGTCCTGACCATACAAAATTTTGATTATTGTGCCATCCAAAGTTATACGAGTTAGAAAAAGTATTACCTTGCCATTATTGCATATCCTGAAAAGCGCTTGCCTACTCTATGGATAGCTTAAATTGGCATTCATGTCCATAGTGGCCTTGTGTGCCACACAGTTCATATATAGGTGTAATCGCATTAACAGATGAAGTAGCAGATGATCCAAGAATAGCAAGTTTATCGGTTATAAGTGCTACTTGTTCAGCCAATTGTGACATTACACTTACATCCATGTTGTTGGTCGGAGTTTGTTGAGCAGCTCATTCGGTTCCCCATTGAGTGTAATTTTTAGTGATACCTTCGATGAGGTCGTATGCTTCGTCTACACTTTTGTTCATTAGTGAACCGTCGGCTGCGGCATCTACGGCCATCCGTGCATTGTAGTTCAGCCTGCTATAAAATGTTTGAACTATAAGCCACTTCCCTAGTCCGTGATGTGGACATTTGATCAACAAGTCCTTGTACCGCTTACTTGCTGAGAAAATGATGCAATCTGGTTGCGAATATGAATAGTTTTAGTAGGAGGAAAAACCTTACCAAGAAAAGTTTGTGCGAGTTTGTCCCAAGTAGTAATCGACACAGGAGTAAGAGTATATAGTCATGCCCTCACCTTCTCGCGAAGCAAGAAAGGAAAGAGCCTCAAACGAAGTGCATCCTATGTTACTCCATGAATCTTGAAAGTATCACAATACTCAAGAAACATGTGCAGATGTAATGATGGATCTTCAATGGGAAGACCACTGAACTGATTTTGTTGAACCAAATTTAAAAGCGCAGGTTTTATTTCAAAGTTATTTGATTCAATCGGTGGTCTAAGAATACCTAATTGCAGCCCCATGCTGAGCGGGATTGCATAATCCTTGATTCTCTTTTGGTCCTTTGGTTGTTCTTTGATGCCTTCGAAAGTTTGCGAGTTTTCCTCCAATCTTACCTGTCTTGCCTCATACCGAAGGTGGCGCGTGGTTTTGACAGGTTTGTCCAAGCTATCCAAATTTGCACTACTTCCCTGAAAGGTTAGTGGTGCAAAGAAAAAAAAAAGAAAAATAGAAGTAAGATTGAGAAGATGAATTACTGTTGTTCCCCGGCAACGACGCCAAAAACTTGATCGCACCTAAAACGGTGTGATTGTGTAATAACCGCAAGTGAACGATTGAACATTGAGCACTTGAGGGTCGAATTCCACGAGGAACAAGCGTATTTGTCTTTCTAGCTTAATAGATCACTGATTAAGTTTAAACGAGGTTTGAGTGTGTTTTTCTACGCTAAATCTACTACTAAAGCTATCAATCTAAGGTTTTAAAGCAGTAAAGAGTAAGTATGAAATCTAGGGTTTGTAAGCAAGAATGAAAATCTAGGGTTTTGAGAGTTCCACAACCATCCGGCGTAATTCTATCCAAAGTCCAAGGATTGTAAGTTAATTTCAATCATTTTTCAAGACAGATAAGTTTTCAGTACGGTCGATGGTACAACGGTCAGAGGATCACTTCCACTGTTGTGTTTGGCGAGAGTCTCTCTCCTATTTGTTGAATCTTGAGCCCCGATTAGGATTTTGGTGATTAATGACACCCGTTAGATTTGTGACTAATCTCTGTATGTGAGACACAGGTAAATCAAAGGAGAAAGCATCAAGAAAAGACAAAGCAAGGCTATCAAGACTCCGTAAAGCGAAAACGACGAAAATCTCGACAAAAGTACAAATACCTAAACCTAGCGTCTTCTCGTTTTGAAATTTTCTAGGTTAGATGGTCGTACTATTAAGAGGGGTCTTAGCACAAGTATCTTGATCAACCTTGAAGTTTTTAGAAGCATATTTGCATTTGCTTTTGCCCCAAATCAAAAGCTGAGTAAAAATTCAGAAGTCAGTTTTCGGTTTGTACTGGCCGGACAGTGTCTGAAGTGACCGGACAATGTCCGGCCAATACAAACGTTCTCAGTACTTTGCAAACACGCGCAACAGAGACAAGTTCATTTGTCCGGGACATCTGTCCGGTGAAGGCCGGACATTGTCCGAAGTGACCGGACAATGTCCGGCCAGTACAAATGTTCGCAGCTTAGTGATTTGAGACAAATACACTTGTCCGGAGGATTTGTCCGAAGTGACCGGACATTGTCCGATGTGACCGGACAATGTCCGGCCAATACAAAATCCTGGCTAGTGTTAGGGCCGTGTTAACAGAGACAAATCTATTTGTCCGGACATTTTGTCTGGACAAATCCTATATGTCCGGCCTATACAAAAATCTGGAGTATATTGTGTTGAGTGTTAACAGAGACAAATACATCTGTCCGGACATTTTGTCCGGACAAATGTATCTGTCCGGCGTGTACACTTCATTTTTAACAAGGGTGTTAACAGAGACAAATGCATCTGTCCGGACATTTTGTCCGGACAAATACATCTGTCCGGCCTTCACATTTTGATTCAAACGGCTACTGACACTCGCAATTCACGTGAATAACGGTCAAAATTTTTGTACTGACCGGACATTGTCCGAAGTGACCGGACAATGTCCGGCCAGTACAATTTTCGCCCAATCTTCTTGATTTCGACCGTTTTTGTTGAGAGTATAAATAGATCACTGTTGTAGATGTCAAATACACACGAAATACACTTCATAAACCCTGAGCAACAGTGTGCAAGCTCTTACACATCCATTCTCTAGCAATTAGAGTCAAAACTTGAGAATTCTTGAGTGCTAGTTGAGTGAATTTGGTTCCAAGCCTTGTTGCATTTGCATTGTGTTCATCAAGCTTTGAGGTTGATCAAGCAAGGTGCTAGGCTTATTACTCTTGGTGATTGCCGTCACCTAGACGACCCGGGAGGTCCGGCGATCTCTCCATCGACGGTGTGTCGGAGAGGCCCGGCGAGTGGTTGTAAAGGCTTGGAGCTCGCCTATCCGGAGTGGAGAAGGGCTACCTCTAGTGGAATCGAAGCTTAAGCTCAAGTGAAGAGCGCTTCAACGAGGATTAGTGGAAATCGGCAAATTTCCGAGACCTCGGGAAAAACTTGATTTCTTCGGTTATCTCTACTACTTGCTTAATTTCCATTGTGATTGAATTGTTGCTAGTAGTATCATAGAAATTGCTAAATCTGAACTGAATTAGTTTTCCATACCCTTAGAATATTTGTTATTGCAATCTTAGGTTGTTAAACCCTAATTTAGAAGAAAATTTTAAAACCGCCTATTCACCCCCCCTCTAGTCGGCATCCTTCGATCAACACTATTCAGGATCCCGCATTAAAGCACTAAGCACTCAAGAACTCCTCTAAAGTCTTGCTAAGGCTCAATTGTTACACCTGTTGCCGAATCAAAAATTTAGGGCTTAGAGGATGAAAACATCAAGAACTAACTCCAAAATTTGAGATCAAGACCGAGGAAGATTCACGCCTTCCGGATTAGGTCATCTCTAACCTTATAAGGGAACTACTCGCAAAAAGCCACAATAATGCAGAAATAATAATAAGAATTAAATAAAACTCACTTGATTGCTCGGAAATTGAAGTTGCCGTCCTTGCCGGATTACAAAAGTAATAAAAATAAAGAAGAGGGCTCTTCTAAGAAAACTAGACGAAAAATTACCTAAAAATCGCATGTTAAATTGAGTCAAAAGCTTCTCTATTTATAATACATGGATAAACATACCCAAAAACAATTCCTTGACGTACAGACAACGAAGTCTGGCTTCAAACAGCACGGGAATGGATAAATCTGAGTCAAAACAAACCAGATTCAACTAGTTCTGATCAAACCCAGCTAAAACTGACCAGTTCTGATCAAATACGACTAAAACCGACCAAATCTGGGTAAAACCAACCAAATTCAACCAGTTCTGATCAAATCCAACCAAAATCGACCAGTAAAAACCGAAGAAACCGAGTTGAACACGACCAAGACAAGTGGCATGTTCGCGGCCACACACGTGTCGTGATCGAAACCGACTCGAACAGGACTAGGACATGTGGCGTGTTCACGGCCAAACACGTTTCATGACCGAAATTGCCAAGTCGTTGTCGTGGTCGATCAGGACTCTTCTCGACCACGTGCTTGTAATCGACCAGGAGTCTTTTTCGCGTAGGTGTCGAGTACAGCTCTTTTTTGTCATGACATGTTCGAACATGTCTCTTTTTCGCCCAGCCGTGTATGGATAAGGAATTTTCCCTCTAAAATGAGTTCAACCAAGTGTGTTGTCCAAAGAACACTCGACCAGGACCTTTTTGCTTCAAGTTTTAGTTTTATTGGCCGAATTAGGTCCAATTGTGGTCGAAATTCTCTCAAATTTGGCTGGTTTGATCCTTGAAACATGATGAACACAACAGTGAAAGAAATTTGTAAAAATAATAAAATTTTATGCATAAAATGTCGCATCAAAAGAGTTTTAAGCATGATTTTACACGTTTTCAATACTAATGCTACCAAGTTGGCACTTATCAACATTTCAGAAATCCTACGGTTCAATCCAACTCGAACCGTTGCTCGCGTGTGTGAAATCTGACCGTTGATTGCGTCTGCGTGTGAGAAATCAGGTCGTCCATTCAAACTATAAAAATTCCGCTGTTCCTCGCGTCTCGCACCTGCACCTGCTGCCTGCACCCTCCTACCACCTCGCATCCCGCACCCACTCCTGCGCCCTGCCTGCCGCCTCGCTTCCCACGCCTACGCCTGCGCCCGCCTCACGTCCCGCGTGCCGCGTGCTATGCAGTCTCGGGCCGGCCCGCGTCCTAATGTGCCGCTCCGTACCGTGTTGTGCCTGACCAGCCCGCGGTGTAACAGGCTGTGCGTGTCGTGTTGTGCCGCCCGTGGGCCGATTTTTGTGGCCCGACACAACCCACTAACCCACCCATTAACGTTCGTGCTAGACCGTGCCACATGCCAGGCCAAAATAACGTGCTTCGGACCGAGCTGGCAACGACCCGACCCAACTTACACCTCTAGTCACATGAGGGTCTGTTTTACAAACAGGCCAGCCCCGACACCCGGACGGTGCAAGCAGCAGTGCCAGGGTTCAACTGCGAGTGCATGCGCGAGTGCTGCGGGCGACCATGGTGAGGTGAGGCGGTGGCAATCGGTCAGCGTGGAGGCGATGGTGTTGCAGCACCAGTGGCTAGGGCACGAGCGCAGCGTGATGCTATGGTGTAGGATGCAGTGATTCTACCGTGGGGTGACAAATCTAGCAGTGGCCGATGGCGATGAAGGCAAAGGCAGGCCGATCGATGGTTGGCAACTCATCAATGGCCGAGCGACGACCAAATCTGGGTCGCCTCAGTTGTGCACATGAGGAAATGAAGCCAAGGGAGAGAGAGCGTAAGAGAGAAAGAGAGATGGAAAGATGACGAGAGAGGCAAGCCCGGAGGCCAGATCTGGCGGCCGATGGTGCGGTGGCAGCCAGATCTAGTCGAGCTCGACACGCACGTGCGTGAGAGTGAAATCAAAAGAGGGAGTAGAAGAAGAGAAGAGGAAGTGGAGTAGGTGGGTGGCACACGGTCGGCGACTCACCAGCACTTACATGCGCACGCGGCCAAGCGAGTGGCGAAGGAGCTGAGAGGGAGAAGGAGCAAAGGGACGAGAGAGAATGAGGGGCTGAGGGCCGGCCGAGAGAAATAAAAGTAGGAAAAAAAGAAAAGAAAAGAAAGGAAGAGAAAAAAAGAGGAAAAGAGAAAAAAAGGAAAAGAAAAGGAGGAAAGGAAAGAAAAGAGAGAGAAAAAAAAAGAGAATTAGGGAAAATTTTTGAAATTCTAGGAATCTAGAAATCTGTTGGCATTGGGACGAAATCCAGTTGAATCGAATTGTTCGCATTTTATTTCAAGAAATAGGAATCCGTTTTCCATAACCACATCGACTGCAAGCACTCTAGCAAGAATATGTTGTCTTGCCTTGTTTAAATTATTAAATTGAATTGTATGTGGTTATTAATTAAGAATTTTCAATTTGTTAGGGTCGATAGACGTCGAGGGACAGTCAAACACTAAGGGTCTGTTTGGGTGTCAGGAATAAAAATCTCGGTAGGATTTTTATCCAATCAGGATTTTTGGAGTACCAAAAATCCCCCTGAAAAAAATACTATTGGTAAATTTATCCCGCCTGTGTTTGGTTTGGGAAGGAATGGGATAAAAATCCCGGCCATCCAAAAAAATTCTAAAAAATAGAAAAATTCCAAAAATTCAAAAAAATTCAAGAAAAATTCGAAACAATCTAGACTCATGATCTCTTAGCCAAATCAAAAAATTGTGATTGCAAATCTAGAAGTGGCATTTGCATCAAACTTTGTTACATTGGTATAAACATTGCTCCAATCATCATCATAAACACAAACCACTTATCATCTGACATATTGTGCTTAATTAAGTTTAATATGTTTTCAATCACCAAAATATTGTAAAACCAGCACATTTGAGACAAAAGAGAGAGAAAAGACTCAACAAGTATGTTAGGAAAAAAATAATGAATGCTAGATACAGAAACATATGTCCATACATCAAATTCTGGAACGGTGAACTCATACAGATAAAAAGGCACCTTTCACAATAGGCCAAGATAGAAGATACCAATAGTAAAATGCAGTGGCACTACAATGATTTGAAGTTCCAGCACCTCATTCCAGCATTAAGAATGGTTAATAAGTTAACACACACAAAGAGCTTAGATTAAATACCACAAAACCTCCAATAGAATCCCACAGAATTGCTTCCATGAGACCTGTTTGGGAACCACAAACTCAGATACATATTACCATATGTAAAAACAAACTGCAAACCAACTTAGAAAAAGGTAAAATTCTTGCACTAGACATGAAACCACATACAAATCTATGTCAAGTCTGGAAACAATTTTTGTATTCTAGAGCACTCGAACTGAACTAAATCCACCATGGAAAAGCTCCTCAAGGGACATCTCTAAATCATATGTCCCATCAGAGCCTTATACCACAAGTATATCTTGTGTGAGAGGTAGAATAGATTCATCAGTGAAAAGGTATCTACCAGCAGAATAAATCCAAGCAAACTGTCATTATTTATAAAATAGTAAGAACATTATCTTGTCCAAATTCGTTGCAGTAAGATAGTAGAGGAAATCATTATCTTGTCCAAAATTGGATCAAAGAAACTAATTACTTATGTTTGAATACTAGAGGGGATTATTTGCTTCAATTTCAAATAGAGGTTGCACTAACAAAGATAGGGAGAAAAACAGACAGGTTTTCCTCTAGAGGGTATGGAAATATTTGTGAATATCTAAAGAAAACAGGAAGACAAAAGCTCAAAACTAGAACCTACTGTTGGTGTCGTGACTATGAACTACAACATATAACCACAATGAGTTCAAAAGCACAAATGGTCAAGCAGACAGGTTTGATAAACATATAACTATCATTTCAAGAACTACACATAACACAAGAAATTGGAACAAAAATATGAAATCCAACAGGATGCAGATTCAAATAAGAATTTTCAATGCCAAAAAAACATCACAGAGCAAGAGAGGGGAGAAGAGAGGAAAGGAGAACATCACTGGAGATTATTGGAGTCGTCGTGGAAGTGTGGATGTGGTTGTCGGTGCAGTCGAAGCAGCTGGACCTCAGCTGCTGCTGGAGTCGAGGAGCCCGATGAAGTCAAGGTCGAGGTCGAGCTCACCGTCGATTCGAACTGCAGAGAGCGACTCTGGAGAAAAGTGTGTAAAGACAGTAGGGGATTAAGACGATGGCAGATCTGGTGAGAGAAGAGGAGTGGTGGCTTGTAGAGATCAGTGACGGGAGTTAGCCGCCAGAGTTGGGGAAGATGGAGGCGGCGGATCCGGTGCGGTGGCTGTGCAGGCGGCGTGGGATGGCGTCGGCTGTGGTGGAGGAGGGGCGAATCGGCCAGATCCGACGGATTCGGCGCAAGAACGGTGGGATCGGCGGTGAGCGTGAGGTCGGTGCGGAGCGTGTGGGCATGGAGCTCAAAGAAGAGAGAGGGAAGATGATGCTGTAGGCGATGGCGGCGGAGGAGAATTTTTTATTCTGGTGGATCTGGTGGCGACGCGCAAAGAGGGAGGTGGAGGGCGGCAACGCGGGCGAGGAGGAGAGCAACTTCGGCAATGCGGGCGAGGAGGCGACGCGAGCGAGGAGGGAGGTGGAGGGCGGCGACGCGAGCGAGGAGGGAGGTGGAGGGCGGCGACACGGGTGAGGAGGTGGAGTGAGCACGCGACACGAAATGACGAGGATTTTCTGCCGACCCTCCCGTGCCCATTTTCCAAACCCCCCGGATTGGGCTTCCTAGCCTGTTTAAAATTCTCGATCCTAGCCCATCCAAACGCATTCCTAAATCTAGTCCGAATACTAATTTCAGCCCACGAAATCCACCCGTAAACCGGCCAAATCCTGAGCTTCCAAACAGGCCCTAAACAGTTGGATTCTTTCACCGATCCAGGCAAATTTGACTTCTATTGATCATGTTGTGCAATCAACAATACTGTTGGCAATAAAAAAACTTATGTTTTGAAGAAATTAAATTAAATTAGTGAAATTCAAAATATATATAAGAAAAAGGGAGTTTTGGTTGATCAGAATTGCCGGTTGATGGAGTAACAGTGAATTCCGTATATCTGGTGGATAGCGGAGCTCCGAAATGTGATTGTGTGGGGATGACAAAGCTCCTCTACATAGGGTTAACACTATATGGTTTCACCAACTGGTGGTGCTGGTATTTTGTGTCGTCTTTACATACTACCGTAGATCTAGTATGGGATAGACTGAGTCAATTAATTAATCTATCTAGAAATTGACCACCACATGTGATGAGCCCATGTACATCATGGTTATGACCAAGACGACATCAACATGGTGGTCATCAAGATGTCATCGTCCGCCACCTTGGCCAGGACGCGAAAGCTGGCAACACGTACGTCGTCTGGATTTTGTGCTGTCGCCGCCACAAGTTCGGCCTCCACCTTGGCCACCTCCCCAAACACAAGACGTGCTCAAGAAAGGCACCTCTACACCTCTAAGGTCGCACAAGCCACGTCGCTCCAAGGCCAGCCCACAAGTGAGCTCAATTCATCCGCGAGTCAGGTTCGGCCATCTGCGCGTAGTCCAACTTCAAACGGACGTACAGGCCACATACGAAGTCCGTTTTTGACGTTCTTGGACTCTACGGACAAGAGAACGACGAGAGCTTTCCAACGGATCCAGTCCCATGTCCAAATTCCTTACAGATCAACAGGAATCGTCAAAACAAGATTACGACCAGAATCTGACGTGCGCTGCGACGCTCCACTTTGGGCCCAAGGCCCATGTACCCCTAGGGTTTCCTCCTCCACCCCATGGCCGCCCCATACAGTATATATATGGCCACCATGGCTGTCGTTTAAACTTGGGTTTTGCTTAGATTAATCTGTCAAAGAACAGTTTCGCCGTGTATCGGTTTGTGGAACCCCAACTCGTGAGATTCAATTTATATTTGCAATATTTCAGATTGCTTCTTTCTCGTTCTTGCTTGTGTTCTCGATTCGCATGCAGGGATAAGCCTTCTTGGTGAGGTCAATCGTGTTTGTGCATGGTTGATAACCAACGGAGCCGTGGTGTAGCGATTGCTGGGTTCGGATCGGTTCTGATCGGAAGCCGGATCGTCAACGTCGAGTCTCCACCAATCGACTTACCTCTACCTGTCGGAAGATCGGGCCACCGTGCGCATCAACATGAGTGCATTGCATACTGCTAAGCTGGGAGAGTATTATATGAGCAATTATGAATTTCTGAGTGAATGAATGGGACACTACATACAATTATGAATTAAAAGAGTGTATTAGGTAGAGTAGCAAGTCAAGGCTTACTACAGCGCCATGGTAACTGTAACATTCCAAAAATAAGGTCTAAAAATTTCGTTTCACAAAAATCTGATCCTAAAAATTTCATTTTGTCTTAACTCTAAAACTACTTTTAATAGTATTCCCTAAGAAGTTTTAACCAAAATATATAATTAATTTCCAACTATTTTCAAGGTATTTCTTTAAATGTACTTGTGTATATGTGCACAAACATGTGTATGTATGCATGTGTACTTATTTTATTAAAATACTCCCAGCCAGACCATAATTCAAATCAGATTGAACATATAGGATCTCCTACATATCTTATATAGATTTGTCTTCAGCTTCAAGATCAAACTCAAATCCTAAAGCCCAGAAACTAACCCCAGTTCTGTTTTCAAAAATTAAATTCTTAATTACCTTATTTGACCTTTTCAAATTTCAGTTTGACCAATTCCAAAATAGCTTTCTCCTAAATTTCTCTGGAATCCTAGATCTTAATATGCTTGCATACCATTCCTAAAACTTCTCAGCTAAACAAGTTCATTTGATCACTTTTCACGATTCAGTCCAGATTTTATCACAAATTAGTACTTTTTCGATTCAAAGGCTCGAAATGGCCAAAATCTCCAAATCACCTCCAAATTCCAATTCAACTGATCGACTATATTCTTTATGTTATTTTATAAAAGTTTCCATTTTGCATCAAGTTCATATTCAACTCTGAAACTTAGTTATTTATGTTTTCAGTCATTTTCGATAAAAGTACTATTCACTTTTACCCTGATTCTATTTTCGCTTTCGTTTTCGTTTTCGTTCTCCTTTCACCCAAATTATCTCTAATATAATTACTCAATCAAACCCTATGTATTGAGCTAAGTCCAAACTTGTTCCCAAATTCTGAGTAATTACAATTCAGTCCAATTAATACTCCAAAATCACAATTCAGTCCTTCAGACAATTCTTGCCTTCTTCTTCTAGTTTTCTTCAGTCTTCATGCACAAGGCAGTGTTTAATACATCCATATACACAAAGAGATGCTTATCCCTTTAGTCTTATTTCCTATTGCTTTCTTAACTTTTGCCTCCAACAGCCAAACACACACATGCTTGCCTCAAGTCAACAGTAGCAGCAACCCTCCACCTGTCTTCTTCCTCTAGCCAGCAGTTGCCACACTGTTCACCATCCACACTCTTCTTCGCAGCAGCTATCCATCTTTGACTCCCTCTTTCTCGCTTTAATTCTATGGACAGTCTAGTATTTATGCAATAGCAGCAACATTCTTCACGCTCTTATTCATCTTCTTCTTCTGTTCTCTTCTTCCTTTCTTTTCCTATGAACCATCAGCGATCAAGGACGAAGGAATAGCAAGAAGGGAAAGGTCAAACTACACCTCCTCCAGATCTAGGTGAGTACATACAATAGGAAATCTAAGAAATTGTTGCATACCACTGCTTCTTGTTCTTCAATTCATTGCCCAAACAAGCCGCGCCGCTGTCATGCTGATTCCGGCCACCTCCAGCCGAATACTCCTACCCAATAACTTCTTCTACCTCACTCCAGATCCCAGCAACGTCCTCGTGAACTCTGACGCCACCAATCACCGCTGATTGCAGCTTTTTGGTTTTTCTATGAACTCCCCTGTTCACTCCATCGGACCGTTCTCCGGTCGACAAATCATCCTGAGTCTGTAGAAGAAAATGAAATGCACCATCAATAAAGCCTTTCCATTCAGACCAAATTCAAAATCCTCCTCGAATCGACAAATTCCTGTTCTTCCCACACTGTCGCCGGCCCACACCGCCGCCCCTCTAACCAAATTAGCCACACCATTAGCTTCCCTCACTCCCCTCTCACTCCTATAGCAAAGAATCGAGCCCTAACGCTCCCTACAGGAAAAACCCAAATTTGAAGTTCATCTTCTCCAGTCGTGTCATCGAACTCCTCGCCAGCACCTTCAAATTGCCCTTGGCTACACCATCTAGACAACCCCAGAAACCTAACCGTGCTTTTAATTTTGGGATCGAATCACCCCATCGCCCCAGCATCGTTGAAGTCTCCAATTTTTCCCTTCTGCTCCATCGACCAGCCGCCGACCAATCCCTATGCACAAAGACATGGAAAATTACCCTAATTAGCTTACAGACACCTCAATTGCAAGAATCAAAGTTCAAAACCCAAAACTTAGTAGTTTACCCGTGATTCACCGTGCCACCCAGTTGCCGTCGGCCATTCCTGATGACGTCGCTTTGTCCAATAGGTGCGCCTAACCCAGTTGAGTATTTTACCTCACTGCTTTGCATCCTTGTGCCACTCATAAACGCCTCCAAACCCTATGCCAAGATCTTGTCCAGAAGCCTAACTTCGCCGTGTCGCCGCCGTTCTTCTCCAACGTCGTTCATCACCGTCTGTTCACCCCAGTGCTTGAAACCACCTCGATTGAGTTCCTATCGCCCTCGCCTAGCTCCCAGACTAAGTTGGCGCAGCTGTCGAAGCCTAACGCACCCCGCATGACCACACCCTAAATTTCAGTTGTCCGTCGACCACACCAAGACAATGCCACCCTACTGTCAACCTTTGTCAGTGCATGTCAACCAGTGGCATTAGCCCTGTTTAACCACTGTCGTGCATGCAAATCAAAATCCAATTTGTCTACCAAGTTCATAATCTTATTTCCTATGTTTTCTTCAACTGTCGCATCACGAGAAAACCCTGTCTTGACCTATTTTCAGCTATGTCACCCCAGACGAATGTCATCCATCAACGTATGAACGTCACCGCGTTCGTGTCCAATCTGGAATTTGACTTTTACCTAGTGTTTCGACCATCTAACCAAAGCCCTGACTATATTCTAGTCATTTATCGACCCAAGACTCAAAGAAAACCCTAGAAACCCTAATCAAACCTTGTCGGTCCACAATCAATCTCGCTCTCATCGACATACCTATGTCATTTGCAACCGTAGAAACCTCAGATTAAAAATCTGTTCATGTCACCTTGTCCACTTTGCCTTCAACCTTACATATATATAATCTGATCATCCATCCAAACACCATATAAAAGTTTCCCTATTTTCTAAGTCAATTCGATTTAGACCAAACCTATCATCACCTTTCGACCATCCCTCTTAATCCTATCCAGCATCTTTCAAGCAATCTAATCATCTAAATCATTTCACTATCCCAACATTCGACCCCTTGAACACCATCAAACATATATATATATATATATATGTATATATATATATATATATATGTATATATATATATATATATATATGTATATATATATATATATATGTATATATATATATATATATATGTATATATATATATATATATGTATATATATGTATATATATATATATATATGTATATATATGTATATGTATATATATATATATATGTATATATGTATATATATATATATATATATATGTATATATGTATATATATATATATATATGTATATATGTATATATATATATATGTATATATATATATATATATATATGTATATATATATATATGTATATATATATATAAACAAATATACTAACTATTATTTTTGTTTGCTTATTGATTGATGTTTAAATAGATCCCAAGTGTGGCGAGCACAAGAACGTCAATACCCTGGTAGCTCCTTCAACTGGATTTCACGAAAAGCAAGGCAAGTCACTACTTCTTGATCATATTGAATGCATATATTACAAAAACATACATATGTTGTTTTTGATAAAATATAATTATATGCATGTGAATGAACAATCACAAGTAGTTGATGGTAGGGTTTTTACCAAGTGAACCAAATCAGTTGAGACAATAAGGACCTGAGCCACCTTGAGTGGAAATCCTTACTAAGCAAACTTAGCTTGTTTCAACGATAAGGGTCTAACCCACCTTGAGTGGACAGCCTTGCTAAGCAAGCTAAACTCGCTGAAATGGTAAGGATCTGAGCCACCTTGAGTGAAAATCCTTACCAACCAAGCTGAGCTCGCCGGAGCAGAATGGATCTGAGCCACCTAGAGTAGAAATCCATACTGGGCAAGCAAAATCCTAAAAGTATTTCAAAAAGATGTCTATTTTAGTGAAAAACTAATGCATGTTAGTGGTGAGGATGGTAAGATTGGTGGGCAAATACTGCCTAAGTGGGATAGTGGTTGAGCACCTCACCCTAACGAATAAGGATATAACCAATTGTGCTAAACAACCATGGGCATATTAACATGCCAACCACATGATCAAGTAATTAAACTCGGCCAGTAGACTACTGCGTATCGATTTTATCCTTGCATGGTGGTCGTTCTCATTCAAGTTCCAAATTTGAAATGTTTGGACCTTAATAAGTTTAGTCACTTAAACTTATTGCCTGAATGGGTGATGGGGAGATGTGGGGGGAGAGATCGTTCGGTACTCTGACCTTGAGTATCGTAATAGCTGGGCGTGAAGGTACTCTCATTGTGGGTACCTCACAACGACAAGAACGACCAATATGGTCCAATTGTTAGGCAGGGATATAATTAATACAATGTTTTTGAGAGCCTTGTTTCCTCAATCTAGTTGCATGCAATACTGTGCATGTAACTGGACTGACAGGGAAGATTGATGGACTCATGTGGGTAAAGTGGTGCCCCTGTGCAGAGTTTTAAAAAGTATTTGAGTACTCCGTACCCCCAGACTGGGGTATGCCACGGATAGTAACTGGATAGCACAATAGTTTTGAGAAATTAAACTGAAAGGGACAAACGGGGATGTTTTTCCTGGATTCAACTCTTGAGTTACATAAATGCTTTTTTACAATTATTATGCTAATTATTTGTTTTTCAATTAGCTATGGAATTGTATTTGTGAAACTTACTATTCTATGCCTCATAAACTGTTCAATTGGACATTTCCCGCCATGCATTGGATCAATTCTTATATAGAGACTTGCTGAGTACTTTGTACTCACTCTTGCTTAATAACAAAAATACTGTTGAAGAGAAACTAGAGTTTGGCAAAGGAGGACTGCCCGGAGTTTGGAAGGGTAACGTGCTACACTTGAGTTTTGCCTGTGGATTGGTCCCGAAGACCGGATAAAACTATTTCATTAAAATATAAATAGTTAGCCTTGCTGGCCTTTGTATGATGATGCGTATTAAGGCCTGACGGCCATATATTGCTTTCATATATGAACTATTTTGAGCTGGCTATCTGTTAATTACTCTGTGCACAACTACATCCTAGGCAGTCGGGATAAGTGCACACCTGGGGCCATTGCAGCGGTTGGGTCCCTGACAGTAACCATGTTGGGTGGAGGTTAAGCGTATGGGCAAGCCAAAGGTTTTGTTCTCTTAACCAAGCCAAGCACTTAAAGAAGTGCATTATTGGCTAGCTGGCAGGTCAGTTGAAGGTTTCTGTGGGTAAAGTAATACACCTCTATAGAGTTAAAATACATGAATATTCACTCCGGCTCTCAGGACGGCAGTGCCGATGGTTGTGATTATCCATGTTGGGAGCAATATTAGATTTTTAATAAAAGCAATTGTTTTATAGTTAAAACTAGAAATTTAAAATATGACTGGCATAAATTGTTGATGGTCAAGTAGATATGTCATTCTATTTCTTATCCCCTCGACTTGCTGAGTACAATCGTACTCACTCTTGCTAATAATCTCTTGTCTTAGAGTTTGAACCTCTAAGCTATATGGAGCGATCAAAGGTGGACTTCTCGGACGACGAAGCTACAAACACCTATCCAACTATGTGGATGAAGACTATTATCCATATGAAATTGGTGACTCAAGCTTTGATGGCCCCGAAGAATAAAGTAGCCAAACTAATCTTAGAACAAACTGTAACTTTTGTTATATCGCAACGTCTATATAATTATCTACTGGTTTAAATGTATGTGTGAGACACGATGTATGACTGTTGTTATGTAATATTATGTGAATGTGTGTGATGTAAATCTACTATGTCTCTGTTGTATTATTACTCTGAGGTGACTGTTTTCTGGGAAGTGCAACTTTTCAAGAAATGCGCAGCCAATTGTATCATCCCTCTTTTTGGGGTATGATAGTTCGGATAATCCATACCCTCCCCGTGGACAGTTATATTAATTCCTATATGCTCTTTTTGTTTTAAATAGCTCATGTTTGAAGAAATATCTAGATGGTCCAAATTGTCAGATAGATGGGTATCTTTGCAGTGCAATTTTTACATACAGTAGTTTTCTTTCTTTTATTTAGCTTTCTTTCTCATTCTGTTGCCTCTATTTTTGTTGGTTTATCTACTGTTTCTTTTGTGATAGGTTGAACTTATGAGTGATGATGCAATTTCTGTTCAATCTATTGCACTTTCTAACTGGTTTACAATTTCCAGAGTTGCTGATATATGTTTTTTCTTTTTGCAGTTTGAATCTTATTTTTTATTCATTTGAGTTTACCTCTTGGACATAAGACTGGGAAGAGTGAAACAAGTTTCCATGTATCTTACAGTTCCAATTTTTGTAGAATATGTAAAGAAATGGTTTGATTGCCAACTGAAAGAAGCTTTCAAATTCAGGCTTTGAAACCCCTGTTTTTTTGTGCAGTGCACATGGAGACACTGGGAAGCCGGAGAGCCCCCGGGGCTAAAACTCGGAGGCTTATCGGGGAAAATCCTGGAGGGTCACCGGGGAGCTAGAAACCTCCCGGGGAAAATCCCGGAGGATTACCAGGGATAATCCCGGAGAGTCACCAAGGAGTCGGAGAGCCCCGAGGCTAAAACCCGGAGACTTACCGGGGAAAATCACGGAGGGTCACCGAGGAGCTGGAGACCTCCCGGGGAAAATCCCGGAGGGTTACTGGGGAGCCGGAGACCTCCCAGGGGAGTCCCGACACCTCCCGCGGCCGATCCCGGACGTGTGGGGTCACGTGCTGGTGGCGTGAGGAGCGCCTCAGGAACCGGCAGGGACAGTTGTCAAGCATCCAAGCCCTTCAGCCGGTGAAATGGCGTCAACACCCCTCGATCCGACGGCCATAGCCAGGGCATTTTGGTCTTTTGCATGTTTTGGGGCCTATATATACCCCCCTTGTATCTCATTTGAGAGGATCCAATTCATTTTTTCATACACACAAACAATAGACTCCCTTGGAGACCTCTCTCCCCGAGAGAGCACCTCCCCAGCGGACTCGCGTCTGGAGGGTGCTGACAGAACTAAGGCCCCCACTGGGACCTGAACCTATATAAAAATCATCGTGTCAATCTCTGTGTTTGCCCGACGGGAGGTGACCGGTCGCACGGTCAGCTCGCGTCGCTATACACGTGTTATGCACGTCCGAAGAAACCTGCTGGGGTATTCGTAATACCACGACAGTTGGCGCCGACCGTGGGGATCTCGTGATGAATCACCATGGCTCCCCCCCCGAGAACCAGAGCTCAAGCTCTCTCCCTTTCTGGTGGTGCCGGTCCCAGTGACCCGGTGCCACCTCTGCAAGAAGATGATGCGGCCACGACTCTACTGTCCGGAGACACCCATGGAGAGGAGCCATCTTCCCCTCCTGTGGTCTCCGGTAGGGGGGTCCCCATTTCCAACCTGGTGACCGCGACCGCGCTTGCGGGATCTAGCGCCCCCCAACTCTCCATCCCGGTCTTTGGAGATCCCTTGTTGGGGGCCTTGGTCAAGGGTCAACTCCATGCCAAGCACACCCTGGAGGAGCTATTTCCCGTCTTAGGGCGACCCCCGGCTCCTGCCTACCCGCCCCCATACCCGTTTATGGGGGCAGTGCCTCCGTTCTTTATGGGGCCCCTGGCGGCCTTCCCCGCACCAAGAATGTTTCTCGCGCCCAGGGCTCACCCATGCTCGAAGCCTTCCCCGCTCCGGGGATGTTTCCTACACCAGGAGGCCAGCCCACGCCCGGAACCTTTCTTGTTCAGGGGGGTTATCTGGCATCGGGCCCAGAACCTCCGCGGGTGGCTACCGTCGTGCTAGGGACATCCCTCGCACCGGAGGTAACCCCCGCACCCATGCCCGGGGGCCTTTCCGGGCCGAAGCCCGGGGCCGCTCCAGCGTCTGCGATGGTGGTCACTCTGGGGGCCCTCCCCACACCTGCTCCCGTGGCCGCCGAGAATGCGGACCTGGCGCCAGGCCAAACCCGTGCACAGGTGGCATCCTCTGGGCCGACAGTCCACGTGCATCAGCTCCCTCCTCCCCCGAGGCCGCCCTTGAGGGTGCCCCCAGCGGGTCAGACCCGCTTCACAAGAGAGGAGGTCGAGCGAATGCGTACTGCAAAGTCTGGGGAGACTCCCTCCCGCCACCAGTCGGAACTCTCCCCAACTCGCGGTCACGATGAGATGCGCTCCCTGCCCGATCAGGGGAAGAGACTGGTCAAAGAGGCCACCGCCACCTCTGGGGGTTACCCGGACGTTCAAGAGGTTAGCTCGACTAACCCCGATGAGAAGAGGCGCTACCGCCACGCCGGCGGACCGCTGGGACCCCTCCCCGACTTTGATAACGAGCGCCCATCCCCGGTGAAAGGGGACAGCGACCGAGAATCTCCCAAGGAGGTTGAGGGGGCTAACCAGCCACTGTGCTACTGCCTCCGGTGCCTCCGCTGGCTGCGGCCTTACCGCCCGCCACACATCGAACATTATAACGGTGAGGCCGACCCTTACGAGTTTGTGCAGGTTTACTCCATAGCAATCTCGGCGGCTGGGGGGATGAGACGGTGCAGTGCAACGTCTTCCCTCTCTACCTCACCGGAATCGTCCGCTCATGGTTTTTGAACCTGAGGGCTGGTTCCATCAAGTCCTTAGCACAACTCAAGCGCGAGTTCTGCGCACTACTACAGAAGTGCATTCCACTAACCCTTATTTTCTAACGGTTGTAAGCAATCTAGGAAAAATCCGATAGAATAGGACGACAGCGGCGGAAAACCATCATTTTACTATCGGTTATACACTAATCCAACGTTAGTGAAATGCAAATACTTTTTACTATCGGTTATTACTGTACAAACCGATATAATATATTAAATAGTACTATCGGTTTTCCATTTTTAACTGATAGTGAAATTACTGATTTTTTACTATCGGTTATTACTGTACGAACCGATATAATATATTACAATAGTACTATCGGTTTTTCGTTCGTAACAGATAGTAAAATTACTCACTTTATACTATCGGTTGGTACTGTATTAACCGATATAATATATTGAATAGTACTATCGGTTTTTCTCGGGTAACTGATAGTGAAATTACTGACTTTTTACTATCGGTTATCACTGTACTAACCGATACAATATACTAAATATTACTATCGGTTCAACAACACAAACCGATAGTAAAATGACTTCATATACACTAATGGTTATGGCAGTGGGGACCTTATTTTACTATCGGTTAATGTTGTTGAACCGATAGTAAAATTGGACAGCTTAATTAGGTCGACCCCTGCTCTGCGCTCTACATGTTGGAATCATTTCAGCCGCGCACAACTCCAAGCTAGAGTGATCTGGAGAAGCTAGCTGAGAGGTTGATCATATTTCCATCCCCCTCGGTATTGTTATCTTCTCACACTAGTACAGAAATGCAGTCTTCTATCGGTAAAAAAAACCCTTCTACTATCAGTTTTTGTACCGATAGAGATAGACACGATAGAACAAGACTGGACATTTTCTATCAGTAAATAACCGACAGAAGAAGTTCACTATTCTATCGGCATATTATGAATCTACCGATAGAAAACCCGTCGTATTCTTACGTCCAGCAGTTCGAAAAGTACCACTATTCTAACGGTTAACTACAAGATTACCGACAGAAAAAAGCTTAGTACTCTATCGGCATATTAGGAGTGTACCGATAGAAAACTCGTCGCTAGCGGATTGAAAAGTTCCACTATTCTAACGGTTAACTACAAGATTACCGACAGAAAAAAGCTTAGTACTCTATTGGCATATTAGGAGTATACCGATAGAAAACTCGTCGCTAGCGGATTGAAATGTACCACTATTCTAACGGCTAATTATAAGTTTACCGACAGGAAAACTCACACTATTCTATCGGCATATGACAAGTTTACCGATAGAAAAAAGCTTAGTACTCTATCGGATATGTATGAGTTCACCGGCAGGAAAGGTCAAACTCTTCTAACGGTTAATTTTGATTGTACCGATAGAAAAAAGGACAGTAGTCTCTCGGTTGTTGATGAATTTACCGATAGAGCAATCACATATACAGTACTTTATTTGCATCACAATACAGTACATTCACATATACAGTACAGATGCAATACAGTATAGATTGGATACACAATACAGTACAGATGCAAGGTAAATTCACAGAACAAATTCACACATTAGGCAGTTATTCACATTTATTCACATATGTATGGACAAATACAGATTGCAATCCAATGTGGACATTTATTCACATATATATATTTATTCACATGTATATGAACAGTCTATGCAGAGTACACCAAAAGGAGAAAATTGTCATGCTGGATGGTTGGGTGCTACTTCCTCCATGACATATTGTGCCCAGATTTGTCGAAGATATATAATCTTTGCATTTTCATATTGGTCTTTCGACATGGCGATCTGCAAGCATGTGTGCATACTGAGTAACTAACTTCGATCCTAATTTAGAACGTGACACCCATTTTTGAAATTTGAGTTAGCTATCGATGCTTACCTGGGGGAATCGGGAAAAGTTTGTCTGCACTAGGTCGTACATGTAGCGCAGCACATAAAACCCGCATTCCCACGATTGCGGCTGCTGATGGCACTGAGATAATTGCATATGCGAATACATGTTAGCTATATATTGTTTCCATAAACTAATTAAGCATAAACAAAAAGTCTCGTGAGTACCTCATATTCTTTCCAAGCTAGTAGGGAGCCCTGCGGTGCGGCATGCCTCCCTCCAGCGGACACATATTTATCAAAAGCCCTGCATTTCAGTTAGTATTGCCGGTTAATGTATTATCATTAGCTAGTGAGGTCAAAATTTAAATCAAACATATAAGTTACTTACGCCCCCATATTCCCCTTGAGCACATATTCCATCGATAATCTGTCACGCATCGAATCGAGGTAGTACACCTCGTTCCTCGGCGGACAGATCACGATGAGGATCCAGTGGCCCCTGCATTGTACGTAAAAGAGGACCGCTAGCTCAAAGTACATCTCAGGTGTAACATACAAGATTGAGTTAAATTAGTACGAAATGCACTAACCTTTGGTGGTACGGCACCAGAATGAAGTCCCTGTCCTGCTGCGCCATCAGCGCGCTGGATATGTACTGCTCAGCGTGCGCGGCGTCCTGCTCTAGCATCGTGAGGCTTATTTTCTCTGGGTCGAGGAAACCCACCTTGTCACACGCAGCCTCCGATGCTAGCCTGTACATGCACCTGCATGCGAAGGACGAGATTAATATTAATTTCACAGAAAGTTACTCAGTATTCAAATGAACTGCAACATTAATGCAGAGTTAGCAAACAGAGTTAGAAAACAGCAATACATAGCATCAGCAAACTCACAGGACTCCAGTCCGTATGATGGACATATCGAGCTCCCGCCAGTTGTAGAGGTCGAACAGATCCTCGTGTGCCACGGATATAGTCCCGGGCTCACGGTGGAACTGCCCAGGCCTGTAGGGAACTAAGAAGTTCAGGCTGCGCCGAGCTCGATGTAGGTACCAGTCGTGGAGGTCTCTGGTTGATCGATCCAATTTCCGCAAAGATGCCTCCGACAGGAGTGGGAGCGTGTTCGTGAACGTCCGCGGCAGTCCCTGTCGCCCTTTGCCCTTGCCTTTGCCGCCCTTGCCTTTTGCCGGGGACTGAGCGCGTACCTTCGAAGGCAAGGGCGAGGTGATGGCGGCTTTCTTCTGAGGTGGAGGCGTGGATGCGCTGGGTGGGGTCGAGGCCGTCTTTGATGTGTCCAGGTTCGCACGAGATCGGCCCTCATGCCCTGAGCTGGGGGCGCAGTCCCCTGGTAGCCCCGCGGCAGGCCACTTCAATTAATGAGCACGTATGTTAGATTATGCAAGTTGAGTGTACTGAGTAGGATGTAATCTAAAATGTGTAGGATTTACCGGTTGTATTACAAGACACTTCTTGGGCCACTGTACGTAGGAGCCCACTGCCTCGGCAAGTGTCTGCAGTTCCTCTGTTGGGACTGGCAACGGAGAATCGTTGTAGCCCGGCATGGCCATGTCCACCTGTACCTTTGCGAAACCCAACCGCAGAGGTACACAGTGGACCCGGACATCCGGCCCAGACGGATATACGAAGCCGTGTCCAACCACTTCCTGCCCGGCGCCTACGTGATTCTGTAGGATGCAGCCCTCCGGCCCCTGCAAATTTGTAACAATTAAAATAGGTTAGCGAAACAACTCTAACAGAATGGGAGTGGCATCAACTTAAGTGCACAGATGAAGGCTTGCAGTACCTCAAGTAGATCCACTGGATCCGCGAGTACCTTCGAAGCGCAACTGCTTATCCGACCCCGCGGGGTACCGTCGTCCTGGGGATCCGCATCTAAACTCTTGGCCAGCAATGTTTCTCTCAACCGTGCAAACTCTTCCCTCATTTGTGCGACCTCGGTCTGCACCTCAGACTGTACCTCAGCCCGTATCTCAGCCCGCATCTCCGCCCGTATCTCCTCCCGTACCTCAGCCCGTATCTTATCGGAGAGGTCAGCTTCCTTTTCCTTCCAGGTGCGGGCCTTCTTCCTCGGTGGAGCCGGATCTACGAAACCGGCCTTCCACGACACAATGGCTCCCACGGCCCGTGTCCGCCCGGGATGCTCCTTATTTCCTAGAGCTCGGGTGAGGATGTCGTTCTCCCTCTGTGGGGTAAACAATCCCTCCGCTGCGTCCTTCTCAAAAGAGATCTGTTACATTTGAAGGTACCTTGTGAGACAAATTGCCTTATATACACTTGTGCGCACACAGTTTACGAGGTTAGCCAACTTACCATTCGCCTCACAACATCGGCGTCCCCAGGGGTTGCGAACTGCACAGACCCCGTGGACGACACGGACCCCCTCCCCCTCCACCATCGCTTGCACCTCTCATCCCTGATCTCGGAGAGCGGCAACTCAGGGGTGTCCATGACAGGATTTTGTTCGTCTTCCTTCTTCCACTGTTCCTCCTTCCCCGCATAGCCCCGGGATCCGAGCCGATGCGGGTGGTCGTTCCTCTTCTGGATCGCCCTATTCTTCTCGCTAAGGGCCTTGAACTCCTCAGTCCCCTTCTGCTTGGTGAATTCCTCCCATACCTCCTCCGATATGAAGGGGTACTTCTCGCAAGGAGATTTCCCCGCAGCTAGGAAGTTACTGACGAGCCAGCTCTTAAAGGTTTTCCATGTTCCGTTCATGTCCTTCAAGCAGGCAGTCCTAGGTGTATCGTCGGGGATGTTCCACTTAGCCTGTTTCCGAAAAATGCATACAATTAATCACGAGTTAGTTAAACTTTAGTATAAGCCAAGAGAACGTGATTACGAAAGAGTTCAGCGATTTCAGTTCATTTAACCTTCACTTCCGCCCACAACCTATCCCTCTCGTCCGCCGTCACGTCCTTCCAGCTCTGGACGGTGATCTTCACCCTTTCTTTCGCCAACAGCCCAACGTAGGCCGCGTACCTCCCAGCATTCTTTCCAATCGGCCTCCCAAATTGGTTGAACTCACAAGAAAGATCAGTGCGTTTGGCCAAACGCCCCAACGTCGTCGCGCCTCGCCCCACCCTCTTGCGCTGGGATGTAACAGCCCCATCTTCAGTAGTTACGATGGGGTTGGCCCTAGTCGAACCACTAGTACCATCCGATGAAGACGACGACATGTCTTGCCCTACAAAACCTTCAACAAACCATATATATGGCAATTAATTCGCCTTGGACTTCCATAACTCAGCCCAGGACTGGAGACTAACTAGGGCGGCAAAAGGGAAAATAATACAAAAAGAAAGACATGCATAAATTACTTACTGAACTCTTCAGAAATATTTTCTATCGGTAAACACATGAGCTGCCGATAGACCATAACAATTACCTCCACACAAGACAATTTTTCTATCGGCAAACACGTGAGATACCGATAGAACATAACAATGTTCTCTACATATGGAATTTTGTTGACAAGCCACCATTCACTGTCATCACATAACATTCTCGATGATTTGCTACACTAATTAATATTCATGGGCCAGCATTATTATTTCACACGTAAATATGCACACAAGCATCTAAGTGCTACTGTGCATAATCTTTAGCCTAGCCTGTATGTGAGTCATCAGGACTTCACAGCTATTAGGTTGGGAAAAGTCATGTATATAGGCATTTGAAACATATACATCGAAGACCCATCCACATTGCCATATATTCATACGAAGTGAGTAAAAATTCCCAACCAAACTAGTACATTGCATGGCTCATGTCCTTCCAGATCCAAATTAAGTTTTACTACTTGTGCAGAAAATTTTCTATCGGTAAACACATGAGCTGCCGATAGAATATGTGTAAGAACACCTCCAACATATAATCTGCATTACATGGCAGTTGGATACAATTGATCACACATACAGCAGTATAGAGAAGTTAAAATCTCAAAACAGGTTCATTACAGCACTGGAACATATTATGTAAACCCTAATTAAAATCAACATTGCCTGCGGAATGTACATAAGCCAACACAATAGGGAACCCTAGTGTAATTGCAAAACTCCAAGAATTAGTACGTGCAAAACACTAGGATCAAATAAAGAAGATGCTGGAAATAGAACGACGAATTAGGGTATTTACGGCGGCGATCAGTTCTGGTGATGCAGAGGCGGTGTAGAACGCAGCAGCGGCGGGCGAAGGACGAAAATAAGAACCGGTGGCAGTGACGAACCAGTGTCCAGCCGGCGATCGTCGTGTGGGAGAGAGGAAGTGAGTGCTCACGGCGGAGGTTGGGGTTTTCTTCGCTCTCAAAGAGACGCAGTGCTCTAAGGTGGAACTGTTCGAGTGGAGGGAAACTAAAGGGCCGTGTACGAGAAATAAAGTAGCGGAGGAACTTTTCTATCGGTATAACAAAATGATACCGATAGACTTATGTAATTTTCTATCGAAACAACAAAATAATACCGATAGAAAAAGTAAATTTCCCGGAAAAATATTCGAATTAGTGATTGCATTTTTCTATCGGTATAAACAATAAAATCCCGTGAGACCAATTTTCCACAGAAAATTTTTTTAAAGTGCTTGAGATTGGGTGCCATTTTTCTATCGGTAAAAACAACAAAATACCGTGAGAGTAATGAAAAGGTGCCCTTTTCTATCGGTATAAACAAAAAAATCCCGTGAGCCCAATTTTCCCCAGAAAATTTTTTTGATTAAGTGCTTGAGATTTGTGTGCCCTTTTTCTATCGGTAAAAACAACAAAATACCGTCAGAGTTATGAAAAGGTACACAATTTAACATCAAACAGACCGTGGTTGAAAGCTGCAGAATGTTAAAGAAAGAGGGAAGATAGCCGGAAAATTGGAAAATTGACATAAAAAGAAATTGTTCATTCATTGTTGTTTTATCACTTACATAAAAAATAAAACCCAAAATGCTAGGTCAAGGGGTGGTCTTAGCCCTGGCTGCATGTAGAATAGAGTCAGTTAGACTTGCAGCCAGGACGCAGGACTCCTCTAGCGACAAGTTGTCCCTAGGATCAACTACTACCGCGTCAAGAAGGCCTGCGACCTCCGTCAGCTTCGCTATGGTATCCTTCATAGTCAAACCGCAGCCAGCGATGGTCATATCCGCGGCTTTCTTCTCCTCGCGAAGACGCCTCGTCCTCGCCCTAGCATTGTCACCATCCGTCTTCATGCGCTTAATGCGCTGGAAGAGATCGTCAAGGTCAAGCCGTAGCTGAGTGTGCTTGTCTGTAAGGAGCTTGTGCTCCTCCTGGAGGGCCCTCAGGTCAGCCTTCACTTTGGCAGTGTCTTCCACGGCTACCATTCCCTGTGCAAATCAACAGGTCAAGAATGAACTGAACATGGATTAACAATACAGGGGTAAACCGAGGAGATTTAGGGTTCTTACCGGGGAGGCCGTGGATGACGATCCCATGGAGGTTGCCATTGTGAAAGAGAAGATGAGGAGTCCAACCGTTCGAGAATTAGAAAAACAACAAAATACCGCGACGCATGGCGAGGTACTTATAGAGTTTCCAAGGCGACGCATGGCGACACGGTTGAGAATTCGAAGCGGTAGAGTATTCTTCTATCGGTAAAAACAGGAAAAAACCGTCAGACAACAAATACCGTGAGACAAATGAATTTATTCTAACGGTAAAATAGAACAATACCGATAGAAAACGTTTTGAAGTGCCTGAGAGAAGATGTCCTTCTCTATCGGTATAAATAACAAAATACCGTCAGAAAAAAGGGATTTTTGAAGAGGCTGCGATGAGATTTTTGCAAGTGCTATTTGAAGGGAAGAATTAAATATTTACAGGATAAAGGTACTGTACATGTTAGAACTCATGCTGTGGAGTAAAATTGAGATGTATTAATGCTGTGAACTAGCTTATCATTAAATTCTAAAGAAAAATGTACTGCCTGATGTATTAATGATAAGTTCCTCACCTTGCTGCAGAACTTGTGGGCTGTTTGCTTGGCATTTATCCCTGAAATAGAAATTAATCATCAATGGTTCTCAACCCCTAATCCTTCTTCGTGGTCATCTCGCAGATACGTTGTTTCGTCGATATCTTCAGTACGGATAGATTGAATGTCCTCTAAAAATGGAGGTATTTCATCGAATTGGTTATACTCCTCTTCGTCGACAACATCTTCGACCCCAACAATACGTCTCTTGCTGTGGAGGACAACATGCAAGTTTGGATTGGCCGGGTCAACGATGTAGAATACCTGTGTGGCTTGCTTTGCAAGTATGAATGGATCGTCTTGGTGTCCGACTCTACCAAGATTGACGAGAGTAAACCCGTAACTGTCAACTTGAACACCTCGAGGGATTTCGACCCATTGGCATCGAAACAGGGGAATCTTAAGTAATCCGTAATCGAGCTCCCATATTTCGTCAATAACACCGTAATATGAGTTCAGCGCCCTTACTGACCTGGCATCCTCGGAAATAGCAAACAGTGTCACTCCGCTACATTGCGTGCTACTCTTGGCGTCTTGAGCTCTTGTCTAAAATGAATACCCATTGATGTCGTACCCCTGCCAAGTCCCTACAGTGAATCTTGGGCCTCTAGCCAACCATGTCACAGTTTCACTTACGGAGCCCTCGGCAGCTCGCGTGACTCTTTCTTGGATCCACTCAGCAAATTTCCTGTTATGTTCTCTGCTTACCCAAATGTCTGACTTCGAAGGATTCTGTGACCGTAACATTACCTTGTGCTCGTGTATGTATGGCTCGACCTCCGTCATGTGTTGTAAGACCCAAAAATGTGATTTTGCGTACACATCACGAGCGGGGACGATAGCTTTGAATCCAATCGTTCCAATTCCCTCAAGCCTACCCTCGTGTCGGGACCTAGGAACACCAATTGGGTCAACCCCGGCCATATAATCTGTGCAAAATTCAATCACCTCCTCGGCGGCATAACCTTCCATGATACTCCCCTCGGGTCGACGACGAGTCCTTACGTATCCCTTCAATACACCCATAAATCTCTCAAATGGATACATGTAGCGCAGGCACACAGGTCCACAAAACTTAATTTCTCTGATAAGGTGAACAATCAGATGGACCATAACATCAAAAAAGGATGGAGGGAAATACATCTCGAGCTGACAAAGAGTTGTAACCACGTCGCGTTGCAAAGCGTCCAATCCATCGGGATCAATTACCTACGAGGACACAGTTGCGCTAAATATTCATATCAGAAAAATCTTCTCATTAAGCTCCACAAATGGAGGTAGTGAACTTATAGTACGAGTGCACGTACTTACCTTGGAAGATATTGCGTTGAAGAAATAACATAGGTTTGTGATTGTCTCTCTGACTTTAACTGGGAGAATGCCTCTGATAGCAATGGGAAGCATCTGTGACATCAAGACATGACAGTCGTGGGACTTCATGCCAACCAGTCTTAGGTCCTTCATAGACACAAGTTTTTTCAAGTTCGCGGAGTACCCACATGGAACTTTAACACCGTGCAGGCACCGACAGAGTTCTGTTTTTTCGCTCTTGGACAACGTGTAGCAGGCCGGGGGGAGGTATGTACGCTTTCCATTCTCTAAAGGTGCAAGCTCAGTCCTTATCCCCATTTCCACCATGTCACGACGAGCTTTCACACCATCCTTTGTCTTTCCCGGAATGTTCAACAACAAACCAATCAAACTGTCACAGACATTTTTCTCTACATGCATGACGTCAAACCTCGAGAAAAAAATGTTTGCAGCTCCAGTGTTTCTGACCGGTAAGGAGATTTACTCACGCGTGAACGACATCAAAGTTGAGTTCGGTAAGCATTCCCGTTAAATGATTTCCTCTTCTTACGGTACGTGTGATGCACCGGAAGAAACCTGCGGTGACCCATGTACACTGTTTTCCGGCAGTTTCGCAGCCAGATGCTCTCAGTTTCATCTAGGCAAATAGGGCAAGCCTTGGCTCCTTTCGTACTATACCCCGACAAATTGCCGTAGGCAGGAAAATCATTTATGGTGCAAAATATCAGGGCTCGCAAGATGAAATTCTCTTTCTTGTATGCATCCCACACCTGCACACCCTCGCTCCACAATTTCTGTAAGTCCTCGATTAAAGGTGCTAGAAACACGTCAATATCATTTCCGGGTTGTCTGGGTCCTGAGATTAGTAACGCCATCATGATGTACTTGCGCTTCATGCATAACCAAGGAGGAAGATTGTAGATGCATAAAAGAACCGGCCAAGTGCTGTGCCGGCTGCTCATATTACCATGTGGGTTCATACCATCTGTACTCAGCCCGAACCTTACATTCCTAAGTTCACCGCCGAACTCAGCAAATGTTCTGTTGATGTTTCTCCATTGAATAGAATCAGCTGGGTGTCTCAGTTTTCCGTCTTGTTTCCGGGCTTCAGCATGCCAACGCAAGTGCTTCGCGACTTTCGGATTTGCAAACAGCCGCTTCAATCTAGGTATCACAGGCAAGTACCACACAGTTTTTGCCGGGGGCCCTTTCCTTACCTCGTGACGTTCACTGTCAATCCGGTCCCTACGCGTATACCTCGATGCGCCGCATCTTGGACAAACATGCAAACTGGAGTACTCGTTACGGTACAACACACAATCATTTGGGCATGCGTGTATTCTTTCGATTTCCATTCCCAACGGACACAACAGTTTTTTGGCTTGGTAAGTAGATCTTGGCAACTCATTTCCCTCTGGAAGCATGTCCGCTAGAAGATCTAATAGTGCCGTGAAACTCTTATCACTCCAACCGTTTCCTGCCTTCAAGTTATATAATCTCAGCACAGAAGACAGTTTTGTAAATGTTGCACATCCAGGGAACAGAGGCTTCTCAGAGTCAGCAATCAGTTTCTCAAATTCATAGAAGTCATTTTCGTTGTAATCTTCCTCTACATCACGTAACATCTCATCTAGATTGTCATCATCATCATCTACGTGCACATCGGAATTAACATTACCAAAATTGGGATGATCATCGATATTATTGCAATCCACATCCGAGTCGTGCTGATTGGTAGTAGTGGTGCTTGTTTCCTCAAGATCTTCGCCATGCCATATCCAACGGGTGTATCGCGCGTTAAAACCACGACGAATCAAATGACTCTTAATTTGATCAGAGTTGCTAAACCTCTTCAAGTTCATACAATCTGTACAAGGACAGAGCATATTTTTCTCTCCCTTCCTCTCCTTTTGTTGCTCAGCAAATTTAATAAACTCATTCACACCATCCAAATATTCAAGAGTAGTACGTTTTATTCCATACATCCAATATTTCCTGTCCATCTACAATTAACAAAATTTAACGAGTAAGCCATGCATGAAACCTGCCCGATTAAGTTATGTATATGTACATGTACAGCCTCTTACAACAGATACATGTGTTGAACCCTAGCCTGACGAAATTAACACTAATTAACCTAGCTAACTACACAATACAAGCTAGTTAGCTCCTAAAACATGACGCATTTCCAGCTACCAAGCTCCCAAGCTTAGAGCTACAAACTTGGAACTACACAATACAGCTAGCTTGCAAGTAGAGAGGAAGGGAGATCTAGAGGGAGAGAGAGATAGGTGTCGACGATTAAGCATACCTTAAAGAGAGGGGCGCAATCAACTTCCCTCCAGCCTGCGCTGATCACCCTAGCAGTGTAGCTGGAACTTTCGTCACAAACAGAGGGACACAGAGTGCAACAGAACAAATTAAAGAGCAGCTCCGCAATGGTCGACTGGGGTTTTCCTTAGGTAATTTGCCGCTCACATATTCTATCGGTAAAAACACACACATACCGTTAGAGAATATACATTACTAAGCAAATATATGTATTTTTCTATCGGTAAATATGTGCATTTACCGTTAGAATATGCATGACTAAACAAATATATGTGCTTCCTATCGGTAAATATGTGTATTTACCGTTAGAATATGCATGACTGAACAAATATATGTATTTTTCTATCGGTAAATATGTACATTTACCGTTAGACTATGCATGACTAAACAAATATATGTGTTTCCTATCGGTAAATATGTGTATTTACCGTTAGAATATGCATGACTGAACAAATATATGTATTTTTCTATCGGTAAATATGTGCATTTCCGTTAGAATATGCGTGACTGAACAAATATATGTGCTTCCTATCGGTAAATATGTGTATTTACCGTTAGAATATGCATGACTGAACAAATATATATGTTTTCCTATCGGTAAATATGTGTACTTACCGTTAGAGGAGGTACTGTCACCAAACTGGGACAAACATGCACATGCCATTTCTCACATTCAAGGAATCATATCAATGTAACATCAAACAGATCTTACATCAAACGGATCTTAACTAGAAGATAAAGCAATATATTTCAAGAAATGCTAATTTGTGGATTAACTAGGAGACACAAAAATACTTTTCGTAGGTAGTTGGGACTTCATCTTGCCAAAGAAATTACACATGCCAGTTCACAAATTCAGGTACAAACATACACATGCCAGTTCACCAATACAAATTCAGGTACAAACATACACATGCCAGTTCACAAATTGAAGTGCATGTCTGAAACAGCAGTACAAATACACACCTACCTACCAATACAATTAAATACACAAATGCTCCCTGCACATTCAAGTTCATGTCCCAATTAGCAATACATGATACACAAATATACAACAATATACAAATACAACAATTCACACATTCGATGTATATTACAAAAGCCACGTCTGAAATTAACAACAGATCACGACGAGGACCCAGTGGCCCATACATGCATTTTACATAAAAGGGAACCTTTGCAGGTTGCCACAATGCAACTACCGACTACAAGTTAGACCTGATACATCACAAATCCATTCATCCAAAACAGCAAATGTCTGAACCACATTGGACTTAACCATAGGAGTTCAGTTCGAAGACGCCCGAGGAGCTGGAACTGCCGTCGACATACATTTGTACGTAATGGTGATTTCCTCGGACTCAAACTCGATCAACTCAACTCAACTCAACTCAACTCCATTAACAAAAAGAACCTACCTTCCAAGATGTTGTTCTGTGTAGTGATGGTGTAGAATGGCTGTGCAAATAACAACAATTCTTCTTCTCCAAGCAGGTAAGCATCTGGCCACAAGCTGGTGCATGCAAAAACATGTAAGATGCTTTCTATAGGTCCTGATTTGAGAAACACGCCGGGCTTAAGCATCTTCTCGACCGAGCCAACCAAGATCTCGCCCTTCACGTCCTTCCAGCTCTCGACGGTGATCTTCACCTTTTCTTTCGCCAACAAGCCAACATAGGCAGCGTACTGCGATGAAGAACCGTGAAATACGTTGCCCCCCACGAGCATCATCCAAGGACCTGAACAGATCATAATCATATTGAAAAGAAGACACATCAAAATGAAGGATACAAAAAAAGCAGAATTATTGCCATAATCGGATTAGAATAATCTAACAATATTGCAGAAATTTTACGTACCTTCCTTGGGATGCCGACGTCTAGAGGGCGTCGATGGAGGTGCGGAGGTGCAGCGGTCCCCTGTAGAGGTGCGCCGGCCGTCCATGGAGCTTACGGGTTAGGACTACGAGCCCAGATGAACTGTGAGAATGAAAGAGACATACCCGTGTATTTATACAATTATATATTTTCTATCGGTAAGAAAACAGAATACCGTTAGTAATAAAAACATCTGTAGAAGCCGAATGGTTCTATCGGCAAAACAAATATTACCGATAGGAATTTTTGTACATACTCTATCGGTCTGTACGTACATTGCCGATAGAATATTACTAGTTGTAGAAGGCCAACAGTTCTAAGATATTTTGTGCAATATTCTACCGGTATAAACATGCATTACCGATAGAATAAAACTATTAGAAGACGAACAGTTCTAAGCAATTTTCTATATATTCTAACGGTAAAAGAATCCATTACCGATAGAATAAAAATATTTGTAGAAGGTCAACTATTCTATCGGCGAACTACATATTGCCGATAGGAACTTTTAATATATTCTGTCGGTATATTCATATAGTAGCGATAGAATAAGTCTAGTTGTTGAAGTCGACCAGTCCTATCGGCGCACAACATTCTTCCGTCAGTACTTATGCATCTCTTCTAACGGCAAATATGTTCATCACCGCTAGAGTAAATCATACTATTTATTCTATCGGTAAGTTTCTTAGAAACCGATAGGGAAAATACATCCGTCGGGCTTTTTTGCCCACGAGGCACATTTTCTATCGGTTTTGTGCTGTTTCGCTAATAACCGATAGAAGATAGGGGTTAGTAGACTGCATTTCTGTACTAGTGTCATCACCTCTCTCTCTCTCTATCACTCTTTCACACTCTCCCTCTCTCTCTACTTGCAATTCATTAAACTAGATACATGTATCTCCAAGCTAGCTAGAAGGCTGGGTTGGCTAGCTAGCTATAGCTTGCTGAATTTAAGCAGCTAGCTAGCTGGCTCTTCCAATTAATGCATGCATCAAGTTAATTAGGGTTTCATATATACAAATCCATTTAATGTAATTAAACAGCTCATGCATGTACACACATATGGCCTAGCTAATTATGTTTCATTCATATATGCATGCCCTGAGTCATTAATTATTTATTTGATTTGTCAATTTTGTGAAATAATTGTAGATGGACCGAGAATATTGGATGTATGGAATAAAACGTACTACTGTTGAGTATTTGGAGGGTGTGAATGGATTTATTAAATTTGCTGAGCAAGAGAAGGCGAAGAAGGGAGAGAAAGATATGCATTGTCCTTGTATAGATTGTATGAACTTAAAAAGGTTCGGCAACTCTGATCAGATTAGGAGTCATTTGATTCGTCGTGGTTTTAACGCACGCTATACCCGTTGGATATGGCATGGTGAAGATCTTGAGGAAACGAGCACTACCGCTACCACTCAGCAGCACCCGGAAGTGGATTGCAGTAATGATGATCATGATCAAAACATTGATAATGTTCATTCGGAAGTCCATGTAGATGACGACAATTTAGATGAAATGTTACGTGATGTAGAAGAGGACTACAGCGAAAACGATTTAGCTAAATTTCAGAAATTAATTGTTGATTCTGAGAAGCCTTTGTTCCCCGGATGTGAAACATTTACAAAGTTGTCTTCTGTGTTGAGATTATATAACTTGAAGGCAAGCAACGGTTGGAGCGATAAGAGTTTCACGGTGCTATTGGATCTGTTAGCGGACATGCTTCCAGAGGGAAATGAGTTGCCAAGATCGGTTTACCAGGCCAAAAAACTATTGTGTCCGTTGGGAATGGAAATCGAAAGAATACATGCATGCCCAAATGATTGTGTTCTGTACCGTAACGAGTACGAGGATTTGCATGTTTGTCCAAGATGCGGTGCATCGCGGTATAAGCATGGGGACAAAATTTATCACAATGGATGTGATGAGGTAAAGAAAGGGCCTCCGGCCAAAACTGTGTGGTATTTGCCTGTGATTCCCAGATTGAAACGGCTGTTTGCAAATCCGAAAGATGCGAAGTACTTGCGTTGGCATGTTGAAGGTCGGAAACAAGACGGAAAACTAAGACATCCAGCTAATTCCATTCAATGGAGAAACATTAACAGAACATTCGGTGAGTTTGGCGGCGAAGTGAGGAATATAAGGTTTGGGCTGAGTACGGATGGTATGAATCCACACGGAAATATGAGCAGTCGACATAGCACTTGGCCGGTTCTTTTATGCATCTACAATCTTCCTCCTTGGTTATGTATGAAGCGGAAGTACATCATGATGTCGTTACTAATTTCAGGACCCAGACAACCCGGGAATGATATTGACGTGTTTCTATCACCGTTAGTCGAGGACTTACAAAAATTGTGGAGCGAAGGGGTGCGGGTGTGGGATGCACATAAGCGAGAGAATTTCATGTTGCGGGCCATGATATTTTGTACCATAAATGATTTCCCGGCCTATGGAAATTTGTCGGGGTATAGTACGAAAGGAGTCAAGGCTTGTCCTATTTGCCTGGATGAAACTGACAGCATGTGGTTATCGAACTGCAGAAAAACAGTGTACATGGGTCACCGCAGATTCCTTCCGATGCATCACGCCTACCGTAAGAAGAGGAAGTCATTCAATGGGAAGCCTGAGAAAGGATCAGCCCCAGTGTTTGTGACTGGTAAGGAGCTTTACTTGCGCGTGAAGGACATCAAAGTTGAGTTCGGTAAATGTTCTAAACCTCCAGGAAAAAATGTTTGGAAGAAGAGATCGATTCTTTGGGATCTGCCATATTGGGAGCACTTACAAGTTCGACATTGCATTGATGTCATGCACGTAGAGAAAAATGTTTGTGACAGTTTGATTGGTTTGTTGTTGAACATTCCAGGAAAGACGAAAGATGGCATCAACGTTCGCCGTGACATGCTCGACATGGGCATAAGGACTGAGCTTGCACCGTTGGAGAAGGGAAAGCGGACATACCTCCCCCCGGCCTGCTATACTTTGTCAAAAAGAGAAAAAACAGAACTCTGTCAGTGCCTACATGGTGTCAAAGTTCCATGCGGGTATTCTGCGAACTTGAAAAAACTTGTGTCCATGAAAGACTTGAAACTGGTTGGTATGAAGTCCCATGATTGTCATGTACTGATGTCACAAATGCTTCCCATTGCTATCAGAGGCATTCTCCCAGTCAAAGTCAGAGAGACAATTACAAAGCTATGTTATTTCTTCAACACAATATCTGGCAAGGTACGTAAGCGTGTACTCCTAGCAAGTTAATTAGCTCCATTCGTGGAACTTGTCAGATTTTTTGGATCTGAATATTTGCTGCAACTGTGTCCTTGCAGGTAATTGATATGGATGGACTGGACGATTTGCAACGCGATGTGACTACCACTCTTTGTCAGCTGGAGATGTATTTCCCTCCATCCTTTTTTGATGTTATGGTCCATCTAATTGTTCACCTTGTCAGAGATATTAAGTTTTGTGGACCCGTGTTCCTGCGCTACATGTATCCATTTGAGAGATTTATGGGTATCTTGAAGGGATATGTAAGGAATCGATATCGGCCTGAGGGCAGTATTATTGAAGGTTATGCCGCGGAGGAGGTGATCGAATTTTGCACCAACTATATGTCCGGGGTTGACCCAATTGGCGTTCCTACGTCTCGGCATGAGGGCAGGCTTCAGGGCATTGGAACGATTGGATTTAAAGCAGTCGTCCCCTCTAGTGATCTGTATGCAAAAGCCCATTTTTGGGTCTTACAGCACATGACGGGGGTGGAGCCATACATACACGAGCACAAGGAAATGTTACGGAAACAGAATCCCTCGAAGCCAGAGATTTGGGTCACCAGAGAACATAATAGGAAGTTTGCTGGGTGGATCGAAAATAGAGTCCTGCAAGCTTCTGAGGGCGATGTAGATGAAGATGTTACATGGTTGGCCAGAGGGCCTAGATTTACTGTAGGGACTTGGCAGGGGTATGACATCAACGGCTATTCATTTTACACAAAAACTCAGGACGAGAAGAGTGCTATGCAATGTAGTGGAGTGACACTACTTGCTATTTCGGAGGATGCCAGGGCAGTAAGAGCACTCGACTCATATTACGGTGTTATTGAGGAAATATGGGAGCTCGATTATGTATTACTTAAGATTCCTCTGTTTCGATGCCAATGGGTCGAAATCCCTCGAGGTGTTAAAGTCGACAATTATGGGTTTACTCTAGTCGATCTCAGTAGAGTCGCACACAAAGATGATCCATTTATACTTGCTGAGCAAGCCACACAGGTGTTCTACATCGTTGACCCGGCCAACCCAAAGTTGCACGTTGTCCTTCACAGTAAGAGACGTATTGTTGGGGTCGAAGACGTTGTGGATGAAGAAGAGTACGATCAGTTCGACGAACTACCTCCATTTTTAGATGGAATCCTTCAATCTGTCCCTACCGAAGATATTGACGAAACAAGTTACCTGCGAGACGACCACGAAGAAGGATTATGGGTGGACAACCATTCTTGACTAATTTGCAATATGTAAGTGACGTATATTACTTGGATCGAAGAATGTTCAAATCAATTTTCAAAAATTCTTTGGGAAAACATACGTGATGCATTGAGAATCATTTCTGCAAATTTTCATTTCAATTGGAGTATATACTTGATTTGAGCAATAATTGATTCTTTTCATAAATATATATGAAAACTGCAAATTTTCATTCCATGATTGGTCTTTATTGTTATTTTATTTCAAAATTATTGCAAGCCATTTGCATGGGGTTTCAGGTGTCTTTACAAGTGCAAAATGATGTACTGAGACCCATCTGTATTTGTTCTCAGGAAATACCTTTAGATCAATTTAACAGTATTATACTATCGGTTTCAACCTCCAAACCGATATGAAATTAACATATACTATCGGTTTACTGTCATAACCGATAGTAAATACAATACAAAATGATGTACTGAGATCCTCTGTAATTCTTCTAAGGGAAATCCTTTAGGGTCAATGAAATTGTATTTTACTATCGGTTATAACTGTGAAACCGATATGAAATTAAACTATACTATCGGTTTATAGTTCACAACCGATAGTGATTTACACTGTGTTATGCTCCCCTGTTCTTATTTTACTATCGGTTTACTGTTCACAACCGATAGTGATTTACACTGTGTTATGATCCCCTGTACTTAGTTTACTATCGGTTTACTGTTTACAACCGATAGTGATTTACACTGTGTTACGAAAACCCTAACTTACATGTTTGTACTATCGGTTTTGTGGTGATGAACAGATAGTAAATATTCATTTAATAGGTTATAACCTGCACGATTTTCCCTCCAGTGCAACTGATCACATTCCAAATCGAAAAATACTCGCGCGGAAAACCCTAGAATCGCCGACGTTCGCTTCTTCGCTCCTCTGCGCCACTGGTTCTCCACCGCCTCCGGCATTGCATTGCGCCACCGCCTCCGGCCACTCCACGATCCACTGTAAGTGTTCTTGACCAAATCGCTCGCGTGTATTGCTTAATTCTGTATGCAATGGTTCATATCCCGTTCCATGGATTACAAATAGAAACCTAGAGTAAAATTCATGAACGGTATACACCTATCTGAAATTGTTTCCTGTGATGATTGTAAAGAACAAACCTGAATATTGGATGAACCGATAAGCTCGGTGAAGATAGTTTGAATTGCATTTGCATTAAACTGGGGTTCTTTTTGTATGGAACTAAGCTCTTAGTTAATCTAATTGCAAATTTAGAACTATGTGTAGACTTTGGTGTCAAAAATCTGTGTTTTGGCTACTAACTGCAATGCTAAATTGGATATTTCAGTGACTGAGCCTTACGCCATTCTTCAATTTCTAGAATTTGTGTTGTTTCTGTATGAATGGACAGGACTGGGGTGATTGAAGCTATGAATTGAAGTCTTATTCTGTCATTGATTGCTTTGTCTGGCTCTTAGTCACTTGCGTATTTGAATGTTTATCTACTGCTTGTGCATTCTGTGATTGCTGCTTGAAGTAGAGCTAGTGAAGAAATGAAATTGATTATATGATCTTTTGGCTTTCTTCTGAGTTGGTGGGAGATTGAAGTTTCTATTTCAGTTCTCTCCTTACTTGTGTCGTCCAAATTAGCAAGTCGTATTCTAGACAGCTGATTGATCAGTTGTTATCTTGAATTCTCTCCAGCATTGGTTTGACTACCCTTCTTGTATTAACTTAAAATTGGTTGGTTGTTTAGGCTTTGAGGTTATTTGAGAGAGAGACGATCATCTTGAGTCTGTGTGTTTGTTCCCCGGATTTGCCGTGTAGGCTATAGTTGAGAGGCTATTGGGGAGCGGTCTTTGTTAATTCCTTGCATGATCAATTCATTGATACCGTCAATAGGTGTATGCGTTTTAAGTTAATACATGAACTACAAAATTCATGAACTACAAACTTGATAGCTATGAGAATGACAGAATTGATGAAAATCATAGCATACAGTGTAGTTCACTATCGGTTTCTTACTCAGAACCGATAGTAAATACCATAAACTGATTTTTCTGTTAATTATATCCCATTTTCTAATTTTCATCTCAAATTTAGGTTCATTTATTTTTTAACATACCTTATGTTCCTGCTGAGCAATTACTTTCTGTTCCTGCTGAGCAATTTTTGAAATTTTTCCTAATGCTGACTTGATTACTATCGGTTTGACTTGGAAAACCGATAGTAAATAGTAGTGCCATCATAGTTTGCACAGCTAATATGAATTTTCTGTGAATGACTTCCCATTTTCTAATTTTCATCTCAAATTTAGGTTCATTTATTTTTTAACATACCTTATGTTCCTGCTGAGCAATTACTTTATGTTCCTGCTGAGCAATTTTTGAAATTTTTCCTAATGCTAACTTGATTACTATCGGTTTGACTTGGAAAACCGATAGTAAATAGTAGTGCCATCATAGTTTGCACAGCTAATTTGAATTTTCTGTGAATTACTTCCCATTTTCTAATTTTCATCTCAAATTTAGGTTCATTTATTTTTTAACATACCTTATGTTCCTGCTGAGCAATTACTTTATGTTCCTGCTGAGCAATTTTTGAAATTTTTCCTAATGCTAACTTGATTACTATCGGTTTGACTTGGAAAACCGATAGTAAATAGTAGTGCCATCATAGTTTGCACAGCTAATTTGAATTTTCTGTGAATTACTTCCCATTTTCTAATTTTCATCTCAAATTTAGGTTCATTTAAATTTTAATAGACTTTATTTTCCAGCAGAGAGATTAGCATAGTTTGCACTACTAATCTTTTAAATTTTCCTGAATATAGACCTTAGTATTATCGGTTTTCCTTTTAAAACCGATAGGAAATATAGTATTTGTTAGTTTGCACTGCTCATCTGAATATTCTGTGAATTACTTTGTCATGTACCTTTCTTCATATCAATTGGATGGTTTGTTTATGGTATTTTAGGTAAAGCCATGTCGGCATCTTCCTCGGCTGATACTAGTGATTCGGCGAGGGCGAACGTAGATGGCGCTGCCTCGTCCCAGCGCAAGAGGAAGGCGCGAGGCGCGACGATGTTGGGTCGTTTGGCCAAACGCGCGGATCTTTCCTGTGAATTCAACCAGTTCGGGAGACCGATCGGGAAGAACGCCGGGCACTATGCTGCCTATGTTGGCTTGTTGGCGAAGGAAAGGGTGAAGATCACCGTCCAGAGCTGGAAGGACGTCAAGGCCGACGAGAGGGATAGGCTGTGGGCGGAAGTGAAGGTAAAATTAATCAAAATCACTGAACTCTTGAGTGATCACATTCCCTTGGTTTATCCTAGAGATTAGGTAAGTCCTACTTATATTTGAAACAGGCCAAGTGGAACATCCCGGACGATGGTCCCAAGATAGCTTGCTTGAAGGACATGAACAACACGTGGAAAACCTTCAAGAGCGTCCTCGTCAGTACCTTCCTCGCTAAAGGCGAATCTCCATGCGAGAAGTACCCCTTCATAACGGAGGAGGTATGGGAGCAATTCGCCCAACAGAAGGGGACTCCTGAGTTCAAGGTATGAATGGTTCCTTTGCTTGGTTACACCATTGTATGCAGTAAGCAGTGGTGCATTAATTTTCTTGTTTCTGGTACGAAGGCCCTCAGCGAGAAGAACAGGGCAATCCAGAGGAGGAACGACCACCCACACCGGCTCGGTTCTCGCGGCTATGCGGGGAAGGAGGAGCAGTGGAAGAAGGGTGAAGACGAGGCGTCGCATTTCGTCGACTCCCCTGACCTACCACTCTCCGAGATCCGCGATCAGCGATGCAAGCGTTGGTGGCTGGCCAGAGGGACCGTGTCGGCCACGGGGACTGTGGCGTTCCCAAACCCCAGGGACGTCGAGGTCGTGCAGCGACTCGTAAGTTGCCTAACTATGATCACTAGTGTGCGCACAACTTTGTATATATTTCTTCCTCACAATGGAGAGCTTTCAATGTAACAGATCTCTTGCTCGAAGGAGGCGACCGAGGGATTGTTCAGTCCCCATAGGGAGAACGACATCCTTACCCGGGCTCTAGGGAACAAGGAGCATCCAGGGCGGACGCGAACCGTGGGGGCTGTGGTGCCATGGAAGGAAGGCTTCTCGGACCCCGGGCAAAAGGCGAAGAAGCCTGGCAGCTGGAAGGAAAGGGAAGAGGAGCTATCTCAGAAGATACGGGCAGATGTGACTGCACAATTCGCGGACATGTTCGCTCAAATGAACGAGAAATATGAACGCCTAAGCCGAGTTGTGCAGTCCAAGGGTTTAGATCCAGCTGCCGAGGTCGACGCTGCCAGGCCGAGTAGTGTTGGCTCGAAGGTTCACGTGGATCCGGTGGACCTGATCGAGGTATTGCAACTCTTGAGCTATATATGCAGTTCGGCTGATGCCACTCCCGTTACGTTAGAATTGTTTCGCTAACTTGTTATAATTGTTGCAAATTGCAGAAGCCGGAGAGCTGTACCCTATTGATCAACATAGGCGACAAACCTGTTGCGGTTGCAAACGGGGTCGTATACCAGTCTTGGGAGGATGTCCGGATCCACTGCGTACCTCTTGAGCCTGGATTCGCAAAGGTACAGGTGGACATGGCCCTCCCGGGCTATAGCTCTTTTCCGTTGCCCGTCCCAACGGACGAAATGCGGACAATTGGCGAGGCATTGGGCTCGTACATACAGTGGCCCAAGAAGGGTGTTAGACTACAGGAGGTAAACCCTAGCCATTCTAGCTTACAACTCAGTTAATATATTTAATTTTCAAAATCTAATTTAAGCGTTTGTACTTAAAGTGGACGATGGATACCAGCACACTTCCTGAGGACACCAGCCCCGCCACAACGCGTGAGCGAACTCCATCGGCCCCCATGCCTCCTCCGACGGCCTCAAACCCTTCGCCATCAAATGAGGCCGACGGCACCACACCCCAACCTTCGAAGGTATACACTCGCTCCCCGCCCAAAGGCAAGGGCAAGGCCAAAGGCAAGGGCAAGGCCAAAGGCAAGGCCAAACAAAGCCAGCCGGGTACGTTCAAGAACGGGTCCCCACTCGTGTCGGAGTACCTTCTGCGCAATATGGATCAAATAACCAGAAGTCTCCACGAGTGGTACCTGACCCGGTCTAGGCGCCACATCAACTTCTTGGTTCACTTCAGGCCAGCCCATTTTCACCGTGAGCCCGGGAGTATATCGGTGGCCCACGAGGATTTGTTCGACCTCCTCAACTGGCGGGAGCTTGATATGTCCATCATACGGACTGGAGTCCTGTGAGTGTGCTGTTGTCTGAAGTTATCACAGTTCGTTTCATAAATCCAATCACTTTTTGTATGCACTACTTACTAATGTCTACTTTGCATCCAGGTGCATGTATAGGCTGGCGTCGATGAGGGCATGTGACAAGGTGGGTTTCCTCGACCCAGAGAAAATAAGCCTCACGATGCTAGAGCACGACCAAGCACATGCGGAGGAATACATATCAAGGGCACTACTAGCGCAGCAGGACCGAGAGTTCATCCTTGCGCCGTACCACCAAAGGTTAGTGCATTTCCTACTAATTTAACTCATTCTTGTATGTTACGCCTAACATATGTATGAAACGGTTCGCTTATATATGCAATGTAGGGGCCACTGGGTCCTCGCCGTCATTTGCCCATGGATGAATGAGGTCTATTACCTCGATTCGATGAGCGACAAGGTGGCGCATGTTTTCACCCTCACATGGCACATAGACGCGTAAGTAACATAGTTGTCTTAAATTTTTCTCTGACTAGCTAATTAATGATAAGATATTAATCGACAATGCTAAATTAAATATAGGGCTTTCAAAAATTATGCTAGTGCTGGAGGGAGGCATGACGCGTCGAAGGGCACAACAATTTCTTGGAAAGAATATGAGGTAATTAATACGGATGGAAGTACTCATGATGAGTCTTTTAATTTAAGCTTAATTAGTTCTTTCGAGTTAATGTGGGTTTATGTCTTTGCATATGCAATTTTTCCAGTGCCATCAGCAGCCACAATCGTGGGAATGTGGCTTCTATGTCATGAGATTCATGTATGACCTGATCAGGAGAAACTTTGCCCAATTCCCTAAGGTAACTATTTTTCCTGACTCAAAGTCGAACTTTAATTGGATGTGACGTACGATCCTAACTTCATACACGCATATATGCAGAGCACCATGTTGAAAGAGCAATATGAGTTGCCTCAATTGAAGGAGCTGCGAACAATTTGGGCTCAATATGTCATCGAAGAAGTGGCTATCAACGATCGATAGTAACTGACTTGTGTTGATTGTTGTATTTGTGAATATATATTGAATGTGTTGATTCATTGATTTGTGAATATATGTGAATATATGTGAATAGATTCATTGATGTATTTGTGAATAAACTCGATCAATATGTGCATAAATTTAGTCTGTCAAATGCATGTGTATATTACTGTATTAGTGTATTTGTGAACAAATTCAATATGTGAATATTGGTGAATATTTATAAATATTGGTGTATTTGTGAATGATCCAATGTATCTCTGTATTGCTGTATGTATCTCTGTATTGCTGTATGTATATTTGTAAATATTTAGTACTAACCGTGCAACTACATAACCGATAGGAAAAACTAATATTACTATCGGTTATATACTACAACCGATAGAATAAAGTTTCCAGTACTAACTGTGTCCACACAATACTATCGGTTCATATTTAGAAACCGATAGAATACAGTTTCCTGTACTAAACGAGTCTACAAAATACTATCGGTTATATAATATAACCGATAGAATAAATTTTCCAGTACTGACTGTGTCCACACAATACTATCGGTTTATATATAACAACCGATAGAATAAAGTTTCCAGTACTAAATGTGTCGACAAAATACTATCGGTTTATATAAGAGCCGATAGAAAAAAATGTTTAGATTACTATCGGTTTAGATCCTAGCCGATACAAAAGGCCTAAACAATACTATCGGTTTATATAAGAGCCGATAGAAAAAAATGTTTAGATTACTATCGGTTTAGATCCTAGCTGATACAAAAGGCCTAAACAATACTATCGGTTTTTATACGAGCCGATAGAAAAAACTTATACAATACTATCGGTTTAAAACCGAGCCGATAGAAGAAATAGTCGATAGCGATTAGTGAACGTTGGGATTGTAGATGTTTTACTAACGGTTTTTGAACCGATAGAAGTGTGCTGCCCTCTACTATCGTGCCGACCACTATCGGTAAGAGAACCGATAGTAGAGTGGAAAGCATTTCTGTAGTAGTGGCGTGAACTTCCAGGGGAACTATGTGCATCCCCTAGACTCTTCGCAACTCTACACCGTCCGGCAAAGGACAGGAGAAACTATCCGCAGTATCTTCAAGCGCTTCGCACAGGTCAAGAGCAAAGTGGCTCACGTCCCTGACTCCACAGTCATTGAGGCATGCAAGAGTGGGATCCTCCCCAGGGAGATCCACCGGAGACTCTCCTAGAGTTGCCCCTCCTCCGCCGACGAGCTCTTCACCGTGCTCGAGAAGTACGCTCGAGAAGAGGGGGATGACATCTGGAAAAAGAACCAAAGGGCTTCTGCCCCCACCGGCTGGGATGCCAGGGACCCCCTCAGCAAGCGTCCCACTTCGTTGCTGTTGGGGGAAATCTCCACGAGATCAAGTCCAGGTAAGAGGCTGTTCAATTTTCCTGGGGACAAGGCCCCCCCGTGGCTTTTCCCGGCCGCTGCCATTCGCCCGGGGACAAGGCCCCCGGTGGCTTGTCCCGGGAGACGCCATTTGCCCGGGGACGAGGCCACCGGTGGCTTGTCCCAGGCGCCGCCTTTTTGCCCGAGGACAAGGCCCCCCGGTGGCTTGTCCCGGGCACCGCCTTTTGCCTGGGGACAAGGCCCCCCTGGTGGCTTGTCCCGGGCGCCACCTTTTGCCTAGGGACGAGGCCCCCGGTGGCTTATCCCGGGCGCCGCCATTTGCCCGGGGACCGGCCCCCGGTGGCTTGTCCAGGGCGCCGCCATTTGCCCGGGGACCAGGCCCCCCGGTGGCTTGTCCCGGGCGCTGCCTTTTGCCCGGGGACAAGGCCCCCCCGGCGGCTTGCCCCAGGCGCCGCTTTTTGACCGAGGACATGGCCCCACCAGGTGGCTTGTCCCGGGCGCCGCCTTTTGCCCGAGGACAAGGCCCCCCCTGGTGGCTTGCCCCGGGCGCCACCTTTTGCCCGGGGACAAGGCCCCCCAGTGGCTTGTCCCGGGCGCCGCCTTTTGCCCGGGGACAAGGCCCCCCCCGGTGACTTGTCCTCGGCGCCACCTTTTTCCGAGGGACAAGGCCCCCCGGTTGCTTGTCCCGGGCTCCACCTTTTTGCCTGGGGACAAGGCCCCCGGTGGCTTGTCCCGGGCGCCGCCATTTGCCCGAGACGAGGCCCCCCGGTGGCTTGTCCCAGGCGCCACCATTTGCCCGGGCGCCGCCTTTTGCCCGGAGACAAGGCCCCCCCCCGGTGGCTTGCCCCGGGTGCCGCCTTTTGCCCAGGGACAAGGCCCCCCGGTGGCTTGTCCCAGGCGCCGCCTTTTGACCAGGGACAGGGCCCTTGGTGGGTTGTGTCCCGGGTGCCGCCATTTGCCTGGGGACTAGGCCCCCAGTGGCTTGTCCCGGGCGCCCCCTTTTTGCCCGGGGACAAGGCCCCTCGGTGGCTTGTCCCGGGCACCGCCTTTTGCCCAGGGACAAAGCCCCCCGGTGGCTTGTCCCGGGCGCCGCCATTTGCCCGGGGACGAGGCCCCCAGTGGCTTGTCCCGGGCGCCGCCTTTTTGCCCGGGGACCAAGTCCCCCGGTGGCTTGTCCCAGGCACTGCCTTTTGCCCGGGGACAAGGCCCCCCGGTGGCTTGTCCCGGGCGCCGCCATTTGCCCGGGGACGAGGCCCCCCCGGTGGCTTGCCCTGAGCGCCGCTTTTTGCCCGGGGACAAGGCCCCACGCGGTGGCTTGTCCCGAGCGCCGCCTTTGAGGTACACAAATCCTTCCTCGATACCATACAATCCCTTAATTGTCTTCAGTAAAACCTTGAGCCTTTCCTAACTTGATTGGGCTCTTGATCTTGCGAATCTCTTCATCTTCCTTCTGGCATTCCCTATCTGTTCTTCAAGTTGAGGCTTTACTATTAGAGTATCTACTGTTCCTTGTGGCACTACTTCCACTTGATGATTCTGTAATTCTCGTTGTAGGCAAGAGTTTCTTAGTATGACTGTTTCTTGTAGATTGTAAACTTTTCTATTTTAGCTTCTGAAAATTTTCTTCATACTTGGTGGTCCATTCAAATGCAATATCCTTCTTTAGCAGGTTAGTAAGAGGTTTGGAAATTTGGGAGAATCCTTCGATGAATCTCCTATAGTAGCCTGCTAATCCCAAGAAACTTCTAATTTCTGAAACTATAGTGGGTTGCTTCCACTTCTTGATTGCAGAAATCTTAGCTGAATCCACTGAAATTCCTTCTGCTGTCAACACATGTCCAAGAAATGCAATCCTTGACAGCCAAAACTCACATTTATCAAACTTGGCATAGAATTTCCTCTCTCGTAGCCTTTCCAAGACTAGATGTAGATATTGCTCATGCTTTTCTGTACTCCTGGAATATATCAAAATGTTATCTATGAATACTATGACAAACTTGTCAAGGAAATCCATAAATGTGTTATTCATGACATTCATGAAGGCTGCTGGGGCATTGGTTAAACCAAATGGTACCACTGTAAACTCATATAGCCCGTATCTGGTAGTGAAAGCAGTTTTCGATATATCTTCTTTCTTAATCTTCAATTGATGGTATCCAGACTTCAAGTCTATCTTGGAGAATACTTTAGCTCCTCGAAGTTGATCGAACAAGTCATCAATTCTTGGTAATGGGTATTTGTTCTTTATGGTAACTTCATTAGAACTCGAGAATCTACACACATTCATAAGGTTCCGTCCTTCTTCCTTACAAATAATATTGGGGCTCCCCATGATGAAGCACTGGGTTTGATGAATCCTTTGTTATACAAGTCTTCCAATTGGCTCTTGAGCTCTTCTAATTCAGAAACTGACATCCGGTACGGTCGTTTTGCTATGGGCGCTGCTCCTGGTTTAAGCTCAATGGAGAACTCTATGTCCCTATCGGGTGGCATTCCTAGAAATTCTTATGGAAATACATCAGAATATAGTTGTACTATAGGTACTTGTTCCAGGCATATCTTCTGTAATGCTTGAATTGATCCTAGCGGTTCCTTGGTTGATGATCTTTCCGCATAGAATAAAACTTTTTCCCCTTGGCTACTGACAAGGCTTAGGGTTTTCTCTTCACAGTCTACTAGACCTTTATGTTGGGACAACCAATCCATGCCCAATATAATGTCTAGACCTTGTAGTTCTAAAACTAGCAGATTTGCCGCGAATTCTATCCCTTCTATACTGAAGGTTATATTCGGGCAGATTGAATAGACAGATAGTCTAGCCCCTGGAGTTTGTATAATCATGGGATACTCTAATGGTGCTATATGCATTTCAATCTCGGATGCAAATGCTTTTGACATAAAGGAGTTTGTAGCACCAGGATCAAACAATATTAAGGCAGATGCAGACTGGATCAGAAATATACCTAGAAGAATGTCGGTAGAGTTTCCCGCTTCTTGGATGGAAGTGTAGTTTAGCTTTCCTCCTGGAGTTGCAGTTGGTGTTCTAGTTCTTCCTCTTCCTCGGTTGGCCATGCTTCCTCCTCTTCCTCGTGGAGTTCCTCTAAACTTCTGTGGTGGTGGCACCGGTACTCTGGGTGCTGTTGGTTGTGTTCTTGCCTGTAACCTGGCGATGGATGATGGAAGTCGAATCCAAAGACAAAATTATGTATGATGTCCACGTCGCCCGCAGTGGAAACAATGGATGCTCATGTGAGGACAATCTTTTTGGAGATGGTTTGCTCTGCCTCTGGTAGTCTTGGCTCCTCTTCTTTGTATGTTTCCCTTGGGGTTCTGTAGTGGTGATGTTCTGGGTGCTACTGACTGCGTCCCTGCCTGAGATCTGGCTATGGAAATGGGGAGTTGAATCCAGGGACAGAATTCTTTGCGATGCTGTAACACCCTGGTTTTGGGGGTGAAAAGTGTTTGCATAAAATCCTGCATGCATGTATCTCTGTAGTTGTAGCCAGATCAGCTGAACCCTAATCTCTCTCAAACCCTAAAAATCTCCAAACCTATTCTCTAGATCCAGATCAAGATCTGACAATTCAGATTTAACCTACCAGTTATTCTGAAGATAAAAGTCTTCAGGAGCCAGATTGAATTCTAACCCTAACTCCCAGTATCTAAGTCTCTTTCTGTTTTCGAAAACAGAAAATTCAGATTTACCCTAAGTACCCTAGTTTCCAGATAATTGAGTTATCATAATCTAATCCTATCCAGACTCAAGTATCTTTTGGAATATGTTCCTAAGTATATCCTCAACTTGCTCCAAAAAGTTGGGAACCAGATTGTTTCACCTAAGCACTTTTCGCAGTTTAGTCCAAATTTTACTGCGAATAAGTCCTTTCCTATTTACCTGGAAGCCTGAAAAGGCTAAAACCCACAAATCAACTGCAACCTCAGAAATTCTTCAGGGAACACCTCCCAAATACTATTTGATACAGATTTTCCTTCTGTTTAAACTTCAAAATCTCACCCCAATCACCAGAATTCGAGATCGACAAAATTCAAATCTATTTTACCCTAATTTTACTCTATTTTCGAAAATAGGTGAAATCCCTCAAACCTTATCAAATTTTCTCCATATTTGAGCTAAATGAGTATTAATAGAAATATTATACCCAACCATGAAATCAAATTCCAAATTAAACTTCTTTAAAGCCAGATTTACAAATCAGTCCACTTTTCAACCGAAATCATTACAATTATGCCCCTGGAATCGACCAGCCCCTCTGTTCACCACCAGAACACTCAATTTTGACTTCGACCAGGCCCGTTCAATAGACCACACCTCCTGTTCGCGACCACCTAGCCAAATCGACCAATGACCACTTCTATTGTTCACCTTGAATCGACCACGAGCACCAACCTCATCTCCTGTTCGATATCACATGCGATCACAGGCCCATCACTGTTCATGCGACCTGCTGCGCTCGTAGCCTCGACCACCTGCTACAGTGCATCACCCACTTACCTCCTGCCACGTGTCTAGTCGTCACTGCACTGTGGATCTTCCCCGGTGTTTCTCCCCGAGGCCAGCAGTCCTCCACCTCGGTTTAACCCACTCACACCCGATTTCCAGCAGCCGTTTTGTGCCATTTGTCCTCCATGCCGAGAGTAGCACTCACTTCACCATCTATTCGACCGGGACAGCTGGGAAAAGGCTTCACGGCCGCTGGCACCAGGTCACTTCGCCGGCAAGCTCCTCCTGTCGGCTTTGCATCACATCCTTGCCGGCTTCAACTTTCTAGGCATTTTCAACCGTTGCCAAGCTCCCTGGTTCAGCTATAAATACTCCCCCACATTTCACTGTCCTCAGCACACCAGCAAAGAGCAGCAACCACAGAGAAATACTCACACTGTTCATCTTCTCCAGTGGCAGCAAAAGTGAAATCAGATCCAAGCTTCTTCAGAGCCCCTCTCCTCGATCTAGCACCATCAGTAAGTTCCCCTTACCTCCCTCACCCTATTCGAGCTAGGAATTAACTTCAATCTCACTCAATCGTCGATAATTGCCACTTCTGCTCATTTACTCCGACGAGCAATTAACTACAATCTAGAATGAATTGATCTTCGACCCAGTAGTGAAAGATACCTAGAATAGCTCACTTAAGACCCCTGAACTATTGGTTTGAACAAATTTTCTGTAAAACAAAAACCCCCAATTTCCAGCCATGAACATGAACTTGTACTTACTGATTTAGCTCCTCTGTTGAGCAATCTGTTAATATAACTTCACCAATGCATTTCTAGTACCCTGAGGACCATACACAAGCAAGGAATTGAGTTCAATCACTTAAAATCAGAAATGCCCAAATCAGATTTGAGTTCATCTTTTCCCCAGCCAGTATCTTCCAAATCCAGCCGATCTAGCCCTAACCACTTTGCCATTTAGATGTTTTGGACCATTCTGAGCAACTTTGTCTTCTATCACGACTTCCAATTCGGCCTAGATTGTGAGATATAGCTATGCCCTAGTTACTGCACTGTTTATGTTGCATGTGCTCCAGGCCAGTCAACTTCCTTGCCGGTTTTCATCACTTTCCGGCCATCTCCTGCCCTAGATCCTGTTGAGACATTTGTTCCTGTTACAAATGTCTAACTACCAGACAAAGTGGTGCATCATTTGGAGCCCTAGACCAAAAGTTATGGCAAACCCTAGTTTCTGGCCATGTCAACTCTATGTCAAACTATGCTAGTCAGTGGCATTAGCCCTGTTCACCCACCTCTGGTCATGAAAAACAGAAAATACTTTGTCAAATAGTTGCCTCACTACCTTGTGCACCATATGCTTGAATCAAAACTCATTTTGGCCATTGGGAACTATTCAAACCATGTCAATGCCATTCTTCGGCATTGTCAGCCCTTGTCAGCCTATGTCAGCCAATGGCATTGGGCCAGTTTGACCCCTTCTGGGTATGCAAACTGAACATAACTTTGTCCCTTAGACTCCTGATGTTGTGATCTACATTTTATTCTACTGTCACAACTTGAGTTGAGCCCTCTATCATCCATCAACCCTATGTCGATGCCTTGAACCGAATGTCGACCTAAAGACGTTTGCTGTTTTTGAGCGAACCAGCCGCAGCCTTGATATCATTCTGATATTTTGGAACCTTTGGAACCTTCTAAACCTTTGACGATTAATCTTAACCTTGGTTTCCATAGTTTAACCCTAATCGCTTCCAAATCTTGTATCGCCGAGGCGCTTTTACCTTGCATTATCGCATATAGTGGAATAATAAGAGTAGGATTGATTGTAATGCCTGTTTGCTTGTTGATCCTTGTTCAGAGCAAGAGTCCGAGTTCGAAGACTTCGTCGCAGACCCGACATCAAATGCTGTTTCTTACGACGCGGAAGGCAAGTCATATTCTTGAACATCTTGAACCTATATTTTATGAATTGCTAGAATATGCCTTGATTATAAAATAATAATATTGCATGAGAAAGATTGAGAATAGTTGAATTATGAAATGGCAGCATCAGGCTGATGCCTGTGAAATGTGAATTGATCAAATAATGAGCCATGAACTAATATATTATGTATATTTATATTCATGAAATAAAACCCCTAGCCGTGACCAGTATTTTGGTATGGAATGGTAAAAGCACTGGAGGTGCTTGGTCGCACAAGATGTGCCAGCACTGGAAGTGCATGGATTGTGGTATGAGCTGGTCACTGGCATATAAGGACCTAGAACCTTGTGTTGTGCGTCTAGTGGCATGATTAACGTGCCGACCGCAAGCCTGGTATGGGACAGGCCTGAACAAGTAGTATGTGGATCACAGATGAAACCCCTATATGACAAACTCACGATTAACACGGGGTGCGCTCCAACACATATCACAGGATGTGATCATGCACGCTGACCCTGAGGGGAAGACGCCAATTAGTGGGGGTTGTGAAACCCTGCCACAACTGTGGTTTGCGTGAAGAAAACCACGGGGTCTGGGGTGAATTGTGTGTGAAACATGGCAAAAGTTCTTGTTATCTCCACCTTGCCACTCACAGTATGAAGTGAGTTAGGGGTCCAATCCTTGTGATAGGAAGGGCATGAAAGTGGATATATCTTGCGGGTAAATTGGTACCCCTCTGCAGAGTTAAAAATGTATTCGAATACTTCGTGCTCCCGAGTTTTAGGAGTATGCCGCGGTGGATTAAATCCACGGGGTGTGACACAAGTATTGCTTTATAAATTAAAATTTGTTAGTTCAAGATTACCCAAATGACATGTGTTGTCATGATAAGGGGTGCTGCCGTGGGCTGTCATGTGTTGACGTGTCGCGGTAGTACCATAATTTAGTGATCATGTGATATCTAAGAGGCATGTGGATTGTGCCCTAAGTATATGAAATGCTGCCATGAGCATGAGATTTGAAAAGCTTGGAAGAAAAGTATTTATGGAAAAACCCTCCCACCTCTTTTCCCTCAATAGCATAGGATCATGTCATCTCTACTATACGTATCTCTACTCTTACCTATGACTTGCTGAGTACGTAAGTGCTCACCCTTGCAACTTATCAACAATAGATGGAGTGCTCCATGACCAAGACGAAGGATTGGAAGACTTCGTGGATCCAAAAGGAAGGGAGCCAGTTCTGCCAGAGCCTTGATGTGTGTTGTTCTGCTGTCAACTTCTTACGACTGTGGGGTTTCGCCTAGCTTCCGCCGAGTAGTTGTCTTAATTAGACCATTTGTGCCATGAAGGCATTGTATTACTCTTGTTGTATCAGGCCAGCAGGCCATACTGTTTATCGATGATATTTTGTAAGTACTCTGCTGCAATGAACTCCTGTGCTTGACTTATCCTGGGAAGTCAGTGGTATGTATGTATGAGGCCAGCTGCAGCGAGCTAGGTCTCCACGGGAGTAGTCGTGGTACCCTGTGCGGGGCGCGACAGATGCCCACGCTGTTCGCAATGAAAATATGGGACACTCGTGCGAGGACAGTTCTTCTGAAGGTGGTTTCCTTTGCAGTTGGGACACAACATTGTTATTGGTCTGGGAGTCTGGTATGATGGTTGAAAACTAGAGGCGGTAGGGACTCTCCCTCTGGTTGAGTTTAGTTGTGGTCGCACTTGTTGAGGCATCCTTCTCTTCCGACCCTCTCCCTCTATATTTTCCTTCTCTATAGACTGAAAGCTTTCCTGCAAACTGGGTTGCTCATTCTGGGGAGAATTGGAACTCTGAGATCCTTGCTGAAACAAAGGGTCTCTCGCCATAGGATCTTCTTCCTGCGGAGTCTGTTCTCTGCCCTTTTTGTTACTTCGGGATCTGCTTCTTGTATCAACCATGGTGGCTCTTAAAAGGTTCAGACCGATCTAACTAACTAGGGCCAACTAAGATAGCAGTGCATAAATTAATGCAACTACTTTAATGCATGAAATACTTAGGCTACTAGCCATAATACACAAGTTAACCATTGCATAAGCAACAGCGAATCAAAAAGCTATCAAGAGCATCCACCAGCTCTATCTATACCACCCCCAGCTAAACAAAACACGTTTTTGCTACCTTACTGATTCTTTTTAGAAAACCAACAGGATTTTTAAAATAAAGGTTTTTAGGAGCTACAAAGCTCATTTTCTTTTCTCAAAATAAAGTTTTCAACAAATAGTTTTAAATAAATTACGCCTTCCTGGCACAGCCAATTCCTAAAGGTGTCGTCCTACAGTCAAGTTCTCATGTTGCTCTGATACCATAATTTGTCGCGCCCCGAAACTGGGACTACGACTACTCCCGTGGAGACCTAGCTCGCTGCAGCTAGTCCCAGATATGCATACCCTTGACTTCCCAGGATAAGTCAAGCACAGGAGTATATTTACTTTGCAACAGAGTAACTTACAAAATATTTAAGCAGTGTAGCCTGCTGGCCTTAATATTACATAAAGAGATTACAATGCCTTCGCGGCGTACATGGTTTAGCAAAATAACATCTACACAGCTAAAGATAGGTGACCCTCCTACAATGAGAAGTTGACGGCAGAACAACACACATCAGGGCTCTGGCGAAATTGACTCTCCTCCTTCTGGATCCAAGAAATTCTTCATGCCTTCATCTCGATCATTGAACGTTCCATCTACTGATTTGTAGGTTGCAAGGGTGAGGACTTACGTACTCAGCAAGTCATAGGTAAGAGTAGATACATATAGTAGTGATGATATGAACCTAGACTAGTCAAGAATTATGGATGTTTGTAAAATAATCTTTTCTTTCCTACCTCATTTCATCTCATGGCAGCACTTTTCATAACATAGCATCGCTATTCTTGTTCACTAGATTATAGTACTACCGCAACACGTCGACACACGACAGCCCACGGCAGCACTCCTTATCATGACAACACATGTCATTTGGGTAATCTTGATTTAACAAATTTTATTTAGAAAATATACTTGTGTCACACCCCGTGGATTTAATCCACCACAACAGACTCCTATAAACCCGGGAGCTCGGAGTATTCGAATACATTTTTAACTCTGCAGAGAGGTACCAATTTACCTGCAAGATATTCCACTTTCATACCCATCCTATCAATATGATTAGACCCTTCCTCACAACCATGTGCGAGTGGCAAGGTGGAGATAACAAGAACTTTTGTTATGTTTCACTCACAATTCACCCCTGGCCCTGTGGATCTCTCGCGAACCACAGTTGTGGCAGGTTGTACCCAAACCTCCACCCCTATGCATATTCCCATTACTGGGTCAGTGTGCAAGATCACTTTCAGCGATATGTGTGGGAGCCGTACTTCGTGTAAATCGTGCATCACAGCGCATCTCATGCAGGGGTTTCATGTGCGATCCGCATAAGTACTTGTTCAGGCCATTCCCATACCAGGCTTGCGGTTAGCACGTGTTTCATGCCACTAGACGCACAACACAAGGTTCTAGTCCTTATATGCCAGTGACCAGATCATACCACAAACCATGCACCTTCAGTGCCTGCTCATCCTTTCCAGTTAAGCACCTCCAGTGCTACCACCATTCCAAACCAAAATTCTGGTCACGGCTAGGGGTTTTATTGCATGAATATAACTATATACATAAATATATATTAGTTCATGGCTCAAAACTTGTTCATTTCACATTTCATAGATAACCAGTCTAGTACTGCCAATTCATAATTCAACCATTCTCAATCTTTCGCATGCAATATTATCTATATTCAAGGTTATATTATAGCAACTCTTAAAATATAGGTTCAAGATGTCCAAGAATATGACTTGCCTTCCGTGTCGTAAGAAACAGCAGTCGATGTCGAGTCGACAGTGAAGTCCTCGAACTCTGGCTCTGGCTCTAAGCAAAGATCAAGCAAGCAAACAGGCATTACAATCAATCCTACTCTTACTAATTCACTAAATGCAATAATGCAATGAGAACATTTAGGCGATACAAGATTCGAGAGTTCTGGAAAGCGATTAGGGTTAAGTTATGGAAACCAAGGTTAAGATTAGTTGTCAAAAGTTTGCAAGGTTCCAAATGTCTCAAAATATTAGAATGATATCAAGGTTGCGACTGGTTTGCTCAAAAACAGCAAACGTCTTTAGGTTGACATTCGGTTCAAGGCATCGACATAGGGTCGATGGATGATAGAGGGATTATCTCAACTTGTGGCAGTAGAATAAAATGTAGATCATAACTCCACAAGTCTAAGGGACAACGTTATTTTCAATTTACACAATTGGAAAGAGGTGAAAAGAGCTAATGCCACTGGCTGACAAACTCTGGCATAGGGCTGACAATGTCAAAATCTAGGGCTAAGCATAAAATGTAGTTCAAGGGCTCAACTGCTGTGCTAACTTTGTCTAGGAGATAGGCCTAAGTAACAGGAACAAAAGACATAACAAGTTCCTTGGCTGGAGATGGCCGGACGGCAAGAAATCCGATGATGAACTGCGGTGATCTTATTGCACTGCAACAGTTCTGGACACAAATTTTGCCAAGATTATAACTTTCAATCTAGGCCGATCTAGATGTCGAGCTAGAAGACAAAAGTGTTCAGGGGATTGAGGCGCATCTAGAGGACAAGGTGGTTGAAGCTGGATCGGTCGTAATCACTTTTCCGGTGATCGGCGCCGGAGAAGAAAGCACTGAATTGGGCGTTTTTGATACAGAAGGTTTGAAGTTAATTCCTCGCTTGGAGAGTGATAGAAGGACACGAGGAAGCTATTGGTGAAGTCAATTTGGCTGGAGGATCGCCAGTGTGGCCTAGCGACGTGAGCCAGTTACTAGTGGCGCTAAAATTTGGGGAAAACTTCGATTTGAGCTAGAATTCAAAATCTGAGTTTACAGGCTTGCTAAGATTAGTTCACTGATCATTTTGTCCGATTATCACGAAAGCAAATTCAGGCTAATTTAGATGGCATTGCTAGAACAGGGCATTAGAGGATTTCGGTATTGCCGGCGTTAGAGGTCACCGGTGAGCAATTGGATGCTACAGAACGATGAGGAGGATGAGAGATACTCACTGGTGGTGTCAATTTGGCAGATGGCGCAGTGGTTGAAGCTGGCACCGTGAGCCTTCGTGCTGAGCTCGCCGGAGAAGAAAACGAAAATAAAGAAATTTGAGACTAGATGATTTTTGGTGAAGTAGAGACGATTCAGGGTATTGGGCTGCTTAAATAGACCAGGGCGGAGCTTGCAAAGAGGGGACAGCAAAGGAAATTGCGCCAGGGACGAGACTGGCCGGGCGCAGGCGTGACAACGATGCAATGCAACGGCGACAATGGTTCTGCAGCTGATCAAATTGTCGCTTCATCGGGACTTAGCGCTAGCTGGTGCAAGCGGTGGTGACAATGGCTGGCACAGCAAGGCAACGTGGCGTGGAGTTGCTGATAAAAGGTTGCTGTTGCTTCTGTTGGTCACACATGGGAGCGGTTGCTGGTTGTTGGTGTTGCCACGGTGATGGCTGAGGCGCAGACGCGTGCGCATAAGCATGCACGGGCACAAGCGCAGGCGAAGCTTGGCTGATGGCGAGCGAACACGGCGCAAAGACCACGGCGAGGTTGTGGTCGAAAACACAGCTACTGCTTTGGTCAAATCTGGACTGATTTGCAATTTCTAATTCTTGGCTTTGGACTGAATTGTAAATCTGGAGATTTAGATGGTTAGGGTTGAATTTGATTTTGCTGATTTGGTAAACTTAATTCAACAGTTAATTTGGCACAGATAGAAGATGAAATTTGAAACAATTGAATGGTTTTTGAGTGAAATTGATAATAGGGTAAATTAGGGTATCTGAAATCTGGATTTTGTCAAATGCTGAAATTCTGGGATTTAGGATTTGATTTTGAGATACTCATATAAGAAGATTTTGTGTTGAATGGCATTTGGGAGGTGTTCCCTGAATTAGATTTGGATTTGGAGATGATTTGTAACATTTTGCCTTTTCAGGCTTCTGGAAAATGTGTAAAAGGACTGATCTGCAATACTATTGGACTGATTTGCGAAAAGGGTTTAGATGATGAAATCTGGCTGTCAACTTTTTGGATTAAGGTATTGGCATACCCTTGAACATAATCCTGAAATAATTTGGTTTGAACTTGATCAAAATTTTGATTAAATCTGAATTTCTGAAACTTAGGGTATTTGGGGTAATATAATATGTTTCTGTTTTCGAAAACAGAAAGGAGTTGATAAATCTGGAAGTTAGAGATGGAACTGAATCTGGGTTCTGAAGACTTTTATACTCAGGATAGATAGTAGATCAAATCTGAAAATTCAGATCTTGATTTGGGTCTACAGGATAGATTTTAAGATTTTGGGCATAGAATAGAATAAAGCTGGGGCTGATTTGACTGATCTAGAAGAAACATATGCATGCATGACTTTTTATGTAAAAGAATTTTCACCCCAAACCCAGGGTGTTACACTTTTGCCCAGGGACATGGCCCCCCCCCCCCCCCCGTGGCTTGTTCTGGGCATCGCCGTCCTTCCGGAAACAGGGGTCTCCGCCCGGGTCACGTGACGGTCACGCGAGAAGCACCTCGGGAATCGGCGCACACTTGTCAAGCATCCAAGGTTCCTGGCCGAGAGAAGGACGTCGCTACCCTCGATCCAACGGTGGCAGGCGGGGTACTTTAGTCTTTTTTGCATCTTTTGGGGCTATATAAGCCCTTGTAATACCTCATGTAAGGGGACAATTTTCATATTGACTGGGAATAGACAATCAAACAAGTGTGCTCCGGAGCCATCTCTCCCCCAAGAGAGCTCCCCTAGCTAACCCCGGTTGGGAGCACGCTGACAGGACTAGGGTCTCCACTGAGGCCGGAACCTGTATAAACCTTCGTGTCACTTGCTGTGTTTGCCCAACGGGAGAGGACCGGTCACTCGGTCAGCTCGCGTTGTCTTTCCTTCGCTAGGATCTTCCACAAAACCTGCCGGGGTATTCGTAATACCAAGACAGTTGGCGCCGACCGTGGGGACTCGTGACGAGATGCCATGGCTCCCCCAAGAATGAGGGCTCTCTCCCTTCCCGGTGACGCCGGTCATGGTGACCCAGCGCCGCCCGTCCGGGACACGGCCGTCCCGGCGCTTCCGCCTGGAGGCGGCCAGACCCAGGCACCACCTCCCACCTTCCTTATTAATTTCGGCGGTTCGACCTCCGGGTCAGTCCCGGTGACCGCGGTCGCCTCAGCTGGGACCAGTCTCCCCCCGACGGCTTCCCCGGCTCCCCGGGACACCTTGCTTGAGGCCTTAGTGGAGGGCCAGCTCCGCTCCCAGCGCTCTGTGGACGAGCTGCTCCGTGTCTTGGCGCGGCCACTGACCCCCACTTAACCACAATACCCATTCCTGGGGGCTATGCCCCCGTTTATGGGTCACCCGGTGGCCCCTCTGGCCTCCGGAGGCCCGGCCCCTCCTACGACCCCACCGAAGGATATCCTCCCCCGCGGGCCATCCGTCTGGAGCCTTTCCAGCGACGGGAGTCTTCCCGATGCCGGGGGGTTACCTCATGCCCGGGGCCTTCGCAGTACCGGGGGACACCCTACTCCGGGCCCCTTCCCAGGGCCTGGGGCCCACTACATGCTGGGGGTTGTTCCTGCGCCGGGAGCCAGTCCCGCCCCACAGGTCACATTTACCGCACTGGGGGCGGTTGACAGAACAGCTCCCGCTTCGCAGCAGACCTCCCCCCGCAACGGCGCCCCGGTTCCGGACGTCGCAGCGGGGGTTCCCCCCTCTTCGGTTCCGGATGATACAGGGGTGTCCCCCTTTCCGGTTCAGGCCGTCACCACAGGGGTTTCCCCCTCACCGGCCCCGGTAGCGCCCGGGCCGGCAGCCGTAGCGCATGAGCTCCCTCCTCCCCCGGGGCCACCCGCAAGGGCTCCCCCAGTAGACCAAGTCCGCTTCACCCGAGAAGAGGTTGAGCAAATGCGCACTACCAAGTCTGGGGAAGAGCCTCCCCCAGGGCGCGGACGTGGGGAGCCTCGCTCCCGCTCTGGCCGGGGGAAGAGACCTACCGAAGAACCAACCTCTCCAGGGGAGTGCCCGGACGTCTTGGAGGTTAGCTCCACCAACCCGGAAGAAAAGCGGCGTTACTGCCATGCCGGCGGACCTCTTAGGCCCCTTCCCGACTCCGACAATGAGCGCGCATCCCCTGTCAAAGGAGACAATGACCGAGACTCTCCCTGAGAAGTGGAAGGGGCTAACCAGCCGTTGTGCCGAAGACTTTGGTGCATTCGATGGCCGCGGCCTTACCGCCCGCCGCACATCGAACACTACAACGGTGAGGCCGATCCTTATGAATTTGTGCAGGTGTATTCCACAGCCATCTCGGCGGCTGGGGGGGATGAGACGGTGCAGTGCAACATCTTCCCCCTCTACCTGACCGGGATCGCCCGCTCGTGGTTCTACAACTTGAAGGCCGGCTCCATCAAGTCCTTCGCGCAGCTCAAACGAGAGTTCTGCGCGAACTTCCAGGGGAACTATGTGCGTCCCCTGGATTCCTCACAGCTGTACACCATCCGGCAGAGGACGGGGGAGACCATCCGCAACTTCTTCAAGCACTTTGCTCAGGTCAAGAGCAAAGTGGCTCACGTCCCTGACTCCACAGTCATTGAGGCGTGTAAGAGCGGGATCCTCCCAGGAGAGCTCCACCGGAGACTCTCCCGAAGCTGCCCCTCATCCGCCGACGAGCTCTTCAATATACTCGAGAAGTACACTCAGGCGGAGGAGGATGACCTCTGGAAGAAAAACCAAGGGGCTCCCGCCCCTGTCGACCGGGGGGCCAGGGACCCCCTCAAATGCCCTAAGCAGGGGGGTCGTAGCGAGCCACGGCCTCGGGACACATTTGTCCTCGAGGGCGGAGGCGGCTCACGCGACGTCTCCAAGGGCAACCGCCCCTTCCCCAAGCCGAAAGGCCATGGAGGAGGACAGTCATCCCGCTGTGGGGAAGGCCCCGCGGCGGGAGGCAGGGAAGGTCTGTGGTGTACCTTCCACAGTTCTAATACCCATGCCACCCAGGAATGCCATCAACTAAACAACAATTCACTGCATTCCTCGACCAGCATGGGCGGGGGGGGGACTCCGGCCTCCTTGCCCCAGCCGACCTTACCAGCCCTTCCTACTCCCGCGGGGGGACAATAGGGACAGACGCGGGAGGGGGAGCCATCAGAGACTCTTCCCTTCCAAACCTCCCAGAGGCATGTCAATGTCATCACGGGAGGGTCCGCCTCCGGGCGGGACTCTAAGCGCCAACACAAGGAATACGCGCGTGAAGTAAAGGTGGTGGGGGTTCTGCATACGTCTCGGCCGCCCAAGTGGTCGGACGTCCCCTCACCTTCACGGCAGAAGACACGCATAGGGTTCGCTTCCCCCATGATGACGCACTCATCATCTCCGCCACCATCTACAACTGCCACCTGGCCCGCATCCTCATGGATGGCGGGAGCTCCACCGACGTCCTCTACCTAAAAGCGTTTAGGGAGATGCAGGTGGATGAGAAGCTCTTGCAACCTGCAGCAGGACCCTTGCAAGGCTTCGTCCCGGGGAAGACGATCTACCCCGTGGGGAAGGTGGACCTCCCCATGACCTTCGGCACCCCGGACAACTACCAGACTGAGATGGTCCAGTTTGATGTGGTAGACCTCCCCTCTTCCTACAACGCGATTATGGGGAGGACCACAATCAACCGCTTGGGGGCCGCGATCCACCAGAACTACCTCTGTGTGAAGATCCCCAGGCCTCACGGCGTGATCACCCCCCGGGGAGACCAAGACGTGGCCCGCGTTCTATACGAGCACACCGCCGCAATGATCAGGAGCGTCAATATTATCAAAACCCCGGGGGGGAGGCCTCTCCCCTGGAGTCAGACGCCACCGATACTTTTCGGGAGGTCCCTTCCCAAGCCACGCCCGAAAGGGGACCTCCGGAAGATCCCACTGTCCCTAGACAACGGGAACAAAACCGTTAGGATCGGGGTGGATCTCCATGAAGAGCACGCGGAGCAACTCGCGGCTTTCCTGCACGAAAACTCATACGTTTTCACCTGGAAGCCCTCCGACATGCGAGGCGTCACCCGGGATGTCATCGAGCACAAGCTCGCGGTTACCCCCGGTCACCCCCCGATCAAGCAAAAGCTGAGGAAACTCTCCCTTGAACGCCAAGAGGTGATCAAGGTAGAGATTGCCCAACTCCGAGAGGCGGGGTTCATTCGGGAGGTCTTGCACCACGAATGGCTTGCGAACCCCGTCCTCGTAAAGAAGTCGAACGGCAAGTGGCGAATGTGCGTGGACTTCATTGACCTCAACCGCGCTTGCCCCAAGGACAACTTCTCGCTCCCGCGAATTGACCAGCTGGTCGACTCGACCGCGGGGTGCGAGTTGATGAGCTTCCTGGAAGCATACTCAGGCTATCACCAAGTCCGGATGGCGGAAGGGGATGAGGAAAAGACAAGTTTCATAACTCCCCTCGGAACAATCTACTACGTCCACATGCCCTTCGGGCTGAAGAATGCTGGAGCGACCTTCCAGTGACTCATGACGCTGTTCTTCAAGGACCAGATCGGTCGCAACGTCGAAGTCTACGTCGACGATGCGGTCGTCAAAAGCCCCCGCGCGACCGCTCACGTCGACGATTTAGCGGAGACCTTCCGCAACCTCTGTGCATACGGGCTGAAGCTCAACCCGGAGAAATGCGCCTTCGGCGTGCACGGGGGGAAGCTCCTGGGCTTCCTTGTGTCCCAGCGGGGCATAGAGCCCAACCCCGAGAAGATCCGGGCTTTCCTGGACATGCCCCGCCGCGCTCGGTCAAGGACGTTCAATGACTCACCGGCCGCTTAGCCGCGTTGAGTCGTTTCGTCTCGCGGTCAGGGGAACGCGGCCTCCAATTCTTCAAAATTCTCCGGGGGCTCGAGGGGTTCTAGTGGACCCCCGAGGCCCAGGAGGCCTTCGACGATTTGAAGAAATATCTCACGAGCCCTCCAATGCTCGTGAGTCTATCTCCGGAAGGGCCCTTGCTCCTTTACCTTGCAGCGACCCCGGTCGCCGTAAGCGTGGTATTGGTAAAGGAGAAAGATGGAAAACATCATCCCATGTATTACGTGAGCGAGGCCCTCCAAGGGGCCAAAACTCGGTACACGGAGATGGAGAAGATCTGCAACGCCCTCCTGATGGCGTCCCGGAAGCATTGTCATTACTTCCTGGGACACCCCATCACTGTCCTGTCATCCCTCCCCTTGGGGTAGGTACTCCGAAACAAAGAAGCCACCGGCCGGATAGGGAAGTGGGGGGCCGAGCTTGCCCCCTTTTCCCTTTCCTTCACGGGGCGCTCCGCCATCAAGTCACAGGTCCTCGCCGACTTTGTGGCGGAATGGACCCCTGCCTCTGGGCCAGGGGACGAAGACCTCCCCGTGCTGCCCCGACGCAGCGACCATTGGACACTCATGTTCGACGGCTCACTGTGTCTCGCCGGGGCTGGTGCGCGAGTAGTCCTCCGGAGCCCCAAGGGGAGGGAACTGGAGTACGCGGCGCGGCTCGAGTTCCCTGCCACGAACAACGCTACCGAATATGAGGCCTTGCTCCTCGGGTTGCGCCTTGCGCGCTCCCTGGGGATTCGACGCCTCCTAGTAAAAGGAGACTCCCAGCTCGTAGTTTACCAAATGGACAAGTCCTACTTGTGCCATGACGCAAACTTGAGCCTTTACTTGCAGGAAGTGAACAAGATGGAGAAGCACTTCGATGGCCTAGAGGCCCAGCACATCCCGCGGAGGGACAATGACTGGGCTGACGCCCTAGCCCGGGCAGCCAGCGCCCGGGAACCGCTCCCTAAAGGGGCCTTCCTGGAAATTATTGCGAAGCCCTCGGTGACCTCCCCGGACGCGGGTGACGAGCCCTGCGTCCCGAAAGTTGCCGAAATCATTCGGACTTCATCTTGGATGGATCCCCTCGTCTCCTTTATCAAGGGGGAGGGAGACCCTCCCAATGAGACCGAGGCTAAGCGCCTCCGGGCAAAAGCTCGGGCATACCTCCTGTTGGAGGGGAAGCTCTACAAGAAGGGGGCTTCCACCCTGCTTCGTTGCCTTCCACGGCCGGAAGGGCTCCGGCTTCTCGAAGACATTCACGCGGGAAGCTGCGGGTCTCATATGGCCCCTCGTGCCATCGCGGCCAAGGCCCTTCGCCAGGGTTTCTATTGGCCCACGGTGATTCGTGACGCGCGAGACCTTGTCTCCGCGTGCGAGGCCTGTCAGAAGATGGCCAAGGGTTCGAACCCCCCCCCCCCCCCCCCGTAGCACTGCAGACTATCCTCATCACTTGGCCCTTCACGCGGTGGGAGATGGACCTCCTGGGCCCCTTCCCCCCAGCGCCCGGGGGCTACAAGTATGTGGTGGTCGCGGTCGACTACTTTACTAACTGGGTAGAGGTCGAACCTCTGGCCAACATCACGTCCCGGGCGGTACAGCGGTTTTTCTGCAAAAATGTCATATGTCGTTTCGGCGTTCCCCGAGAGATCACTATCGATAACGGAACCCAATTCGACTCGGCATATGTCGCGCCCCGAAACTGGGACTACGACTACTCCTGTAGAGACCTAGCTCGCTGCAGCTGATCCCATGTATGCATAGCATACACATACCCTTGACTTCCCAGGATAAGTCAAGCACAGGAGTATATCACATTGCAACAGAGTCACTTACAAAATATTTAAGCAGTGTGGCCTGCTGGCCTTAATATTACATAAGGAGGTTACAATGCCTTCGCGGCATACATGGTTTAGCAAAATAACATCTACACAGCAGAAGGTAGGTGACCCACCCACAAAGAGAAGTGGACAGCAGAACAACACACATCAGGGCTCTGGCGGAACTGACGCTCCTCCTTCTGGATCCAAGAAGTCCTCCATGCCTTCGTCTTGGTTGTAGAATGCTCCATCTACTGAATTGTAAGTTGCAAGAGTGAGCACTTACGTACTCAGCAAGTCATAGGTAAGAGTAGACACATATAGTAGAGATGATATGAACCTAGATTAGTCAAGAATTATGGATGTTTGTAAAATAATCTTTTTCTTTCCTGGCTCAGCTCATGGCAGCACCTTTCTATAATATAACATCATCATTCATGTTCACTAAATTATAGCACTACCGCGACACATCAACACATGACAGCCCACGGCAGCACTCCTTATCATGACAACACATGTCATTTGGGTAATCTTGATTTAATATATTTTATTTAGAAAATAATACTTGTGTCACACCCCGTGGATTTAATCCACCGCAGCAGACTCCTAAAACTCGGGAGCACGAAGTATTCGAATACATTTTGAACTCTGCAGAGAGGTACCAATTTACCCGCAAGATATTCCACTTTCAAGCCCATCCTATCAGAATGATTGAACCCCTGACTCACTTCATGCTGTGAGCGGCAAGGTGGAGATAACAGGAACTTTTGTTATGTTTCACTTACAATTCACCCCTGACCCTGCAGTTTTCTTCACACAAACCGCAGTTGTGGCGGGCTATACCCCCACCCATAAGCCTCTTCCCATTACTGGGTCAACGTGCTTGATCAAATCACATTCAGTGATACGTGGAGGAGCTGAACCCCGTGAGTTTAGTGTATTACTTTCCATCTCATGCAGGGGTTTCATATACGATTCACATAAGTACTTGTTCAGGCCTGTCCCATACCAAGCTTGCGGTTAGTACGTTTGTTCATGCCACTAGACACACAACACAAGGTTCTAGTCCTTATATGCCAGTGACCAGACCATCCACAACCCTGCACCTTCAGTGCCTGCATATCCTTTGCAGTCTAGCACCTCCAGTGCTACAACCATTCCATACCATTTTTCTGGTCACGGCTAGGGGTTTTATTTCATGAATATAAGTATAATAATACATATAATAGTTCATGGCTCAAAACTTGTTTATTTCACATTTCACAGATAACCAGTCTAGTACTGCCAATTCATAAATCAATCATTCTCAATCTTTCTCATGCAATATTATCTATATTCAAAGTTATGTTTTAGCAACATTTAAAATATAGGTTCAAGATGACCAAGGATATGACTTGCCTTCCGCGTCGTAAAATACAGCAGTTGATGTCGGGTCAACAGTGAAGTCCTCGAACTGGGGCTCTTGATCTGCTCTCCAAACCAACAAATAACCAATAATCACAATCTTTTCAATACATTATTATACTATATGCAATAATGCAAAAATGAAGTCTTGATGATTCTGAGATGATTAGGTTAGAAATTGATTAGGATTAGGTTAGTTGTTGAAGGTTTACAAGGTTCCAAATGTCTCAAAATATCAGAATGATATCAAGGTTGCGACTGGTTCGCTCAAAAACAGCGAACATCTTTAGGTCGACATTCGGTTCAAGGCATCGACAAAGGGTCGATGGATGATAGAGGGGTTATCTCAACTTGTGGCAGTAGAATAAAATGTAGAGCACAACTCCACAAGTCTAAGGGACAAGGTTATTTCCAGTTTGCGCAACTGAAAAGAGGTGAAAAGAGCTAATGCCACTGGCTGACATGCTCTGGCATAGGGCTGACAATGCCAAAATCTAGGGTTTTAGCATAAACTGTAGTTCAAGGGCTCAAATCAAGTTGTGATAGAAGAAGAAATTGCTGATCACAACCTCAGGAATCTAAGGGACAAAGTTATGCTCAAAATGCACATCTAGAAGGAAGTGAAAAGGGCTAATGCCACTGACTGACATAGCCTGGCATTGATCTTGACATGGCCAAAAACTAGGGCTTGCCATATCTTTTGATCTAGAGCTCCAAATGATGCACCACTTTGTCTGGGAGGTAGGCATTGATAACAGGAACAAATCATTCAACAGGATCCAAGGCTGAAAATGGCTGGAAAATGATGAAAACCAGCGAAGAAGTTGACTGGCCTGGAGTACCTGCAGCACAAACAGTGCAGCAACTAGGGCATAGCCATAACTCCTGTTCTAGGCCGAATTAGGGGTCGTGGTAGAAGACAAAGTTGCTCAAAATGGTCCAAAACATCTAGATGGCAAGGTGGTTTGAGCTGGAGTGGCTGAATTTAGAAGATATTGGCTGGAGGAAGGATGAACTCAATCCTGATTTGGGTATTTCTGTTCTAGGGCAATTGAACTCGAGTCCTTGCTTGAGGAGGGTCTCTGGGGTATAACAAAGCTAGGTGTGAAGTCAATTTAACTGGAAAATCACCACAGAAGCTTAACGGCGAGTCCCAGTTTGCATGCAAGGTGTAAAGTTGGGGTTTTTCATATTTTAGCAAATTCTTCGATTCTGGTTGCTTAGAGATGCTTAGATAAGTTCACTAATCAAGATTGATCACAGGCTCGAGAGCTAATTCACTCTGGTTAGAGTTTAATTGCTCGCCGGAGTTGTCGGGGAAAATCAGCAATTCCCGGCGAGGTGGTGCGCTAGAGTTCAATTGGTTGCTACTACACAGGTAAGTGGATGAGGGTTACTTACTGGTAGCTTCAATTTGGAGCTCGGTGCAGTGGATTGGCCTGGCACCGTGAACCTCTCTTCGAGCTCGCCGGAGAAGACGAAGAAGAGAGCGGGGTTAGGAACTTGAGTGGTTCTGGTGTGAGTGTCTTTGAGCTGAGCTGGGGTGGCTTTTATAGGCACAGCAAGGAGCTTGCAACGGTTGGAAATGCACGGGGAAGTGAAGCGGGCTGGAGGTGACAACACGACTGAATCCCGGCGAAGTGATGCGCTCCAGCGGCCGTGCCGGCTTTAACCTGCTGCTCTGGTGGAGGTGAAGGCGAAGTGATGCTTCCCCAAGGCATGCTTGCAACGTGGCGCAGCTGGGCTGCCGTTGTCGGGCGCGCGCGCGGGAGAACGAAGGCGCTGCTGGCGGGCGAGGTGATTCCACGGTGGCGAACACGATGCACACACGTGGCAAGGAAACAGTGGCGGAGGTGGCAACGTTGGAGGTCGCCGGCGACGAAACTGCGGCAGCGGCAACGGCGACGACCAAACTCCGGCGCTCGTGGTCGATTGTAACAGCCTGGTCGTGCACAGTAGCCCGTGGTCGAACCAGGGACTGATTTGCGATGATTGTTGGTTTGGCTTTGGACTAAACTGCAAATCTGGTCTTTGAGAGGTTCAATTTGGAATTTGATTCCATGGCTGCGTATAATATTTCTATTAATACTCATTTAGCTCAAATTTGGAGAAAGTTTGATTAGATTTGAGGGATTTCCCCTATTTTCGAAAATAGGGTAAAATTAGGGTAAAACAGATCTGGATTTTGTCGATCTCGAGTTCTGGTGATTGGAGAGAGATTTTAAAGTCTGATTAAAAGAGAGATCTGTATAAAATAGCATCTGGCAGGTGCTCCCTGAAGAAATTCTGGAGTTGGAGTTGATTTGTAGATTTTAGCCTTTTCAGGCTTCCAGGTAAACAGAAAAGGACCTATTCGCAGTAAAATTTGGACCTTCCCGCGAAAAGTGTTCAGATGAATTAATCTGGTTCCCAACTTTTTGGAGTTAGTTGAGGATATACCTAGGAACATATTCCAGTGGATACTTGAGTCTGGATAGGGTTAAATCAAAATAACTCAATTATCTGGAAACTGGGGTACTTAGGGTAAATCTGGATTTCCTGTTTTCGAAAACAGAAAGAGACTTAGATACTGGGAGTTAGGGTTAGAATTCAATCTGGCTCCTGAAGACTTTTAGGTTTAGGATAACTGATAGATCAAATCTGGCAAGTCAGATCTTGACTTGGGGTCACAGGATAGATTTTGGAGATTTAGGGCTAGAACAGAATAAAGCTGAGGCTGATTTGGTTGATCTAGAAGAGACATATGCATGCATGACTTTTAAGAAAGAAACTTTTCACCCCAAAACTCAGGATGTTATAGCATACTTTCGGGAATTCTGCAAAGGCTTGGGGCTCACCATCCACTTTGCCTCGATAGCTCATCCCCAGAGCAACGGGGTCGTTGAAAGGGTCAACGGCGTAATCCTATAAGGGTTACACCGGCGGCTCGAGCAAGCCGCCTCCAAATGGGGTGCATGATCAGAGGAGCTCCCTAGCATCCTCTGTTCCATGCGCACGACTCCGAGCCGAGCGACGGGACGTACTCCTTTCTCCCTTGTATACGGGGCTGAGGCAGTCCTCCCCCCAGAAATTGGCTTCCGGTCGCTGCGGGTCGAGCTCCTAGACGGAGCTACGACCGCGACGTACCAAGCCAACAAGGCAAATCAACGACTAGAGGTCGATCTCGTGGAGGAGGAACGCGACCGAGCGCTCCTCCGCCACACCATCTACGAGCGCAAAATGGCGCACACATACAACCAGCGCGTCCGCGAAAGGGCTTTTCGCCTCGGGGACCTCGTCCTCAAGCGCGTCATTGACCCCCAAGCCCAGGGCAAGCTCTCCCCCAAGTGGGAAGGCCCCTACAAGATCTCGGTAGTCCTGGGCTCAGGGGCTTACAAGCTCTCCAACCTTCAAGAGCAGGAGCTGAAGCACACGTGTAATGTGCGTTTACTTCGCAAGTTCTACGTCTAGCCTACGGGCTCGTCCCCTCCCCCGGAGCGATCACGCCGGAGGGGGAGCGAACATTGTGCTCACCGTTCCCTCCCCTGTCGTGATCTTGCGGGGGGAGGCGTTGTACTTTAATTCATTATCAATACAACTGGTTTTTTCCTCAGCTCCGGCTCATTGCAGGTTTTTACATTACCGTCTCTCACGGCAATGCCCTCCCCGTGAGGATGCCCTCTTAGCAAGGATGCCCTCCCCGCGAGGAAGTGGGCTATTACGACCCAACAAGTCCCTACCATGGGAGTCCCACTCCTGTAGGGCGGCTTACGATCACCCCTCGTGGACTGAGGGTGTAAGCCGCAACCCGGTCCTCAAGGACCGCGGCAACGAGTCAATTTGAGAGACTAGTCCCCTACTCAAACACTCAGACCCGTCATCAGGTGCATCCTCCTCCGGGAGTCAGTCATCTCCTTAGATGGAATTCTCAGATATTTTTTTTTGGAGATCTCGTTCCCGGCTCCCCGTTTTCACGGTGACTTGAGGGTTGTCTCCCAGAAAAGTTATCCCCGGGAATTTCGCCTTCTCAGATTTTCTTGGATGCTCTCTCCCGGAGATCTCGTTCTCGGCTCCCCGTTTTTACGGTGACCGGAGGGTTTTCTCCACGGAAAATTCCTGGAAATATTAGGCCTCCCGGAAGACTCACTCGGTTTTCCGTTTTCACGGTGACCGGAGGGTTTTCATCCCGGAGGAAATTTCTTGGAATTTCGGACTTCCTTGGATGTTCTTCCCCGAAGACCTCATCCTCGGCTCCTCGTTCTCACGGCAACCGGAAGATCCCACCGGGGCTTTCGAAAAATCGTTCCTGGAAATTTTCACAACCTTGGGAAAACTTGAAGAATTCTTAAGGGTCCTTACCCCGGGGGCTTTGTCACCCCCACAGCGCGCGGAGCTACCCTCCGGCCCGCTGTGGAGGGGGGGGGGAATAAGGAGCACCCGTGAATCACCCCGTTCCGGACCATCTAAGAATTCAAAGTACACAAGCAAACTTAGCTTTATTAAAGAAATCAAAGTGCAAGAGCAAACTTAGCTTTATTGAAAACCATTTAACCGGAGGACATCTTCCCCCCCCCCCCGGTGGGCATCATAACATCAAACGCGAAACAACCCAGAAAGATCCTACGCCTAGTAATCCCGGAGGCCCTCCTATATCTCCCGGGCCAGGTCCCAGTACAAGCTGCGTATACGACGCTGGGCCTCCCGGAGCAAGTCTTCGGGCCAATATTCATAGCCCGTCAATGGAAGTATTCAAAGCGGGGGAACCCTCCAGGACCCCGGTCGTGGGGGGGATAGTTCGGCGCGGTGATTATCAAAATTGTCCAGGTGCCACTCCGAATGCCACCGCAACCGGATTGGTTCCCGGGAGACGCCCCTGCCGCGTCCCCCGGAGAGGAGACTTAACAAGATAAAGGCGGCCTGGGCATCCCCCGGATGACACCCGCAGGGGCTTGAAGGCCCGACCTTCGGAGAGGTTCTCTGCAACCTCGGGGACCTTCGCCCGGGAGTAACCTCCCGGGAAACCTGGTAATTCGATTCGAAGACTTAGCAAAAAATCCAATTTCTATTGCATCAAAATGTCTTTGTACAAGTGTCCGGGGCTTCCTCTAAGAAGCTACCGGGAACAAAAGACCTAAAAACAAAATGGGCCCTATCTAGAGACCCGGGGGGAGGCTCATACTTGTTCATTGGCGTCCTCCCCCCAGGAGGCAACCACCGGAGCCGCGACATCTGCCCCCGGAGGCGCCGGCGCCGGGAATCGCACCCGAACATTCCGGTCGTAGAAGCCGCCAGCGAGCTGCTCCACTTCTCGCCGCGATGGCTCGAAGAACTCCGGGAAGCTCCGGGGAATTCGGCCCCCGATCGCCCGTGCGCCCACCCCCCGGTGCTCCACGAGCCCGGCCGCAGCGGCCACCACCGGGATCGCCCGGCCTCACGCCCGGGCATCAGCGGCCTCCGGGATCACGGAGACTTGCGCGTTGAGAAAACGCACAGCCTCCGTGAGCGTCGCCGGCGCCGCCTCGAAGCTACCTCCGGAGCCCAGGCTCACTCCAAGCCCCTCGAGGGCTGAGCGGACGGAGCGTCCCGCATCTGTTACGCCCTGGACACTGGAGCCCTCGAGCTCTCGGAGGGCATCCTCCTTCGCCTTCGCCTCCCTCCGGAGCCGGTCGTTGGCGGTCTCGGAGGCGTGGATCTGGGCCCAGACCCGGGCCAGCTCCCGGAGGGCGTCGTCCCGCTGCTCCAAATAGGCAGCGGCCTTCTCCTCTTGCGTCCTTCAGCGCCCGGCTGAAGCACGCTTCAATCCCCCAGGTGATGGCCGCCCCCTATAAGCGCAAGAGTTAGGAAAAATCAGAGTCGGGAGCACCGAAGGAAACCATCCATCGGCTTGAGAAAGAACCTGGATCTAGAGGGATTGAAGCTCCCGAAGCGCTCGCGGAGCGTCCCTTGCGAGACATAGTCCTGGACCTTCTGAGTTTACAGACTCTCTGCGTACTGGTCGACCTCCCCCGCGGACAGCAGGGGGTCTCCCTCCCGACAACGTCGAACCCATCGCGACCGATGGCGGGCCCCCTTGCAAAAGATGTGGGGGTGATGAGAACCGGAGTGGCGGTGGCCGTCATCCTCGCCGCTGAAGAAGTCTCCAAGGAAGAGGCCGATGAGGTCTCCGAGTGAGTACCTCCCCGGGGGGGGGGGATGAGGAAACCCTTCCCCTTCCCGGGCCGCGGAGTCCCCCAGGACCTCCGTCGCCGGGGGGACCTCATAGACCGAGGGGCTCCCCCCCTCTTCTACCGGCCACTCGACACGTAGAGGGGAGGCCTCCGCGAATCGAACCTCCAGCCTCTCTGGCTCCAATGGCGCCGAGGCCGCCGGGAGGGCTACCGCCGAAGGTGGCGAGGGGGCGTAATCCACCGAGTCGGACGCCCCCCCGTCACCGGCTGGTTCCTTTCCCCGGGCCTCTCCGGAGGCCTCGGGGAGGCGCGCGGGCTCATGCGCCTCCACCCCCCCGGAATTCTCGGGGGGAGGCGGCGTCACTTCACGCCGGGGAGGCACCCGCGCACGCCCTGACCCGGGGGCCGCGTCCCGAGCCTTCACGAGCGTGGAGCCCAGTGTCGTCGATGGACCGGAGGCTTTCTGAGCCTTAGCCCACTTTGGCTCAGAGCCCCCGGTGACCTCTTTCCCCCTCTTGTGGGAACCGGGGTGGAGAGAGGCGTTCTCGTCGGTAGCCTCAGCCCAAAGGCCTCGGCTACCAGGTTCCGGGGAGGACCCTCCCCGATGACGCGCACGATCCGCTCGTGTTCGTCGGCGTAGTACCTCCCGAGGAGGTTCTCTGCCTTTTCCCATGCGGCCAGATACGGCCGGACTACAAGATGTAAGGAGTTAGAAAAATTAACGAAAGAAACGAGCAAAGTAGCCGGGAGCTTACGTCGAGTCACCGGCTTTTGCGGGGGCCGCTGGGTCGAACACATCCCGATCCCCCCCCTCTCGTGCGAGAAGGGGGAGATCTTCAGTAGCGTCAGCTCCTCGGTGGTGTCCCTCATAGAGCGGACGCCCCGAGAGCCCACCACTTTGCTGAGGAGCTTCAGCTCCTCTTCGGTCCACATTGGGGCTTGGGAGCGGAAGACCGGCTATAGGAGGGGCGCTCCGGGGAGTACACCACCTCGTCATCCCGGACCCGCAGGTAGAACCACCTCCGGATCCAGTCCCTCCAATGGTCCCTGGAGGCCGCTACCAGGTACTCCGCTACCCGGGACGGCAGCAGCTGGATCATCACCGAGCCGAACGGAGACTTCGGCCCTCCCATCACTAGGTGGGAGCTCCTCGCCGCCGGCTCATAGAAGTACCAGAACAGCCGGAGCGTTGCCTCCCGTTGGTGGCTGTCTGGAAGAGCCATATGAAGAGGCCCATTCGGACGAAAGCGTTCGGCATCAGGTGGTTCAGTGCTACCCCGTACTCTTTCAAAAACTCCCGGAGCAACGGGTGCACCGGGAGCCGGAGCCCGGCCTCGAGGAAAGCCTCGAAGGCCACCACTTCCCCTGGCCTAGGGCGGGGGGCTCCGTCCTTCTTCGAGGGGATCTTGACGTCCCCGTCCGCGACCACCCCCCGGTCCACAAGGGACTCCAGGTCCCCGGATGTGAACTCGGAGGCCAAGAGGAAGTCCGCGGTAACTTCCTCCGGTGGCACCTCCGCGGTCTTGGCACGGCCCTTGGGTCCCATTTGATTCTTTCAGTGGCTTAGGCTCTAAATGAAAAGGGTTGAGGTTTCCGGTGACTAACTTCTGGGACTAGGCTTCTGGGAGAGGGCTACCGAGAGAGCTAAGGGCGCTAAAGGAGTTTGAAGCTTTGAGGGTTGGAGTGGTTTCTCTGGGCCCCTCAAGGCCCTATTTATAGGGGCCAAACGCGGCCCCGATGGGTGCCACGTGGCCCTTTGAGGTGCATCCGCGCCGCTCAATTCAAATGGAGCGCGGGAAATGAAGGGATGGGCGCGCGAAATGAGACGAAGCCGATTCGAATCGCGAGCGGCCATTATGGCCGAACGGCGTGGTCCCATCGAGACAAAACCTTAATGAATGACGGTGTGGTAATAAACGTGCGGCACGAGAATCGAGACATCACAGCTCCGATGACTTGCCCCAGAGATTTTCCCGGTGACATGAACCATACCCTCTGTGGACTCGAGCATCGTCCCCAGAAGGCATGGGGGCTGCTGTTGGGGGAAATCTCCACCAGATCAAGTCCAGGTAAGAGGCTGTTCAATTTGCCCGGGGAAAAGGCTCCCTGGTGGCTTGTCCCGGGCGCCGTCTTTTGCCCAGGGACAAGACCCCCAGGTGGCTTGTCCCAGGTGCCGCCATTTGCCCGGGGACAAGGCCCCCGGTGGCTTGTCCCGGGCGCCGCCTTTTGACCAGGGACAGGCCCCCCGGTGGCTTGTCCCGGGCGCCGCTTTCTGCCCGGGGACAAGGCCCCCCGGTGGCTTGCCCTGGGCGCCGTATTTTGCCCGGGGACAAGGCCCCCCCGGTGGCTTGCCCCGAGCGCCGCCTTTTGCCCGGGGACAAGGCCCCCCCGGTGGCTTGCCCCGGGCGTCGCCTTTTGCCCGGGGACAAGGCCCCCCGGTGGCTTGTCCCGGGCGCCGCCTTTTGCCCAACGACAAGGCCCCCCCAGTGGCTTGTCAGGGGCTCTGCCTTTTTGCTCAGGGACAAGGCCCCTGGTGGCTTGTCCCGAGCTCCGCCTTTTTGCTCGGGGACAAGGCCCCCTGGTGGCTTGTCCCGGGCGCCGCCTTTTTGCCCGGGGACAAGGCCCCCGGTGGCTTGTTCTGGGTTTGCCCAGGGACAAGGCCCCCCCGGTGGCTTGTTCTGGGCATCGCCGTCCTTCCGGAAACAGGGGTCTCCAGTCCCGGGTCACGTGACGGTCACGCGAGAAGCACCTCGGGAATCGGCGCACACTTGTCAAGCATCCAAGGTTCCTGGCCGAGAGAAGGACGTCGCTGCCCCTCGATCCAACGGTGGCAGGCGGGGTACTTTAGTCTTTTTGCATCTTTTGGGGCTATATAAACCCTTGTAATACCTCATGTAATGGGACAATTTTCATATTGACTGGGAATAGACAATCAAACAGGTGTGCTCCGGAGCCATCTCTCCCCCGAGAGAGCTCCCCTAGCCAACCCCAGTTGGGAGCACGCCGACAAGACTAGGGTCTCCACTGAGGCCCGAACCTGTATAAACCTTCGTGTCACTTGCTGTGTTTGTCCAACGGGAGAGGACCGGTCACTCGGTCAGCTTGCGTCATCTTTCCTTCGCTACGATCTTCCACAAAACCTGCCAGGGTATTCGTAATACCACGACAGTTGCGTTCCTCGACCAACATGGGCAGGGGGGAGGGAGCCTTGCCTCCTTGCCCCCTCCGCCGGCTTTACGGGATCTCCTTGCTCCTGCGGGGGAGCAGCAAACATGGCTTAATTAAACATGGTTTAACATAACAAGAGTTTAGTTACATATACCAGCATAAGTATACTTATTACAGAAAAAGGGGGTAGTTTAGTATGATCATGGTGGTTAGTCTTCATCGTCGGTGCTAAAGTAGGTTGGGTCAAACTCGCAGTTGTCCTCTCCTGGGTAAACTTCTTCTTCTGGAGTACTAGTCGGCATTGCATCACCCAAGGAGTATTCAAAGTCTAACAAGGAAATACAATAGCAAGGATGAGTGCCGAGACACTCAGCAAGCACTTTGGATGTATAAATGCATCATGCAGACCTTAACTAGTCAAAGGAATATTATATTGTATAAGCAAGGATGAGTTTTGATTCATAAATTCATTATGATTGTAAAAGACTCCAGTTGTTAAGTAAACTCTACTGAACACTTGTACCACAGGGTGAGATCACCTGTAGGCCTCCTTTCCTGCCGCGACGCAACTTCCAACCTGGAAGTAAGGAGTGAATATCCATGTTTTACTCTGCAGAGGGGTATCACTTTACCCACAGAATCTCTTGATTTCTATGTCGGTGTTCGTCAACAGTGCTCCGCATTTCTGACAATGTGTGACATTATCAAGAGAATAAAGCCTTTTTCAAACCCTTCTACTAGTTCCCTCCACTGGTATGGTACCACCATACCTGTGTAGTCGAACGCATCGCTACACCCACCGGTTGAGTCTATAGCTCCAGAACCCTCATCAGGGCAGTCTCCCTTCATGCCACCACATATATAGACATATACGTTCCCATTATGGAGGTGTACTAGTTTTCGGATAAGATACTCGACTAGGCCCATCCCATACCAGGTCTATGATTGATACGGGTATTACGGCACTGGGTAGAAATGACAGTTGGTTGTGTCCTTAACTTTATAATCATACTTTAATACAAGATTCGAGCCCTCCTTCGGCTCTCCTCAAGATTACTCATTTCCATTCACAACACTTCATCATGACCAACTTTTACCTTTTTATAAAATATTCTTTTGATGCAAGATGGTAAGGCTACATAGATTATTAAATAGAGGATAACAAAATAAAATCAATCAAACATGATCAATATGGTCAATAATAAAAACTTGCCTGGAGTAGCAAATTCAAAATCCAGAATATGAACGTTGCTCTGGGGCTCTTCGCTCAGCTCCGCTCCTAGAATTAAAATAATTGCGTATATAAATCTCTAGAAGAACATTGGAGATCACTATTCAGAGATGCAGCGCCTAGGTGCTAATCGCTCTCGCCTCTATCGAAATGATCACTCTCCCAGACAAAATGAGAAATCAAATTTAGTTTAATTGAACTGCATGATGGAATTGCATAACCACTTTTGAGTTGGGTAGCTCCCAAAAGAATAATATCGTTGGCATTTGTTTTATAGATTTAAAACAATTAAGTCAAAATATTGATTCAGTGCTAAGGCTATTTAAGTTGATAATCTAGTTGGTTGAATATTTGAAATAAAAGTAATTTATAGCTTTAGGGTTCTTTTTCCTATATAGAAAATTGTATGAAAGTAATGAAAATAACATAAATCGTTTTATTAAAGAGTAAGAATATAATTTGTATGCATATACATGTATCTTATTTGATTATGCTCTTATTAAATTAGGTATAAGTTAAGAAATTGTAAATGTTAATTAGTCAAAAATATTTAGTTAGTTAAATTCCTATATTCACAAATTTGATTTGGGGAATAATCAATAGTTAATTTAGAATTAAGAATAAAATTGAGTTCACAAAAGAAAAGAAATAATAAAAAAATTATTAAAGTTTTGGTTGGGCCTGACCGGCCCAACTCCCCTCGGCTCGGGTTGGGCCGGCCCAGGCCCAACCTTCCCCTCTTCTCCCTCTCACGTGGCCGCACACACAAAACACTCACACACACGCAACACACATACCACACACACACAACACGGCCGCCCCAACCCTAATCGTCCTGCCGCCGCTCCCGGCTCCGGCGTCGGCCACCGTAACTCCTCCATGAGCTTCTCCTCCTCTAGCCTTGTCATCGTTCCCTCTTTCCTCGAGCTCGATAGAACCCATAGCCGAACCCTAACCCTAACTCTCCCCAATTCTACCGCTGCTAAACCTCGCCGGCGGCTCGTGATCTCAACGGCGCTAGCGCCGCAGCCGGTCGCAGCCCGGGCCGCGCCGCCTTGCCTCCCCTCTCGTGGCTCGCGGCCGCGCTTGGCGCCGCCTTAGCGGCGTGGCCGCGCTGGTAGCCCACCGCGCACGTGGACGCGCCACTGGCCGGCTCACTGGCTGCCTGGTCCCCATCGCAAATGCCTCAGGTAAGTTCCTTCTACTCTTAGGCTCTAGCCAAGGCACTAAGGTTTTGGATTTAGGCACCTTGGTCTTTGATTTGGGTCCTGGTTGCTCTGTTCTTGTGTGCTGTGATGCTTATGTTCGTGCATTTGTGATCTGTGATGACTGTGACTGTGGTGATTGGTGCATGAGCAGGTTCTAATGTTACTGTCTGTGTGATCTTATGGTGTAAGAACATCATGTGGTAGCAATGATCTATAGGTTTTTTGGTGCTTTGCGGGTGGCTCTAATGCAACTGCTACTGCTTGCTGTTTAATCTCTAATTAAACAACTAAAAGCTAAATGAATTATAAAACTCAGTAACTAGGACATGGTAAAAACTTGAGGTTGGGTTCAATTATAACCTTGCTATGGGTTCTGGACCTCTTCTGGTTCTTGTGTTGTTCCTGTGGCTGCTACTCCTGTGAACCACAGAGTGGAGAAGATAATGAACATGTGCCTGAATTGTTTGCTATTCTTCCTTTGTTCTAAGGTTTTACTGGCTTATCTTAATTCCTTATGATCTGTGCTGCTGTGTGTGTGGATTGTGCTGTAGCACTGATTTATCTAGTGTGTTCAACATGCAACCGACCTAATGTGGGTTGATGTGGCTGTGGTTACTGTTCTGGCGAACAGGTGTCGTTGGCATAAGCTGGATTGGTGTAATCTGGGCTGATTTGTAAAATCAAAGAATCTGGAGGGGTTTTATGCAAAAATTGCAATGTGGCTATAATATGGAAAGGTTTCAGGGGCTAGTGCAAAGCTGAGAATTTCTTTGGGCCTTTGGGCCCAGGCCTGGTGCTGGCTGTTTTCTAAAAGAAAATTTTCTTTTTTTCTCTTATTTTGTTTTATGCCCTCTGAGGCTCAGAAATGACCCGAAATGACCCGAATGACCCGAATTCAAAGGATGGATGATGACAAGCAATTATAGGGGTGAGCAGCGGCACTCGCTCAGGCTGAGAGCTGGCTGCAAGGAACCCCTAACAGATACTGCACAGTCTGACGGCAATCTTTCCAAAACAAAATAAATCCAACGTTTAGACTTAGGTCTCGGCTTTGTCAGCATCATGACTTCTCTGCTAGCCAGCAACGTGGCCTCCAACTAGTCGACCAGTTTCGTGGTTCTCACACTGAGGAAGTCAGATGTCACCTCCTCCGGGGGTAGCTCGGACGCCTTGGTGCGGCTCTTCGGCGCCATCAGGAACGAACTCACCGGGAGCTACTAGGAAAGGGTCACCGGAAGCTACCGGGAAAGGTCACCGGGAGCTACTGGGAGAAAAGTCACCGGGAGCTACTGGAAACAAAGCTACCAAGGGAGGAAGTTTAGTGGGCTGAGGTGAAGTGTCCCGAATCGGAGGGTCCCTCCGCCTGTTTATAGGCGATGGGGGGAACCCCGGATGGGCGCCACGTGTCCCCGGGCCCATCTGGACCGTTGATTCGAACTGTCATGCGGTAATCGAGGGGTCACACGAAGATCGACGCGACGGAACGGCGCACACGCGCGTGGACTGAAGCTTCTCGCGGAAAAATAGCCCGGGAGCCGAAGCGTCGCGCGCGGCTCGAAGCGTGTTCTGAACACGAAACGTTGCCCGAGGCGAGTTCTACACATACCCTCCGGGGGCACTTTGTGTCCCCGAGGGCCTGGGGGGCTGCTATTGGGGGAAGTTTCAGATGTCTCTAGGGGAGAATCCCGAAGGATCACCGGAGAGCCGGAGAGCCCCCGGGGAAAATCCGGGGGGCTTCCCAGGGAGAATCCCGGAGAGTCACCGGAAAGCCGGAGAGCCCCCAGAAAAAAAAATCCCGGAGGGTCACTGGGGAGCCGGAGACCTCCCAGAGAAAATCCCGGAGGCTTACCGGGGAGAATCCCGGAGGGTCACCGGGAAGCCGGAGAAGCCCCGGGGAAAATCCCTGAGAGTCACCGGGGAGTCGGAGAGCCCCTGGGGCTAATACCCGAAGACTTATCGGGGAAAATCCCGGAGGGTCACCAGGGAGCCGCCGACCTCCCGGGGAAAATCCCGGAGGGTTACCGGGGAGCCGGAGAGCTCCCGGGGGAGTCCCGAATGCCTCCCGCGGCCGATCCTGAATGCGTGGGGTCACGTGCTGGTGGCGTGAGGAGCGCCTCGGGAACCAGCGGGGACACTTGTCAAGCATCTAAGCCCTTTGGCCGATGAAATGGCGTCACCGCCCCTCGATCTGACGACCGTAGCCAGGGCTTTTTGGTCTTTTGCATGTTTTGAGGCCTATATATACCCCCTTGTATCTCATTATTTGAGAGGATCCAATTCATTTTTTCATACACACAAACAATAGGCTCCCTTAGAGACCTCTCTCCCCGAGAGAGCACCTCCCCAGCGAACTCGCGTCCGGAGGGTGTTGACAGGACTAGGGCCCCCACTGGGACCTGAATCTGTATAAAAATCATCGTGTCAATCTCTGTGTTTACCCGACGGTAGGTGACCGGTCGCACGGTCAGCTTGTGTCGCTGTACACGTGTTACGCACGTTCGAAGAAACCTGCCGGGGTATTCGTAATACCACGACACAATCTATGATGGTTGATCATAACATTTTGCAATCTTATTTTTGAACTTCATTTTAGGTGACGTGGATTCCACATGCATACTAAAATATAATGTAATTTAGCTGTGGAAGAAATATTTGCCTAGAACTATTTTGCATGACCCCAGATTCCATGTTTGATTCATTAATAAATGATTTTTTTCAGATATGTTTTGCAAAGCTTCTTATTTTAAGTTACCAAAAACATTATACAATAGATTCATGTATAACCCATAGAAAACAATTTTTAGATTACATAGATTCTCCATGCACGCTTTCTAATATGAGTAAATGTATTTAACATGAGTTTTACTTTGAATTTGTCAGGAAATTTCAAAAGCACGAAAAACATAAGTTCTTCAGTTGTTTGAAGGAATGGTAGCTAAAAATGACAAAATGATCCTGGCTAACCAAAATATGACTATGAACTAAACGGTTGCTAATGTGTGGCATTGCCAATTTTTAGCTTGGCAAAACTTGCCTATAAATTTGGTTGCAAACTAGACAACTATCAAATTTCTTGGTCATCAAAATTTGACGAGCCAATTCATATTCCACCTAAGAAAAAATTAATTTGGGTGGGGGGGGGGGGGGGGGGGGGGGGTGGGTCTCTACAATTGGATTAATATACTCTACATTAATTTGACAGTAGGTAAGTGAGACATCAGGTGAGGCCCTCCACAATAATTTTTTTTTTCCATCATACCTACTATAGAGAGAGAAAAGAAATATGATTGTCAAATCTTGAGCCACCAAATCTCATATCTAAGATTTGGAAAAAAAAAGTAGCTGAAAAATGGCCAAAGGCAGACTATTTTTGTTGACTTGCAAAATTTGCTAGGAAGCAGACCATAATCAAATATGATGCACAATATAATTTTGACTTGGCTGATCATGAACATAAACCAAACATACCCAGTTCAGATCCCTCTCATAAGACTGTTCCATACTAGCTAAGCTGATACAGCCTTCACCTCTAGGCCCAATTAACTATGTAGAGGGGTAAGTATTCTATCAGTTGAGTGAATTTTATGAAATTTTGTAACCAAATTATTAATTTTAGTTTTGAAGTTTCTAGAAATGAATTATAAATAAATTATTCAGGTTTAATGATATTAATCAATAAATATGTCAGTTATTAATGCATATATCAAAGAATATACATATATATGTTACTAGTGTAAATTAGTGATTTTACCATTATAAATATACTGTTGTTCTTAAAATATATTAAATTTAGGTAAACAATCTAACATCTATATATTAATTCGGTTATTTTAACTACTTTAGAACCAAACCGAGAGAAAATAGTTGAAATAACCAAATTTATCTATTATTTCGATTCTGTTGGTTTTTGCTCACTTCTAAATTAGGTCCATCACAAAGGCCCTAAACCCGAGCTTATAGACCGAAAACGACGAATTTTTTTAAATAATCCAATAAAAATTCAAAAATAGATCGTTGTATGAAACAATTGCAGAAATGACATTTAGTTACTAACTCATTTAGCAACTAAATTTCAGTTACTAATTGGGTTAGCGTCTAAAATGTGGTACGTTGATTGGGTGTGCAAATTAGTGACTGCACATGCAAAATTGTTGACTTGGCGCTAACGTGATTTTCAGTTGTGAATCAGGTTAGAGACTAAAATGACATTGTGACGTCATGTGGGTATAATGAATTTTTAATACAATTTTGTGATTTTTTATAGAAAAATTTGTCACTTGTATTGAAAAGTTACAACATGAAAAAATATTTATATTTTACGTTTTATCTTGTGAAATTTTTGTAAAATTTTTGAAATTTTTTTTGAAATATTATATATATAGGAAGTCTTGAAATTTCAAAGATTTTTTCAATAATCCAAAAAATGAAATATGTGTACATTTTTAGAAAAGTTACAACATAAAAATTATGCATACTTTATATTCTTTGTTGTATAATTTCTTTAGAATTTCTTTACAATTTTTAGAATTTTTTATAATACTCTGCATTTTATCTATTAATTTGAAAAAAAATATTATCAAAAAATTGTAAAAATCACAAAAAATTCACAAGAAAGAACATGATCCTTTTCTTTGGAGAAAATCCTAAACCTGCAAAAGATTAGAAAATCATTAGTCCATATGACGTCACAAGGACATTATCCTTTTCTTTGGAGAAAAAATCAAATTTCAATCTATAAATCAGTTGAGGAGTCCTGTCAACACCCAGTTGATAATTTTGCATGTTCAATCAACAGTTTTCACATCTAATCAGTAGTTTACATGCTCAATCAATGTGTTATATTTCACTAATCGAGCTAATGATTGAGGACTATTTCTATAATTTTCACATAATGATCTATCTTTGAAATTTATTTTTTTATTGGGTTATTGAAAAAAAAAATCAACAACGGGGTGCAGGCCACATTTCGCAAAAATCTAACTATCCCTACCAACCCGCTCAGGATTTCGAATAATCCTCCTCTTCTTTCACCTCCTTCCCCACCAACTCTCCCACTCTCTCCCCCACAAAACCCTAAACCCTAACCCTACTGCCACGCTCGCCGGCGGCGATAGTTGGCGACACCACGTCCCCCGCCATGTTCGGCACCCCCTCCACCACCCCCGCCTTCGGGACCCCATCCTCCAACCCAGCCTTCGCCACCCCTTCCACCACGCTGGCCTTCAGGGCTCCCTCCTCCACGCCGGCCTTCGGCACCCCTTCCTCGACGCCGGCGTTCGGTGCGCCGTCCTCTGCCCCGGCCTTCGGCGCACCTTCGCTGGCACCGGCGTTTGGGACGCCGTCGCCATTCGGGTTCCAGCAGCCGGCGGCTTCATCGCCGTCGCCATCGCCGTTTGGGTTTGGTGGTGGTGGCATGCAGATCACCACCCAGATGGCTCCGGTCGCGCCATTGTCATACTCTGCCGCCGACCGGGACCTCCAGGTCCCGAAACCCTAACAAAATTCACAGCATTTTGTAGCTTCGGTTTGTTTGTATAAGCAAACGGTTAATTTTTTTTTTGCTTGTGTCTGCGCAGGCTATAGTGCATGCATACAAGGAGGACCCTGGGAACCCCCGATATGCATTTAGGGTGAGATTTCATGTGATTCTTCTGCTATTTGTGCTGTGAAAGATTTGGTTTGATGCAGTTTGGTTGACATGTTTCAATTTGGGCAGCATCTGTTGTTTAGCGTAACAGAGCCTTCGCAAAGAGTAAAGCCAGTTGCTGCATCTGATGTGAGCAGTTGGATAGATCAGTTCAATAGATTTGTGGTGCCATTCGCAGATGTATTAGATTGGGTTTCAATTTGTGGATGTAGATTATGTGGGCGGAAGCAATGGGGAAGCTTGAAGGCATGGATGGTGCAGATAGGGAGAGGCTGTGGCCTCAACTTGTGCAGGGGTTTAAAGATCTTTCCTTCCGGCTCAAGGTATGCGAGAGGAACTAGGTGCCATTTCTTATATTTGATGCGATGAAATTATCTTAACACTAGAGTACTGGTTTTTGCACCTTCAATGGATGTTGTATATGCAAGTATTTTTATCTCGTGTATCAATGAAGTCAATATGAAATGCTGATATATGATTTTCTAGTTCAGTTGGTCTCTAGATGTGGTTTAAAGTGTTGATGAGGACAAATGGCATAGCTTCCTGTCTGTACTATTGCTAGGTTGCATGTCTTTTTTGCGATTCAAATGTTGGTAGCTGGGCACATTGTGGTAAGATTGCTTCTGCGGGAGACCGGGTTGCTTTGATCAGTTGACCCAGTGGAGGTGCTTTCACTGGTGGCCTTGGCCCCCTTCCAATTTGAAAAATCTCTAAGAGCAATTCCAATAGGGTGCCCCAACAGGTGTCTATGGAGAGAGAATGCCAATTAGGAGAAATAAAAGAAGAGAGAGAAGCACCAGTGCTTCAATAGGCATCGGTGCTTGCATCATTTTTTCCTGCTAGTGGGACCTAACAAGATGAGAAATGAGGAGGGAGAAGATGTTTGTGGGACTCACTTAACCACCAAGTGAGAAATGTTATTATTAGAGTTAAAAAAACTTATTGAGGTGCTTGAAGATGTATCACTAACTTTTTAGTCTAAACATCTACCTATCGAGTGCAACTATTGAAGATGCTCTAACAAAGTATTAGTTATTTACGAATTAGTTGTTAAGTTGGCCCCCTCTTATTAGATTGGTGTTATGTGGTTTATTAGTTTGGTCCCTCTAGATTTGGTTCAAGCTCCGCTACTGGGTTGACACTATATAATGCACACCTGAAAAATGTTGGAAGTAGGGTGGTTTTTTGTGGTAAGTGGGAGGTGCCTCTGGGAACTTAAGTAGAATTGCAATTCTTTTAGCAAGATTTGATGCTATGATTTAATTTTGTGGAAATGATTGTTCATAAACTATTAGTACAGAAGTAATTATTGGAAAAGTGCTAGTCCCTAGCTTGAAACATTGTAGATCACAGTGCAATTCATTTTACAGGTTTTCCCCTAGCATTGCAATGTCACACTTTGGTGGACTTCTAGTTTAACGGTCAAATTCGTAACTTCCCCAGCCTTCCCATGAAGGCCGGGGAAGAGAAATCAAGTGGCGTTAATACCACTCTTCCTCTCAGTATCAATTCGAAATAACTCAAATATTAGGATTGGGCTTTGGAGCAAGAACCTTGTCTAAGACACCAAAGATTTGTCCACCATTTTTTCGTAATCTTGGCAAGATTTATACCAAAAACCAAACAATAAACCATGTTTAATGCAGCATTCCATATTTGGACAAATATCAAACAATTAAAATATAATGATCAAAATGAATAAACATACCCTTATTTTTCCAAGTCATTGTTGTTCTTCCATTCGAATGATGCATTAAGCAATGGATGCTCAAGTGAAGCATTTACCAAACAAAGAACCATGGCTAACATGGTATTGCACATTTGGACATTTGGGTATGTTTTGTTGATTGCTAAAATTTGTCAAACCAATTTGTAGTTATAGCTAATTATGTAAGATGACCAAAAATTGGCTTTGGAGGTATGTTTGGTTTATAGCTAAGCCAAATGGTGGTCATAGCGGACTTTGATTGCCAAGTGGCAGACAAACTGTCCGCCTTAGATTTGACTTGGTGAAATGGCCAAATTCCATTGGTTTGCCAACTTTTGGTCGTGAAGCATGAAGGCCATATTTTGTTGGCACTACCAATATTTGGCTTGGTATAATGTGGCAGCAAGCCAAACATATCCAAAATGTCAAATAACAAAACCTATCTATGAATCAAAACTAGTAAATAGACCCTTATTTTCCTTTTCTTTCTCTCATTCTCCTCCATTCAAATGATGCATACAGCAATACATGGTCAAATGAAGTGATTTCATCAAATTTGTTTGCGGCTATAGAAGATAAATGCGAACAACAAGATTTTGTGACATTGATGTGAATTTGTGATGCATAACATATGGCAAATGGGTTTGGTAGAATATGAAGGGTCCAAACAAGTACTAAAATTGGATTTATATCTTCCCATTTTCAAGCTGGATCTCCAATGAAACACCTATTCAGGAAGTTCAGACATCTCAACAATTATATGTTTGTCAACATTTTTAATATTGATTTTCAACTTCACTGTTTATCCTTTTACAATGTGAGATGCAACTCTCCACCAACAGTAATGCTGGAGTGGATTCTTCAAAGCATCAAAGTAATACTCTATTCCGTGGAAGTTACAAGTTAATATTTGAGTTCAGAGTTTCATGTTGGGCATTCAATCTTCCGTCATTTCTCTGAGAAAGCACTTGTTTTAAGTGTTCCTGACAAATGTTTGGATGGATGTCCATGTTCATGATAGCCACGACATAAAGGGTATTGTCATTCTTTGATAATGTATTTGTCTAGTATTATTGCTTGCTCCCTCCAATTTATTTTCTCAGCCTTCTTTTACATGTTTTTTGTGACAATGAAAGAGTCAACCTCTCATCATACTATACCCCATAGGGAGCTAGCCCGAGGGCAGATATTTGGAGTGAGTCAGATACTTCTAACTGTTTTCTTACTTCTAGATGCATAAAACTATTAATGTTATAACACATCCACGTGCACTCTTATGATCTTACATTTGGCAATGTCAAAAATTGGAAAAATAATGTACACCTTCAAATTAATTGACAAAAACATAATGGAAATACAAGGGAGCCAGATAAATCTGTTTTCTCTACTTTCTGATTGATTCACAGGGATGGTGCCATGCAGTATTTACTAATAGAAGCAAAATAGATTCTTGGTGTTTTAGTATAACCCAAAATTTTTTGAAACTGTGGTGCAAGCAATGTGAAGAACTACTATCAGTGTTCTAGTGTTTTGCTATAATCTGTAGAATGCTTTTATCTTTTGCCAAAATGAAAATTATGTTGCCATACTGCCATGTTCTTGTACCACATCTAGATGTGAAATGTGGTAGAAGCCGTAAACTCAGATTCATGAATGCACGTAACAAATGATTTATCCTCTGCTACCCACAATTGATAAAATATTTGTTGGTTGTTTCTATCTTCCTGTTGGTAGTCAGTTATCTCAAGACTTTCAGCACCTGTAAAATAGGTATTACTTGTGTGGATATTGGATATGTTCTCTTTCAATGCAGTCAAATGTATTGTGCTTTTGTGTATGTTTTCTGCCGTTCATACTTCGCCATCCTTCCTGTTTTGCTCATGTATTTCTGCTCCTGTCTTCATATTTATGAATGTAAATGTGTTGCCTGCATATGTTGTATGCCTACAAACATCTCAGAAATCATAGTAATCATTGGTGACCTTCCAGTCTCTTCAGGAGTTGTGCTTGTTCTGTTTTTGCCATCCTTCAATGTACTTTCCAATATTTCACTGTTTCTAAAAGAATATTGCACTTCTTGTCCCTTTCCCTTTCTTGTGCAGCTTCAAGATGAAGTCCTTGTTTCAGATACTGAAAGATTGAGCATGACCCATTCCAATGTTAAGAAGGTATGCCTTAGTTTCGATAGAATCATGTACATCTTCAAAAATCATTTATTTTTGCGTACCATGGAATCAATTGTAGCTACAAAGACATTTCCAAGCAGACACGCTTCCATGGATCCAACGGTTGAAGCAGCAAGAGCTGGTTCTTCAGAGCCGCCTCTTAAGGGTGACATGTCCTCTCCATGTTTCTCCCTGAATGAAAATTGAGGATGACAATTCATTATTTCCGTCTTTGTGTTTAACTGTTATCATTTTGTGAAATGCTAAAAAAGATCATGAGAATTGTGGAGGCCTTGGAGAACAGGGGTTATCGTGTTCCGTTAATGAAGGAGGAAGCTGACTTGTATGACAAATTGGTTTCTATCGCAAAACGGGTTAGTTTTCTTTTCTCTTTTTATTATATCTGCTCCTATCCGTTAGTTATAATTTTTCTTGTTTTGAAAACTTCTGTTTACAGCTAAAAGGACCTAGCAGTGATCTGTCCAAGAGAGTTTATAACCTTGTTACAACGTCACGTGTTCTTGCTAACATTGGTGGCAGTGGTGGTCCCATCTACATTCCTAGTTCAGCCAGGATTGATGAACAGAGTGTTACTGATCTTCTGGAGGTAAGGGTGGTGGGAATTTTATTCTATCCCTGTTGGGTGGCCACGTCTTGTTTGAAGTACACAATTTCAAACTGTCTGCATCACAGGTCTTGCAACAACAGACAGAAGCTATTGCAAAGTTAGGCAATGTGTTGAAGAGAGATACCAGGGACATGGAAATCATACTGTCTGAAAACATGGATATGGCAGAGGATGGTTTTGGGAGAAGGGCGTTGAAGATCTAAAATCAAAGAGCTACTAGTAAACAGAGGGAGATGCATCTTTGGTCAAGGATCTCAGGTACTTGGAGTGTTTTGTCTGGATAGCTTTGGACTTTTAGCTTCTACTAAGATCGTGTAGACAAAGTGAACTGATTTAATTGAGCATTTGTTTGGAAAATACCCATGTTCCTGGGACGAGTATATTGTGTTGCCGTTTGACCATGCTCTAACTACATTTGGATGTTGTCTCTGTGGAAACTAAACAAGCTGCTGAGCCAAGTTTTCTCGATTACGGTTGTCAGATTCTTTCCTTTGATACTGCCTGTAATGCATACTGTAAAAGTACCTTTTAGATGCTGTGGATGATTTATTGCATGGTGAGTCTAGTTGGTGTTATACATTGTTATTAAACCGGGACTTGGCAGGTGGTTGGACCAAGAAAAACGGACCGTTGGCCTTGTATTCTCATAGGACCATAATTACAATAGGATTGGAGAAAACCGGATGACTTAGCTGGTTCTTTCATGACCCAGCTGACTCGGCTGGTTATTGAAAGGCTGCCCAGGTGATGTGCACCACACTGCTATAGAACAAGGGCAAGCACAAAACAAAATTGTAATTAAACAAAAATCAATCTTGTGGGGTTCTACAATGAGTTCATCAAGCGGTTCTAAAAAGACATTCATTGAGAAGTATGCATTTGCAATCAAAGTTAAGCAAGTTAATTTCAATTGAAATTGAAATTGGCACCAAAGTTGGAAAATTATAGTGAGATGGATTCAAATTCAATTCGGATTCATACTCAGTGTTTGAAATAAATTCAAATTGACTTCAAGTAGTTGTATCCAATTTTAGTTCGAGTTGGCAACTAAAGTACAAGTGCAAATATAAATAGAATTAAAATTTAAATTCATCAAGAAGTCCAATCCGAGTACTGTAGTATGGGGTATTGTTCGTATGAATAGTAACGAGTAATTGTAGTACAAGTATTGTTTATGTGAATAGTGATCTGAGATGCAAGGTATCATCTTTAGTTATTTTGAGTTTTGTATAGTTTAGGAATCGTAGGATTCCATGTCTAGTTAGAAGTTTACTTTTATTCCAACTCTTTAGTTCTATAAATATAAACTCTATGCATATAATCAAATGATAGCCAAGATGAATTTCAGATTTTAGATAGTTTTGTTTGCAACATGAGTTGTTTACTATTTTGTTCTTGTGAGTTTTTAGATTATAATTGCGAGAGAAATTTCGGTTTTCTCTGATCTGTGCTCTAAATCTATACGGCGTAGTTGAGTGAATTGATTTTATCGATATGTGGAAGGGCACATGTCTCAATAGTAATTGATATATTGCGCATAGTGCTATTTGGCTGTTGGCTAACTTTTTGTTCGGTCAAGTTATTTAATTCCTACGTTGTGAAGATCCAACAACCCTTGTGCTTACACGTTATGCATGTGAATGCATACTCGGACAAATCATCTAATCAACCTGTGAAAGTTTTGAGTTCTATATACATATGTAATTTTGTAGTTGCCCGTAGAGATACAGATAAGCGCTGGTGTCCGATGGCCGGTTTCTTCGCCTTACGTGCTTGCCCGATGACAGATGATGATGATGCTGCCTCGTACCTTGCAGGCGCTGCTGTGGGAGATGTTGCCATACTCGTCCTTGATGATGGTGCCGGTGTGAGCTCGGAGGCGGTAACCCTGTCGTCAACAATGAGGAGCTTACATGGGTTTGCTCTGTGCTCCCGGTATTACACTAGCCAAGGCAACAAAGGGTAGATCTATCTTTTCAGTTCCAAGGTTACATGGGTTTGTTCTATAAATATGGGTAGAGCTTACATGGGTTTGCTCTGTGCTCCTTGTGACTTATGTTGTGGTTGTGATTGTTTTGCTTGCAAAGTCTCAAGTGGTGAGTAGAATGGTGCATAATTGATCTTGGTAAATTGGTTGGTGAGAAATTTTAGCAAATGATCCTACTTTTATTTAAGATGTTTCTATGGAGTTTTTTTTTTTAATTTTGAAAATTAGGTCTTAGTTCTTTGAAAATTGTTTCTGTGTATACCAGGACTCCTAGGTCGACTTAATACCGATATGCAGTACATATATTTGTTGTTTGCTTCAAGAAGAACACGGACACCTTGGTGTCTGTCACACTCCAACAATCAATAAGAAAGGCAACATATTTATACGAGGTTCAGGGACAGGGGATCCCATATTTTTTGTTGGCACACTCTCTAGATCGTCTCGAAGGAAGCCACTATAGAGGGTACCTGATATGGCCGAACAAACATTTACATGCGCAAGCACAAAGGTGGTCCGATCCATGACGTAGGCACTCAATAATTGGATAAATTGGTGATTTGTGATTGAACGAAGAGGTAGTCAACAACGAGAGAGCGATATGCGAACAACACGTGATATGCTATTGAAATAGTCTTCCTTCCACGTGCTGATAAAACCAATCCACTCAACTATCCCATATAGATGTAAAGTACAGATTGAGGGAAACCGAAATCTCTTCCTTGCAATTTCAATCCAGAAACTAACAAGAACAAAAGTAGCAAGCAACTCAAGTTGCAAACAAAAGTTTCTAAAATCTGAAATTCATCTTCTCCTGAAAGAACAACAAATCCGTTAGTGTATCAAATATGAAACTATAAATAATTTTGTTAGATAAGAGCTTTAGTTGGTCTTCTTCTCTATTATAGATAATCTCCATGTGAGCTTGCTCATTTTCCTTTTGAACACTCGTTTCGAACAGCATTAATTTGATGTATTTGATTTGCATGCTCTAAATTTTTCTTATCATTTTTATCCAGTAGCAAGAAATAAATTTGTTTTATGTCTTCAATTGGCTCTTTAATCAACCATTCCTTTGTATTAGTTCACTTCAGTTCATTATTACTAGAAAGATCTTAATGCTTATATATACCTGCAACAAATCACCACTATACATAGAAAATGTTAAGTTGTTAGAAACCGAAACTCGCTCATTGTCACTTTTTGGTGGAACATTCAACTCTCTACTCTTTGGTTTTTCCTCAAATTCTCATTCTTTTGTTGTGGCTCTCTCTTTTTCTTTTCAACACTCATGATTTGTCGAATATTTGGTTTTGGACACTCAATCTTACTATGTTTGTGGCTTTCACTCAAGTTCTTTTCTTTTTCCTCAGCTCTTCTTTTTGCTCGCAAGATCTCATTAGCTTGTACCTTAGTAGGTGACAATGGAGAGTGAATTTCTTCTCTTTGTAAGTAAATGAGTACTTGTTTAAATGACTACTATATTGAGAAGCACGATCATTCTGCCAAGGTCGTCCCAATAGCAAGTGACATACTTGCATGGACACAATATCAAACTTCACCACATCATGATAATTACCAATAGAATATGGCACCCTCACCATACCGATCACTCTCACCATACTCGAATCATTACGCCATTACATACAATAAGAATGAGGATGTCTATGCACAATTAATCCAAGCTTCTCAACCATCTCAGTACTAGCAATATTATTGCAGCTTCCACCATCAATCATAAAGCAACATAACTTTCCTTGTACCATCCATCGAGATTGGAGCAAGTTATGATGCTGTCTATGCTCTGTGGCAACCATTTGAGTGCTCAACACTTGGCGGACCACCTACCATTGGTCCATGAGGCGATGATCACAATCACAGTGATTGCGCCAAGGGTCATGGTAGTTGCCCCAATTGTTGTCGAAGTCACCGAGGCGGCCATACGCATCACTTTGGGCACGCAGATGATTGCGGTTGCCATCCCAACAGTCGCGATCATCGTCATAGAAGTCATAGTAGTCGCCAGGATGGGCACACCGATCGTTATTGCATCCCAATGGTCACAGTTGTTGTCATAGCAGCCTCCCTAACCATTAGGATGGGTGTACTGATTGTGGTAGCCATCCCAACGATCATGATCATCATAGGCGTAGTAGTTGTTGATAGTGATTTGTGTAAACCTTTTAGTGGTCGAACGTGACCATGAAGAGAGAAACAAATAAACTTCCTTCCTATGGCCGTAAGACATTTCAGGAAGAGACAATGAGGAAGTCTAAGGTATTCTAGACTTAATCTGACTCTTACAGATATTTATCTGTAAGTACGATCACTAATCCTTATGATCGTAACACTTATCTTCCAAAGAATTCATAGTTGAAAGGACTCTGTTACCTATGACTACTTTGGTCGTAGAGATGAGGTTGTAGCCAATACACGACTAAATGAGTACTATTTATCTTGTCGGTGAACCAAAAACTGGAGACATCCTCTAAATAAAAGACTAGTCGAGAATTCATTTACCGACCACAGAATGAAGGTTCAACAGTTAGATGGTTATGTACATTCGACCAGACCATATGGTTATGTGTATTCGACCATACTGATTGGTTATACTCATTCGACCATACCTAACAGTCATGCACATTCGACCACGACCTTTGGATACTGTGAACCTTTATTTTCCCATAAATATCATAACTGCCAGGTAAGGTAACAGTTAGGAGGATAATTGCACAGATAATGCACACGTAGCCACACATAATTGCACATCAATGACCGGTGCGTGTCGGGGGAAATCTCCGCTGGACTAAGTCCAGGTAAGATGTGTCACGATTGCCCGGGGACCTGGCCTCCGGCCCCTCCCCGGGCGCCGCAATTTGGCTCCCGGGACGCGGCCTCCGGGGTCTCCCCGGGCGCCGCCTTTTGGCTCCCGGGACGCGGCCTCCGGTGCCCTCTCGGGCGCCGCCATTTGCCCGGGGACGTGGCCTCCGGGGCCTCCCCGGGCGCCGCCTTTTGGCCCCCGGGACGCGGCCTCCGGTGCCCTCCCGGGCGCCGCCATTTGCCCGGGGACGTGGCCTCCGGGGCCTCCCCGGGCGCCGCCTTTTTGGCTCCCGGGACGTGGCCTCCGGGGCCTCCCCGGGCGCCGCCTTTTGGCCCCCGGGACGCGGCCTCCGGTGCCCTCCCGGGCGCCGCCATTTGCCCGGGGACGTGGCCTCCGGGGCCTCCCCGGGCGCCACCTTTTTGGCTCCCGGGACGTGGCCTCCGGGGCCTCCCCGGCGCCGCCTTTTGGCCCCCGGGACGCGGCCTCCGGTGCCCTCCCGGGCGCCGCCATTTGCCCGGGGACGGGGCCTCCGGGGTCTCCCCGGGCGCCGCCTTTTGGCTCCCGGGACGCGGCCTCCGGTGCCCTCCCGGGCGCCGCCATTTGCCCGGGGACGTGGCCTCCGGTTCCTCCCCGGGCGCCGCCTTTTGGCCCCCGGGACGCGGCCTCCGGTGCCCTCCCGGGCGCCGCCATTTGCCCGGGGACGTGGCCTCTGGGGCCTCCCCGGGCGCCGCCTTTTGGCTCCCGGGACGCGGCCTCCGGCGCCCTCCTGGGCGCCGCCATTTGCCCGGGGACGTGGCCTCCGGGGCCTCCCCGGGCGCCGCCTTTTGGCTCCCGGGACCTGGCCTCCGGTGCCCTCCCGGGCCCCGCCATTTGCCCGGGGACGTGGCCTCCGGGGCCTCCCCGGGCGCCGCCTTTTGGCTCCCGGGACCTGGCCTCCGGCGCCGTCCCGGGCCTCATCGCCCTCCTGAAGGTAAAGTCTCGAACTGTTTATCACGTGCAGGTCACGCGAGGAGCGCCTCGGGAACTAGCGATCACCTGTCAAGCATCCAAGGCGTTTGACCGGGAGAAGGACGGTCCTGCCCTTCAATCCGACGGTGGCTTCCGGGGTAGTTTAGGTTTTTTGCTGCTTTTTGGGGCTATAAATAGCCCTTGTACTCCTCTGTTGTAAAGGATCGGTTCTTTTATTGGAATAGCTAAACTCACAGGCGTGCTCCGGAAGCCTCTCCCCCGGAGAGCCTCCCCAGCCGACCCCGGTCGGGAGTGCGTCGACAGGACTAGGGCCCCCACCGGGACCCGAACCTGTATAAACCCGTGTGTCATTCTTTGTGCTTGTCCGGCGGGGGAGGACCGGTCATCCGGTCAACTCGTGCCGCGTAATCTTCGCTAGGATCACTCTCAAAACCTACCGGGGTATTCGCAATACCACGACAGTTAGCGCCGTCCGTGGGGACTCGTGACAAGACGCCATGGCTCCCCCAAGAACAAGGGCTCGCACCCTTCCCGGTGATCCGGGTCTCGAAGACCCGGCGCCGTCCGCCCGGGACACTGCTGTCCCGGCGGTCCCTTCCGGAGGCGACCTGGCTCAGGTACCGCCTCCCTCCTTTCCTCTTAACTTAGGTGCTTCCACCTCCAGGTCGTTCCCGGTGACCGCGGGGACCTCGGCCGGGACAACCGTCCCCCCGACGGCTCCCCCGGCTCCCCGTGACGCCCTGCTCGAAGCTCTCGTGGAAGGCCAGCTCCGCGCCCAATGCTCCATGGACGAGCTCCTTAGCGTGCTGGCGCGGCCTCCGGCCCCCACACTTGCGTCGCACCCATATCCGGGGAACATGCCCCCGTTTGTGGGTTACCCGGCGGCCCCTCCGGCCTCTGCCGGGGGGTTCCCTCCCCGTGTGGGATATACGTCCGGACCCTTCCCGGCACCCGGGCCCGTCCCGGTTACAGGTGGTTACTTCGTGCCGGGGCCCTTCGTGGCACCAGGGGGGTACCCCGTCCCCGGCCTATTCCCGGGGCTGGGAGCCCACTTCTTGCCGGGGGTTTACCCTGCGCCGGGAGCCAGTCCCGCCCCCCGCGTTGCGTTTACCGCACCGGGGGCGGTTGACAGAGCAGCCCCCGTGCCGCAGCGGACTTCCCCCCGCATGGGTTCCCCGGTTCCGGACGTCGCCGCGGGGGTTCCCCCCTCGCCGGTTCCTGGTGTTACAGGGCCTGCCCCCTTCCTGGTTCCGGTCGTTGCCACTAGGGCCCCCTCCACCTCGATTCCAGGCGTCGTCACGGGCGCCCCCTCCCCGGTTCCGGATGATACAGGGGCTCCCCCCTTTCTGGTCCTGGGGGTCGTCGCAGGGGGCTCCCCCCAACCGGCTCCGGAAGCTACAGCGCACGAGCTCCCTCCCTTGGCGGGACATGTCCGTTCCACCCCGGGGGAGGTCGAGCGAATGCGTTCATCAGAGCGCGGGGAAGAACTCCCCCCCGGCCGCGGGCGTGGGGAGCCTCGCTCTCGCACCGGCCGGGGGAAGAGACCCGCTGAAGAGCCAACCTCTCCTGCGGAGAGCCCGGACGTCCGGGAACTCAGTCCCAGTCCGGAGGAAAAGCGTCGCCACCGCCATTCCGGCGGACCTCTCGGACCGCTTCCAGACTCAGACAACGAGGGTCCCGTGAAAGAAGACAACGACCGGGGCTCTCCCCGGGAAATGCAGGGGGCCAACCAGCCCCTGTGCCGAAGACTTCGCAGCATCCGGTGGCCGCGGCCCTACCGCCCGCCACACATCGAGCACTATAACGGTGAGGCGGACCCTTACGAGTTCGTGCAGGTCTACTCCACTGCCATCTCCGCGGCCGGGGGGGACGAGACAGTACAGTGCAATGTCTTCCCCCTCTACCTCTCCGGCATTGCCCGCTCCTGGTTCTACAACCTGAAGGCCGGCTCCATCAACTCTTTCTTGCAGCTCAAGCGGGAGTTCTGTGCCAACTTCCAAGGGAACTATGTGCGTCCCCTGGACTCCTCGCAGCTATACACTGTCCGGCAGAGGACTGGGGAAACCATCAGAAGCTTCTTCAAGCGCTTTGCTCAGGTGAAGAGCAAAGTGGCCCACGCCCCCGACTCTACGGTCATCGAAGCCTGCAAAAGCGGCATCCTCCCGGGGGAGCTCCACCGAAGGCTCTCCCGGAGTTGCTCCTCTGTAACGCCCTGAGTTAGGGGTGAAAATTTCCTTTTTCATAAATAGCATGCATGCATGTATCTGTAGTAATAGCCAGATCAGTTTCTATCTCAAGCCCTGAAATCTCCAAAATCTATCCTGTGACCTCAAATGAAGATCAGATTGTTCAGATATGATCTATCAGTTACTTTGAACTTAAAAGCCTTCAGAACCTAGATCCAATTCTATCCCTAACTCTCAGATTTATCAGCTCCTTCTGTTTTCGAAAACTGAAATACCTTCTATTACTTAAATACCCTAAGTTTCAGAAATACAGATTTAATCCGAATCTTGACCAAGTTCAGACCAGATTATTCCTGGAATATGATCATGGGTATGTCAATACCTTAATATAAAAAGTTGACAGCCATATTTCACCATCTAGACTCTTTTCACAAATCAGTCCAAGAATTATCGCAAAATAGTCCTTATCTGTTATTTGAAAATCCAAAAAGGCTAAAATCTCCAGATTAACTCCAAATTCAGAATTTCTTCGGCAAATCTTCTCAAAATGCTATTTGTCACAAGTTTCTCTTCTGTTCAAATTCCAAAATCTCATCCTAAGTACTAGAATTCAAAACCAAATGAATTCAGATTTCAATTACCCTAAATTACCCTATTTTCAGTTTGTATCAAAAACTATTCAAACGTATCATATTTTATCAATTATCATTGCCAATTAACCTGTTGAATATAATCTACCAGATTAGTGAAATCAAATTCAACTCTAACCTTCCAAATCTCCAGAATTACAGATTGGTCCAATTGTGAAAATCAAATATTGCAAATCAGCCCATTTTCGACCAGGGAAGCAGCCAGTGCACGACCAGAAGCTCGCCGTGTTTTCTTGCGCCGTGCACGCTCGCCGCCGGCCAAGCTTCGCCGCACTTGTGACCGTGCATGCCAGTACGCACGTGTCCTCACCTCAGCCGTCACCTTGGCAGCGCCGTTGCTACGTCGACGACCAGCGTTTGCTCCCGCGCGTGATCAGCAGCAACTTTGTCAGCAATCCATCGCCACGTAGCCTCGCCGCGCCAGTACTTGTCGCCACCGCTTGCTACAAGCTTCGCCAGGTCCCGATGAAGCGACATTGTGATCAGCTGAAGGCTTGTCGCCGTCGCATCACCGTTCTTCGCTGTGTCTTCGCCGCTGTTGCTCCAGCACGCAACCAGTCAAGTCACCAGCAGCCAATCTCTTCATTGCTTTCTCTTCGCATGCTTCGCCTGCCTATTTAAGCATCCCTGTGCTCAGCAGCTCCCTCAAACCTCACTGGAAATCATCCACGTCTCAAATTTTCTATCTTAGTCTTCTTCTCCGGCGAGACCAGTTCGAGGCCTCACGGTGACAGCCTCAACCGCAGCCTCAACCACCAAATTGACAGCACTAGTAAGTTCCCCTCGCCTCCCTCATCGTGCTGTACTATTTAATTGCTCCCCGATGACCCCTAACGCCGGCGATCACCGGAATTGACTGAAAATCGAAGATTGCCCTGTTCCGGCAATGCAGGCCAAATCAATTCGAATTAGCCCTCGAACCTGTGAAGCAAATTGATCAGTGGGTTATTTCAAGCAAGCCTGTAAGCTTAGAATCCCTAATTAAACATCATTCGAAGCTTTTCCCAAATTCAAGCTCTACCAGAAAACCGGCGATCGTCGCCAGGCTTCTCTGGTGATCCTCCAGTCAATTTGATGTTACCAGAAGCTTCCCTATACCTCCTAGATGCTCTCCAAGCAAAGAATTAAGTTCTCTCGGCCTGTAGCAAAAACCCCCAAATAGCAGTGTTCTTCTCCGGCACAGTTCACCGGAAAAGTGTTCCCGGCCATTTCAGCCCTCGAAACTTTGTCATTTAGATGTGCCTTAGCCTCCTGAGTATTTTTGTCTTCTAGCTCGACACCTAGATCGGCCTAGATTGGAAGTTATAGCCATGCCAAGTTTGTGTCCAGAACTGCTCCAGTGCAGCCAGTTCATCTCTGTTCATCATCAAATTTCTTGCTTTCCAGCCATTTCTTGCCCTAGATCCTGTTGACTTAATTGTTCCTGTTATCAATGCCTACCTCCCAGACAAAGTGGTGCATCATTTGGAGCTCCAGATCAAAAGTTATGCTAAGCCCTAGTTTTTGACATTGTCAGCTCTATGCCAGAGCTTGTCAGCCAGTGGCATTGACCTTGTTTACCCACTTCTGGTTGTGTAATTTGAAAATCACTTTGTCCACTAAATTTGTAGAGTTGTGATCTACATTTTATTCTACTACTACAAGTTAAAATAACCCCTCTATCATTCATCGACCTTATGTCGATGCTTTGAACCGAATGTCGATCTAAAGACGTTCGCTGTTTTTGAGCGAACCAGTCGCAACCTTGACATCATTCTGATATTTTGAGACATTTGGAACCTTGTAAACCTTTGACAGCTAATCTTAACATTGGTCTCCTTAACTTAACCCTAATCAGCCTCTTAACCCAATCATTTCAGAATCATCAAGACTTCATCTTTGCATCATTGCATATAGTATAATAATGTATTGAAAAGATTATGATTATTGGTTGTTTGTTTGATTGGAGAGCAGATCAAGAGCCCGAGTTCGAGGACTTCACTGTGGATCCGACGTCGACTGCTGTATTTTACGACGCGGAAGGCAAGTCACATCCTTGGTCATCTTGAACCTATATTTTAAATGTTGCTATAATATAACCTTGAATATAGGCAATATTGCATGTGAAAGATTGAGAATGGTTGATTTATGAATTGGCAGTACTAGACTGGTTATCGGTGAAAAGTGAAATAAACAAGTTTTGAGCCATGAACTATTATATGTATTTATATACTTATATTCATGAAATAAAACCCCTAGCCGTGACCAGAAAAATGGTATGGATGGCTGTAGCACTGGAGGTGCTAGACTGCAAAGGAATGCAGGCACTGAAGGTGCAGGGTTGTGGATGGTCTGGTCACTGGCATATAAGGACTAGAACCTTGTGTTGTGCGTCTAGTGGCATGAACAACGTGCTAACCGCAAGCCTGGTATGGGACAGGCCTGAACAAGTAATTATGTGGATCGCACATGAAACCCCTGCATGAGATGTGTTGTGATGCACGATAAACACGGAGCGCGGCTCCCACACATATCACTGAAGGTGATCAAGCACGCTGACCCAGTAATGGGAATAAGCAATGGGGTGGAGGTTTGGATACAACCTGCCACAACTGTGCCTCGCTGAGAGCCACAGGGTCGGGGGTGAATTGTGAGTAAAACATAACAAAAGTTCTTGTTATTTCCACCTTGCCGCTCACAGTATGAAGTGAGTCAGGGGTCCAATCATTTTGTTATGATAGGAAAGGTTTGAAAGTGGAATATCTTGCGGGTAAATTGGTACCTCTCTGCAGAGTTAAAAATGTATTCTAATACTCCGAGCTCCCGGATTTTATAGGAGTCTGCTGCGGTGGATTAAATCCACGGGGTGTGACACAAGTACTATTTTCTAAATAAAATATGTTTAAATCAAGATTACCCAAGTGACATGTGTTGTCATGATAAGGAGTGCTACCGTGGGCTGTCGTGTGTCGACGTGTCGCAGTAGTGCTATAATCTAGTGAACATGAATGATGATGTTATATTATAAAAAGTGCTGCCATGAGATGAGGTATGAAAGAAAAAGGATTATTTTACAAATATCCATAATTCTTGACTAGTCTAGGTTCATATCATCACTACTATATATATCTACTCTTACCTATGACTTGCTGAGTACGTAAGTGCTCACCCTTGCAACATTCAACTCAATAGATGGAGCCTACCTTGATCAAGATGATGGCACGGAGTACTACGTGGATCCAGAAGGAGGAGAATCAGTTCCGCCAGAACCCTGAAGTGTGTTGTTCTGCCGTCAACTTCTTTTGTGGGAGGGTCACCTATCTTCTGCTGTGTAGTTAAATATTTTGTTAAACCCTGAATGCCTTGCAGGCATTGTAATCCTCTTTATGTAATATTAAGGCCAGCAGGCCACACTGCTTAATATTTTGTAAGTACTCTGTTGCAATGTAATATACTCCTGTGTTTGACTCATCCTGGGAAGTCAAAGGGTTGTGGTTGAGACTAGCTGCAGCGAGCTAGGTCTCTACAGGAGTAGTCGTTGTCCCAGTCTCGGGGCGCGACACCCTCTTCCGCCGACGAGCTCTTCAACGTGCTCGAAAAGTACGCTCGGGCAGAGGAAGACGATATCTGGAAGAAGACCCAGGGGAACCTTCAGAAGCTCTCCCCTTTCAAACTTCGCAGCGGCACATCAACGTCATCGTGGGAGGATCTGCCTCTGGGCGGGACTCTAAGCGCCAGCGTAAGGAGTACGCGCGCGAGGTCAAGGTTGTGGGGGTGCTACACGCGTCCCCGCCACCGAAATGGTCGGACGTCCCCCTCACCTTCACGGCAGAAGACGCGCGGGGGGTTCGCTTCCCCCACGATGACGCGCTCATTGTCTCCGCGACCATCTACAACTGCCATCTGGCCCGAATCTTGGTGGACGGCGGGAGCTCCGCCGATGTCTTATTCCTGAAGGCCTTCAAAGAAATGCAGGTGGATGAGAAACTCCTGTAGCCCGCTGCCGGGCCCCTGCAAGGTTTTGTCCCGGGGAAAGCGATCCACCCCGTGGGCAAGGTAGATCTTCCAATGACCTTCGGCACCCCGGAGAACTACCGGACCGAGCTGGTCCGCTTCGACGTAGTAGACCTCCCCTCCTCCTACAACGCGATTATGGGGAGGACGACAATCAACCGGCTGGGGGCTGCCACCCATCAAAACTATCTCTGCATGAAGATCCCCGGGCCGCATGGCGTGATCAACGTCCGGGGAGACCAAGACATGGCCCGAGCTCTATACGAGCGCGCTGCGGCCACGATCGGAAGCGTCAACCTCATAAAGACGCCCGGGGGGGAGGCTTCCCCCCCGGAACTAGATACTGCTGCGCCACCGCCCGGGAGGCCCCTCCTCAAGCCACGTCCAGAAGGGGGCCTCCGGAAGGTCCTGCTGTCCCCGGGCGACGAAGACAAAACCGTCCGGATCGGGGCGGAGCTCCCCGAGGAACACGCAGCGCGACTTGCGGCTTTTTTGCGCGAAAACTCCGATGTTTTTGCGTGGAAGCCGTCAGACATGCGGGGCGTCGCCCGGGAGGTCACTGAGCACAAGCTTGCAGTGGCTCCCAGTCACCCCCCGGTCAAACAGAAGCTGCGGAAACTCTCCCTCGAGCGCCAAGAGGCAATCAAGGTGGAGATCACCCGGCTCCGAGAGGCGGGGTTCATTCGGGAGGTCCTGCACCCCGAGTGGCTCGCGAACCCCGTCCTCGTCAAGAAATCAACCGGCAGGTGGCGGATGTGCGTGGATTTCACCGACCTTAACCGCGCCTTCCCCAAAGACAACTTCCCGCTCCCGCGGATTGATCAGCTCGTCGACTCCACTGCGGGGTGCGAGCTCATGAGCTTCCTAGACGCCTACTCGGGCTACCATCAAGTCCGGATGGCGGAAGGGGACGAGGAAAAGACGAGTTTTATTACTCCCCTCGGAACCTTCTGCTACGTCCATATGCCCTTCGGGCTCAAGAACGCGGGGGCGACATTCCAGCGCCTCATGATACTGGTTTTCAAAGAGCAAGTCGGCCGCAACGTTGAAGTCTACGTAGACGACGCGGTTGTCAAGAGTCCCCGCGCAGCCTCCCACATCGACGACCTGGCTGAAACCTTCCGCAACCTCCGCGCGTTTGGGCTCAAACTGAACCCGGAGAAGTGCGCCTTCGGGGTGCGTGGGGGGAAGCTCCTAGGCTTCCTCGTGTCCCAGCGGGGCATTGAGGCAAACCCCGAGAAGATCCGGGCGTTCCTAGATATGCCCCCGCCGCGCTCCGTCAAGGATGTCCAACGGCTCTCCGGCCGCCTGGCCGCACTCAGCCGCTTTGTCTCCCGGTCGGGGGAGCGGGGCCTCCAGTTCTTCAAGATCCTCCGAGGGCTCGAGGGGTTCCGCTGGACTCCCGAGGCCCAGGAGGCGTTCGACGACCTCAAGAAGTACCTCACGAGCCCTCCAATGCTCGTGAGTCCGTCCCCGGAAGAGCCCTTGCTCCTCTACCTCGCCGCGACCCCTGTCGCCGTCAGCGCAGTCTTGGTGAAGGAGCAAGGGGGGCAGCAACGTCCGGTGTACTACGTGAGTGAGGCCCTCCAAGGGGCCAAAACTCGGTACACGGAAAAGGAGAAAATCTGCTACGCCCTCCTCATGGCGTCCCGGAAGCTTCGGCATTACTTCCTGGGGCACCCCATCACCGTCCCGTCGTCCCTCCCCCTCGGGGAGGTACTGCGGAACAAAGAAGCCACCGGCCGGATCGGGAAGTGGGGGGCTGAGCTCGCCCCCTTCTCCCTGTCCCTTACCGGCCGCTCCGCCATCATGTCGCAGGTCCTCGCCGACTTCGTCGCAGAGTGGACTCCCGCCTCTGGGTCCGGGGACGAAGATCTCCCTGTGCCGCCCCGACGCAGTGATCATTGGACCCTTACGTTTGATGGGTCGCTGTGTCTCGCCGGGGCTGGCGCGGGAGTAGTCCTCCGGAGCCCCGAGGGGAAGGAACTCGAGTACGCCGCGCGGCTCGAGTTCCCCGCAACCAACAACGTCGCCGAATACGAGGCTTTGCTCCTCGGGATGCGCCTTGCGCGCTCCCTGGGGATCCGGCGCCTCCTAGTCAAGGGAGATTCTCAGCTCGTAGTTTGCCAAATGGACAAGTCTTACCTGTGCCATGACGCAAACTTAAGTCTTTATTTGCAGGAAGTGCGAAAGATGGAGAGGCATTTCGACGGCCTCGAGGCCCGGCATATCCCACGTAGGGACAATGACCGGGCCGACGTCTTGGCCCGGGAGGCCAGCGCCCAGGAATCACTCCCCAAGGGGGCTTTCCTGGAGATCATCACGAAGCCCTCGGTGGCCTCCCCGGACACGGGCGACGAGCCTCATGTCCCGGAGGTCGCCGAGATCACCCGGACTCCGTCTTGGATGGACCCCCTCATCTCCTTCATCAAGGGGGAGGGGGACCCTCCTAGTGAGACCGAGGCTAAACACCTCCGGGCTAAGGCCCGGGCATATCTCCTGCTGGAGGGGAGGCTCTACAAGCGGGGGGCTTCTGCCCTCCTGCGCTGCCTCCCCCGGCCGGAGGGACTTCAACTTCTCGAAGACATCCACGCGGGGAGCTGCGGTTCTTACCTAGCCCCGCGTGCCATCGCAGCCAAGGCCCTCCGGCAGGGCTTCTACTGGCCCACGATCATGCGCGATGCGCGAGACCTCGTCTCCGCGTGCGAGGCATGCCAGAAGATGGCCAAGGGCTCGAACCTCCCCCCTATAGCGCTGCGGACGATCCCCGTCACTTGGCCCTTTGTGCGCTGGGGGATAGACCTATTAGGGCCCTTCCCCCCTGCGCCCGGGGGATACAAGTATGCGGTAGTCGCAGTCGACTATTTTACAAATTGGGTTGAGGCGGAGCCTTTGGCCAGCATCACGTCCCGGGCCGTTCAGCGGTTTTTCTGGAAAAACGTCGTATGTCGTTTTGGTGTCCCCCGGGAAATCACCGTGGACAACGGGACTCAATTCGACTCGGCTTATTTTCGGGAATTCTGCGAAGGCCTGGGGCTCGTCATCCACTTCGCCTCAGTGGCCCATCCCCGGAGCAACGGGGCTGTCGAGAGGGTCAACGGCGTGATCCTACAGGGGTTGCGCCGGAGACTCGAGCAAGCCGCTTCTAAGCGGGGCGCATGGGCAGAGGAGCTACCTAGCATCCTCTGCTCCATGCGCACGACCCCGTCCCGGGCGACGGGGCGTAGTCCCTTCTCCCTGGTCTACGGGGCGGAGGCAGTCCTCCCCCCGGAGATCGGCTTCCGGTCACTGCGGGTTGAGCTCCTGGAGGGAGCTACGCCCTCAGCGTACCAGGCCAACGAGGCCAACCAGTGTTTGGAGATCGACCTCGTGGAGGAGGAACGCGACGGAGCGCTCCTCCGCCACGCCATCTACGAGCAAGAAATAGCGCGCTCGTACAATCAGCGCGTGCGCGAGAGAGCTTTCCGCCTTGGGGACCTTGTCCTCAAGCGCGTGACGGACCCCCAGGCCCAGGGTAAGCTCTCCCCCAAGTGGGAGGGCCCCTACAGGATCTCCGCGGTCCTGGGCTCGGGGGCCTACAAGCTCTCCAATCTCCAAAAGCAGGAGCTGAAGCACACGTGGAACTTGCGTTTACTTCGCAAGTTCTACGTTTAGCCTTACGGGCCTGTCCCCTCCCGCCCCGGGGGAGGAGGGACACTGTATTTTCCTCCCCTTTCGCGGCTTCGCAGGGGGAGGCGCTGTACTTCACTTTATTAGCAATACATAGGTCTTGCTGTTCAAACTGTCTCATTGCAGGTCTCTCTCATTACCGCCCCTAGCGGCGATGCCCTCCCCGCGAGGAAGCCCTCCCCGCGAGGATGCCCTCCCCGCGAGGATGCCCTCCTTGTGAGGATGCCCTCCCCGCGAGGAAGTGGGCCAGCCCCAAGAAGTCCCTACAACGGGAGCCTGCACTCCCGTGGGGCGGCTTACGATCAGCCCTCGTGGACTGAGGGTGTAAGCGGCAACCCGGTCACAGTGGCCGTGGTAACGAGTCACTTTGGGAGACTAGTCCCCTGCCCAAACACTCAAGCCCCGTCTTCTGGCACTTCCTCCTCCGGGAGTCGACGTTATTCCCGGCTCCCCGTTTTCACGGCGACCGGAAGATCGGCCCCTTGCGGCTTGATTGGATCTATCTTCCTCCTCCGGGAGTCGACGTTATTCCCGGCTCCCCGTTTTCACGGCGACCGGAAGATCGGCCCCTTGCGGCTTGATTGGATCTATCTTCCTCCTCCGGGAGTCGACGTTATTCCCGGCTCCCCGCTTTCACGGCGACCGGACGATTGGTCCCCGGCGACCCTATTCCCGGCTCCCCGTTCTCACGGCGACCGGATGAATGCCTCCCGGAGACCCTATTCCTGGCTCCCCGTTCTCATGGCGACCGGACGATTGTCTCTCGGAGAAGTCACAGATTTCTCGGGCGTTTTCTTCCCCAAAGACCCTATTCCCGGTTCCCCGTCCTCACGGCAACCGGACGAATGTCTACTAGGAAGATCGCCTCCGGAAATTTCATCGGGTTCTTTTGGACATTCCTTCCGCTTGAGGCCTTATTCCCGGCTCCCCGTTCTCACGGCGACCGGACGATTGTCTCCCGGAAGGTCTTCTCCTTGAAAACCTCGTTTTAAAGTTTTCTAACTTAGAAAATTTCCTATCCTACAGGTGGCCTGTACCCCGGGGGCCTTGTTACCCCCACAGCGCGCGGAGCTATTCTCCGGCCCGCTGTGGGCGGGGGGGGGGGGGGGGGGGATAAGGAACCCCCGGGTGTCGACCGCACCGCCCACGAGGAAACTTAGCTCATCCTTGTTAAGATGAGTCGTCCAGACCATCCAAGAAGAAGAAAATAAAGAGGCAATGAAAGGAAACAACAACACAGCGCTTTATTGATTAGCAAACCCGGAGGACATCTTCCCCCTCCGTGGGCTTCGGAAATGATACAACCCGGGTTCTAACCCGGGGGATTCTCTAAGCCCTAAGGCTCCTACGCCTAATACTCCCGGAGGCTCTCCGCTAGCTCCCGGGTCAAGTCCCGGTACAACGCCCGCACGCGGCGCCGAGCGTCCCGGAGCACATCTTCAGGCCAAAACTCGTATCCCGCCGGTGGAAGTATCCGGAGGGGAGGGATCATCCGGAGCCCCGGTCGCGGAGGGGACAATTCGGCACGATGATTATCGAAGTTGTCCAAGTGCCACTCCGGACGCCACCTCAACCGGATCGGCTCCCGGACGCTATCCTCGCCGCAATTCCCGGAGAGAAGGCTTAGCAAAATCAAAGCCGCTTGGGCGTCCCCCGGAGACCCCCTCCCGGACCTTCGCCCGGGAGCAACCTCTCGGGAACCCTGGTAACAGTAAATTCAATTCAAAGACTTAGAAAAAATTAACATCATTGCATTCAAAATGTTTATGTACAAGTGCCCGGGGCTTCTTCTAAGAAGCTACCGGAATCAAAAAGTCCTAAAACAAAAAAGGGCCCTAGCTAAGACCCGGGGGGAGGCTCATACATGTTCATTGGCGTCCTCCCCCCGGGGGGCTTCCTCCAAGGCCGGGGCTGGGGCGTCTCCCGTCGGAGGCGCCGGAGCCGGGAACCACGCTCGGATGATCCGGTCGTAGAACCCTCCGGCGAGCTGCTCGACCTCCCGGCGCGAAGGCTCGAAGGAGTCCGGGAAGCTTCGGGGGATGCGGCCCCCGATCGCCCGGGCGCGGACCCCCCGGAACTCGACGAGCCCCGCAGCGGCCGCGACAACGGGGATCGCCCGACCCCGCGCTCGAACATCGGCAGCCTCCGGGATGGCGGAGACCTGTGCATTGAGGAAACGCACAGCCTCCGCGAGGGTCGCCGGCGGCACCTCCCTACTCCCGGAGCCGAGGCTTACTCCAAGGCCCTCGAGGGCCGTCCGGACGGAGCGGCCCACGTCCGCCACCGCCCGGACGCTTGAGCTCTCGAGCTCACGGAGCGCCTCCTCCCTCGCCTTGGCCTCCTCCCGGAGGCGGGCGTTGATGGCCTCGGAAATACGAACCTGGGCCCAGACCCGGGTCAATTCCGCGAGGGCTTCGTCGCGTTCCCGGAGGGCCTCCTCGTGCTGCCCTACGGAGGCCGCGGCCCGGCCCTCCGCCTCCTTGAGCAGACGGGCGACCCGCTGCTCAAGGCCCCAGGTAACAGCTGCCACCTACAAAATACATAAGAGTTAGAAAAATTTTAAAGTGCAGGGGATGAGCGAAGGCGTTATCGACTCGGGTTACCTGGGCCCCGAGGGACTGAAGCCCCTCGAAACGCTCATGGAGCGTCCCTCCCGCGACGAAGGCCTGCACCTTCTGGGTATGCAGGCCCTCCGAGTAGCGGGCGACCTCCCCCGCGGGGAGCAAAGGGGTCTCCCGCCCGGAGCCGCCGGCGCGGCCGGCGGGGGGCCCCTGGACCTCAAGGTCAGGTAACGCAGCCGGCGTCTTCGTCGACGAGGTAGTGTCCCCCGAAGACGTGGCCGAGGAGCTCTCGGTGGGAGCCTCCGCCCGGGGGGGAACCATCAGGCCTTTCCCTGCCCCGGGCCGGAAGGTCCTCGGGGCCCCCTCCTCCGGAGGAACCTCGTAGACCGAGGGCCTCCCCCCCTCGTCCACCGGCCAGACCCGCGGGGGCGAGGCCCCCGTGAATCTCACCTCCAGCCTCTCCGGCTCCAAAGAGGCTGGAAGGGGCGGGAGGAGCTCCACCGTGAGCGGCGACGGGGCGTAGTTTGCCGAGTCGGACGCCGCCCTGCCCGCGATTGCCTCCTTCCCCCGCGCCTCGACGGGACCCTTCGGGGGAGGAGGCGTTGCTTCCTTCCGGGACGGTACCCGGGCACGCTCGCTCCCGGGGGTCTCGTCCTGGGGCTTCGCCGGTGTCGCCGCCGGCGTCGTCGATGGGCCGGGGGTCTTTTGAACCCGGGCCTTCTTGGGCTCCGAGCCCCCGGCCGCCTCTTTCCCCCGTTTGTGTGAACCGGGGGTGGGGAGAGGCTTCCTCTCCGGCAGCTTTAGCCCGAAGGCCGCCGCTACCAAGTTCTTGGGGGGGCCCTCGCCCACGGCGCGCACGACGCGCTCGTGCTCATCGGCGAAGTACCTCCCCAAGAGGTTCTCCGCCTTCTCCCGCGCCGCCGGGTACGGCCGGACTGCAAGAGGTAAAGAGTTAGTCAATTTCTTAAAAATTTGTAAGTACAATGCAGCGGGTCCCCGGAGCTTACGTCGCGTCACCGGCTTCACCGGAGGCCGCTGCTCGGGGCCCATGCCGATCCCCCTCTTCCCGCCGGTGAAAGGGGAGATCCGGAGGAGAGCCATCTCCTCAGCCGCGTCCCGCATCGAGTGGGTCTTCTTGGAGAGGATCACCTTGCCGAGGAGCTCGTACTCCTCGTCCGTCCACGTCGGCGGCTTTGGTGCGGACGACCGGCTGTAGGTGGGGGCCTCCGGGGCGTACACCACCGCGTCGTCTCGGACCCGGAGGTAGAACCACCTCCGGACCCAATCCCCCCAGTGGTCCTGGGAGGCCGCCGCCGAGTAGTCGATTACCCGGGCCGGCAGCATCTGGACCATCACCGAACCGAAGGGGGACTTGGGGCCCCCCTTCACCAGGTGGGATGTCCGCGCCGCCTGTTCGTAGAAGTACCGGAAGACGCGAAGGTCGGGCTCCCGCCCGGTCGCTGTCTCGAAGAGCCAAATGAAGAGGCCCATCCGGACAAGCGCGTTCGGGGTGAGGTGGTTGAGAGCCACCCCATACTCCTTGAGAAACTCCTGGAGCATGGGATGCACCGGGAGCCGGAGCCCCGCCTCGAGGAAGGCCTCGAAGGCCACGATCTCTCCGGGCCTGGGGCGGGGGGCTCCGTCCTTCTTCACGGGGACTCGGATGTCCCCGGCCGCAACGATGCCTCTTTCGGCCAAGGACTCGGCGTCCTCGGCCGTGAACTCAGACGCCCAGAGAAAATCCGAGGGGATTTCCTCCGGGGGCACTTCCGTGGTCTTCGCTCGACCCTTGGGTGCCATGAGGTTAGTTTCCTTTTTTGCTGGCTAACTTTGCAGGAGGCTACTACTAGAAACTCTCGGACACCTGCTACCGGAAAAAGCTACCGGCGAAAGCTACCGGAAAGAGCTACCGGGAGAGGGCTACCGGGAGAGCGAAAACTGTTGAGGCCGAAAAATTGGAATGAGCTTCCGGGCCCCCAAGGTCCTATTGATAGGGGCGGGGCGTGGTCTAGATGCACGCCACGTGGCACCCGCGGATCAATCTGGACCATAGAAGTTCAAACCGTGCGCGGGAAACGGACGGGCGCGTGGATCAAGGCGCCGGTTCGAACCATGCGCGCATTTATGGCGAAACGGCGCGGCTTTAAGGGTGGGGCGCGCAAACCGAAGCGTCGTGGCTCTGGTGGCTTGGCCCGAAGATCTTCCCGGTAACCTGAACCATACCCACCGGGGACTCGAGCATCGTCCCCGGCGGGCATGGGGGGCTGCTGTCGGGGGAAATCTCCGCGGGACTAAGTCCAGGTAAGATGTGTCACGATTGCCCGGGGACCTGGCCTCCGGCCCTTCCCCGGGCGCCGCAATTTGGCTCCCGGGACGCGGCCTGCGGGGTCTCCCCGGGCGCCGCCTTTTGGCTCCCGGGACGCGGCCTCCGGTGCCCTCCCGGGAGCCGCCATTTGCCCGGGGACGTGGCCTCTGGGGCCTCCCCGGGCGCCGCCTTTTGGCCCCTGGGACGCGGCCTCCGGTGCCCTCCCGGGCGCCGCCATTTGCCCGGGGACGTGGCCTCCGGGGCCTCCCCGGGCGCCGCCTTTTTGGCTCCCGGGACGTGGCCTCCGGGGCCTCCCCGGGCGCCGCCTTTTGGCCCCCGGGACGCGGCCTCCGGTGCCCTCCCGGGCGCCGCCATTTGCCCGGGGACGGGGCCTCCGGGGTCTCCCCGGGCGCCGCCTTTTGGCTCCCGGGACGCGGCCTCCGGTGCCCTCCCGGGCGCCGCCATTTGCCCGGGGACGTGGCCTCCGGTTCCTCCCCGGGCGCCGCCTTTTGGCCCCCGGGACGCGGCCTCCGGTGCCCTCCCGGGCGCCGCCATTTGCCCGGGGACGTGGCCTCCGGGGCCTCCCCGGGCGCCGCCTTTTTGGCTCCCGGGACGTGGCCTCCGGGGCCTCCCCGGGCGCCGCCTTTTGGCCCCCGGGACGCGGCCTCCGGTGCCCTCCCGGGCGCCGCCATTTGCCCGGGGACGGGGCCTCCGGGGTCTCCCCGGGCGCCGCCTTTTGGCTCCCGGGACGCGGCCTCCGGTGCCCTCCAGGGCGCCGCCATTTGCCCGGGGACGTGGCCTCCGGTTCCTCCCCGGGCGCCGCCTTTTGGCCCCCGGGACGCGGCCTCCGGTGCCCTCCCGGGCGCCGCCATTTGCTCGGGGACGTGGCCTCCGGGGCCTCCCCGGGCGCCGCCTTTTGGCTCCCGGGACGCGGCCTCCGGCGCCCTCCTGGGCGCCGCCATTTTCCCGGGGACGTGGCCTCCGGGGCCTCCCCGGGCGCCGCCTTTTGGCTCCCGGGACCTGGCCTTCGGTGCCCTCCCGGGCGTCGCCATTTGCCCGGGGACGTGGCCTCCGGGGCCTCCCCGGGCGCCGCCTTTTGGCTCCCGGGACCTGGCCTCCGGCGCCGTCCCGGGCCTCATCGCCCTCCCGGGCCTCATCGCCCTCCTGATGGTAAAGTCTTGAACTGTTTATGACGAGCAGGTCACGCGAGGAGCGCCTCGGGAACTAGCGACCACCTATCAAGCATCCAAGGTGTTTGACCGGGAGAAGGACGGTCCTGCCCTTCAATCCGACGGTGGCTTCCGGGGTAGTTTAGGTTTTTTGCTGCTTTTTGGGGCTATAAATAGCCCTTGTACCCTTCTGTTGTAAAGGATCGGTTCTTTTATTGGAATAGCTAAACTCACAGGCGTGCTCCGGAAGCCTCTCCCCCGGAGAGCCTCCCCAGCCGACCCCGGTCGGGAGCGCGTCGACAGGACTAGGGCCCCCACCGGGACCCGAACCTGTATAAACCCGTGTGTCATTCTTTGTGCTTGTCCGGCGGGGGAGGACCGGTCATCCGGTCAACCCGCGCAGCGTAATCTTCGCTAGGATCACTCTCAAAACCTGCCGGGTATTCGCAATACCACGACAGTGCACGTCTTATGCCCGGTGACCCTTCAATTCCATAACCGACGACCTTCAACGAGCTATAAAAGGAGAAGGCTGAGAACAGAGGAGGAGGGATCGATTAGAGAGAGCCAATATGACCTGACCAGAACAGGGTATTGGACGACGGAGCCTCATATTGCTTAGGGAATTGGAGATTAGTTTTTAGTTGATTCGAGAACATCTCTTGTTCTTCTTTGTAACCCTTTGCACTCTTAGTGAAACCACAACAAAAGTAGGGCTAATACTCAACCTTGAGGGCCCGAACCTGTATAATCCCTGTGTCTTCGGTGCATCTATATTTGCGATTCTTCCTTTGGGTGTTTGTTAGGAGTGCTTCCCTGTGTGAACTTTTGATCTTGTGTAAGCTCGGCTTGGAACCTTGTTCCAATCGTTGATAGCTGGTGCCCACCGTGGGGTCCGTCAAAGCATTCTCCTTCATCACCTGAGGTAATTGTATCTATAGATCATCATGGAATGTCTGTATGATTTCGAGAATGATTTTGATCTCGAGGATTGCATCGACATTGACATGGATGATGATACTCTTCTTATGGAAGAAGATGAAATCCCCTCAGAGCCTTGCGTTGAGGAGAATCTTTCCCAGGACAGGTTATTGACCAGGAATCAGAGCAAGCAATTCATTCATCTTCAGTGAGTATTCCCATGACCGAAGTTGAATATGTGCAACCCATCATCTAGACTGATGCAGGTATTGAGGATCCTAATGTTTCAACATCAGAGATGAATAATTCAAATGACCATCAGGCATTGAGTCTGGAAGATTTTACTCCAGATAGCCTTTACCCTCTTTTCGACTTCGAGCATGATTCTGAAGAAGAGGATATGTTTTCTCTGTCTGAGGTCATAGCTCCCCAAGAAGTTGCTGGACTTTTCGAGGAAACTCCTGAGCAACGTATTGCCAGGGAGGAAGCAGACCACAGAATACAGGAGGATGAAGCTCGCGAACGGCGAGAGGTTGAGGTTCGCAAAACTACAGAGGAAACACTGCGTCTTGCACAATCTCGCTAAAATACCGCCACCCGTGACTTTGGTCTAGGAACGTCTCGCCAACGACATCATGATGGCCTCTCTCAGCTCTGGAGTATTCCCCAACGGCTGACGCGACGCTCATAAGAACACCTTTAGCTCCTCGAAGGAGTACTCAAGATCACATTCGTGTAATCGTAGAAGCGCTCCGCAACCCTCCTGCTAGTTTTGCCAATGATGACGAGGTAACATTCGCAAGAGTTCTTGTAGAAAATCTCGATGGAGTTGCATCAGATGTAACTCCTACTACATCATCGCGCTCGATGACCTATTCCGGAGAAGGGAGTAATGCCCATCCTAGCCAGAGGAGACGTGCTCATGCATGCTCAGTACCAGACCATCACGGGCAGGATAAGATCTAGAGGATTAATCATTCCCGTGGTCATGCTCGTGGTCCGGTACATTCACATTTGGGGCCACGACAAGAAGTCCCTCATGCCACTTCTTTCCATGGCTACGCTGGTGGTCGCGACGATCAACAGCCGCATACCTCTTACGTAGGTTGCAAAGCTTTTTCGCCCAGGCTACGAGCAGTGGTCTAGCCAGACAAGTTCAAACCTGGCATGATTGAACGATTCGATGGAACCCAAAATCCATCCGAATTTCTCCAGATCTATGTTACTGCAATCCAGGCAGTAGGAGGAGATGAGGGGGTAATGGCAAATTATTTGCCTACGGTCCTCGAAGATCTAGCCCGGACTTGGCTGTTTAATCAGCTGGAAGGATCGATTTACAATTGGGAAATGTTGTGTGATGCTATCCTCAACAATTTCCAGAATTGTTATAAGCCCGGCAAAGAGGATGATCTTCATCGTCTTCGTCAGACTTCGATCGAAACTCTCCGACAATTCGTCAAGAGATTTGTGGGAGTAAGGAATACTATTCCCAACATCTCTGACAGTTCGGTTATCAGAGCCTTCAAGCACAATGTTCGATACCGAAGATTTACGGAGGATTTGAACATCCATCCACCACGATCAGTGTCAGACTTATTCGACATGGCTGATCGATATTCCTTCGCAACTGAGGCTATTGAATTGATCAAATTAAGACCTAGACCAGGTTTTGGACTAGACTTATTCTGATGCTAATTTGATCTGGTTGAAATATAGATGAGTGTAGACTATATTCGACCAAATGCTAAATATGCAGAATAAGAGATCTTACTCGGAATTACCGAAACCCAAGTTGATCGAAAACACAGTTCAAAAGATAGTACAACTCTTTATTGAAAAGAGGGATCTTGTACACGTCGAATGTAACACCCTGGTTTTGGGGGTGAAAATTTCTTTTCATGAAAATCATGCATGCATATGTCTCTTTAGAAGTAGCAAGATCAGTTCAATTCTAATCTATCCTAAGCCCCAAAAATCCCAAAATTTATCCTGAAGATCCAATTTAAGATCAGATTGTCCAGATATGACCTACTATTTATCTTGAGTATAAAAGCCTTCATAAGCCAGATCAAATTCAATCTCTAACTCCCAGAATTATCAACCTCTTTCTGTTTTCGAAAACGGAATTATTATATTATCTTAATTACCCTAAATACCCTGAGTTTCAGAATTCAGATTTAACCAAATCTTGACCAAATTATATCAGGATTATGATTAAGAGTATGTCAATACCTTAATCCAAAAAGTTGGCAGCCCGATTCCATCATTTAAGCCCTTTTCGCAAATCAGTCCAGGTTGTATCGTAGATTAGTCCTTTTCTGATTTCCCAGAGCCCGAAAAGGCTAAAAGCCACAAATCAGCTCCAAATCTCAATTTGATTCAGGAAATACCTCCCAAATGCTATTCAATACAAAATCTCCTTTTGTCAGAACATCAAAATCTCACCCTAAGTCCTAGGTTTCCAGATCTCGACAAAACTTAGATTTGAGATACCCTAAATTACCCTGTTTTCACTTCAGTTCAAATTTGATCAAAAGTTCCCAGATTTTATCAGATCTTCTCTCAAATCATTCGTTGAATAAAGGTCTTCAAATCTGTGAAGTCAAAATTAGCCCAAACTACCAAATTCTCAGAAATTACAAACAGGTCCAAATTCAAAACCAAAATCCTTGCATTCAGTCCCTGAGCCTTTTCGACCAGATCCAGCTGCAGTTTCGACCAGAGCAGCCACGACTAGGAGCTGTGTCATTTTCGACCCCAGGCCCAGCCGCCACCAGGAGCACAACTGCATCGCGAACTTTACCGCCGGTGGAGCTCCGCTGTTGCCAGCTTCGCCGCAACCTCGTCGCCACATGCACGCACCCGATTGGCCGCCGTGGTAGCGCTGTAGCAGCACCAGCATTGCCCGAATCTTTCCCCCGCACGCGCGCGCCACCGCCTGCAGCTATGTCAGAAACTTTACGCCACATTGCCTCCATGCCGGAGCCGCCAGTCGCTTTGCCACTGCACCTGCCAGAGCACGCGCCGACTGTGCTGTAAAGCTGTCGAGGCCGCTGCACACCTCCACTGTAGCCAACCAAATTGATATTCTCCCGATTTGCTTCAATTATCGAGAGCATCAACCACTGCTATTTAAGCTGCCCCGTAGCTAGCAGCAACTTCACCCCACTCCAGAACCAGTAAAGCCTCTGTCTTCTCGTCTTCGTCTTCGTCTCCGGCGAGCCAGCGAGGAGGAGCTCTAATCTAGTTCACACCACTGCACCATCCTTCGATCCAACCTCACCAGTGAGTACCCCTCACCCATTTCTCTGTGCTGTACTATTTAATTTCACTCCGGTGACCTCTAGCACCGGTGATCGCCGGAATTTCCAATTCCCCCCATTTATCGGGGCACTGCCTCTGTTCTTCATGGGGCACCTAGTCGCCTTTCCAGCGCCGGGAATGTTTCCTGTGCCGGGGGGCTTGCCGGCATCTGGAGCCTTCCCCGTGTCGGGGATGCTTCCGACGTCGGGAGGCCGGCCCATGCCCGAAACCTTCCTCTTTCTGGGGGGCTATCTGGCGCCAGACCAGAGACCTTAGCAGGCGGCTGCCGCAGCACCGGGAACCCTCCCTGCGCCAGAGGTCCCCCCCGCGCCGGGAGCTTCCCCTGCGCCCACAGCCGCCCTTTCGCCCGGACGTCCCCCGGGTCAGTGCCCGGAGGCACTCCGGCGTCGGAGCCAGCAACCACTCCGGAAGTCTTCCCCACTCCCGCACCCGTTGCTGCCCCGGACGCTCACCCGGTGCTGGGTTAGACCCAAGCACCAGTGGCATCTTCCGGGCCTGTAACCAACGCGCATCAGCTCCCTCCTCCCCAGGGGCCGCCCTCGCGGGCTCCCCAGGGGGATCAGACCCTCTTCACTCGGGAGGAGGTCAAGCGAATGGGCACTACAAGATCTGGTGAGGCTCCCTCTCTCTACAGGTTAGAACTCCCCCCGACTCGCAGTCACGGTGAGCCATGCTCCCGGCCGGACCGGGGGAAGAGACCGGTCGAAGAGGCCACTTCCACCTCCGGGGGGTACCCAGATGTTCAAGACGTTAGCTTGATTAACCTCGAGAAGAAAAGACGCTACCATCACGCCGGCGGACCGCTGGGACCCTTCCCCAACTTTGATTATGAGAGCGCGTCCCCGGTGAAAGACGACAGCGACCAACAATCTCCCAAGGAGGTCGAAGGGGAAAACCAGCCATTGTGCCGCCGCCTCCGGTGCATTCGCTAGCAGTGGCCTTACTGCCTGCCGCACATTGAGCATTACAACGGTGAGGCCGATCTCTACGAGTTTCTGCAGGTGTACTCCACGGCCATCTCGGCGGCTGGGGGGATGAGACGGTGCAATGCAATGTCTTCCCCCTTTATCTCACTGGAATTGCCCGCTCATGGTTCAACAACCTAAGGGCCGGGTCTATCAAGTCCTTCGCGCAGCCCAAGCACGAATTCTGCTCGAACTTCCTGGGGAATTACGTGCATCCCCTGGACTCATCGCAGCTCTACACAGTCCGACAGAAGATGGGGGAGACTATCCGCAGTTTCTTCAAGCGCTTCAATCAAGTCAAGGGCAAAGTGGCTCACGTCCAGACTCCACAGTGATCGAGGTGTGCAACAGCGGGATTCTCCCCGGGGAGCTCTATCGGAGATTCTCCCAGAGCTGTCCCTCCTCCACTGATGAGCTCTTCACTGTGCTCGAGAAGTATGCCCGGGCAGAGGAGGATGACCTCTGGAAGAACGACCTGGGGGCTCCTGCCCCCGCTGACCGGGAGGCCAGGGACCCCCTCAGCAAGCGTCCCAAGAGGAGCAATCGTAGTTAGCCACGGCCTCGGGACACCTTTGTCCTCGAGGGCTGAGGTGGCTCGCGCGATGGCAACAAGGGCAACTGCCCTTTCCCCAAGTCGAAAGGCTGGGGGGGTAGTCATCCCGCAGTCGGGAAGGTCCAACGACGGGAGGCAAGGAGGGCACAGCCAACTTGTGGTGTGCCTTCCATAAGTCAAATACCCACGCTACTCGGGAATGCCACCAGCTCCTGTAGCACTTCGCCACGTTCCTCGACCAGCGTGGGCAGGGGGTTCTACCTCCTTGCCCCCTTTGCCGGCTTTACCGGCTCTCCCTGCCCCTTCGGGGGAGCAGCAAAGACAAGCACGAGAAAGGGGCTCAGCTGTAGAGCTCCCCTTCAAAACCTCCCAAAGGCGTGTAAACGTCATTACGGGAGGATCCGCCTTGGAGCGAGACTCCAAGTGGCAGCAAAAGGAGTATGCGCGGGAGGTAAAGGTTGTGGGGGTGCTACACACGTCTTGGCCACCAAAGTGGTCGGAAGTCCCCCTCACCTTCACAGCGGAAGATATGCGCGGGGTTCACTTCTCCCATGACGACGCACTCATTGTCTCCGCCACCGTCGACAACTGCCAGCTAGCGCATATCCTCGTCTACGGCAGAAGCTTCGCCGACATCCTATACCTGAAGGCATTAACGGAAATGCAGGTCGATGAAAAGCTACTACAACCCGCAGCCAGCCCTTTGCAGGGCCTTGTCCACGGGAAGACCAGCTACCCTATTGGGAAGGTTGATCTGCCCATGACCTTCGGTGCCCCAGACAACGACCGGATGGAGATGGTCTGGTTAGACGTTGTGGACCTTTCCTCTTCGTACAACGTGATGATGGGGAGGACCACGATCAACTGTCTGGGGGCGGCGATCAACCAGAGGCGACCAAGACGTGGCCTGTGCTCTCTACGAGTGCTCCACCACAACGATCGGGAGTGTCAACCTGATCAAGATCCTGGGGGGGAGAGTTCCCCTCGGCCTTGGATGCCCCGGTCGTCCCCTCCGAGAAGTTTCCCCCAAAACCGCGCTCAGAGGGGGATCTCCTGAAAGTCTAACTATCCCCAGAAGACGGGGAAAAGATTGTCAAGATCGGGGCGGATCTCTCTAAGGAGTACGCGGAGCAGCTCGCCGCTTCCTCTGCAAAAACTCCGAGTTTTTGCGTGGAGACCAGCAGACATGCGAGGCGTCGCCCGAGAAGTTATCGAGCACAAGGTCGCTATAACGCCCGGCCGCCCTCCGGTCAAGTAGAAGTTGAGGAAGCTTTCCCTTGAGCACCAAGAGGCTATCAAGGCCGAAATCGCCAAGCTCCAAGAGGCGGAGTTCATTCGGGAGGTCCTGCACCTTGAATGGCTGGCGAACCCCATCCTCGTGAAGAAGACGAGCGGCAAGTGGAGGATGTGCGTGGACTTCACCGACCTTAACTGAGCTTGCCCAATAGACAACTTCCCACTCCCGCGGTTCGACCAGCTGGTCAACTCGATCGCGGGGTGCAAGCTGATGAGTTTCCTTGACGCGTATTCGGGCTACCATCATGTCCAGATGACTAAGGAGGACGAGGAAAAGACGAGTTTTATAAATCCCCTCGGCACCTTCTGCTACGTCCATATGCCCTTTGGGCTGAAGAACGGTAGAGCAACCTTTCCTCATGGACCAGATCGGCCACAACGTGGAAGTCTACGTTGACGACACGGTCGTTAAAAGCCTCCGCGCGGCCACCCACATCGACGACTTAGCAGAGACCTTCCGAAACCTCCGCGAGTACGGGTTAAAACTCAACCTGGAAAAGTTGGCCTTTGGCGTACGCGGGGGGAAGCTGCTTGGCTTCCTCGTGTCCCAGCGGGGCATTGAGGCCAATCCCGAAAAAATTCGGGCCCTGCTGGACATGCCCCCACCACGCTCCGTGAAAGACATACAGCGGCTTACCAGCCGCTTAGCCGCGCTAAGCCGCTTCATCTTGCGGTCAGGGGAACGCGGCCTCCAGTTCTTCAAAATCCTCTAGGGCCTCGAGGGGTTTAGGTGGACTCCCGAGTCCTAGGTGGCGTTCAACGGCATGAAGAAATACCTCACGAGCCCCCCAATGCTCGTGAGCCCATCTCCGGAAGAACCCCAGCTCCTTTACCTCACCGTAACCCCGATCGCTGTAAGTGCGGTGCTGGTGAAGGAGCAGGACGAGCAACAGCGCCCCATGTACTACGTAAGCGAAGCCCTCCATGGGGCCAAGACGCGGTACACAGAGGTAGAGAATATTTTCTATGCCCTCCTCATGGCATCCTAGAAGCTCCGCCACTACTTCCTGGGACACCTGGTCACGGTCCCGTAAACTCTCCCCTTGGGGGAGGTGCTGAGGAACAAAGAGGCCACCAGTCGGATTGGGAAGTGGGGAGCCGAGCTTGCCCCCTTCTCCCTCTCCCTCATGGGCCGTTCCGCCATTAAGTCACAAGTCCTTGCTGACTTCGTGGCGGAATCGACCCCCGCCTCCGGGACGGAGGGGGAGACCCTCGCCGAGCCGCCCCGGCGCAACGACCACTAGACGCTCATGTTTGATGGCTCCTTGTGTCTCGCCGGGGCCGGCGTGGGGGTAGTCCTCTGGAGCCCAAAAGGAAGGACGTTTGAGTATGCGGCGAGCCTCGAGTACCCAGCTACGAACAACGTCGCCGGGTACGAGGCCCTACTCCTGGGGTTGTGCCTCGTGCGCTCCCTGGGGATCTGCCGCCTCCTAGTCAAGGGAGACTCCCATCTCATTGTTTCCCAAATGGGAAAGTCATACTTGGGCCATGACGCAAACCTGAGTCTCTACTTGGGAGAGGTGCGCAAGATGGAGAAGTACTTCGAGGGCCTGGAGGCCCGGCACATCCCTCGGAGGGATAATGACCACGTCGACGCCTTGGCTCGAGCCGCTAGCGCCCGGGAACCCATCCCCGGGGGCGCCTTTCTTGAGATCATCGCAAAGCCCTCGGTGACCCCTCCAGGCATGGACACCCGAGTCCTGCGCCCCGGAGGTTTCTGAGATCACCCGGGCCGCTTCCTGGATGGATCCCCTCATCTCCTTCATAACGGGGGAGGGGGAGCCTCCCGGTGACACTAAAGCGAAGTGCCATTGTGCCAAGGCATGGGCGTATCTCCTGTTGGAGGGAAAGCTCTACAAGCGGGGGGCTTCTTTCCTGCTCCATTGCCTCCTGCGGCCAGAAGGACTCTGACTCCTTGAGGACATCCACTCAGGGAGCTGCAGGTCTCACCAGGCCCCGCGCGCAGTCGCGGCAAAGGTTCTCCGCTAAGACTTCTATTGGCCTACTGTGGTCCGCGACGCGCGAGATGTTGTCTCCGCATGAGAGGCCTGCTAGAAAATGGCAAAGGGCTTCAACCTCCCCTCCGCGGCCTGTGGACCATTGCCATCACTTGGCCCTTCGTGCGATGGGGGATGGACCTCCTTGGTACTTTCCCCCCAGTGCCGGGGGGCTACAAGTATGCGGTGGTCGCAGTGGATTATTTCTCCAAGTGGGTGGACACAGAGCCCTTGGCCAGCATCACCTCTCAGGCAGTACAGTGATTTTTCTTGAAGAACATCGTATGCTGCTATGGGGTCCCCCATGAAATCACCGTCGACAACGGGACCCAATTCGACTCGGCATACTTCCGAGAGTTCTGCGAAACCTTGGGAGCTACCCTCCACTTTGCCTCCATAGCTCATCCTTAGAGCAACGGAGCCATCGAAAGGGTCAACTGGATGATCCTACAGGGACTGCGCCGGTGACTCGAGCAAGCCACCTCCAGGCGTGGCGCATGGGCGGAGGACCTTTTGAGCATCCTCTGCTCCATATGCACGAACCCGAACCGAGCGACAGGGCGTACTTCCTTTTCACTAGTGTACAGGGCTGAGGTAGTCCTCCTCTCAAAGATTGGTTCCGGTCGCTGCGGGTCGAGCTCTTATACGGAGCTATGACCGCACCATACCGAACCAATGATGCAAACAAGTGACTGGAGATCGACCTCGTCGAGAAAGAGCACGACTGAGCGCTCCTCCGTCACGTCGTCTACAAGCTCGAAATGGCGCGCGCATACAACAAACGCTTTCACGAGAGAGCTTTCCGCCCTAGGGACTTAGTCCTGAAGCGCGTGACTTGTTGCATCTAGGCCTTTATGCCTAACCCTAATTTTGATGATGAAAACAAAGTGTTTAAGACTAACTGTGCTTTTGAGATTGTTTGATACAGAGCTTCGTTGGGAAGATAGTCGAGATGAACAAGATGAACTCAACGCAAAAGAAGTAAAAGCACAAGTCGCAAGGAATGATGTCGAGACGCAAGTCGCAAAAGCGCAAAAGACCTAAGGTAATATTGTCTTTATTTTTACCGATCTCGGTGTTTGGAGTTGATCGGTTTAGGAAAATTGTCTTTAGTTTTTAACCGCACTATAAAGAGGGGTGGCAAAAGTCCTCACTCTACATCTCCAACATAAACTGAGAAACTTAGGTCATTGCATTGCATCCTTTTGGTTGGATTTCATTTGATTTTGGTTTGAAAGATTTGGATTTTCAGTTGAGTTTTTGACAGCAGAAGTGTTTTTCAAGTTTCTAGAAAGATCCAAGCAGATCTGGTTTTTGCTTCTGTTTACAAAAATGTAGCCCTTAAAATTATCTTTCAAACAAGCTATTAAACTCTCAATTTGGTCTTCTGGATTTAAAGTTATAGCTGTTTTTGTTCAAGCTAACTTTCCGTTTGCTGAACTGACTGTCAGTTTGAATGTCAGTTTGTGTTAACTGACAATTGTCCAGAGAGTATATTTTTCGGGCTCAAAATTTTTGTACTAAACTGACTGTAAGTTTGTCCATACTGACTGTCAGTTGGGCTTTCGACCACAGTTGTTTTTATTTGAGTTTCTATTTGTTTTGGTCGAGGTTTTGGTCGAACTGACTGTCAGTTTGCATAAGTGACTGTCAGTTGGGGGTTTCAAGTTTCCTTAAACGACCACAAACCGCTAGCTATTTTTTATCCGTAAATTTTGTCGGCCGTTGTGTACGAAACTGACTGTCAGTTAGGCAAACTGACTGTCAGTTAGGCAAACTGACTGTCAGTTTGTGTTGTTGATTTTCAGCCCTAGCCCCAACGGTTCTTTTGATTCTTTAGGCTATAAATAGGGGCTTTGGGCATGAGTTTTATACAACAAGCAGCATCATTCTCTTATACACACTTGAGCTTTAGTTTTCTACACAAAATCTTGATCTGTTGATCAAGTCGAGTGTTTTCTGATCCACTGAGTATTCCAGTTCATTGCATTTGCATACTTGTAGTTTCTCGGTGCGTGTTTGGAGGTCTAGAGAAAACCTCGCTACCTATTACTCTTGGTGAGCGCCCTCACCTAGACGGTTTAGAGGCGTGGCCATTGACCTCTCCAGTTCGGAGATTGTCGGAGAGGCTCGGCAAGTTTGTACAAGGCATCGGTGCTTGCCTTTCCGGAGTGGACAAGGAGCAACCACTAGTTGATAATATCCTTCGTGGGTATTGAGGCAAAACTCAATTGACTTGAGTGCTTCAATGAGGATTAGTGGAGACTGGGCGAGTCTCCGATACCTCAGTAAAAATCAATTGTGTTTGTTTTCTCCTCTTTATTGTTTTATTGTTGTATTTGCTCTTATCTAAAAAGTTTTTAAGCCTCCTATTCACCCCCCTCTAGTTGGCATCCTTGATCCTACACGTGGTATCAGAGAAAGGTCTCTCGATTCATTAGGCTTTACCGCCTAGAGAGAGGATGTCGTCTAATGATGGTTTCTCTCTTGGTCATACCAGTCGTGCACCTATCTTTGATGGGACAAACTATCCCTATTGGAAAGTGCGCATGTTGGTATTCCTAGAGGCCATGGGGCTTGATGTATGGGATATTATTAAACTTGGTTTTACTCCTCCGGATGATCCGGCAAGTCATCTGAGGACAAGAGGAGAAAACTACATTTAAATGCCCTTGCGAAAAATGCATTCTTTGTGTTGGGGGAAATCTCCGTAATTAAGTCCAGGTAAGTTGTGTTACATTGGCTCCCGGGACCTGGCCTCCGGCGCTGGTCCCGGGCGCCGCCATTGGCTCGGGGACGTGGCCTCCGGCCCCTCCCCGGGCGCCGCCTTTTGGCTCCCGAGACCTGGCCTCCGGCGCCAGTCCCGGGCGCCGCCATTGGCCCGGGGACGTGGTCGCCGTCCCCTCCCGGGGCGCCGCCTTTTGGCCCTCGAGACCTGGCCTCTGGCGCCGTCCCTGGCGCCGCCATTCGCCCGGGGACGTGGCCTCCGGCACCTCCCCGGGCGCCGCCTTTTGGCCCCCGGCACCTGGCCTCCGGCGCTGGTCCCGGGAGCCGCCATTGGCCCGGGGACGTGGCCTCCGGCCCCTCCCCGGGCGCCGCCTTTTGGCTCCCGAGACCTGGCCTCCAGCGCCGGTCCCGGGCGCCGCCATTGGCCCGGGGACGTGGTCGCCGGCCCCTCCCCGGGCGCCGCCTTTTGGCCCCCGGGACCTGGCCTCCGGCGCCGTCCCTGGCGCCGCCATTCGCCCGGGGACGTGGCCTCCGGCCCCTCCTCGGGCGCCGCCTTTTGGCCCCCGGGACCTGGCCTTCGGCGCCGTCCCGGGCGCTGCCATTTGCCCGGGGACGTGGCCTCCGGTCCCTCCCCGGGCGCCGCCTTTTGGCCCCCGGGACCTGGCCTTCGGCGCCGTCCCGGGCGCTGCCATTTGCCCGGGGACGTGGCCTCCGGCCCCTCCCCGGGCGCCGCCTTTTGACTCCCGGGACCTGGCCTCCGGCGCCGTCCCGGGCGCCGCCATTGGCCCGGGGACGTGGCCACCGGCCCCTCCTCGGGCGCCGCCTTTTGGCCCCTGGGACCTGGCCTCCGGCGCCGTCCCGGGCGCCGCCATTGGCCCGGGGACGTGGCCACCGGCCCCTCCCCGGGCGCCGCCTTTTGGCCCCCGGGACCTGGCCTCCGGCGCCGTCCCGGGCGCCGCCATTCGCCCGGGGACGTGGCCTCCGGCCCCTCCCCGGGTGCCGCCTTTTGGCCCCCGGGACCTGGCCTCCGGCGCCGTCCCGGGAGCCGCCATTCGCCCCGGGACGTGGCCTCCGGCCCCTCCCCGGGCGCCGCCTTTTGGCCCCCGGGACCTGGCCTCCGGCGCCGTCCCGGGCGCCGCCATTTGCCCGGGGACGTGGCCTCTGGCCCCTCCCCGGGCGCCGCCTTTTGGCCCCCGGGACCTGGCCTCCGGCGCCATCCCTGGCGCCGCCATTTGCCCGGGGACGTGGCCTCTGGCCCCTCCCCGGGCGCCGCATTTTGGCCCCCGGGACCTGGCCTCCGGCGCCGTCCTGGGCGCCGCCATTTGCCCGGGGACGTGGCCTCCGGCCCCTCCCGGGCGCCACCTTTTGCCTCCCGGGACCCAGCCTCCGGCGCCGGTCCCGGGAGCCGCCTTTGTTCCGGAGACCTGGCCTTCGGCGCATGTCCCGGGCCTCATCGCCCTTCTAAAGGTAAAGTCTCGAGTTGTTTGTCACGTGCAGGTCACGCGAGGAGCGCCTCGGGAATCAGTGACCACCTGTCAAGCATCCAAGACGTTTGACCGGGAGAAGGACGTTCCTACCCTTCAATCCGATGGTGGCTTCCGGGGTAGTTTAGGCTTTTTCTTCTTTTTGGGGCTATAAATAGCCCTTGTACCCCTCAGTTGTAACCAAGTGATTCATTTGTTGGAATAGCTAAAAACTAACAGGTGTGCTCCGGAAGCCTCTCCCCCGGAGAGAGCCTCCCCAGCCGACTCCGGTCGGGAGCGCACCGACAGGACTAGGGCCCCCACCGGGACCCGAACCTGTATAAATCCTTGTGTCATTTCTTGTGCTTGTTCGGCGGGGGAGGACCGGTCATTCGGTCAACCCGCGCCACCTAATCTTCGCTAGGATCGTTCACAAAACCTGCCGGGGTATTCGCAATACCACGACAGTTGGCGCCGATCGTGGGGACTCGTGATGAGACGCCATGGCTCCCCCAAGAACAAGGGCTCGCACCCTTCCCGGTGACGCCAGTCTCGGAGACCCGGCGCCGCCCATCCGGGACACTGCTGTCCTGGCGCTTCCGCCCGGAGGCGGCCTGGCCCAGGTACCGCCCCCCTGGGCGACCGCGGGGACCTCGGCCGGGACCAGTCTCCCCCCGACGGCTCCCCCGGCTCCCCGGGACACCCTGCTTGAGGCTCTCGTGGAGGGCCAGCTCCGCGCCCAGCGCTCTATGGATGAGCTGCTCAGCGTGTTGGCGCGGCCTTCGGCCTCCACATTTGCGTCACACCCATATCCGGGGACTATGCCCCCGTTTATGGGTTACCCTGCGGCCCCTCCGGCCTCCGGGGGTCTGTCCGCCCCGTATGATCCTGCCGGGGGGTTCCCTCACCCTGCGGGATATACGTCCTGACCCTTCCCGGCACCCGGACCAGTCCCGGTGCCGGGAGGCTACTTCATGCCAGGGCCCTTCGTGGCACCAGGGGGGTACCCCGTCCCAGGCCTATTCCCGGGGCCGGGAGCCCACTTCATGCCGGGGGTCTTCCCTACGCCGGGAGCTAGTCCCGCCCCTCGCGTCGTGTTTACCGCACCGGGGGCGGTCGACAGAGCAGCTCCCGTGCCTCAGAGGACTTCCCCCCGCATGGGCTCCTCCGTTCCGGACGTCGCCGCGGGAGCTCCCCCCTCGCCGGTTCCGGATGTTACAGGGGCTTCCCCCTTTCTGGTTCCGGTCGTTGCCACTGGGGCCCCCTCCACTTCGGTTCCAAACATCGCTGTGGGCGCCCCCTCCCCGGTTTCAGATAATACAGGGGCTTCCCCCTTTCCGGTCCCGGGGGTCTTCGCGGGGGGCTCCCACCAGCCAGCCCCGGAAGCCTCCGGGCCGGTTGCTACAGTGCATAAGCTCCCTCCCTCGGCGGAACAGGTCCGTTTCGCCCAGGGGGAGGTCGAGCGAATGCATTCACCAGAACGCGGGGAAGAACTTCCCCCCGGCCATGGGCGTGGGGAGCCTCGCTCTCGCACCGGTCGGGGGAAGAGACCCACTGAAGAGCCTTACGAATTTGTGCAGGTCTACTCCACAGCTATCTCTGTGGCGGGGGGGTGGGGGACGAGACGGTACAATGCAACGTCTTCCCCCTTTACCTCACCGGCATCGCCCGCTCCTGGTTCTACAACCTGAAGGCCGGCTCCATCAAGTCTTTCACACAGCTCAAGCGGGAGTTCTGCGCGAACTTCCAGGGGAACTATGTGCGCCCCCTGGACTTCTCACAACTCTACACTGTCCGGCAGAGGACTGGGGAAACCATCAGAAGCTTCTTCAAGCGCTTTGCCCAAGTGAAGAGCAAAGTGGCGCACGTCGCCGACTCTACGGTCATCGAAGCCTGCAAAAGCGGCATCCTCCCGGGGGAGCTCCACCGAAGACTCTCCCGGAGCTGCCCCTCTTCCGCCGACGAGCTCTTCAACGTACTCAAAAAGTACGCTCGGGCGGAGGAAGACGACATCTGGAAGAAGACCCAGGGGCTCCCGCCCCCGCAGACCGGGGGGCCAGGGATCCTCTCAAGCGCCCCAGACAGGGGGGGCGTAACGAGCCACGGCCTCGGGACACCTTTGTCCTCGAGGGCGGAGGCGGCTCGCGCGACCCCCCGAAGGGCAACCGCCCCTTCCCCAAGCCGAAAGGCTACGGGGGGGGGGGGGGGGGGGGGGCGGGGACAGTCCTCCCGCGGGCGGGAGGCCCCCGCGGGGAGGAGGCGGGAAGGACCGTGGTGCAGCTTCCACGGGTCCAGTACCCACGCTACCCGAGACTGCAGCCAGCTGCTGCAGCACTTCGCGGCGTTCCTCGACCAGCGCGGGCAGGGGGGGGGACTCCGGCCACCTTGCTCCCTCGGCCAGCTGTGCCGGCCCTTCCCGCTCCCGCGGGGGGTCAGCAGACGCAGGAGGGGGAGCCTTCAGAAGCTCTCCCCTTTCAAACTTTTCAACGCCACATCAACGTCATCGTGGGAGGGTCCGCCTCTGGGCGGGTCTCTAAGCACCAGCGTAAGGAGTACGCGCGCGAGGTCAAGGTTGTGGTGGTGCTACACGCGTCCCCGCGACCTAAGTGGTCGGACGTCCCCCTCACCTTCACGGCGAAAGACGCGCGAGGGGTTCGCTTCCCCCACGACGATGCGCTCATTGTCTCCGCGACCATCTACAACTGCCACCTGGCCCGCATCCTTGTGGACGGCGGGAGCTCCGCCGACGTCCTATTCCTGAAGGCCTTCAAAGAAATGCAGGTGGATGAGAAGCTCCTGCAGCCCGCGTCCGGGCCCTTGCAAGGTTTTGTCCCGGGGAAGGCGATCCACCCCGTGGGCAAGGTAGATCTTCCTATGACATTCGGCGCCCCGGAGAACTACCGGACCGAGTTGGTCCGCTTCGACGTAGTGGATCTCCCCTCCTCCTACAATGCGATAATGGGGAGGACCACAATCAACCGACTGGGGGCTGCCACCCATCAAAACTACCTCTGCATGATGATCCCCGGGCCGCATGGCGTGATCAACGTCCGGGGAGACCAAGACATGGCCCGTGCTCTATACGAGCGCACTGCGGCCACGATCGGAAGCGTCAACCTCAAAAAGACGCCCGGGGGGAGGCTTCTCCCCCGGAACTCGACGTCGCGGCGCCACCGCCCGGGAGGCCCCTCCTCAAGCCGCGTCCAGAAGGGGGCCTCCGGAAGATCCTGCTGTCCCCAGGCGACGAAGACAAAACCATCCGGATCGGGGAGGAGCTCCCCGAGGAGCATGCAGCGCAACATGCGGCTTTTCTGCGCGAAAACTCCGATGTTTTTGCGTGGAAGCCTTCGGACATGCGGGGCGTCGCCCGGGAGGTCATTGAGCACAAGCTCGTAGTGGCCCCCGGTCACCCCCCGATCAAACAGAATTTGCGGAAACTCTCCCTCGAGCACCAAGAGGCAATCAAGGTGGAGATCACCCGCCTCCGAGAGGCGGGGTCCATTCGGGAGGTCCTACACCCCGAGTGGCTCGCGAACCCCGTCCTCGTCAAGAAGTCAACCGGTAGGTGGCGGATGTGCGTGGACTTCACTGATCTTAACCGCGCCTGCGCCAAAGACAACTTCCCGCTCCCGCGGATTGATCAGCTCGTCGACTCCACAGCGGGGTGCGAGCTCATGAGCTTCCTAGACGCCTACTCGCGCTACCATCAAGTCCGGATGGCGGAAGGGGACGAGGGAAAGACGAGTTACATAACTCCCCTCGGAACCTTCTGCTACGTCCATATGCCCTTCGGGCTCATGAACGCGGGGGCGACCTTCCAGCGCCTCATGACGCTGGTCTCCAAAGATCAAGTCGGCCGCAATGTCGAAGTCTACGTAGACGACGCAGTCGTCAAGAGTCCCCGCGCAGCCTCCCACATCGACGACTTGGCTGAAACCTTCCGCAACCTCCGCGCGTTCGGGCTCAAACTCAACCCGGAGAAGTGCGCCTTCGGGGTCCGCGGGGGGAAGCTCCTAGGTTTCCTCGTGTCCCAGCGGGGCATTGAGGCAAACCCCGAGAAGATCCGGGCATTCCTAGACATGCCCCCGCCGCGCTCCGTCAAGGATGTCTAGCCGCTCTCCGGCCGCCTAGCCGCGCTAAGCCGCTTCGTCTCCCGGTCGGGCGAGCGGGGCCTCCAGTTCTTCAAGATCCTCCGAGGCTTCGAGGGGTTCCGCTGGACCCCCGAGGCCCAGGAAGCCTTCAACGACCTCAAGAAGTACCTCACGAGCCCTCCAATGCTCATGAGTCCGTCTCCAGAAGAGCCCTTGCTCCTCTACCTTGCCGCGACACCCGTCGCTGTCAGCGCGGTCTTGGTGAAGGAGCAAGGGGGGCAGCAGCGTCCCGTGTACTACGTGAGTGAGGCCCTCCAAGGGGCCAAAACTCGGTACACGGAGATGGAGAAAATCTGCTACGCCCTCCTTATGGCGTCCCGGAAGCTTCGACATTACTTCCTGGGGCACCCCATCACCGTCCCGTCGTCCCTCCCCCTGGGGGAGGTACTGCGGAACAAAGAAGCCACCGACCGGATTGGGAAGTGGGGGGCCGAGCTCGCCCCCTTCTCCCTGTCCCTTACCGGCCGCTCCGCCATCAAGTCGCAGGTCCTCGCCGACTTCGTCGCAGAGTGGACTCCTGCCTCTGGGTCCGGGGAAGAAGACCTCCCTGTGCCGCCCGACGTAATGATCATTGGACTCTCATGTTTGATGGGTGGCTGTGTCTCACGGGGGCTGGTGCGGGAGTAGTCCTCCGGAGCCCCGAGGGGAAGGAACTCGGGTACGCCGTGCGGCTCGAGTTCCCCGCAACCAACAACGTCGCCGAATACGAGGCTTTGCTCCTTGGGATACGCCTTGCGTGCTCCTTGGGGATCCGGCGCCTCCTAGTCAAGGGAGATTCTCAGCTCGTAGTTTGCCAAATGGACAAGTCTTACCTGTGCTATGACGCAAACTTAAGTCTTTATTGCAGGAGGTGCGAAAGATGGAGAGGCATTTTGATGGCCTCGAGGCCCGGCATATCCCGCGAAGGGACAATGACCGGGCCGACGCCTTAGCCTGGGCAGCAAGCGCCCGGGAATCGCTCCCCAAGGGGGCCTTCTTAGAAATCATCACGAAGCCCTCGGTGGCCTCCCCGGACACGGGCGACGAGTCTCATGTCCCGGAGGTCGCCGAGATCACCCGGACTCCGTCCTGGATGGACCCCCTCATCTCCTTCAACAATGGGGAGGGGGACCCTCCCGGTGAGACCGAGGCTAAGCGCCTCCGGGCCAAAGCCCGGGCATACCTCCTGCTGGAGGGGAGGGTCTACAAGCGGGGGGCTGCCGCCCTCCTGCGCTGCCTCCCCCAGCCTGAGGGACTTCAACTTCTCGAAGACATCCACGCGGGGAGCTGTGGTTCTCACCTAGCCCCGCGTGCCATCGCTGCCAAGGCCCTCCGACAGGGCTTCTACTGGCCCACGGTCATGCGCGACGCGCGAGACCTTGTCTCCGCGTGCGAGGCATGCCAGAAGATGGCCAAGGGCTCGAACCTCCCCCCTATAGCGCTGTAGACGATCCCCATCACTTGGCCCTTCGTGCGCTGGGGGATGGACCTCTTAGGGCCCTTCCCCCCAGCGCCCGGAGGATACAAGTATGCGGTAGTCGCGGTCGACTATTTTACAAAGTGGGTTGAGGCGGAGCCTTTGGCCAGCATCATGTCTCGGGCCGTCCAGCGGTTTTTCTGGAAAAACGTCGTATGTCGTTTTGGTGTCCCCCGGGAAATCACCGTGGACAACGGGACCCAATTTGACTCGGCTTATTTTCGGGAATTCTGCGAAGGCCTGGGGCTCGTCATCCACTTCGCCTCAGTGGCCCATCCCCAGAGCAATGGGGCTGTTGAGAGGGTCAACGGCGTAATCCTACAGGGGTTGCGCCGGAGACTCGAGCAAACCGCTTCTAAGCGGGGTGCATGGGCAGAGGAGCTCCCTAGCATCCTTTGCTCCATGCGCACGACCCCGTCCCGGGCGACGGGACGTACTCCCTTCTCGCTGGTCTACGGGGCGGAGGCAGTCCTCCCCCCGGAGATTGGCCTCCGGTCGCTGCGGGTCGAGCTCCTGGAGGGAGCCACGCCCGCAGCGTACCAGGCCAACGAGGCCAACCGGCGCCTGGAGATTGACCTCGTGGAGGAGGAACGCGACCGAGCGCTCCTCCGCCACGCCATCTACGGGAAGAGATGGCCCGCGCATACAACCAGCGCGTGCGCGAGAGTGCTTTTCGCCTTGGGGACCTTGTCCTCAAGCGCGTCACAGACCCCCAAGCCCAGGGGAAGCTCTCCCCCAAGTGGGAGGGCCCCTACAGGATCTCCGCGGTCATGGGCTCGGGGGCTTATAAGCTCTCCAACCTTCAAGAGCAGGAGCTAAAGCACACGTGGAACTTGCGTTTACTTCGCAAGTTCTATGTTTAGCCTTACGGGCCTGTCCCCTCCCCCGGGGCGATCACGCTGGAGGGGGAGGAGGGACACTGTATATACTTTCCCTCCCCTTTCGCTGCTTCGCATGGGGAGGCACTGTACTTCATTTTATTAGCAATACATAGGTCTTGCTTTTCAACTCTCATTGCAGGTCCTTCTCATTATCGCCCCTAGCGGCGACGCCCTCCCAGTGAGGATGCCCTCCCCGCGAGGACGCCCTCCCAGTGAGAATGCCCTCCCCGCGAGGAAGCCCTCCCCGTGAGGATGCCCTCCCCGCGAGGAAGTGGGCCCAAACCCAGCAAGTCCCTCCTGTAGGGCGGCTTACGATCAGCCCTCGTCGACTGAGGGTGTAAGCGGCAACCCGGTCCCCAGCGACCGCGGTAAAGAGTCACTTTGGGAGACTAGTCCCCTGCCCAAACACTCAAGACCCGTCATCGGGCACTTCCTCCTCCGGGAGTAGATGCTTTCCCCAGTGGGACGTCTAATGGCTTTCTTGGATATCTCTTCCTCCTCCGGGAATAGACCCTGTCCCCAGTGGGACGTCTAATGGCATTCTTGGATATTTGGTCCCCGGCGACCTTATTCCCGGCTCCCCGTTCTCACGGCGACCGGATGATTGTGTCCCGGCGACTTTATTCCTGGCTCCCCGTTCTCACGGCGACCGGACGATTGTCTCCCAGAGAAGTTACGGATTTCTCGGACATTTCTTCCCCGGAGACCCCATTCCTGGCTCCCCGTTCTCACGGCGACCGGACGATTGTCTCCCAGAGAAGTTACGGATTTCTCGGACATTTCTTCCCCGGAGACCCCATTCCTGGCTCCCCGTTCTCACGGCGACCGGACAATCATCTCCTAGGAAGCTCACCTCCGGAAATCTCATCGGGTTTTCTTGGATGTTTCTTCCACACGAGGCCTTATTCCCGGCTCCCCGTTCTCACATTTCAGCCCAAAAGTGTTTCAATTTAGTCCTTTTCAGAAGTTTCAGAAAACCCGAAAAGGCTAAAAGTCTCAGATCATCTCCAAATCCAGATCTGATCAAGTGATTACCTTTCTTTCATTTTTCTGAACATTTTTCCCTTCTGGAAGAATTCCAGAATCTCGACCGAAACCCCAGTTTCAGCCTCGACAAAAGATTCAGACCCTAATTACCCTGTTTACCCTAATTACCCTGTTTTCGATTTTTGTCAAAACCACCAAATCTTATCGAATTTTACCATTTTTCCTTCTGGATGAGTCTAAGACATTTTGTAGCACTTAGCTGCAAAGTCAAGGTTCAAATCAGCCCTTCAGATCTCTGAAATTACAAATAGGCCCAAATTCCCGAGCCAAAACCTTCACAGTTTAGTCCAAACCGTCACAAATCAGTCCAAAGTTTACAACCAGGTCCCAGTGCCGTTTTCGACCAGAGCAGTTCGACCAGTGCTCGTTCGACCAGCGCCCCGCCATTTGCCGCGCCGTTGAACTCGCCGCCGGCGAAGTCCCTCGCGCTGCCACCTTCACAGCCACGTAGCCACCAACCGCGCACAGCTGTACCGCCACCGTGGAACGCTTCAACCACACCGTGCCATGTTCTTCCCCGCGCGCGCGCGTGCCTGCTGCTGCCAGAAGCCTCACGCCACATGGCTGCCATCCCGGAGATCATCGTCTCGCCTCCCTGACGAAACCCCGATTTCGCGCGATGCTCCGTCTCTGGCAGAGCCCCGCCATGTCCCGAAGTACCTCGTTGACCGCTCCAGCGCAGAAGGAAAATCTCCCCGGCGATTGCTGCTGCTCCCGAGAGCTTCACCCCGCGGCTATATAAAGCCCCCCCCTTGCCCAGCGTTTCTTCACACACCACCGTAGTTGAACACCTTAGCCTCCACCACCAGAGAGCAACCGAGTTCTCCAGCGCCGCCGTGAAGACTTTCTTCTCCGGCGAGTTGCTTCTGAGGCCACCGGTGCCAGCTTCGCCCGAAGCTTCTTTCTCCAAACCAACGCCACCAGTAAGCTTCCTTCATCCCTCTCTTCGTACCATAGCATCTAATTGGCCCCCGGCGAACCCTAGCGCCGGCGATCGTCGGAAAACCCCAAATGCCCTGTTTCCTCAATGCTGGTCGATTCTATCCGAATTAATCCTCGTGCCAGTGATGGGAATTGTCCAGTACACCCATTTGAGCAAGCCTACAAACTTAGATTTCAAAATTGAGCAGCGATCATAGCCTTTCCGAAGTTTGCGCGCCACCAGTGAACTGGTCCTCGTCGCCAAGCTTCTCCGGCCACTCTCCGGCCGAATTAACCCTGCAAATAGCCCCCTCACCTCACCCTCTCACTCCCTGAGCAATGAATCGACTTCAAACCCTTTAAACCGAAAACGCCCAATTTAGGAGTCATCTTCTCCAGCGCCGGTCGCCGGAATTTTCCCCCGGCCGATCTAGCTCCGCACACTTTGTCCCTTAGATAGATCTCAATACCCTGAGCAATATTGTCTACTAGCTCGACTTCTGAATCGACCTGAATCAAAAGTTATGGTCATGCCAAGGTTGCTGTCCAGTGGTTCAGTTCATGTCCAGACCACCGTGTTTGCTCACCGGATTTGGCCACCCTCCGGCCACTTTCAGCCTTTGAGCCTGTTGAGAGTTTTGTACCTGTTATCAATGCCTAAATCCCAGACAAAGTTTTGCATCAATTGGAGTCCTGAGTCAAAAGTTATCCAATGCCCTAGTTTCTGGCCATGTCTAGCACTATGTCAGTGCATGTCCACTAGTGGCATTAGATGATTTAGACTTGTTACATTTGAGCAATTGAAATGCCACTTTGTCCACTAAGCCTTTTGAACCATGATCTACAATATTTCCTATTGCCACATCTCCAGAAAACAGACCTAGAACCGATTTAGGGCAATGTCAAGCCGTAAGCTGAATGTCAGCCTTTCGACATTCAAGTCCTTTTGAGCCCATCTCTTCAATCAATGTCAAGTGACCTTGTCCAAACCCTTACCCCTGCATGCATGATGTATTTATGTATTATTTTCTAGTACTTGTATACTTATATAGTGTGTATGTGTTGTTTGTGTCCGCCGTGGAACCAGACGTTGAAGGAACAGAGGAGATCTTCGAGGATTCATCTGAGCAGCTAGACCCATCACTGCAAGGCAAGTCTCAAACCCTTGATCATGTCTAGCCTATTATTTTGAAATGAAGTATGTTATCTGTTTTCAAGTATATGCATGCCTTCGATTCAAATAAGAACTATGTTTCAATAAAATGATTAGATATGACCTAAATGATTGTAAAGCCCCTTTTGACATTGAATACCCCTGCACCCTTGTTACCCTAGAATATCATGCTTAGGCTATGCTATGCTTAAAGATTATATGATAAATATTGAATGGTCACATATGAGAAAAGTATATTCAAAACCCCTATTGTGAAAGAAAATGTGATTGGAATCGATAGTGAGGATGGTTTGAGTGGATGGTGCTGTGTGCGCACTGGGAATGTGAAAGACTCCTCACTAGAGATTCATAAGGACTAGAACCTTGTGCTGTGCTTCTATGCGGCATGAAAAACGTACCAACCACTTGCCTATTTATGGGACGGGCGCAACTTAGTAGATTTCTTTAGTATTAGCTTTTCCCTGCAATGGTTGTCGATCCAGTGTCTTGCGAGAACTGGTGGGCCGCAGAAGGCCATGAGTGATGTGAGTTCAGAAAAATCATGAGAGGAAAAGGTGGAAAGAAGGAAGACGCCCTATGCCAGATTAAGTCGTGCGCGACTGTAATCAAGAGAGGCTATGTGTCTTGCGAGAACATAGACCCAGGCTAGGAAGTAAGGCAGTGGGGAGGACCCACAACGGTACTTGAGACTTAACTGTCTATTTACCGGGCAGGGAAATAGTTAATGCTAGGACTGTAAACTGTTGTGTCATCTCGGCCTTGTCACATGCGTAAGAGTCGCATGGAGAGGTACCGACTTGAAAGCCGAATGATCGGTGGATTAAGGTGGTACACCTTTGCAAAGTTTAAAAAGTATCGGATACTCTGAGCTCCCAGGTTATGGAGTCTGCGCGCTGTGGATTCTATTCACGTCGATGCAGCACAAGTAGCTTTTGGAAAGTTTTCACAAATCAGGATAAAGTGGTGACTCATGAAAGACCGCCACACACAACATTTTCTAAGAATTTAGCTTAGGGTTTTAAAAGCACCGCTTTTGAAAATAAAAGTCTTTTCTCCAAAGACTAAGTGTGAAAATCTATTCTATATACATATATGAAGCCAAGGAGCTATTCTTTGAGAAATTTCCCCCCATCTATATATACACTTGCATTCTTATTTGGGACTTGTTGAGCACCATGTGGACAATGTGCTCATCCTTGCTTTTACAAACAAATTTAGATGAAGGATTCGTCGACCCTGAATCTTACGGTCTTGAACCCAATGTGGAACAAGAAGAAGAAATTGACGACCAAGCTTGATAGAGGGTTATGTACCAAGGTGGAGTCAGATGTGGAGAAGGCCCGTACACCGCTGCTGCAGAAGAAGAAGACTGATGAAGCCCTTTTGCTTACTATTGTTGTTTCATTTTGTGCCGACCTTTGTGTCAAAAACTCCTTAATTTGTATCAACTTTTAAATGCGTCATTTTGGCGCTAAGTTATTGTAATGTTGGTCCTTGTGATCAGCACTTGTTTTTAATTACTCGCATTTTTATATAATGCATCTTGTTGTTGTGAGCTGCAATGTACCTTTTCTGAGTGCAACCCACCTGGGCGGTTGCCACCGGATTCCTCAAATGAGGGTCCCACAGACCGGTCATCCGGTCAACCCGCGCCGCGTAATCTTCGCTAGGATCGTTCACAAAACCTGCCGGGGTATTCGCAATACCACGACACTTTGCCGATTTATCTTTAAATGAGTTTAACCGTGTAAGCAATCTCACGACTACTCACAAGGTTTGGACCACCCTCGAAGAAATTTACGAGGGCACTACAAAAGTTAAAGAGGCAAAGTTGCTCATGGTGAGGCAACGATATGAGACGTTCACAATGTCGTCAACCGAGTCCGTGGACTCCATGTTCACTCGGTTGAATAATATTGTGAATGAACTCAAGGGCCTCGGAGTTGTGTTTACTGACCTTGATATTGTAAAAAAGATGCTCAGGGCTTTACCAGAAAGCTTCGACACTCTTGCGACGGTTCTCACAAACTCCGACTTGTCGACCACAACACCGACAGATCTATATGGGAACCTCATCACCCATGAGATGCACAAAAAGGAGAAGAAGGAAGCGGCCGAACCCTCGGAGACGAAGAAAAAGGCATTCGCTTTCAAAGCCAACGCAAGGAACGATTCAAGTGATGGCTCCTCCGATGAAGATCTAGCACTCATGGTAAAAAATACTCAAAAGCTTCGTCGCAGGTTTCACAAGAAGGGTGTCAACATTGACACACGACCAAAGGGATCAAAGCAGAACAACTTCAAGGACATCATTTGCTATGGATGTCATGAAAAGGGACACATAGCTTCAAGATGCCCAAACAAGAACAAGGCGTGGAATAAAAAGAAGAAATTCTTCAAGAAGAAGAATGAAGAAACCAAAGAAGCATGTTTTGGAGAGTGGATGTCCGGTGGAGAGAGCTCCGACTGCGACTCTGACGACGAAGAAGGATGCTCCAAGAAGCTAGTCGGACTAGCCCTCGGCAACACACCAACTAGTTCATCCCTTTGTCTTATGGCTAAAGGCGATGACAAGGTACATTCTAACAATCCTTCATATAATGAATTAGTTGAAATGATAACCGAACTAAATGAAGTTTTTGGAAAGACAAAAGAAGTATAAGGCGCTTAAGGAAGAACATTCTTCTCTACGCGTTCAATACTCTAAATTGAAAGAATCATATGAAAGCATGCTCATAAAAGATGTTACTAATGTTTCATCTAAGGTAGATGTTTTGTCGCGTCCCAAAACTGGGACTACGACTACTCCTGTGGAGACCCAGCCCTCTGCAGCTGGTCCCATTATAAGCATATCATTGACTTCCCAGGATAAGTCAAGCACAGGAGTTTATTCACATTGCAGCAGATAAAAACCTACACAGTATTAAGTAGTGAGGCCTGCTGGCCATAATATTACATAAAGAGGATACAATGCCTTCGCAGCATTCAAGTTTTAGTTAAAACAAAATAAAACTTCTACACAGCGGATGATGGGTGTCCCTTCCACAGTAAGAAGTTGACGGCAGAACGACACATCAGGGATTTGGCGGATCTGGCTCTCCTTCATCTTGATCCAGGAAGTTCTCCACGCCATCTTGTTGACCTTGGTACGCTCCATCTTCTAGGTTGTAAGTTGCAAGGGTGAGTACTTACGTACTCAGCAAGTCATAGGTAAGAGTAGATACATATAGTAGTGTTGTTATGAACCTAGACTAGTCAAGAATTATGGATGTTTGTAAAATAATCTTTTCTTTCATATCTCATCTCATGGAAGCACTTATTATAACATAGCATCGCTATTTATGTTCACTAAATTATACTACTACCGCGACACATCGACACACGACAGCCCACGGCAGCACCCCTTATCATGACAACACATGTCATTTGGGTAATTGACTTATCAAATTTTATTTAGGAAAACATACTTGTGCCACACCCCGTGGATTTAATCCACCGCAGCAGACTCCTATAAACCCAGGAGCTTGGAGTATTCGAATACATTTTTAACTCTGCAGAGAGGTACTAATTTACCCGCAAGATATTCCACTTTCAAGCCTTTCCAATCACAAGGATTGGACCCCTGACTCACTTCATACTGTGAGTGGCAAGGTGGAGATAACAAGAACTTTTGTTATGTATCACTCACATTTCACCCCCAACCCTGTGGATCTCTCGCGAACCACAGTTGTGGCGGGTTGTAGCCAAACCCCCACCCCTATGCGTATTCCCATTGCTGGGTCAGCGTGCAAGATCACCTTTAGTGATATGTGTGGGAGCCATTCTCCGTGTAAATCGTGCATCACTACACAACTCCTGCAGGGGTGCCATGTGCGATCCGCATAAGTACTTGTTCAGCCCTGTCCCATACCAGTCTTGCGGTTACCACGTGTTTCATGCCACTAGACGCACAACACAAGGTTCTAGTCCTTATATGCCAGTGACAAGACCATCCACAGCCCTGCACCTTCCGTGCCTGCTATCCTTCACAGTTTAGCACCTCCAGTGCTACAACCATCCATACCAAATTTCAGGCCATGGCTAGGGGTTTTATTTCATGAATATATATAAATACATATAATAGTTCAAGGTTCACTATTTGATCTTTTCACATTTCACAAGCATCCGGCTTTGTACTGCCAACATATATCTCAACCATTCTTTCACATGCAGTAATACTTATATTCAAGGTCATATCATAGCAATTCATAAAATATGGGTTCAAGATGATCAAGACTATGACTTGCCTTCTGCGTCGTGAGAGACAGCAGTTGATGTCGGGTCAGCAGTGTAGTCCTCAAACTCTGGATCCGACTCTGAGCAAAGATCAAACAAGCAACCAGGAATCACAACCTTTTCAATACATTATTATACTACATGCAATGATGCAAAGATGAAACGTCTCAATTATTCTGAAATGATTGGGTTTAGATACCATAGAAGCTGATTAGGGTTAAATCATGGAAACCAAGGTTAAGATTAGTTGTCAAAGGTTTACAAGGTTCCAAATGTCTCAAAATATCAGAATGATATCAAGGTTGCGACTAGTTCGCTCAAAAACAGCGAACGTCTTTAGGTCGACATTCGGTTCAAGGCATCGACATAGGGTCCATGGATGACAGAGGGACTATCTCAACTTGTGTCAGTAGAATAAAATGTAGATTACAACTCCACAAGTCTAAGGGACAAGGTTATTTTCAATTTGCACAACTGGAAAGAGATGAAAAGAGCTAATGCCACTGGTCGTGAACTGCAGCTACTCCTCTGGTCGCAAACAGTAGACGAGGTCGTGTACAGTAGAGGTGGTCGAGCCAGTGACTTGATTGCAAGGATTTTTGATTGAATTCTGGACTGATTTGTAATTTCTGACTTGGAGATGGTTGATTTGCAATTTGATTTCACAGATGAGTATAAACTTATACCTTATACTCATCTAGCAAGGGATTTGATAAAATCTGGCTTGATTTGATGATTTTCGATATAAACTGAAAATAGGGTACTTTAGGGTAAAATAAGATCTGAGTTTTGTCGATTTCGAATTCTGGCCTTTAAGATGTGATTTTGTAATCTGGACAGAAGATAAAATTGTATCAAATAGCATTTGAAAGAGATTTGCTGAAGAAATTCTGAATTTGGAGTTAATCTGAAGATTTTAGCCTTTTTGGGTTTCCAGATATCAGATAAAGAACTAAATTGCGATATAATTTGGACTGATATGTGAAAAAGGCTTAGATGATATGATTTGGCTGCCAACTTTCTGGATTAAGGTATTGACATACCCATGATCATAATCCAAGAATAATCTGATCTGGATTAGGTCAAGATTTAGCTAAATCTGAATTCTGAGTATTTAGGCTAATTAGAATAGTAATTAGAATCCTGTTTTCGAAAACAGAATAGGATTGATAGATCTGAGAGTTAGAGATGGAATTGAATCTGGCTTCTGAAGACTTTTATGTTTAGAGTAACTAATAGATCACATCCGAATAATCTGATCTTGATTTGGGTTCACAGGATAGATTTTGAGATTTTAGGGTTTGAGATAGATTAGGGTTGAACTGATCTTGTTACTGCTACAGATCCATGCATGCATGAGGTTCATGAAAAAGAGTTTTTACCCCTAAACTCAGGGTGTTACAGATCTACCCTCCTTAAAGAAATCTCGCCCCGAGATTTACCTAAGACAAGAAAAGATAAGGATAGGTTTGCTGAAGATCCTCTTCCTTCTCCCTAGTGGCTTCTTGTTCTGAATGATTTCCCCACTGAACTTTACACAACTTGATCTTCTTCCTTCTGAGCTGACGTTCATCAGTGGCTAGAATTCTGATTGGATACTCGAGGTAAGTAAGATTCTTCTGTAATGATATATCTTGTACATCTATCTGGTCAGTAGGCTCCTTTAAACATTTCCGGAGCTAAGAGACATGAAACACATCATGTATTCCTGCTAATCCGGAGGGTAATTCCAGTTTATATGATACTTCTCCTTTCCTCTTGATTATCTTAAATGGTCCAACATACCTAGGAGATAGCTTTCCTTTCACTTGGAATCTCTGCAATCTCTTGATGGTGTGACCTTGAGATAAACAAAATCTCCTGGTTCAAATGATAATTCCCTCCGTCGATTGTCTGCGTAACTCTTTTGTCGTGATTGTGCTGTTTTCAGCCTCTCTCTAATGAGTTTGACATGAGCCTCTGCCTCTTCTACTATCTCTGGTCCTATGACTCTTCGTTCTCCTGGCTCATTCCAATGCAATGGGGTTCTACATTTGCGTCCATATAAAGCTTCAATGGTGCCATCTGTATACTAGCTTGATAACTGTTATTATATGTAAACTCTGCAAATGGTAAACATTTGTCCCATGATGTTCCATAATCTAGTATACAAGCTCTTAAGAGATCTTCTAGAATTTGGTTTACTCTTTATGTTTGTCCTCCTGTCTGCGGGTGATATGCAGTACTGAAATCCAATTGAGTCCCTAGGGTTTCATGCAGTCTATTCCAAAACTTGGATGTAAACTGTGCTCCACGATCTGAGACGATCTTCTTTGGAATACCATGCAATGCTACTATCCTTTGCATGTATAGCTCTGCCAATGTACTGCCATCATAGACCTTTTTGACTGGTATAAAATGAGCTACCTTGGTGAGTCTATCCACAATAACCCATATGGAATCATATCCTCCTCGAGTTTTAGGTAGTCCTGTAATGAAATCCATGCCGATTTCTTCCCATTTCCATAATGGTATTGGTAGAGGTTGTAACTTTCCAGCTATCTTCTGGTGTTCTGCTTTAACTCGCTGGCATGTATCGCAGTTTGCAATGTATTCTGTGATTTCTCTCTTTATATTATCCCACCAAAATCGAGTTTTCAGATCCTGATACATCTTTGTGTTACCAGGGTGTATCGAGTATGGAGTTTTATGTGCTTCATGGAGAATTAATTCCTTAAGGTCTGCACTTTGAGGTACACAGATCCTTCCTCGATACCAGACAATTCCTTGGTCGTCTTCAGTAAAACCTTGAGCCTTTCCTAACTTGATTCGGCTCTTGATCTTGCAAATCTCCTCATCTTCCTTCTGGGCATTCCTTATTCGTTCTTCAAGTCGAGGCTTTACTATTAAAGTAGCTACCGTTCCTTGTGGTACTACCTCTATCCGATGATTCTGCAATTCTCGTTGTAGGTAAGAATTCCTTAGTATGACTGTTTCTTGCAGGTTATAAACCTTCCTGCTTAAAGCATCTGCTACTACATTAGCCTTTCCTGGATGGTACTGGATACTAAGGTCATAATCTTTGATCAACTCTAACCATCGTCATTGGCGCATGTTGAGTTCCGTCTGAGTGAAGATATACTTGAGACTCTTATGATCTGTAAAAATCTCACACTTATTTCCAATGAGGTAGTGTCGCCATATCTTCAAAGCATGCACTACTGCTGCTAATTCCAAATCATGGGTAGGATAGTTTTCCTCATGTGGCCTCAATTGATGTGAAGCGTAAGCTACTACCCGACCTTGTTGCATTAACACACAGCCTATTCCTTGCTTCGAAGCATCACAATAAACTACAAAGTCTTCTTTGCTATCCGGCAAAGTAAGAACTGGTGTTGTTGTCAATTTCTGCTTCAACTTCTGAAAACTTTCTTCGCACTTAGTGGTCCATTCAAATGCAATATCCTTCTTTAGCAGGTTAGTAAGAGGCTTAGCAATTTGGGAGAATCCTTCGATGAATCTCCTATAGTAACCTGCCAATCCCAAGAAACTTCTGATTTCTGGAACTGAAGTGGGCCGTTTCCATTCCTTGATAGCAGAAATTTTTGCTGGATCCACTGAAATTCCTTCTGCTGTCAACACATGTCCAAGAAATGCAATCATTGACATCCAAAATTCACATTTATCAAACTTGGCATAAAATTGCCTTTCTCGTAGCCTTTCCAAGACTAGATGTAGGTGTTGCTCATGCTCTTCTGTATTCCTGGAGTATATCAGAATGTCATCTATGAACACTATGACAAACTTGTCAAGGAAATCCATAAATGTGCTATTCATGACATTCATGAAGGCTGATGGGGCATTGGTTAAGCCAAATGGTACTACTGTAAACTCATACAGTCCGTATCTGGTAGTGAAAGCAGTCTTCGATATATCCTCCTTCTTAATCTTCAATTGATGATATCCAGACTTCAAGTCTATTTTGGAGAATACTTTAGCTCCTCGAAGTTGATCGAACAAGTCATCAATTCTTGGTAATGGATACTTGTTCTTTATGGTAACTTCATTTAGAGCTCGATAATCCACACACATTCGTAAGGTTCCGTCCTTCTTCCTTACAAATAAAACTGGGGCTCCCCGTGGCGAAGTACTGGGTTTGATGAATCCTTTATTCTCCAAGTCTTCCAATTGACTCTTGATCTCTTCTAATTCAGAAACTGACATCCGGTAGGGTCGTTTTGCTATGGGCGCTGCTCCTGGTTTAAACTCAATAGAGAACTCTATGTCCCTATCGGGTGGCATCCCTGGAAGTTCTTCTGGAAATACATCAGAATATAGCTGTACTATAGGTACTTGTTCCAGGCATGTCTTTTGCAGTGTTTGAACAGATCTTAGCTGTTCCTTGGTTGATGATCTTTCTGCATAGAATAGAACTTTCTCCCCTTGACTACTGACAAGGCTTAGGGTTTTCTCTTCACAGTCTAATAGTTCTTTATGTTGGGACAACTAATCCATGCCCAATATAATGTCTAGACCTTGCAGTTCTAAAACTAGCAGATTTGCCTCGAATTCTACCCCTTCTATACTGAAGGTTATATTCGGGCAGATTGAGTAGACAGATAGTCTAGCCCCTGAGGTTTGTATAATCATGGGGTACTCTAATGGTGCTATATGCATTTCAATTTTAGATGCAAATGCTTTTGACATAAAGGAATTTGTAGCACCAGGATCAAACAATATTAAGGCAGATGCAGACTGGATCAGAAATCTACCTAGAAGAATGTCGGTGGCGTTTCCCGCTTCTTGGATGGAAGTGTAGTTTAGCTTTCCTCCTGGAGTTACAGTTGGTGTTCTACCTCTTCCTCTTCCTCGATTAGCCATGCTTCCTCCTCTCCTTGGTGGAGTTCCTCTAAACTTCTGTGGTGGTAACACCGGTACTCTGGGTGCTACTGGCTGTGTTCCTGCCTATGACCTGGCAATGGATGGTGGAACTTGAATCCAAGGACAAAATTCTTTACAATGTCCTTGTTGTCCACAATGATAGCATTCAACACGGGGATGAGGACAATCCTTTTGAATATGGTTTCCTCTGCAATTAGGGCACAACATCATTGCTGGTCTGGGAGTCTGATACGGTGGTCAAAAACTGGAGGCAATGGGAGCTCTTCCTCTGGTTGGGATTGACTGTGACCGCGGCTGCTGGAGCATCTTCCACTTCCGGCTTTCTTCTCCCATATTCCTCTTCTCCTCTATCTTTAAAACCCTGTTCACTAGTATTTGGAATTCAGTGAACTCATGGGAGGCGATTTGGTACTGCAGGTAGTGTTGGAGCCCTTCTGCAAAGCGTTCTATTTTCTTCTCCTCGGTATCAACATCTCCAGGTGCATACCGGGCTAGGTGAGTGAACTGGTGCAGATATTCTGTAACCGTCTTGTTTCCTTGAATCAAATTACGGAATTCCCGACGTTTGGCAGCTATGACGCCGGTAGGTACGTGAAATTTCCGAAATTGTTCCTTGAATTTCCGTCCAAGAAATGTTATCTTTGTCAAGGTGGGCCTCCTGGTAATTCATCCACCATGCGGCTGCAGCTCCTACTAATTGGTGAGATCCAAACAAAACCTTCTCTCAGTCGCTGCATCGGATCGTGTCCAGTTTCCTCTCGATATCCCTTAACCAATCATCAACAACCATGGGGTCGGTTCCACTAGAGAATGTTGGTGGACGGGTCTTTTGAAAATTTGTTAGTCTGGCACCTACAGTAGTTCCTTCTGTGGCTCCAGTAGGCATTCTCTGAACTATCTGAGCCAGCAGTTGGGTATGAGCTGCTTGAGCTTCTTGACGATTTTTCTCCATGGATAGGAAAATTTCCTGAATACTGGGTTGCTCACTCTGGGGAGGATTGGAACTCTGAGATCCTTGCTGAAACAAAGGGTCTCTTGTCATAGTATCTTCTTCCTGCGGAGTCTGTTCCCTGCGTTCTCTACCACTTCGGGATCTCCTTGTATCAACCATGATGGCTCTGAAAAGGGTTCAGACCAACCTAACTAACTAGGGCCAGCTAAGACAGCAGTGCAGAAAATAATGCAAACTACGTCAATGCATGAAATACTTAGGCTACTAGCCATAATACACAAGTTAACCATTGCATAAGCAACAGCGAATCACAAGGCTATCAAGAGCATCCACCAAGTCTATCTATACCACCCTCTAAGACACTCTGAAACGACATAACGCACTCTCACACTCTTACCGATTTTTAGAAAACCAACAAGATGTTGAAATAAAGATTTTTAGGAGCTACAAAGCTCACTATTTTTCTCAAAATAAAGTTTTCAACAGTATAGTTTCTAAATAAATTACCTTTTCCTAGCGTAACCAATTTCTAAAGGTGTCATCCTACAGTCAACTTCTTATGCTGCTCTGATACCAACTTTTTTGTCGCACCTCGAAACTGGGACTACGACTACTCCCGTGGAGACCCAGCCCTTTGCAGCTGGTCCCATTATAAGCATATCATTGACTTCCCAGGATAAGTCAAGCACAGGAGTTTATTCACATTGCAGTAGATAAAAACGTACAAAGTATTAAGTAGCGAGGCCTGCTGGCCATAATATTACATAAAGAGGATACAATGCCTTCGCGGCATTCAAGTTTTAGTTAAAACAAAATAAAACTTCTACACAGCGGATGATGGGTGTCCCTTCCACAGTAAGAAGTTGACGGCAGAACGACACATCAGGGATTTGGCGGATCTGGCTCTCCTTCATCTTGATCCAGGAAGTTCTCCACGCCATCTTGTTGATCTTGGTACGCTCCATCTTCTGGGTTGTAAGTTGCAAGGGTGAGTACTTACGTACTCAGCAAGTCATAGGTAAGAGTAGATACATATAGTAGTGTTGTTATGAACCTAGACTAGTCAAGAATTATGGATGTTTGTAAAATAATCTTTTCTTTCATATCTCATCTCATGGAAGCACTTATTATAACATAGCATCGCTATTTATGTTCACTAAATTATACTACTACCGCGACACGTCGACACACGACAGCCCACGGCAGCACCCCTTATCATGACAACACATATCATTTGGATAATCTTGACTTATCAAATTTTATTTAGGAAAACATACTTGTGCCACACCCCGTGGATTTAATCCACCACAGCAGACTCCTATAAACCCGAGAGCTCGGAGTATTCGAATACATTTTTAACTCTGCAGAGAGGTACTAATTTACCCACAAGATATTCCACTTTCAAGCCTTTCCTATCACAAGGATTGGACCCCTGACTCACTTCATACTGTGAGTGGCAAGGTGGAGATAACAAGAACTTTTGTTATGTATCACTCACATTTCACCTCCAACCCTGTGGATCTCTCGCGAACCACAGCTGTGGCGGGTTGTAGCCAAACCCCCACCCCTATGCGTATTCCCATTGCTGGGTCAGTGTGCAAGATCACCTTCAGTGATATGTGTGGGAGACATTCTACGTGTAAATCGTGCATCACTACACAACTCCTGCAGGGGTGCAATGTGCGATCCGCATAAGTACTTGTTCAGGCCTGTCCCATACCAGCTTGCTGTTAGCACCTGTTTCAGGCCTGTCCCATACCAGGCTTGCGGTTAGCACGTGTTTCATGCCACTAGACACACAACACAAAGTTCTAGTCCTTATATGCCAGTGACCAGACCATCCACAGGCCTGCACCTTCCGTGCCTGCTATCCTTCGCAGTTAAGTACCTCCAGTGCTACAGCCATCCATACCAAATTTCAGGCCATGGCTAGAGGTTTTATTTCATGAATATATATAAATACATATAATAGTTCAAGGTTCACTATTTGATCTTTTCACATTTCACAATCATCCGGCTTTGTACTGCCAACATATATCTCAACCATTCTTTCACATGCAGTAATACTTATATTCAAGGTTATATCATAGCAATTCATAAAATATGGGTTCAAGATGATCAAGACTATGACTTGCCTTCCGCGTCGTGAGAGACAGTAGTTGATGTCGGGTCAGCAGTGAAGTCCTCATACTCTGGCTCTGACTCTGAGCAAAAATCAAACAAGCAACCAGGAATCACAACCTTTTCAATACATTATTATACTACATGCAATGATGCAAAGATGAAATGTCTCGATGATTCTGAAATGATTGGGTTTAGATACCATAGAAGCTGATTAGGGTTAAATTATGGAAACCAAGGTTAAGATTAGTTGTCAAAGGTTTACAAGGTTCCAAATGTCTCAAAATATCAGAATGATATCAAGGTTGCGACTGGTTCGCTCAAAAACAGCGAACGTCTTTAGGTCGACATAGGGTTCAAGGCATCGACATAGGGTCGATGGATGACAGAGGGACTATCTCAACTTGTGGCAGTAGAATAAAATGTAGATTACAACTCCACAAGTCTAAGGGACAAGGTTATTTTCAATTTGCACAACTGGAAAGAGATGAAAAGAGCTAATGCCACTGGCTGACAAGCTTTGGCATAGGGCTGACAATGTCAAAATCTAGGGCTAAGCATAAAATGCAGTTCAAGGGCTCAAATCAAGTTGTGATAGAAGAAGAAATTGTAGATCACAACCTCAGGAGTCTAAGGGACAAATTCATGCTCAAAATACACATGTGGAAGGAAGTGGAAAGGGCTAATGCCACTGGCTGACATAGCTTGGCATTGGATTGACATGGCCAGAAACTAGGGCTTGCCATAACTTTTGATCTAGGGCTCCAATTGATGCACCACTTTGTCTGGGAGGTAGGCCTTGATAACAGGAACAAATAATTCAACAGTTTCTAGGGCAGGAGATGGCCGGAAAGTGATGAAAACTAGCGATGAACTCGGTGGCTGAAGATTCAGATCATAGCACTGGACAGGGATTTAGGGCATTGCTATAACTTTCAATCTAGACCGATCTAGGTGTCGAGCTAGAAGGTAAAAGTACTCAGGAGATTGAGGCACATCTGGTGGACAAGGTTTCTGAAGCTGAATCGGCCGGGAATAGATTTTTGGTGGCCGGCCCCGGAGAAGATGATATTGGAATTGGGGGTTTTAGCTACACGAGGTTTGAACTCGATTCCTTGCTCAGGGAGTATCTAAGAAGTATAATAAAGCTTTTGGCATGATTAATTTGATCGGAGAATCACCGGAGAAGCCTGGCGACAATCGCCGGCGACTGGTGAAGTTTCAATTTGGGAAATGCTTTGATTCGAGTTCAATTTTGAAATTTGGATGCACAGGCTTGCTTAAAATAGCTCACTGATCATTTTATTCTACTAAATCGAAGGCTAATTCAGATTAATTTGAACTGCAAAGCTGGAACAGGGCATTTTGGCATTTCCGGCGATCACCGGCGATGAGATACACGGGAGTCCAATTAAATGATACAGCACGATGAGGGTGATGAGAGAAACTCACTGATGCTGTCAATTTGGGGGTTGAGATTGCAGTTGAGGCTGTCACCGTGAGCCTCCGTGCTGGACTCACCGGAGAAGAAGGCGACAGCGAGAAGGAATATGGTTTAGTTGCTGGAGGGCTTTGGAAAGTACTGCTAAAGATGAAGAAGTTGCTCTGGGGTTGGTATTTATAGGCAAGGCAAAGTGTAACGAAGTTCACTACTTGCTTGCGCTGGTGAAGAAGAAGGCTTCGGGTTGAAGCAACGGCGAACAGCGAAGCTCCTCTCTGGCGTGCAGCAGCTGGTGAGCTGGATAGAGATGGCCATGGCAATAATTGAGGTGCAAACATGTATGCGTGTGCAAAGGCGGTTGCGAAAATCACGGCTAAAGCGGCGCTGCTCGACGGCGAAACACAGCGGCAAGGTGCTCCTGGTCGCGGTCGAGGTCGAAGCAACCACTGCGCTGCGGTCGATGGCAAACACTGGTCGTGAACTGCAGCTACTCCTCTGGTCGCAAACAGTAGACGAGGTCATGTACAGTAGAGGTGGTCGAGCCAGGGACTTGATTGCAAGGATTTTTGATAAAATATGGCTTGATTTGATGATTTTCGATATAAACTAAAAATAGGGTACTTTAGGGTAAAATAAGATCTGAGTTTTGTCGATTTCGAATTCTGGCATTTAAGATGTGATTTTGTAATCTGGACAGCAGATAAATTTGTATCAAATAGCATTTGAAAGAGATTTGCTGAAGAAATTCTGAATTTAGAGTTAATCTGAAGATTTTAGCCTTTTTGGGTTTCCAGATATCAGATAAAGGACTAAATTGCGATATAATTTGGATTGATATGTGAAAAAGGCTTAGATGATATGATTTGGCTGCCAACTTTCTGGATTAAGATATTGACATGCCCATGATCATAATCCAAGAATAATCTGATCTGGATTAGGTCAAGATTTAGCTAAATCTGAGTTCTGAGTATTTAGGGTAATTAGAATAGTAATTAGAATCCTGTTTTCGAAAACAGAATAGGATTGATAGATCTGAGAGTTAGAGATGGAATTGAATCTGGCTTCTGAAGACTTTTATGTTTAGAGTAATTGATAGATCACATCCGAATAATCTGATCTTGATTTGGGTTCACAGGATAGATTTTGAGATTTTAGGGTTTGAGATAGATTAGGGTTGAACTGATCTTGTTACTGCTACAGATCCATGCATGCATGAGGTTCATGAAAAAAAGTTTTTACCCCTAAACTCAGGGTGTTACATCTTTCCACTTCATGTGATTTAAATGATACTCCTTCTAGTAGTCATCATATATCATGTGCTTCAAATGATACCATCTTAAATGAAAATAATGAACTTAAGGCACAAGTTGAAAAACTTGGAAAAGGTCTCAAAAACTGCTATAAGGGAAAAGTATCACTTGATCTCATACTTAGCAAACAAAAATGTTCATTGAGAAAAGAAGGTTTAGGATACTTTCTGAAGAGAGGAAAGAAACCTAATTCTAAAACTATTTTTGTAAAAGCATGTAATACTTTTTTGTTTTAAATGTCATGAAACTGGTCATTCGCATGAAGCATGTCCCTTAATGACTCAAAATTATTTTGATACTTGCTACATGCTTCAAAAGTCGAAGAAAGGTTATGCTATAGCAAAGTATGTTGGCGTACCCATGTTAAATAAAAAGAAGAAATCTATTTGGGTGCCCAAAGCTTTGATTGCTAACATTGAAGGACCCAAAAAGGTTTGGGTACCTAAAAGGACTTAATTCTTTTTATGCAGGTAAACTACAAGACCAGTGGGAGGCATTGGGTGCTAGACAGCGGATGCTCCGAACACATGACCGGCAACAAGAAGTTGTTCACCTCACTAGAAGACAACTCAAGCGAGAATCAAAAGATCACCTTTGGTGACAACTGTCAAGGAAATGTGGTAGGCTTGGGTAAAATTGCAATTTCAAACGATCTTTCAATTTCAAATGTTTTGCTTGTTGAATCTCTGAATTTTAATTTGCTTTCCGTTGCACAAATTTGCGATTTTGGTTTTCGATGCACATTTTATCCCAAAGAAGTTTTAGTTGAATGTTTGCAAGACAATTCTTTGATTTTTAAAGGCTTTCATTTTGGAAATCTTTATTTGGTTGATTTTCATTCAAAAGATGCATCTCTTTCAACATGTCTTGTCTCTCAAACCTCAAAAGGTTGGCTATGGCATAGACGACTTGCACATGTTGGAATGCATCAATTGAGAAAACTTTTAAAATGTAATTTGGTTGTTGGCTTAAAGGATGTGAATTTTGAAAAGGACAAACCTTGTAGCGCCTGTCAAGCTGGCAAGCAAGTAGGTACTTCACATCCAACTAAGCGCATTCTTTCGACTTGCAAACCTTTGGAACTATTGCATATGGATTTATTTGGACCTTCTGAGTTCCAAAGTATCGGGGGTAGCAATTATGGTTTTGTGATTGTTGATGATTTTACTCGCTACACTTGGGTTTTCTTTATTTCTCAAAAATATGAAACCCCTGATGTTTTCAAAAGTTTTGCAAAACGTGTTTCTACTTAATTCGAACTATCCATCAAGAAAATCCGCAGTGATCATGGTGGAGAGTTTGTTAATTCAACTCTATTTGATTTTTGTGACTCTCTTGGAATCAAACACGAATTTTCTACTTCTTACACTCCACAGCAAAACGGAGTTGTTGAAAGGAAAAATCGAACACTTATAGAAATGGCAAGGACTATGTCAAGTGAGTATGATACTCCACCACTAGCAAAGCTTATCGCATTTTCAACAAAAATACTGGTTGTATTGAAGAATCTTGTGATATCGAGTTTGATGAAACTAATGGCTTGCAAAAGGAGCAAGTCTCTTGTGAAGTTTCAGATGAAGATCTGCAAGAAGCCATGAAGAACATAACCATTGGAGACATCAAGCCAAGAGAAGAAGATCAAGAAGATGATGTCAACATTGAAAATGTTGATCAAAGTGTACCACCACCTCACATTGATCCACCAGAACAAGATCAAGATGAAGCAGTACAAGATGAAGCACCAAGGCAACATCAAACGATCACCAAGGATCACTCTCTAGATCAAATATTGGGTGACGTCAGTAAGGGTGTTCAAACTCGCTATCGTATTGCTGCATTTTGTGAACATCATTCATTTGTATCTTCTTTAGCACCTAAACATATTAATGAAGCTTTAAATGATCCTGATTGGGTAAATGCCATGCATGAGGAACTTAATAACTTTTCTAGAAATGAAGTTTGGACTTTAGTAGAAAGACCCAAGGATCATAATGTAATTGGAACAAAATGGGTTTTCAGAAATAAGCAAGATGAAAATGGAGTTGTAATTAGAAACAAAGCTCGTCTTGTTTCTCAAGGTTTCACTCAAGTCGAAGGTTTAGACTTTGGTGAAATTTTTGCACCTGTAGCAAGACTAGAAGCTATTCGTATTCTTCTTGCTTATGCATCATGTTTTAATATCAAACTATTTCAAATGGATATTAAAAGTGCTTTTTTGAATGGTGAAATCTCTGAACTTGTTTTTGTTGAACAACCTCCTGGATTTGAAGATTCAAAATTTCCAAACCATGTATTGAAATTGTCCAAAGCTCTCTATGGTCTCAAACCAGCTCCTCGAGTTTGGTGCGAGCGACTTAGAAACTTTCTTTTATCAAAAGATTTTAAAATTGGGAAGGTTGTTACAACTCTATTTACAAAGAAAATTGAAAAAGATTTGTTCATTTGTCAGATAAATGTTGATGATATTATTTTTGGATCTACTAATGAACATTTCTGTCATGAGTTTGGAGAGATGATGTATAGGGAATTCAAGATGTCTATGATTGGTGAGCTAAGCTTCTTCCTTGGACTTCAAATCAAGCAACTCAAGAACGGTACGTTCGTGAGTCAAACGAAGTACGTGAATGACTTGCTCAAACGCTTTGGGATGGAAGACGCTAAGGCAATCAAAACCCCCATGGCAACAGATGGACATCTCGACATGGACAAAAGTGGCAAATCGGTCGATTCTAAACTTTATAGGTCTATGATTGGTAGTCTTTTGTATCTTGCTACATCTAGGCATGATATCATGTTTAGTGTGTGCTTATGTGCTAGATTTTAATCAGATCCTAAGGAATGTCATTTAATTGCTCTTAAAAGAACCCTTAGGTATTCAAAATGCTATCCCAGTTTACGTCTTTGGTATCCGAAAGATGCAAATTTTGAATTGATGGGATATTCAGATTCTGATTATGCTGGGTGCAAAATTGATCGTAAAAGCACATCTGGTAGCTGTCAGCTGTTGGGGAGATCATTAGTATCATGGTCATCTAGGAAGCAAAATTCTGTAGCTCTCTCCACAGCTAAAGCTGAATATGTGTCTGCAGGCAGTTGTTGTGCTCAATTATTGTGGATGAAGCAGACATTTTTGGATTATGGAATTATATTTAACAAAGTGTCACTCTTGTGTGATAATGAAAGTGTCATTAAAATTGCAAATAATCCTGTTCAACACTCTAGAACCAAGCATATTGAAATACGACACCATTTTATTAGAGATCATGTGGTAAAAGGAGATATTGATGTGAATTATGTCAGAACAGATATGCAACTAGTAGATATTTTCACCAAACCCTTAGATGAATCAAGATTTTGCTTTTTAAGGGGTGAACTGAACATTATTGATATATCTAATGCTACTTGATGAGCAAATTGTGTTAAAAATATATTTTTAAATATTATTTTATTCCCTCTCTGGTCTTAATCTGCTTCTGGTCGAAATTGACCAAATTGACAGTCAGTTCCTATAACTGACAGTCAGTTTAGTGCTTAGGAGCCTGTTCTTAGCCTCTAGTCGAAGTCGTTGACCTAACTGACAGTCAGTTATGTGCATCACTTTTGGTCGTAGCTCCTGGTCAAAATCAGTGACGCAAACTGCCTGTCAGTCTCATACACTGATTGTCAGTTTCATAACTGACAAAACTCAGTTATGTGAACTGACTGTCAGTGTGGTACACTGATGGTCAGTCCCATGTTTCTGGGTATGGAACTGACTGTCAGTTTATTAAACTGACTGTCAGTTGCGGAGTCCCAAGCCCTAAAACCCACATCCCTGTTTCGTCTCCTCACCTTCTCCTCTTCGCCGCCACTTGCTTCTCTCACCGCCGATGTCTCCTCGTTGTGCTGCGTGTCACGCCCCGAAACTGGGACTACGACTACTCCTGTAGAGACCTAGCTTGCTGCAGCTAGTCCCATAAATGCATACCCTTGACTTCCTAGGATAAGTCAAGCACAGGAGTATATTCACATTGCAACAGAGTAACTTACAAAATATTAAAGCAGTGTGCCCTGCTGGCCTTAATATTACATAAAGAGATTACAATGCCTTCGCGGCATACATGGTTTAGCAAAATAACATCTACACAGTAGAAGATAGGTGACCCTCCCACAATGAGAAGTGGACGGCAGAACAACACACATCAGGGCTGTGGCGGAATTGACACTCCTCCTTCTGGATCCAAGAAATTCTCCACGCCTTCATCTTGATTATTGAACGCTCCATCTACTGATTTGTAGGTTGCAACGGTGAGCACTTACGTACTCAGCAAGTCATAGGTAAGAGTAGATACATATAGTAGTGATGATATGAACCTAGACTAGTCAAGAATTATGGATGTTTTTAAAATAACCTTTTTCTTTCATATCTCAACTCATCTCATCTCATGGCAGCACTTTTCATAACATAGTATTGCTATTCATGTTCACTAGATTATAGTACTTCCGCGACACGTCGACACACGACAGCCCACGGCAGCACTCCTTATCACGACAACACATGTCATTTGGGTAATCTTGATTTAACTAATATTATTTAGAAAACATACTTGTGTCACACCCCGTGGATTTAATCCACCGCGGCATACTCCTAAAACTCGGGAGCACGAAGTATTCGAATACATTTTTAACTCTGCAGAGAGGTACCAATTTACCCGCAAGATATTTCACTTTCAAGCCCATCCTATCAAAATGATTAGACCCTTCCTCACAATCATGTGTGAGTGGCAAGGTGGAGATAACAAGAACTTTTGTTATGTTTCACTTACAATTCACCCCTGACCCTGCAGTTTTCTTCACACAAACCGCAGTTGTGGCGGGATATACCCCCACCCCCAAGCCTCTTCTCATTACTGAGTCAACGTGCATGATTATAAATGTGGAGGAGCTGAACCCCGTGAAATTAGTGTATTGTTTTCCATCTCATGTAGGGGTTTCATGTGCGATCCGCATAAGTACTTGTTCAGGCCTATCCTATATCAGGCTTGCGGTTAGCACGTTGTTCATGCCACTAGATGCACAACACAAGGTTCTAGTCCTTATATGCCAGTGACCAGACCAACCACAACCCTGCACCTTCAGTGCCTCCACATCCTTTGCAGTTAAGCACCTCCAGTGCTACCACCATTCCATACCAAAATACTGGTCACGGCTAGGGGTTTTATTTCATGAATATATATAAAGACATAAATATATATATTAGTTCATGGCTCAAAACTTGTTTATTTCACATTTCACAGATAACCAGTCTAATACTGCCAATTCATAAATCATCCATTCTCAATCTTTCACATGCAATATTATCTATATTCAAGGTTATGTTATAGCAACTCTTAAAATATAGGTTCAAGATGACCAAGGATATGACTTGCCTTCCGCGTCGTAAAATACAGCAGTTGATGTCGGATCAGCAGTGAAGTCCTAGAACTAGGGCTCTTCGTCTGCTCTCCAATCAAACAAGCAACCAAGAATCACAATATTTTCAATACATTATTATACTATATGCAATAATGCAAAGATGAATGTCTCGATGATTCTGAAATGATTGGGTTTAGAAGCTGATTAGGGTTAAGTTATGGAAACCAAGGTTAAGATTAGCTGTCAAAGGTTTACAAGGTTCCAAATGTCTCAAAATATCAGAATGATATCAAGGTTGCGACTGGTTCGCTCAAAAACAGCGAACGTCTTTAGGTCGACATTCGGTTCAAGGCATCGACATAGGGTCGATGGATGATAGAGGGATTATCTCAACTTGTGGCAGTAGAATAAAATGTAGAGAACAACTCCACAAGTCTAAGGGACAAGGTTATTTTCAATTTGCACAACTGGAAAGAGGTAAAAAGAGCTAATGCCACTGGTTGACATGCTCTGGCATAGGGCTGACAATGTCAAAATCTAGGGTTAAGCATAAAATGCAGTTCAAGGGCTCAAATCAAGTTGTGATAGAAGAATAAATTGTAGATCACAACCTCAGGAATCTAAGGGACAAAGTTATGCTCAAAATGAACATCTGGAAGGAAGTGAAAAGGGCTAATGCCACTGACTAGCATAGACTGACATTGGACTGGCATGGCCAGAAACTAGGGCTTGCCATAACTTTTGGTCTAGGGCTCCAATTGATGCACCACTTTGTTTGGGAGGTAGGCCTTGATAACAGGAACAAATGATTCAATAGGTTCCAGGGCTGAAAATGGCTGGATGGTGATGAAAATCAATGAAGAAGTGTGGTGGCGACACGGCATAGTGAAGCCACTGGACAAGATCTTTGGCATAGCTATATCTTGCAATCTGGACAATTTCAGAGATCGGGCTAGAAGAGAAAAGTGCTCAGGAGATTGAGGCACATCTGGTGGACAAGGTGGCTGAAGCTAGTTTGGCCGGGAATAGATTTCCGGTGGCCAGTGCCGAAGAAGATGGCATTGCAATTGGGGGTTTTAGCTACACGAGGTTTGAACTCAATTCCTCGCTCAGGGAGTATCTAAGAGGTATAATAAAGCTGTTGGCACGGTTAATTTGGCCGGAGGATCATCGGAAAAGCCTGGCGACGATCGCCGGCGACTGGTGAAGTTTCAATATGGGGAATGCTTCGATTCAAGTACAATTTTGAAATCTGGATGCACAAGCTTTCTTAAAATAGCTCATTAATCATTTTGTTCTACAGAATCGAAAGCTAATTCGGATTGAATCGGGCTGCATTGCCGGAACAGGGCATTTGGCATTTCCGGCGATCACTGGTGTTAGGGTCCACCAGAGAGCAATTGAATGCAACAGTACGATCAGGAGGATGAGAGATACTCACTGCTGGCTTCAATTTGGCAAGAGGTTCAGTGATTGGAGCTGGCACCGTGAGCCCCCGTGCTGGACTCGCCGGAGAAGAAGACGAAGGTGGAGGAGATTTGGAATTGGCTAAGTTCTGGTGAAGTGTAGATGGTACAGAGTGTTGGCTGCTTAAATAGACAAGTAATTGGCGCCGGTGACTTGACTGGCCGGGTGCAGGCGCGACAACAGTGAACGGTGATGCGATGGCGCACAGGCGGTGCAACAACTGATCAAATTGTCGCTTCATCGGGACTCAACGATGTCGGGCGGTACAAAGTGGTGGCGACAATGGCTGGCAAAGCAAGGTAATGTGGCGTGGAGTTGCTGACAACGGTTGCTGTTGCTGCTGCTGGTCGCGCACGGGAGCAAGTTTTGGTCGTCGACGTTGCAACGGCGTTGCCACAGCGATGGCTGAGGCGTGGACGCGTGCGCACAAGCATGCACGGTCATAAACGCAGGCAAGGCTTGGCCGGCGGCGAGCAAACACGGCTCAAGAATCACGACGAGGCTCTGGTCGAGAACTAGCTGCTGCCCTGGTCGAATCTTGACTGATTTGTGATTTATAAATCTTAGCTTTGGACTGATCTGTAAATCTGGAGATTTAGATGGTTAGGGTTGAATTTGATTCTGCTGATTTGGCAAACTTAATTCAACAGATAATTTGGCACAGATAGAAGATAAAATTTGAAACAATTGAGTGGTTTTTGATATAAATTGAAAATAGAGTAGATTAGGGTATTTGAAATCTGAGTTTTTGTCAAATACTGAAATTCTGGAATTTAGGATTTGATTTTGAGATACTCATATAAGAAGATTTTGTGTTGAATGGCATTTGGGAGATGTTCCCTGAATCAGATTTGGATTTGGAGATGATTTGTAATATTTTGCCTTTTCAGGCTTCTAGAAAATCTGGAAAAGGACTGATATGCAATACTCTGGGATTGATTTGCGAAAAAGGTTTAGATGATGAAATCTGACTGCCAACTTTTTGGATTAAGGTATTGGCATACCCTTGATCATAATCCAAGAATAATCTGGTCTGAACTTGGTCAAGGTTTTGATTAAATCTGAATTTCTGAAACTTAGGGTATTTGGGTAATATAAAATATTTCTATTTTCGAAAACAGAAAGGAGTTGATAATTCTGGAAGTTAGGGTTAGAATTGAATCTGGGTTCTGAAGGCTTTATACTCAAGATAGATAGTAGATCAAATCTGAAAATTCAGATCTTGATTTGGGTCTATAGGATAGATTTTAAGATTTTGGGCTTAGAACAGAATAAAGCTGAGGCTGATTTGACTGATCTAGAAGAGACATATGCATGCATGACTTTTTAAGAAAGAAATTTTCACCCCTAAACTCAGGGTGTTACACCGCGCCACCTCCAAACCTCGCCGTTGCCTCCTCCTCGCTGTCGACGAGCGCCGCCGCCTTTTATTGCGCCCCCACCGCTTCTCGCCGCCGCCGTTGAGCCGCTAGCCTCCGTCACGTGCTTCCCCGTGCCGCTGTTTTCTCCACACCTCGCCAGCGTCTAGTTGTTCCTCGGCATCCGTGCTAAAGTCATAGCAGTGCTGAGCCTCCTCTTCGACCATTCTGATCAACATCGACCATTTTCTTGTCGTCAGCCTCTCAGTTCAGCCTCCTCTGTTCAGGTCCTTGTTTTCTTCCTTCTTTGCTTCATTTCTTCGCCATGTCTGATCAGCTGTCGTCGTCTCGACGTGTGGCCCGTCGGAAGAACGCTGCAAACAGCCAGCGTTCATCGAGTCAGACGTCCGAGACTTGGCCTTCGCCTCCGCCTGAGCGCGTGCCCGTGGATTATTCCCGGTGGCACGCGAGCCACCTTCACTCCCTTCGCGCCGCAAACCCATATCTCTCACCGCACCACACTGGTTGTGACGCGTGCGATGTCCTTACTTTCTACACGAACTTACAGCTGGACCTTTTCACCAGGATGTAGAGCCGTGTCCCTATTTTTGCCCATCGCTCTCTGTCTTGGCAGACGATTGCCTCTCGTATAGGCATCGTCTCCTTGGCAGATTCTTTTGCTTCTGTCGGGATCTGCGACCTTGTCGTAGATTCATCTCTTCACTGGGCTGAGCAGCCCATTCGTCAGTTTTACTCCACAGTTTTCATTTCTCCCCAGCGCGACTCGCTGACCTTCATGACGGGCCTCCAGGTTCACACCGTCACGAAGGAGCAGTTTGAGGCTGCGCTTGGACTGGTTTGCCCTGCTTCTGGGCGCCAGCTCCACACTCTTCCCGACCTTGAGCATCGGGAGGTGGCCATGCTGTATTCCAGCCCCTTCCATCTCTGTCACATCGCTGGCTTGCACCGCGATGTTGATCTGGCCCTACGGATCCTCCGTCTCACCTTGGTCCCCATGACCGGAGATAGAGCCAGAGTCACCTATCTTGGGCTCCACGTCTTGATTTCTATCTTTCAGGAGGAGCCATTCGACGTTGCTGATCTTATCTTCAGTGAGATTCAGCACGTCATTCTTTCTCCTCGCCGTCAGCTGATATATGCTCCGTATATCATGGTGATGCTTCGCACATCCGAGCAGTTGACTCAGAGCTTCCTCGGCCTCACCATCCCCTTCTCTTCTATCCTCCAGGCCAGACCGACCGTCGTCTCGGTGCCCAACCTGCGGCTGCTGGCCCTAATTCTCCCGCATCGGATGATGATGCTGCGGGGGAGTCAGAGGATGAGACTCCAGTTTAGGAGTCTGATCCAGCACCAGTTGCAGCGTCAGGCACCGAATCTTCCTCCGCTTCCATTTCCCAGCTCGACCAGTTGATCCAAGTGTAGCAGTAGATCTTCAGTACACAGGTAGAGCATCATCAGATGCTGCTCCGTGTGCTTGCTCAGCAGGAGGAGATTCTGCGGCGCCTACCCTCTTTAGCTTCACCTGCTCCTCGCAAGAGGGCCCGCCCGGCAGTGTCTTCTCCGAGCACAGCTTCAGGACCAGCTGATCCAGCTCCTACGGTATCAGCTCCGACTCCAGCTGCTCCCTCTCCGGCTGCTACTCCTCCATTGTCTCCTGCTGTCGACGCATCTGGATCTCCTGCAGGCTCCGGGGATACAGCCGTCTTAGGGCTTTCTTCAGATGATGAGCCTTAGGCTCTGATTTTTTTTTTGCCTCCCTTTTTTTGCTTGATGCCAAAGGGGGAGAAGTACTTATATATTTTTGAGCATTTGGATGTATGACTTTATGATTATGATATTTGGATGCCTATGTCTAGATTCTGATTTTGGTTTATTATATATATATATGTCTCTGTGATTCTGGATATGGATATGATGTTTTTGTTTTGTGTAGCTCTGATACTTGATGATATTTTTGTGATGCTATGATATTGGTATAATGATGTGTATACGTGTTTCATCTGATGCTCTGATATATATGTGTTGGTTTATGCTCCGATATTTGCTTATATAATGAGATGCATATATTCAGGGGGAGTTATTTCATTTATTTTTTATCAAACACTTGTTGTCATCAATCATCAAAAAGAGGGAGATTGTTGCATCTAGGCCTTTATGCCTAACCATAATTTTGATGATGAATGAAAACAAAGTATTTAAGACTAACTGTGCTTTTGAAATTGTTTGATACAGAGCTTCGTTGGGAAGATAGTCGAGATGAACAAGACGAACTCAACGCAAAAGAAGTAAAAGCACAAGTCGCAAGGAATGATGTCGAGACGCAAGTCGCAAAAGCGCAAAAGACCTAAGGTAATATTGTCTTTATTTTTACCGATCTCGGTGTTTGGAGTTGATCGGTTAGGAAAATTATCTTTAGTTTTTAACAGTACAATAAAGAGGAGTGGCAAAAGTCCTCTCTCTACATCTCCAACATAAACCGAGAAACTTAGGTCATTGCATTGCATCCTTTTGGTTGGATTTGATTTGATTTTGGTTTGAAAGATTTGGATTTTCAGTTGAGTTTTTGACAGAAGAAGAGTTTTTGAAGTTTATAGAAAGATCTAGGCAGATCTGGTTTTTGCTTCTGTTGACAAAAATGTAGCTCTTAAAATTATATTTCAAACAAGCTATTAAACTCTCAATTTGGACTTTTAGATTTAAAGTTATAGCTATTTTTGTTCAGGCTGACTGTCAGTTTTCTGAACTCACTGTCAGTTTGAATGTCAGTTTGTGTTAACTGACAATTGTCCAGAGAGTATGTTTTTCGGCCTCAAAATTTTTGTACTAAACTGACTGTCAGTTTGTCCATACTGACTGTTAGTTGGGGTTTCAACCACAGTTGTTTTTATTTGAGTTTCTATTTGTTTTGGTCGAGGTTTTGCTCGAATTGACTGTCAGTTTGCATAACTGACTATCAGTTGTGGGTTTCAAGTTTCCTTAAACGACCACAAACGGCTAGCTATTTTTTATCCGTAAATTTTGTCGGCCGTTGTGTACGAAACTGACTGTCAGTTTGTGTTGCTGATTTTCAACCCTAGCCCCAACGGTTCTTTTGATTCTTGAGGCTATAAATAGGGGCTTTGGGCATGAGTTTTATACAACCAGCAGCATCATTCTCTTATACACTCTTGAGCTTTAGTTTTCTACACAAAATCTTGATCAGTTGATCAAGTCGAGTGTTTTTTGATCCACCGAGCATTCCAGTTCATTGCATTTGCATACTTGTAGTTTCTCGGTGCGTGTTTGGAGGTCTAGAGGAGACCTCGCTGCCTATTACTCTTGGTGAGCGCCCTCACCTAGACAGTTCGGACGCGTGGCCGTTGACCTCTCCAGTTCAGAGATTGTCGGAGAGGCTCGGCAAGTTTGTACAAGGCATCGGTGCTCACCTTTCCGGAGTGGACAAGGAGCAACCACTAGTTGATAATATCCTTCGTGGATATTGAGGCAAAACTCAATTGACTTGAGTGCTTCAACGAGGATTAGTGGAGACTGGGCGAGTCTCCGATACCTCGTTAAATATCGATTGTGTTTGTTTTCTCCTCTTTATTTTTTTATTGTTGTATTTGCTCTTATCTAAAAAGTTTTTAAGCCTCCTATTCACCCCCCCTCTAGTCGGCATCCTTGATCCTACATGACTGACCCCCAAGCCCAGGGCAAACTCTCCCCCATGTGGGAAGGCCCCTACAGAATCTCTACTGTCCTGGGCTCGGGGGCTTATAAGCTCTCCAACCTTGAAGACCAGGAGCTGATGCATACTTGGAATGTAGACTTACTCCGGAAGTTCTACATCTAGCCTCCGGGCTCACCCTCCCTCGTCGTGATTTCGCAGGAGGAGGCACTGTACTTACTGTTCCCTCCCCCTGCCGCCGTTCTACGGGGGGAGGCGTTGTATTTCATCTTCATTAATACAAATGGATTTTCCTCCAACTCTGGAATTTTTGCAGAACTTTACCACTTCGCCTCTAAGGCGATGCCCTCTCCGTGAGGATGTGGGCTATTGTAGCCTAAAAGTCCCTACGACAGGAGCCCCGCTCCTGTACGGTGGCTTACAGTAACTCCTCGTGGACTGAGGGGGTAAGCGGCAACCCAGTTCTCATGAACTGCAGTAGCGAGTCACTTTGAGAGATTAGTCCCCCATCAAATACTCTACACCCGCTGTCGAGTCACAGAACCCTCCTTCGGGAGCAGCTTTATCCCTTTGCGGGCCTTGGGCACATCCTTCTCCGGGAGTGGGTTCCCCCTCTGCGGGTCATGGAATTTTCAGTTCTCGGAATTCTCGATTATCTCTGGAATTTTTTCGGCTGGGAACTTCTCACCTGGCTTCCCGTTCTCACGGCAACCGGGAGAATTTCTTACCGGACTTTGGAATTCCTCGACCAGGGTAATCCACGGCCAAGTCAAATTTCTTGACTGGCTCACCGTTTTCACGGTGACTGGGGGAAATTTATGACAGCCTTGGAATTTATCGGTCGGGTAAATTCATGATCGTGCCTCAGAACTTTCGACTGGCTCCCGTTTTCACGGCGACCAGGAGAATTTCCACCCTTATCCCTCTTCGACAGGGGGGCTATGTGACCCTGGTAGTTATAGGTGTCCAGGATTTTCCCCGGTAGTTCTCCGGGACTTTTCTCGGTAGACGTCTGCGGGCCTTTTGTTCCTTACCCACAGTTCGCGGAGCCGAGCTGCACCCCACTGTGGGTGGGGGGGGGGAGATAACCCGAGCCTGGATAAGAGATGATAACTTTCAGAAAATTTTGAAGACGTTGCAAAAAAGCAAGCGCAAACTTTATTGATGAAACATTTAACCGGGGGACAACCCCTCCCCCCCCCCGGCAAGTTAAGGTGTTCCCGGGGCAGCAATGCCTGGACACATACAAGATACAACCCGGGGAGTTAAGCTCCCACGGGAAACAACCCCGGAGGACAACCCCCTCCGGTGAGTAACTATGCCTAATAATCCCGTAGGCCTTCCGAGATCTCCCTGGAAAGATAATTGTACAAGCTCCTCATGTGTCGGAGGGCCCTACGAAGGAGATCCTCCGGCCAATAGTCGTAACCGGCTGGGGGGAGTATCCAGAGCGGGGGGATATTCCAAGACCCTGACTTCGGTGGAGACAACTCGGCGCGGCAATTGTCAAAGTTGTCTAAATGCCACTCTTGGAGCCACCACAGCGGGATTGGCTCCTGGAGGGCGGCCCCCGTCGCGGAAACATCGATAATAGACCTGGGGGCTAGCCCGCTGGCTGCTCCCTCGGCGACCGGACTTAGCAAAATTGAGGCCGCTTGGGCGCTCCCCTGGCTACGCCTCCAGGAGGCCACTGGGGCACTCCCCGGGCTACTCCTCCTAGAGGCCGTTCGGGCACTCCCAGGGCCACGCCTATCGTGCCCCGACCTGGGGACAACGACTACTCCCGTGGGGACCCAGCTCTCTACAGCCGATCCCATACATGCATACCATTGACTTCCTAGGATAAGTCAAGCACAGGAGTATATTTATGTCACAGCAGAGTAACTTACAAAATATTTAAGCAGTGTGGCATGCTGGCCTTAATACAACATAAAGAGATTACAATGCCTTCGCGGCATACATGGTCTAGCTAAAGCAAAATAAAAACAACTACATAGCAGAAGAAAGGTGACCCTCCCACAGTAAGAAGTTGACGGCAGAACAACACACATTAGGACTCTGGCGGAACTGGCTCTTTTCCTTCTGGATCCGAGAAGTTCTCCACGCCTTAATCTTGATCATGGGACGCTCCATCTACTGGGTTGTAGGTTGCGAGGGTGAGTACTTACGTACTCAGCAAGTCATAGGTAAGAGTAGACACATATAGTAGGGATGATATGAACCTATGCTAGTAAAGAAGTTTGGTTGGTTGTAAAATAGTCTTTTCTTTCATATCTCATCTCATGGCAGCACTTTTCATAACATAGCATTGCTATTCATGTTCACTAAATTATAGTAGTACCGCGACACGTCGACACACGACAGCCCACGGCAGCACCCCTTATCATGACAACACATGTTATTTGGGTAATCTTGACTTATCAAATTTTATTTAGAAAACATACTTGTGCCACACCTCGTGGATTTAATCCACCGCAGCAGACTCCTATAAACTCGGGAGCTCGGACTATTCGAATACGTTTTTAACTTTTGCAGAGAGGTACCAATTTACCCGCAAGATATTTCACTTTCATGCCCTTCCTATCAAAATGATTGGACCCCTGGCTCACTTTATACTGTTAGTGGCAAGGTGGAGATAACAAGAACTTTTGTTATATTTCACTCACAATTCACCCCTGACCCTGTGGACTTCTCGCGAACCACAGTTGTGGCGGGTTATACCCCCACCCCCAAGCATCTTCCCATTACTGGGTCAGCGTGCATGATCACATTTAGTGATATGTGTAGGAGCCGTACTCCGTGTAAATCGTGCATCACTTCACATCTCATGCAGGGGTTTCATGTGCGCTCCACATAAGCTCTTATTCAGGCTTGTCCCATACCAGGCCTGCGGTTAGCACATGTTTCATGCCACTAGACGCACAACACAAGGTTCTAGTCCTTATATGCCAGTGACCAGATCATACCACAAACCATGCACCTTCAGTGCCTGCACATCCAGTGCAGCCAAGCACATCCAGTGCTACCGCCATTCCATACCAAAATCCTGGTCACGACTAGGGGTTTTATTTCATGAATATATATAAGTACATATGTAATAGTTCTTGGCTCACTATTTGATCATTTCACATTTCACAGGCATCCAGCCTAGTACTGCCAATTCATAATTCAACCATTCTTTCACATGCAATATTATTTATATTCAAGGTCATATCATAGCAACTCATAAAATATAGGTTCAAGATGATCAAGACTATGACTTGCCTTCCGCGTCGTAAGAAACAGCAGTCGATGTCGGGTCAGCGACGAAGTCTTCGAACTTGGGCTCTTGATCTACTCTCCAACAAACAAGCACACAAAGATCACAAACTATTTTAAATGCTTTAAAATCTATATGCAACATGCTCTTAAGAGAAAAGATCTTGGCGATGTTGAAACGGACTGAGATTGCAAGCTGATATGGGTCGAAACCCTGGAATTTATAGAATCTGAGCTAAGGATGGGTGTTAAAGACTCTTAGGGCTTCAAGGCTACAATATGGACATCAAGTCCGCGGCTGGTTTACTCAAAAACAGCGAATGTCAACAGATCGACATTCGGTTCACGGCCTGACAAAGCTTTAGAGAAAGCTCAAGGACTTATCTCAAGATGTGATAGTTGAAGGAAATGTAGAGCATGGTCCTATAAACTTGGTAGACAAAGTTTATTGCAATTTGCACCACCAGAAGTGGTCAAATTGGTCCAATGCCACTGGCTGACATGAGCTGACATTGTCAAAGAATGGCATTGGCATGGTTTTGGAGATTCTTAGTAGGCAAAATGTTTCTTTTTCAAGCATTGGGTGCATAATGCTATGAGGTAGCTATTTGACAAGGTGGTTTTCACATAAAAGGTCTAGAAGTCAAGGATTTTGCAAAGACACCCCTGGACACAGTGAACTGGATGTCAGTGCATTGTCAAAACTAGGGCTTTGATGCTTCGTCTGATTTAGGGCTTGATTGCTTCGCCAATTATGTCTGGGAGGTAGACAAAGATAACAGGAACTTTTTGGTGGTTGTTTTAGGAACTGAGATGGACGGACAGCGATGATGTACTGCGGTGGCAACATGGCACAGTGAAGCCACTGGACAAGATCTTGGCATAACGATATCTGGTGATTATGTGCAGAACTAGCAATTGGGGTAGTAGAGGATTATGCTCAGGAGATCAAAGCAAAGGCACTGGACAAGGTTTCGACGACGGTGGTGGCCAGCGGCGACCGGGTGGCACACTGGCGGCACAGCAACGAAGGGTAAAACACCTAAGTTGCAATCTGGTGCTGCGCTGCAGAAACCTGGCGTTGCTGGAGCTAGCTAGGGCCAAAAGGCACTATCTGTCGCACTGGACTTGGCTGAAGGTTGAACGGCGGCGAGCGGCGATGAGCTGCGCTGGAGGGGATTCGGCCTTAACGGCGACAGAGAAATTAGATTATTCAATCACAAAATTGAAAGTACAGATGAGCTTCTAGGTTGCTACAGATGGTGGAGCTGAGAGGAATCGGGCTGAGTCGGCGCCGGTGAGAAGTTCGACGTCGCTGCCGGAGAAGAAGACATTGATTTGGGCATTTCTGCTGTGTTGCTTTGGAATTCATTTCCTTGCTGTGAGAGTGAAAAGGAGATGTGGGACAGCTATTGGTGGAGTCAATTTGGTCGGAGGGTCGCTGGCGTGGCCTGGTGACGTGAGCCGGTCACTAGTGGCGCGCGAGAAAGGGGGAAACTCCAATTCGATCTTAATTTTGAAATCTTGATGCACAGGCTTGCTAAGGATAGCTCACTGATCAATTTAGTCTACTGGTTCGAGGGTTAATTTGGGCTGAGTCGAGTTGCAAAGCTGGAACAGGGGATTTAGGGATTCTGGCGATAACCGGCGATGAGGGGCATGGGAGTTCAATTAAATGGTACAGCACAGAGAGTTTGATGAGGGGAACTCATTGGTGGCTTCAATTTCATGGTTGGTGCAGTGGGGTGTGCTGGCGTCGTCGACCTCCTCGGCGGTTCGCCGGAGAAGAAGACAAGGTCCAAGGAAATGGTTTAACTTGCTAAGAAGTTCTGGAGGGCAGTGCTGGAGATGAAGAAGCTGCATTGGGTTGCTATTTAAAGGCAAGACAAGATGAAGCGAAGCTCAGTGCTTGAAGGCAAAAGGTGCTTTCGCCGGTGAAGACTTCGGGTTGAAGCAACAGCGAGCAGGTTTAGCTGCGCGAGCTACTGATGTGTTGGACAAAGATTGCCACGGCGATAATTGAGGTGCAAACATGTGTGCGCATGCAAGCACGGCTGTGTACGAGCACAGGCGAGCGCGACGCTGATCGGCGGCAAAAAGCACGGTGACACGGCGCACTTGGTCGCGATCGCAGCGGCGCTGGTCGAAGTGGTCAAACACTGTGCACTGTGTTGGCTGTGGTTGAGGTCCAAGGAGCTGGGAGCTCTGGTCGTGAACTGCAGCTCCGGTCGAAGCAGGGACCTGATTGCAAGAATCTTTGATTGAATTCTGGACTAATTTGTAATTTCTGGTGTAGAGAGGGGTAATTTGCAATCTGGTTTCACTGATGAGTATAAACTTATTCCTTGTACTCATCCAGCAAGAAATTTGGTAAAATCTAGCAAGATTTGATGGTTTTTTATATAAACTGAAAATAGGGTATTTTCGGGTAATTAAAATATGAGTTTTGTCAATTTCAAATTCTGGTATCTAGGGTGAGATTTTGAAGTTTGGTCAGAAGGGAAAATTGTATCAAATAGCATTTGGGAGAGATTTGCTGAAGAAATTCTGAATTTGGAGTTGATCTGAGGATTGCAGCATTTTTTGGGTTTCCAGATATCAGAAAAAGGACTGATTCGCAATACAATTTGGACTGATCTGTGAAAAAGGCTAGAATGAAGAAATCTGGCTGCCAACTTTCTGGATTAAGGTATTGGAATACCCATGATCATAATCCAAGAATAATCTGGTCTAGATTAGGTTAAGATTTGGCTAAATCTGAGTTCAGAGTATTTTGGGTAATTACTGTTTTCGAAAACAGAAAGGGATTGATAGATCTGGGAGTTAGAGATGGAATTGAATCTGACTTCTGAAGGGTTTTATTCTCATGATAGATAGTAGGTCACATCTGGCAAGTCAGATCTTGATTTGGGTTCATAGGGAAGATTTGGAAATTTTAGGGCTTGAGATAGATTAGGGTCTTACTGATCTGGCTACTACTACAGATACATGCGTGCATGATTTTCATGGAAAGGAAATTTTCACCCCCAAAACAAGGGTGTTACAATGCCCCCCGGAGGCCTCTCGGGCACTCCTCGGGCTATGTCTCCCGGAGGCCGCTTGGGCACTCTCCGGGCTGCGCCTCCCGACGTGCGAAAACCCCCCGGGAGCAATATCTAGAGATACCTGCTGGCAAGCAGAAAACACTTAGCAAAAAGATATTTTCATTTCAAATGATCAAAGATTTACAAGTGGCTGGGGCTTCTTCCAAAGAAGCTATCGGGAGCAAAAAGCCTAAAAAGAAAAATATAATCTGATGGGGGGGGGGGAGCTCATACTTGCCCGTCCTTGTCCCCCCAGGGGGGACCTTCGCGGCGGTTGTCGCCTCCTACGTTGGGCGCCTGCCAATTGCCTCCATCGCGCTGGTGATCCAGTAGAAGAGGGCCTCGGTGACCCCCTCCAGCTTTGCCCGCTGGGGGTCGAAGAAGGCGGGAAAGCTTCGGGGGACCAGCTCCCCGATGACCTGGTCGCCCGCTCCGCGAAACTCAACGAGAGCCGCTGCCAGGGAGATGACTGGAACAGCGAGCCCTCGCGCCCGAGAGTCTGCCGCGAGTGGTATGAGGGAGACCTGCGTCTCATGAAAATACGTGGCCTCCCTGATTGACGCCGGCGCCTGGTCGGGGTTCCCCCCTGCCCGAGCTAGCCCCGAGCTCCTCTAGGGCGGAGCGAATCATCCTCCCCCCGGAGACGACGACCCGGGCACCCGAGCTCTCGGCCTCTCGGGCAACACCCCGCTCCACTTGCAACTTCCTCTGGAGACGGCAAGCGGCATCCTCGATGGCCGCGAGATGATCCTGGACCGCGGCCCGCTCCTCGAGTGCGCGCTCCTTCTTGGAGCGCTCAGAGGCTATGTCTCTGAACGCCTTCTCCTTTTTGGAGCGCTCAAAGGCCGCCATCTCCTTGGCATCCCAGAGGCGTGTGCGAACCGTGCCTGGAGGCCCCGAGCCAACGGCACCGTCTACAAGAAAAAATGATCAAAAAATGAAAGCAAAGGTGAGGACAAGACGCAGGCAACTCACCTGAAATCCGAAGGAGATCGCCTCCTCGAAATCTCTTGCATCTCTCCCTAGGTCGCTCCCCCGGCAGACCTCTCCGCCCAGCAACGCGCCATCCTCCGGGGTGTCGCCTTCGGAGGAACCGGATGTCAGGTCCATCGGTGGGGCTGGGACCCCAGGGCGGATGAAGAGACCCTTGCCCCTCCCTGGAGGAGGGGGGGCCACCACCAACAGCCGAGCTGCCGAGGGTCCATGTCTTGGCCCCGCTTTGGGGACAACGACTACTCCAGTGGGGACCCAGCTCGCTACAGCCGAACCCATACATGCAAGCCATTGACTTCCCAGGATAAGTCAAGCATAGGAGTATATTTATATCACAGTAGAGTAACTTACAAAATATTTAAGCAGTGTGGCCTACTGGCCTTAATACAACATAAAGAGATTACAATGCCTTCGCGGCATACATGGTCTAGCTAAAGCAAAATAAAACAACTACACAGCGGAGATAGGTGGACCCCCATAGTAAGAAGTTGACGGAAGAACAACACATCAGGGCTCTGGTGGAATTGGCTCTCCTCCTTCTGGTTCAAAAAAGTTCTCCACGCCTTCATCTTGGTCATTGAATGCTCCATCTACTGGATTGTAGGTTGCAAGGGTGAGCACTTACGTACTCAGCAAGTCATGGGTAAGAGTAGATACATATAGTAGTGATGTTATGAACCTACGCTAGCAAAGAAGTGTGGATGTTTGTAAAATAGTCTTTTCCTTTATATCTCATGGCCGCACTTACATAACATAGCATCGCTATTCATGTTCCAGTATTTATAGCACTCCCGCACATGTCGACACACGACAGCCCACGACAGCACCCCTTATCATGACAACACATGTCATTTGGGTAATCTTGACTTATCAAAATTTATGTAGAAAACATACTTGTGCCACACTCCATGGATTTAATCCACCGCAGTAGACTCCTATAAACTCGGGAGCTCGGAGCATTGAAATACATTTTTAACTTTGCAGAGAGGTACCAATTTACCCACAAGATATTCCACTTTAATGCCCATCCTATCAATATGATTAGACCCTTACTCACAACCATGTGCCAGTGGCAAGGTGGAGATAACAAGACCTTTTGTTATGTGTCACTCACAATTCACCCCTGACCCTGTGGTTTCACGCAAACCACAGTTGTGGTGGGTACTCCCCACCACCCCATACTGCATCTTCCCATTATTGAGTCAGCGTCCATCATCACATTCAGTGATATGTTTAGGAGCCGCACTCCGTGCCTATTGGGGGAAATCTCCACGAGACTAAGTCCAGGTAAGACGTTTGCCCGGGGACAAGGGCCCCCGGTGGCTTGTCCCGGGCGCCGCCATCTGCCCGGGGACAAGGCCCCCCGGGTCCCCCGGTGGCTTGTCCTGGGCGCCGCCATTTGCCCAGGGACAAGGTCCCCCGATGGCTTGTCCCGGGCGCCGCCATTTTGTAACATCCTGAGTTTTGGGGTGAAAAGTTTCTTTCTTAAAAATCATGCATGCATATGTCTCTTCTAGATCAATCAAATCAGCCTCAGCTTTATTCTGTTCTAGCCCTAAAATCTCCAAAATCTATCCTGTGACCCCAAATCAAGATCAGATTGTTCAGATGTGATTTATCAGTTATCCTAAACCTAAAAGCCTTCAGAACCCAGATCCAATTCTATCTCTAACTTCCAGATTTATCAACTCCTTTCTGTTTTCGAAAACAGAAATATCTTATACCCTAAGTTTCAGAAATTCAGATTTAATCAAAATCTTAGCCAAGTTCAGACCAGATTATTCTTGGATTATGATCAAGGGTATGCCAATACCTTAATCCAAAAAGTTGGCAGTCAGATTTCACCATCTAAACCAGATTCGCAGATCAGTTCTTTTTCCAGATTTTCTAAAAGCCAGAAAAGGCAAAATGTTGCAAACCATCTTCAAATTCAAATCTGATTCAGGGAACACCTTCCAAATGCTTTTCAACACAAATTCTTCTTATATGAGTATCTCAAAATCAAACCCTAAATCCCAGAATTCGAGATCAATAGGATTCAGACTTATTTTACCCGAATCTACTCTGTTTTCAGTTCATATCGAAAATCATCCAAATGTCTCAAATTTTATCTTCTATTTGTGCCAAGTCATCTATTGAATCAAGCCCACCAGATTAATGCAATCAATCTCAGATTTAACCTTCCAAATCACCAGATTTACAATTCAGCCCGAAATCAAGAATTGGAAATTGCAAATCAGCCCTAATTCGACCAGGCAGCTGCTGTTCAAGACCAGAGCTCGCCGTGATCTTTGCGCCGTGTTCGCTCGCCGCCGGCCACGCCTCGCCTGCGCCTGAGCTTGTGCTCACTTGAGTTTGCATGTGCGCACGTGTCCGTGTCCTAGCCTTCGCCGTGGCAGCACCGACGACAGCATTTGCTCCTGTGCGCGACCAGCAACAAGCTTTTGTCAGCAACACCGCGCCACGTTGCTTACTTTGCCAGCCCTTGTCACCACCGCTTGCTCCAGCACTGCTAAGTCCCAATGAATCGACATGGTGATCAGTTGCAGTCCTGTCGCCGTCGCAATCAGCGTTCTTCACTGTGTCTTCGCCGTTGTTGCATCTGCGCCCGGCAAATCATGTCAACTGACACAAATTCATTGCTGTTTAGCCTTTGCAAGCTTCGCCCACTGCTCTATTTAAGCAGCCATACTTTGTATCATTTCCTCTTCACCAGGACTTAACCCAAATTCCAAATCTCCTTGCTGTCGTTTTCTTCTCCGGTGAGTCCAGATTGAAGCTTCACGGTGCCAACATAATCCGCAACACCTCCTGCCAAATTAACAGCATCAGTAAGTATAGCTCATCTCCCTCATCGTGCTGTACCATCTAATTGAACTCCTATGCATCTTATCGCCAGTGATCGCCGGAATTCCCGATTGCCCTGTTCCGGCAATGCAGGCCAAATTACTTCGAATCAGCTCTCGATTCTGTGGAAGAAATTGATCAGTGAGCCATTTCCAGCAAGCCTGTGCATCAAGATCTCCAGATTGAGCTCAAATCGAAGCTTTCTCCAGATTTGAATTTATCCAGTCGCCGGCGATCGTCGCCAGGCTTCTCTGGCCATCCTCCGGCCAAATTGATCGTGCAGGTAGCTTCCTCTTACCCATCTATCACTCCCTGAGCATGGAATTAAGTTCATTTGATCTGTATTGAAAACCCCCAAATGGCAGTGCTTCTTCTCCGGCACAGTTCACCGGAAATCCTTTCCCGGCCGTTTCAGCTTCATCCACTTTGTCATTCAGGTGTGCTTCAACCTCATGAGCATATTTGTCTTCTACCTCGATCCCTGAAACTGTCCAGAATTCAAGTTATAGCCATGCCAAGATTTTGTCCAGTGGCTTCACTGTGCCGTGTCGCCACCACACTTCTCCTTTGAATTTCATCACCTTCCAGCCATGTTCTGCCCTAGATCCTGTTGAATGATTTGTTCCTGTTATCATTGCCTACCTCCCAGACAAAGTGGTGCATCATTTGGAGCCCTAGATCAAAAGTCATGCCAAGCCCTAGTTTCTGGCCATGTCAAGATCAATGCCAGACTATGTCAGTCAGTGGCATTAGCCCTTTTCACTCCCTTCCAGATGTACATTTTGAGCATAACTTTGTCCCTTAGATTCCTGAGGTTGTGATCAGCATTTTCTTCTTCTATCACAACTTGATTTGAGCTCTTGAAATGCATGTTATGCTAAACCCTAGTTTTTGACACTGTCCCAGTGCATGCCAGCCAATGGCATTGGCCTTGTTTACCCACTTCTGATTGTGCATTTTGAAAGCCACTTTGTCCACTGAATTGGTAGAGTTATGATCTATACTTTCTTCTACTGTCATAACTTGAGATAAGCTCTCTAGTTTTCCTTGAAGTTATGTCAGAGTCTTGATCCGAATGTCAATCTGCTGACATTCGCTGTTTTTGATCAAACCAACCACAAAACTGATGTTCTTATTGCAACCTTGAGATCCTAAGAGCATCTAACACCCATCCTTAGCCAATTCCTTGAAACCCTAGATCTCAACTCAGTTCAGCTTGCAATCTCAACTATCTCCAGTATCGTTCAATCATTCTTGTTGAGCATATCTGCATATAGATCCTAAATCATTTTAATATATTAAGTAATATTTGTGTGTATTGTTTGTTTGTCGCCGAGCAGATCCAGAAGCTAAGTTCAAGGACTTCGCTGTTGATCCGTCATCAACTGCTGTTTCTTACGACGCGGAAGGCAAGTCATATCCTTGGTCATGTTGAACCTATATTTTAAATGTTGCTAAAACATAACCTTGAATATAGATAATATTGCATGAGAAAGATTGAGAATGGTTGATTTATGAATTGGCAGTACTAGACTGGTTATCTGTGAAATGTGAAATAAACAAGTTTTGAGCCATGAACTATTATATATGTATATACTTATATTCATGAAATAAAACCCCTAGCCGTGACCAAAAAATGGTATGGAGGGCGGTAGCACTGGAGGTGCTAAACTGCGAAGGATAGCAGGCACTGAAGGTGCAGGGTTGTGGATGGTCTGGTCACTGGCATATAAGGACTAGAACCTTGTGTTGTGCGTCTAGTGGCATGAACAACGTGCTAACCGCAAGCCTGGTATGGGACAGGCCTGAACAAGTACTTATGTGGATCGCACATGACACCCCTGCTGGAATTGTGTAGTGATGCACGTTGGGCACGGAGGACGGCTCCCACACATATCACTGAAGGTGATCTCGCACGTTGATCCAGTAATGGAAATATATGTAGGGGTGGAGGTTTGGATACAACCTATCACAACTGTGTCTCGCGGAGAGCCACAGGGTCAGGGGTGAATTGTGAGTGATACATAACAAAAGTTCTTGTTATCTCCACCTTGCCACTCACACATGGTTGTGAGGAGGGGTCTAATCATTTTGATAGGATGGGCTTGAAAGTGGAATATCTTGCGGGTAAATTGGTACCTCTCTGCAGAGTTAAAAACGTATTCGAATACTCCGAGCTCCCGGGTTTATAGGAGTCTACTGTGGTGCATTAAATCCACGGGGTGTGACACAAGTATTATTTTCTAAATAAAATGTGTTAGATCAGGATTACCCAAATGGCATGTGTTGTCATGATAAGGAGTGCTGCCGTGGGCTGTCATGTGTCGACGTGTCGCAGTAGTGCTATAATCTAGTGAACATGAATGATGATGTTATATTATGAAAAGTGCTGCCATGAGATGAGGTATGAAAGAAAAAGATTATTTTATAAACATCCATAATTCTTGACTAGTCTAGGTTCATATCATCACTACTATATGTATCTACTCTTACCTATGACTTGCTAAGTATGTAAGTGCTCACCCTTGCAACCTACAAATCAGTAGATGGAGCGTTCAATGATCAAGATGAAGGCATGGAGAACTTCTTGGATCCAGAAGGAGGAGCATCAGTCCCGTCATTGCCTTGATGTGTGTTGTTCTGCCGTCCACTTCTCTTTGTGGGTGGGTCACCTATCTTCTGCTGTGTAGATGTTACTTTGCTAAACCATGTATGCCGCGAAGGCATTGTAATCCTCTTATGTAATATTAAGGCCAGCAGGCCACAGTATTTAAATATTTTGTAAGTTACTTTGTTGCAATGTGAATATACTCCTGTGCTTGACTTATCCTGGGAAGTCAAGGGTATGTGTATGCTATGCATATATGGGACTAGCTGCAGCGAGCTAGGTCTCTACAGGAGTAGTCGTAGTCCCAGTTTCGGGGCGCGACACATTTGCCCGGGGACAAGGCCCCCCGGTGGCTTGTCCCGGGCGTCGCCATTTGCCCGGGGACAAGGCCCCCGGTGGCTTGTCCCGGGCGTCGCCGTCCTTCCGAAGATAGGGGTCCCCGGCTCCAGGTCACGTGAGGGTCACGCGGAAAGTGCCTCGGGAATCGGCGGACACCTATCAAGCATCCAAGGGCCTTGGCCGGAAGAAGGAATTTGCTACCCCTCGATGCAACGGTGGCAGGCGTTTTAGTTTAGTCTTTTTGCGTCTTTTGGGGCTATATAAGCCCTTTTAACACCTCATGTAAAAGGGAGAATTTATTATTACTTGGAATAGACAATATCACATGTGTGCTCTGGAGCCATCTCTCCCCCGAGAGAGCTCCCCTAGCCAATTCCGGTTGGGAGCATGCCGACAGGACTAGGGCCTCCACTGAGGCCCGAACCTATATAAATCTTCGTGTCATTCGCTGTGTTTGCCCGACGGGAGAGGACCGGTCGCCCGGTCAGCTCACGTCATAATTTCTTCGCTAGGATCTTCTGCAAAACCTGCCATGGTATTCGCGATACCACGACAGTTGGCGCCGTCCGTGGGGATTCGTGACAAGACGCCATGGCTCCCCCAAGAATGAGGGCCCGCACCCTTCCTTGTGATGTCGGTTCCGGTGACCCAGCGCCGCCGTCCGGTACGCAACTGTCCCGGCGCTTCCGCCCGGAGGCGGCCAAACCGAGGTACCCCCTCCCACCTTCCCTGTCTGTCGTGGTATTGCGAATACCCCGGCAGGTTTTGAGAGTGATCCTAGCGAAGATTACGCGTCGCGGGTTGACCGGATGACCGGTCCTCCCCCGCCGGACAAGCACAAAGAATGACACACGAGTTTATACAGGTTCGGGTCCCGGTGGGGGCCCTAGTCCTGTCGACGCGCTCCCGACCGGAGTCGGCTGGGGAGGCTCTCTCCGGGGGAGAGGCTTCCGGAGCACGCCTGTGAGTTTAGCTATTCCAATAAATGAACCGGTCCTTTACAACAGAGGGGTACAAGGGCTATTTATAGCCCCAAAGAGCAGCGAAAAACCTAAACTACCCCGGAAGCCACCGTCGGATTGAAGGGCAGGACCGTCCTTCTCCCGGTCAAACGCCTTGGATGCTTGACAGGTGGTCGCTAGTTCCCGAGGCGCTCCTCGCGTGACCTGCACGTGATAAACAGTTCGAGACTTTACCTTCAGGAGGGCGATGAGGCCTGGGACGGCGCCGGAGGCCAGGTCCCGGGAGCCAAAAGGCGGCGCCCGGGGAGGCCCCGGAGGCCACGTCCCCGGGCAAATGGCGGCGCCCGGGAGGGCACCGGAGGCCGCGTCCCGGGGGCCAAAAGGCGGCGCCCGGGGAGGCCCCGGAGGCCACGTCCCCGGACAAATGGCGGCGCCCGGGAGGGCACCAGAGGCCGCATCCCGGGGGCCAAAAGGCGGCGCTCGGGGAGACCCCGGAGGCCCCGTCCCCGGGCAAATGGCGGCGCCCGGGGAGACCCCGGAGGCCCCATCCCCGGGCAAAAGGCGGCGCCCGGGGAGACCCCGGAGGCCCCGTCCCAGGGCAAATGGCGGCACCTGGGGTGGGCACCGGAGGCCGCGTCCCGGGGGCCAAAAGGCGACGCCCGGGGAGGCCCCGGAGGCCACGTCCCCGGGCAAATGGCGGCGCCCGGGGAGGCCCCGGAGGCCCCGTCCCCGGGCAAATGGCGGCGCCCGGGGAGACCCCGGAGGTCGCGTCCCGGGAGCCAAATTGCGGCGCCCGGGGAGGGGCCGGAGGCCAGGTCCCCGGGCAATCGTGACACATCTTACCTGGACTTAGTCCCGCGGAGATTTCCCTCGACAGCAGCCCCCCATGCCCGCCGGGGACGATGCTCGAGTCCCCGGTGGGTATGGTTCAGGTGACCGGGAAGATCTCCGAGCCAAGTCACCGGAGCCACGACGCTTCGGTTTCCGCGCCCCACGCTTAAAGCCGCGCCGTTTCGCCATAAATGCGCGCGCGGTTCGAACCGGCGCCTTGATCCACGCGCCCGTCCCTTTGTTTCCCGCGCACGGTTTGAACTTCTGTGGTCCAGATTGATCCGCGGGTGCCACGTGGCGTGCATCTAGACCACGCCCCGCCCCTATAAATAGGACCTTGGGTGGCCCGGAAGCTCATTCCAATTTTTCGGCCTCAACAGTTTTCGCTCTCCCGGTAGCCCTCTCCCGGTAGCTCTTTCCGGTAGCTTTCACCGGTAGCTTTTTCCGGTAGCAGGTGTCCGGGAGTTTCTAGTAGTAGCCTCCTGTAAAGTTAGCCAGCAAAAAAGGAAACTAACCTCATGGCACCCAAGGGTCGAGCGAAGACCACAGAAGTGCCCCCGGAGGAAATCCCCTCGGATTTTCTCTGGGCGTCTGAGTTCACGGCCGAGGACGCCGAGTCCTTGGCCGAAAGAGGCATCGTTGCGGCCGGGGACATCCGAGTCCCCGTGAAGAAGGACGGAGCCCCCCGCCCCAGGCCCGGAGAGATCGTGGCCTTCGAGGCCTTCCTCGAGGCGGGGCTCCGGCTCCCGGTGCATCCCATGCTCCGGGAGTTTCTCAAGGAGTATGGGGTGGCTCTCAACCACCTCACCCCGAACTCGCTTGTCCGGATGGGCCTCTTCATTTGGCTCTTCGAGACAGCGACCGAGCGGGAGCCCGACCTTCGCGCCTTCCGGTACTTCTACGAACCGGCGGCGCGGACATCCCACCTGGTGAAGGGGGGCCCCAAGTCCCCCTTCGGTTCAGTGATGGTCCAGATGCTGCCGGCCCGGGTAATCGACTACCCGGCGGCGGCCTCCCGGGACCACTGGGGGGATTGGGTCCGGAGGTGGTTCTACCTCTGGGTCCGAGACGACGCGGTGGTGTACGCCCCGGAGGCCCCCACCTACAGCCGGTCGTCCGCACCAAAGCCGCCGGTGTGGACGGACGAGGAGTACGAGCTCCTCGGCAAGGTGATCCTCTCCAAGAAGACCCGCTCGATGCGGGACGCGGCTGAGGAGATGGCTCTCCTCCGGATCTCCCCCTTCACCGGCGGGAAGAGGGGGTTCGGCATGGGCCCCGAGCAGCGGCCTCCGGCGAAGCCGGTGACGCGACGTAAGCTCCGGGAACCCGCTGCATTGTACTTATATATTTTTAAGAAATTGACTAACTCTTTACCTCTTGCAGTCCGGCCGTACCCGGCGGCGCGGGAGAAGGCGGAGAACCTCTTGGGGAGGTACTTCGCCGATGAGCACGAGCGCGTCGTGCGCGCCGTGGGCGAGGGCCCCCCCAAGAACTTGGTAGCGGCGGCCTTCGGGCTAAAGCTGCCGGAGAGGAAGCCTCTCCCCACCCCCGAGTCGCACAAACGGGGGAAGGAGGCAGCCGGGGGATCGGAGCCCAAGAAGGCCCGGGTTCAAAAGACCCCCGGCCCATCGACGACGCCGGCGGCGACACCGGCGAAGCCCCGGGACGAGACCCCTGGGGGCGAGCGTGCCCGGGCACCGTCCCGGAAGGAAGCAACGCCTCCCCCGAAGGGCCCCGTCGAGGCGCGGGGGAAGGAGGCGACCGCGGGCGGGGCGGGGTCCGACTCGACGAACTACGCCCCGTCGCCGCTCACGGTGGAGCTCCTCCCGCCCCTTCCGCCCTCTTTGGAGCCGGAGAGGCTGGAGGTGAGATTCGCGGGGGCCTCGCCCCCGCGGGTCTGGCCGGTGGATGAGGGGGGGAGCCCCTCGGTCTACGAGGTTCCTCTGGAGGAGGGGGCCCGGAGGACCTTCCGGCCCGGGGCAGGGAAGGGCCTGATGGTTCCACCCCGGGCGGAGGCTCCCGCCGAGAGCTCCTCGGCCACGTCTTCGGGGGGCACTACCTCGTAGACGAAAACGCCGGCCGCGTTACCGGACCTTGAGGTCCGGGGACCCCCCGCCGGCCGCGCCGGCGGCTCCAGGCGGGAGACCCCTTTGCTCCCCGCGGGGGAGGTCGCCCGCTACGCGGAGGGCCTGCATACCCAGAAGGTGCAGGCCTTCGTCGCGGGAGGGACGCTCCATGAGCGTTTCGAGGGGCTTCAGTCCCTCGGGGCCCAGGTAACCCGAGTCGATAACGCCTTCGCTCATCCCCTGCACTTTGAAATTTTTCTAACTCATGTATTTTGTAGGTGGCAGCTGTTACCTGGGGCCTTGAGCAGCGGGTTGCCCGGCTTCTTAAGGAGACGGAGGGCCGGGCCGCAGCCTCCGTAGGGCAGCATGAGGAGGCCCTCCGGGAACGCGACGAGGCGCTCGCGGAATTGACCCGGGTCCGGGCCCAGGTTCATATTTCTGAGGCCATCAACGCCCGCCTCCGGGAGGAGGCCAAGGCGAGGGAGGAGGCGCTTCGTGAGCTCGAGAGCTCAAGCGTCCGGGCGGCTCTGTCCGGACGGCTCTCGAGGGCCGCTCTGTCCGGACGGCTCTCGAGGGCCTTTGCGTAAGCCTCGGCTCCGGGAGCAGGGAGGTGTCGCCGGCGACGCTCCCGGAGGCTGTGCGTTTCCTTAACGCACAGGTCTCCGCCATCCCGGAGGCTGCCGATGTTCGGGTGCGGGGTCGGGCGATCCCCGTCGTCGCGGCCGCTGCGGGCCTCGTCGAGTTCCGGGGGGTCGGCGCCCGGGCAATCGGGGGCTGCATCCCCCGAAGCTTCCCGGACTCCTTCGAGCCTTCGCGCCGGGAGGTCGAACAGCTCACCGGAGGGTTCTACGACCGGATCATCCGGGCGTGGTTCCCGGCTCCGACGCCTCCGGCGGGAGACGCCCCAGCCCCGGCCTCGGAGGAAGCCCCCCGGGGGGAGGACGCCAATGAACATGTATGAGCCTCCCCCCGGGTCTTAGCTAGGGCCCCTTTTTTGTTTTAGGATTTTTTGATTCTGGTAGCTTCTTAGAAGAAGCCCCAGGCACTTGTACATAAATATTTTGAATGCAATGAAGTTAGAATTTTTTCTAAGTCTTTGAATTGAAATTGTTACCAGGGTTCCCGGGAAGTTACTCCCGGGCGAAGGTCCGGGAGGGGCTCCCCGGGGGACGCCCAAGTGGCTTTGATTTTGCTAAGCCTTTTCTCCGGGAATCGCGGCGAGGATAGCGCCCGGGAGCCGATCCGGTTGAGGTGGCGTCCGGAGTGGCACTTGGACAACTTTGATAATCATCGTGCCGAATTATCCCCTCCGCGACCGGGGCTCCGGATGATCCCTCCCCTCTGGATACTTCCACCGGCGGGATATGAGTTTTGGCCTGAAGATGTGCTCCGGGACGCTCGGCGCCGCGTACGGGCGTTGTACCTGGACTTGACCCGGGAGCTAGCGGAGAGCCTCCGGGAGTTTTAGGCGTAGGGGCCTTAGGGCGTAGAGAATCCCCCGGGTTAGAACCCGGGTTGTATCGTTTCCGAAGCCCACCGGAGGGGGAAGATGTCCTCCGGGTTTGCTGATCAATAAAGCGCTGTTGTTGTTTCCTTTTATTGTGCCTCTTTATTTTCTTCTTCTTGAATGGTCTGGACGACTCATCTTAACAAGGATGAGCTAAGTTTCCTCGTGGGTGGTGCGGTCGACACCCGGGGGTTCCTTATCCCCCCCCCCCCGCCCACAGTGGGCCGGAGAATAGCTCCGCGCGCTGTGGGGGTAACAAGCCCCGGGAAGGAAGTCACCTGTAGCATAGGAAATTTTCTAAGTTAGAAAATTTTAAATCGAGGTTTTCAAGGAGAAGACCTTCCGGGAGATAATCGTCCAAAAGAACCCGATGAGATTTCCAGAGGCGAGCTTCCTAGGGGACATTCGTCCGGTTGCCATGAGAACGGGGAGCCGGGAATAGGGTCTTCGAGGAAGCAAATGCCCGAGAAATCCGACTTCTCCGAGAGACAATCGTCCGGTCGCCGTGAGAATGGGGAGCCGGGAATAGGGTCTCCGGGAGGCATTCATCTGGTCGCCGTGAGAACGGGGAGCCGGGAATAAGGTCGCTGGGGACCAATCGTCCGGTCGCCGTGAAAACGGAGAGCCGGGAATAACGTCGACTCCCGGAGGAGGAAGATAGATCCAATCAAGCCGCAAGGGGCCGATCTTCCGGTCGCCGTGAAAACGGGGAGCCGGGAATAACGTCGACTCCCGGAGGAGGAAATGCCCGAAGACGGGGCTTGAGTGTTTGGGCAGGGGACTAGTCTCCCAAAGTGACTCGTTACCACAGTCACTGTGACCGGGTTGCTGCTTACACCCTCAGTCCACGAGGGCTGATCGTAAGCCGCCCTACGGGAGTGCAGGCTCCGTTGTAGGGACTTGTTGGGCCTGGCCCACTTCCTCGCGGGGAGGGCATCCTCACAAGGAGGGCATCCTCGCGGGGAGGGCATCCTCGCGGGGAGGGCTTCCTAGTGGGGAGGGCATCACCGCTAGGGGCGGTAATGAGAAAGACCTGCAATAAGACAGTTTGCAAAGCAAAACCTATGTATTGCTAATAAAATGAAGTACAGGACCTCCCCCTGCGAAGCCGCGAAAGGGGAGGAAAATACAGCGTCCCTCCTCCCCCTCCGGCGTGAACGCTCCGGGGGAGGGGACAGGCCCGTAAGGCTAAACATAGAACTTGCGAAGTAAATGCAAGTTCCACGTGTGCTTCAGCTCCTGCTCCTGAAGGTTGGAGAGCTTGTAGGCCCCTGAGCCCAGGACCGCGGAGATCCTGTAGGGGCCCTCCCACTTGGGGGAGAGCTTACCCTGGGCCTGGGGGTCCGTCACGCGCTTGAGGACAAGGTCCCCAAGGCGGAAAGCTCTCTCGCGCATGCGCTGATTGTACGCGCGCGCCATTTCTTGCTCGTAGATGGCGTGGCGGAGGAGCGCTCGGTCGCGTTCCTCCTCCACGAGGTCGATCTCCAGACGCTGGTTGGCCTCGTTGGCCTGATATGCTGAGGGGGTGGCTCCCTCCAGGAGCTCCACCCGCAGTGACCGGAAGCCAATCTCCGGGGGGAGGACTGCCTCCGCCCCGTAGACCAGGGAGAAGGGAGTACGCCCAGTCGCCTGGGACGGGGTCGTGCGCATGGAGCAGAGGATGCTAGGGAGCTCCTCTGCCCATGCACCCCGCTTAGAAGCGGTTTGCTCGAGCCTCCGGCGCAATCCCTGTAGGATCACGCCGTTGACCCTCTCGACAGCCCCATTGCTCCGGGGATGGGCTACAGAGGCGAAGTGGATGACGAGTCCCAGGCCTTCACAGAATTCCTGAAAATAAGCCGAGTCGAATTGGGTCCCGTTGTCCACGGTGATTTCCCGGGGGACACCAAAACGACATACGACGTTTTTCCAGAAGAACCGCTGAACGGCCCGGGACGTGATGCTGGCCAAAGGCTCCGCCTCAACCCACTTTGTAAAATAGTCGACTGCGACTACCGCATACTTGTATCCCCCGGGCGCTGGGGGGAAGGGCCCTAAGAGGTCCATCCCCCAGCGCACAAAGGGCCAAGTGATGGGGATCGTCTGCAGCGCTATAGGGGGGAGGTTCGAGCCCTTGGCCATCTTCTGGCATGCCTCGCACGCGGAGACGAGGTCTCGCGCGTCGCGCATGACCGTGGGCCAGTAGAAGCCCTGCCGGAGGGCCTTGGCTGCGATGGCACGCGGGGCTAGGTGAGAACCGCAGCTTCCCGCGTGGATGTTTTCGAGGAGTTGAAGTCCCTCCGGCCGGGGGAGGCAGCGCAGGAGGGCGGAAGCCCCCCCGCTTGTAGAGCCTCCCCTCCAGGAGGAGATATGCCCGGGCTTTAGCCCGGAGACGTTTAGCCTCGGTCTCACTAGGAGGGTCCCCCTCCCCCCTGATGAAGGAGATGAGGGGGTCCATCCAAGATGGAGTCCGGGTGATCTCGGCGACCTCCGGGACATGAGGCTCGTCGCCCGTGTCCGGGGAGGCCACCGAGGGCTTCGTGATGATCTCCAGGAAAGCCCCCTTGGGGAGTGATTCCCGGGCGCTGGCCGCCCGGGCCAAGGCGTCGGCCCGGTCATTGTCCCTACGTGGGATATGCCGGGCCTCGAGGCCGTCGAAATGCCTCTCCATCTTTCGCACTTCCTGCAAATAAAGACTTAAGTTTGCGTCATGGCACAGGTAAGACTTGTCCATTTGGCAAACTACGAGCTGAGAATCTCCCTTGACTAGGAGGCGCCGGATCCCCAGGGAGCGCGCGAGGCGCATCCCGAGGAGCAAAGCCTCGTATTCGGCGACGTTGTTGGTTGCGGGGAACTCGAGCCGCGCGGCGTACTCGAGTTCCTTCCCCTCGGGGCTCCGGGGGACTACTCCCGCGCCAGCCCCGGCGAGACACAGCGACCCATCGAACATAAGGGTCCAGTGATTACTGCGTCGGGGCGGCACAGGGAGATCTTCGTCCCCGGACCCAGAGGCGGGAGTCCACTCTGCGACGAAGTCGGCAAGGACCTGCGACTTAATGGCGGAGCGGCCGGTATGGGACAGGGAGAAGGGGGCGAGCTCAGCCCCCCACTTCCTGATCCGGCCGGTGGCTTCTTTATTCCGCAGTACCTCCGCGAGGGGGAGAGACGACGGGACGGTGATGGGGTGCCCCAGGAAGTAATGTCGAAGCTTCCGGGACGCCATGAGGAGGGCGTAGTAGATTTTCTCCATTTCCGTGTACCGAGTTTTGGCCCCTTGGAGGGCCTCGCTCACGTAGTACACCGGATGCTGCTGCCCCCCTTGCTCCTTCACCAAGACTGCGCTGACGGCGACTGGGGTCGCGGCGAGGTAGAGGAGCAAGGGTTCTTTCGGAGACGGACTCACGAGCATTGGGGGGCTCGTGAGGTACTTCTTGAGGTCGTCGAACGCCTCCTGGGCCTCGGGGGTCCAGCGGAACCCCTCGAGCCCCCGGAGGATCTTGAAGAACTGGAGGCCCCGCTCCCCCGACCGGGAGACAAAGCGGCTGAGTGCGGCTAGGCGGCCGGAGAGCCGTTGGACATCCTTGACGGAGCGCGGCGGGGGCATGTCTAGGAATGCCCGGATCTTTTCGGGGTTTGCCTCAATGCCCCGCTGGGACACGAGGAAACCTAGGAGCTTCCCCCCGCGCACCCCGAAGGTGCATTTCTCCGGGTTCAGCTTGAGCCCGAATGCGCGGAGGTTCCGGAAGGTTTCAGCCAGGTCGTCGATGTGGGAGGCCGCGCGGGGACTCTTGACAACCGCGTCGTCTACGTAGACTTCAACGTTGCGGCCGACTTGCCTTTTGAAAACCAGTGTCATAAGGCGTTGGAAGGTCGCCCCCGCATTCTTGAGCCCGAAGGGCATATGGACGTAGCAGAAGGTTCCGAGGGGAGTAATAAAACTCGTCTTTTCCTCGTCCCCTTCCGCCATCCGGACTTGATGGTAGCCCGAGTAGGCGTCTAGGAAGCTCATGAGCTTGCAGCCCGCAGTGGAGTCGACGAGCTGATCAATCCGCGGGAGCGGGAAGTTGTCTTTGGGGCAGGCGCGGTTAAGGTCGGTGAAGTCCACGCACATCCGCCACCTGCCGGTTGATTTCTTGACGAGGACGGGGTTCGCGAGCCACTCGGGGTGCAGGACCTCCCGAATGAACCCCGCCTCTCGGAGCCGGGTGATCTCCGCCTTGATTGCCTCTTGGCGCTCGAGGGAGAGTTTCCGCAGCTTCTGTTTGACCGGGGGGTGACCGCGAGCCACTGCAAGCTTGTGCTCAATGACCTCCCGGGCGACGCCCCGCATGTCTGACGGCTTCCACGCAAAAACATCGGAGTTTTCGCGCAAAAAAGCCGCAAGTTGCGCTGCGTGTTCCTCGGGGAGCTCCGCCCCGATCCAGACGGTTTTGTCTTCGTCGCCCGGGGACAGCAGGACCTTCCGAAGGCCCCCTTCCGGACGCAGCTTGAGGAGGGGCCTCCCGGGCGGTGGCGCAGCAGCATCTAGTTCCGGGGGAGGAGCCTCCCCCCCGGGCGTCTTTAGGAGGTTGACGCTTCCGATCGTGGCCACAGCACGCTCGTATAGAGCACGGGCCACGTCTTGGTTTCCCCGGACGTTGATCACACCATGCGGCCCGGGGATTTTCATGCAGAGATAGTTTTGATGGGTGGCAGCCCCCAGCCGGTTGATTGTCGTTCTCCCCATAATCGCGTTGTAGGAGGAGGGGAGGTCTACCACGTCGAAGCGGACCAGCTCGGTCCGGTAGTTCTCCGGGGTGCCGAAGATCATTGGAAGATCTACCTTGCCCACGGGGTGGATCGCCTTCCCCGGGACAAAGCCTTGCAGGGGCCCGGCAGCGGGCTGCAGGAGCTTCTGATCCACCGGCATTTCTTTGAAGGCCTTCTGGAATAAGACATCGGCGGAGCTCCCGCCGTCTACCAGGATCCGGGCCAGATGGCAGTTGTAGATGGTTGCGGAGACAATAAGCGCGTCGTCGTGGGGGAAGCGAACCCCCCGCGCGTCTTCTGCCGTGAAGGTGAGGGGGACGTCCGACCACTTCGGTGGCGGGGACGCGTGTAGCACCCCCACAACCTTGACCTCACGCGCGTACTCCTTATGCTGGCACTTAGAGTCCCGTCCGGAGGCAGATCCTCCCACGATGACGTTGATGTGCCGCTGCGAAGTTTGAAAGGGGAGGGCTTCTGAAGGCTCCCCCTCCTGCGTCTGCTGACCCCCGTGGGAGCGGGAAGGGCCGGAACAGCTGACCGAGGGAGCAAGGAGGCCGGAGTCCCCCCCCTGCTCTCGCTGGTCGAGGAAGTCCGCAATGTGCTGCAGCAGCTGGCTACAATCTCGGGTAGCGTGGGTATTGGACCTGTGGAAGCTGCACCACGGTCCTTCCCGCCTTCTCCCCGCGGGGCCTTCCTGGCCGCGCGAAGACTGTCCTCCCCCATGGCCCTTCGGTTTGGGGAAGGGGCGGTTGGTCCTTGGGGGGTCGCGCGAGCCGCCTCCGCCCTCGAGGACAAAGGTGTCCCGAGGCCGTGGGTCGCTACGCCCCCCTTTCCTGGAGCGTTTGGGGGGATCCCTCGCCCCCCGTTCGACGGGGGCGGGAGCCCCCTGGGTCTTCTTCCATATATCTTCTTCCTCCGCCCGAGCGTACTTTTCGAGCACGTTGAAGAGCTCGTCGGCGGAAGAGGGGCAACTCCGGAAGAGCCTTCGGTGGAGCTCCCCCGGGAGGATGCCGCTTTTGCAGGCTTCGATGACTGTAGAGTCGGGGACGTGGGCCACTTTGCTCTTCACCTGAGCAAAGCGCTTGAAGAAGCCTCTGATGGTTTCCCCAGTCCTCTGCCGGACAGTGTATAGCTGCGAAGAGTCCAGGGGACGCACGTAGTTCCCCTAGAAGTTGGCACAGAACTCCCGCTTGAGCTGCGAGAAAGACTTGATGGAGCCGGCCTTCAGGTTGTAGAACCAGGAGCGGGCGGTGCCGGAGAGGTAAAGGGGGAAGATGTTGCACCGTACTGACTCATCCCCCCCGGCCGCGGAGATAGCAGTGGAGTAGACCTACACAAACTCGTAAGGGTCTGCCTCGCCGTTATAATGTTCGATGTGTGGCGGGCGGTAGGGCCGCGGCCACCGGATGCGGCGAAGTCTTCGGCACAGGGGCTGGTTGGCCCCCTGCACTTCCCGGGGAGAGCCCTGGTCGCTATCTTCTTTCACGGGACCTTCATTGTCTGAGTCTGGAAGCGGTCCGAGAGGTCTGCCAGAATGGCGGTGGCGACGCTTTTCCTCCGGACCAGGGCTGAATTCCCGGACGTCCGGGCTCTCCACCGGAGAGGTTGGCTCTTCAGCGGGTCTCTTCCCCCGGCCAATGCGAGAGCGAGGCTCCCCGCGCCCGCGGCCGGGGGGAAGTTCTTCTCCGCTCTCTGATGAACGCATTCGCTCGACGTCCCCCGGGGCGGAACGGACACGTCCCGCCGAGGGAGGGAGCTCGTGCGCCGTAGCTTCCGGAGCCGGCTGGGGCGAGCCCCCTGCGACGACCCCCGGGACCAGAAAGGGGGAGGCCCCTATATCATCCGGAACCGGGGAGGGGGCGCCCGCGGCGACGCCTGGAATCGAAGTGGAGTGGGCCCCAGCGGCCACGACCGGAACCGGGAAGGGGGCATGCCCTGTAACACCCGGAACCGGCGAGGGGGGAGTCCCCGCGGCGGCGTCCGGAACCGGGGAGCCCATGCGGGGGGAAGTCCGCTGCGGCACGGGGGCTGCTCTGTCAACCGCCCCCGGTGCGGTAAACGCAACGCGGGGGGCGGGACTGGCTCCCGGCGCAGGGTAAACCCCCGGCAAGAAGTGGGCTCCCGGCCCCGGGAATAGGCCGGGGACGGGGTACCCCCTGGTGCCACGAAGGGCCCTGGCATGAAGTAACCTCCCGGTACCGGGATGGGCCCGGGTGCCGGGAAGGGTCCGGACGTATATCCCGCAGGTGGAGGGAGCCCCCTGGCAGGATCATATGGGGCGGACAACCCCCCAGAAGCCGGAGGGGCCGCCGGGTAACCCATAAACGGGGGCATGCTCCCCGGATACGGGGGTGAGGCAAATGTGGGGGCCGGAGGCCGCGCCAGCACGCTAAGGAGCTCGTCCATAGAGCGCTGAGCGCGGAGCTGGCCTTCCACGAGAGCTCCGAGCAGGGCGTCCCGGGGAGCCGGGGGAGCCGCCGGGGGGACACTTGTCCCGGCCGAGGTCCCCGCGGTCACCGGAAACGACCTGGAGGTGGAAGCACCTAAGTTAAGAGGAAAGGAGGGAGGCGGTACCTGGGCCAGGTCGCCTCCGGAAGGGACCGCCGGGATAGCAGTGTTCCCGGCGGACGGCGCCGGGTCTCCGAGACCCGGATCACCGGGAAGGGTGCGAGCCCTTGTTCTTGGGGGAGCCATGGCGTCTTGTCACGAGTCCCCACGGACGGCGCCAACTGTCGTGGTATTGCGAATACCCCGGCAGGTTTTGAGAGTGATCCTAGCGAAGATTACGCGTCGCGGGTTGACCGGATGACCGGTCCTCCCCCACCGGACAAGCACAAAGAATGACACACGAGTTTATACAGGTTCGGGTCCCGGTGGGGGCCCTAGTCCTGTCGATGCGCTCCCGACCGGAGTCGGCTGGGGAGGCTCTCTCCGGGGGAGAGGCTTCCGGAGCACGCCTGTGAGTTTAGCTATTCCAATAAATGAACCGATCCTTTACAATAGAGGGGTACAAGGGCTATTTATAGCCCCAAAGAGCAGCGAAAAACCTAAACTACCCCGGAAGCCACCGTCGGATTGAAGGGCAGGACCGTCCTTCTCCCGGTCAAACGCCTTGGATGCTTGACAGGTGGTCGCTAGTTCCCGAGGCGCTCCTCGCGTGACCTGCACGTGATAAACAGTTCGAGACTTTACCTTCAGGAGGGCGATGAGGACCGGGACAGCGCCGGAGGCCAGGTCCCGGGAGCCAAAAGGCGGCGCCCGGGGAGGCCCCGGAGGCCACGTCCCCGGGCAAATGGCGGCGCCCGGGAGGGCACCGGAGGCCGCGTCCCGGGGGCCAAGAGGCGGCGCCCGGGGAGGCCCCGGAGGCCACGTCCCCGGACAAATGGCGGCGCCCGGGAGGGCACCGGAGGCCGCGTCCCGGGGGCCAAAAGGTGGCGCCCGGGGAGGGGCCGGAGGCCAGGTCCCCGGGCAATCGTGACACATCTTACCTGGACTTAGTCCCACGGAGATTTCCCCCGACACTGTCAATTCCGGTGGTTCGACCTCTGGGTCACAACCGGTGACCGCGGTTGCCTCGGTCGGGACTAGTCTCCCCACGACAGCTTCCCCGGCCCCCCGGGATGCCCTGCTTGAGGCCTTAGTGGAGGGCCAGCTCCGCGCCCAGCGCTCTATGGATGAGCTGCTCCGTGTCTTGGAGCAACCACTGGCCCCCACTTACCCACCATACTCATTCCTGGGGCCTATGCCCCCGTTTATGGGTCACCCGGTGGCCCCTCTGGCCCCTAGAAGCCCGGCCGCTCCGTACGACCCCGCCGGAGGGTATCCTCCCCCAGCGGGCCATCCGTCCGGAGCATTCCCGGCGCCGGGAGCCTTCCCGATGCCGGGGGGTTACCTCATACCCTGGGCCGTCGCGGTACCGGGGGGACATCCTGTTCCGGGCCCATTCCCGGGGCTGGAGGCCCACTACATGCCAGGGGTTTTCCATGCACCGGGAGCCAGTCCCAGCCCGCAGGTCGCGTTTACTGCACCAGGGGCGGTTGACAGAGCATCTCCCATGTCGCAACGGGCCTCCCCCCGCAACGGCGCCCCGGTTCCGGACATCGCCACAGGGGTTCCCCCCTCTTCGGTTCCGGATAATACAGGGGTTTCCCCCTTTCCGGTTCCAGACGTCGCCGCGGGGGTTCCCCCCCTCTTCGGTTCCGGATAATACAGGGGTTTCCCCCTTTCCGGTTCCAGACGCCACCACAGGGGTCTCCCCCTCGCCAGCCCCGGTAGCGCCCGGGCAGGTAGCTACAGCACATGATCTCCCTCCTCCCCCTGGGCCGTCCCCGAGGATGCCTCCGGTGGATCAGGTCCGCTTCGCTCGGGAGGAGGTTGAGCGAATGCGTGCAACTAAGTCCGGGGAGGAACTTCCCCTGGGTCGCGGACGCGGAGAGCTTCGCTCCCGCTCCGGCCGGGGGAAGAGACCCACCGAAGAACCAACCTCTCCGGGGGAGCACCCGGACGTCTTAGAGGTCAGCTCCACCAACCCGGAAGAAAAGTGTTGTTACCACCATGCCGGCGGACCTCTTGGGCCCCTTCCCGATTCCGACAACGAGTGCGCGTCCCCTGTCAAAGGAGACAGCGACCGGGACTCTCCCCAAGAAGTGAAGGGGGCTAACCAGCCGTTGTGCCGCAGACTACGGAGCATTCGATGGCCGCGGCCTTACCGCCCGCCGCACATCGAACACTACAACGGTGAGGCTGATCCTTATGAATTTGTGCAGGTGTATTCCATAGCCATCTCGGCGGCTGGGGGGGACGAGACGGTGCAATACAATGTCTTCCCCCTCTACCTGATCGGGATCGCCCGCTCGTGGTTCTACAACTTGAAGGCTGGCTCCATCAAGTCCTTCGCGCAGCTCAAACGCGAGTTCTGCGCGAACTTCCAAGGGAACAACGTGCGTCCCCTGGATTCCTCGCAACTTTATACCGTCCGGCAGACGACGGGGGAGGCCATCCGCAGCTTCTTCAAGCGCTTCGCTTAGGTTAAGATAAAAGTGGCTTACGTCCCTGACTCGACAGTCATTGAGGCGTACAAGAGCGGGATCCTCCTAGGAGAACTCCACCGGAGGCTCTCCCAAAGCTGCCCCTCCTCCGCCGATGAGCTCTTCAACGTACTTGAGAAGTACGCTTGGGCGGAGGAGGATGACCTCTAGAAGAAGAACCAGGGGGCTCCCACCCCCGCCGACCGAGGAGCCAGGGACCCCCTCAAACGCCCTAAGCAAGGGGGTCGTAGCTAGCCACGACCTCGGGACCCCTTTGTCCTCGAGGGCGGAGGCGGCTCGCGCGACGCCTCCAGGGGCAACCGCCCCTTCCCCAAGCCGAAAGGCCGTGGGGGAGGACAGTCGTCCCGCGGTCGGGAAGGCCCTGCGATGGGAAACTAGGAAGGACTGTGGTGTACCTTCCACGGGTCTGATACCCATGCCACCCAGGAATGCCATCAACTGCTCCAACAATTTGCAGCATTCCTCGACCAGCATGGGCCTGGGGGGGACTCCGGCCTCCTTGCCCTCTCAGCCGGCCTTACCGGCCCTTCCTGCTCCCGCGGGGGGACAGTAGGGACGACACAGGAGGGGGAGCCCTCAGAAACTCTCCCCTTCCAGACCTCCCAGAGGCGTGTCAACGTCATCACGTGGGGGTCCGCTTCTGGGCGGGACTCTAAACGTCAGCGCAAGGAGTACGCACGCGAAGTGAAGGTGGTGGGGGTGCTGCATACGTCCCCACCACCTAAGTGGTCGGACGTCCCCCTCACCTTCACGGCAGAAGACGCGCATGGGGTTCGCTTCCCCCATGACGACACGCTCATCGTCTCTGCCACCATCTACAACTGTCATCTGGTCTGCATCCTCGTGGATGGTGGGAGCTCCGCCGACGTCCTCTACCTAAAGGCTTTTAAGGAGATGCAGGTGGATGAGAAGCTCTTGCAGCCCGCAGCAGGGCCCTTGCAGGGGTTCGTCCAGGGGAAGGCTATCCACCTCATGGGGAAGGTGGATCTCCCCATGACCTTCGGCACCCCGGACAATTACTGGACAGAGATGGTCCAGTTTGACGTGGTAGACCTCCCCTCTTCTTACAATGTGATCATGGGGAGGACCACAATCAACAGCTTGGGGCCGCGATCCACAAGAACTATCTCTGCGTAAAGACCCCCGGGCCTCATGGCGTGATCACCGCCCGGGGAGACCAAGACGTGGCCCGCGTTCTATACGAGCGCGCCGCCGCAATGATCGGGAGCGTCAACATCATCAAAACCACGGGGGGGAGGCGTCCCCCCAGAGTCAGACGCCGCCGTGATACCTTCTGGGAGGCCCCTTCCCAAGCCACGCACGGAAGGGGGCCTCCGGAAGATCCCACTGTCCCCAGACGATGGGGACAAAACCGTTAGGATCGGGGCGGATCTCCATGAAGAGCGCGTGGAGCAACTCGCGGCTTTCCTGCGCGAAAACTCCGTTTGCACGTGGAAGCCCTCCGACATGCGGGGCGTCTCCTGGGATGTCATCGAGCACAAGCTCACGGTGACCCCCAGTCACCCCCCGGTTAAGCAGAAGCTGAGGAAACTCTCCCTCGAACACCAAGAGGCGATCAAGGTAGAGATTGCCCGACTCCGAGAGCCAGGATTCATTCGGGATGTTTTGCACCCCGAGTGGCTTGCGAACCCCGTCCTCGTGAAAAATTCGAACGGCAAGTGGCGAATGTGCGTGGACTTCACCGACCTCAACCGCGCCTGCCCCAAGGACAACTTCCTGCTCCCGCGAATTGACCAGTTGGTCAACTCTACCGCTGGGTGCGAGTTGATGAGCTTCTTGGACGCGTACTTGGGCTATCACCAAGTCTGGATGGCGGAAGGGGACGAGGAAAAGACGAGTTTCATAACTCCCCTCGGAACCTTCTGCTATGTCCACATGCCCTTCGGGCTGAAGAACGCTGGAGCGACCTTCCAGTGGCTCATGATGCTGGTCTTCAAGGACCAAATTGGTCGCAACGTCGAAGTCTACGTCGACGACGCGGTCATCAAAAGTCCCCGCGCAACTGCTCACATCGACGATTTAGCGGAGACCTTCCGCAACCTCTGCGCGTATGGGTTGAAGCTCAATCCGGAGAAATGCGCCTTCGGCGTGCGCGGGGGGAAGCTCCTGGGCTTCCTTGTGTCCCAGCGGGGCATAGAGGCAAACCCCGAGAAGATCCGGGCGTTCCTGGACATGTCCCCGCCGCGCTCGGTCAAGGACGTTCAACGACTCCTTGGCTGCTTAGCCGCGCTGAGTCATTTCATCTCGCGGTCGAGGGAACGTGGCCTCCAATTCTTCAAAATCCTCTGGGGACTCGAGGGATTCCGTTGGACCTCCGAGGCCCAGGAGGCCTTCGACGGCCTGAAGAAATATCTCACGAGCCCCCCATGCTCGTGAGCCCATCTCCGGAAGAGCCCTTACTCCTTTACCTCGCCGCGACCCCAGTCGACGTAAGCGCGGTATTGGTAAAGGAGCAAGACGGGTAGCAGCGTCCCGTGTGCTACGTGAGTGAAGCCCTCCAAGGGGCTAAAACTTGGTACACAGAGATGGAGAAGATCTGCTACGCCCTCCTGATGGCGTCCCGGAAGCTTCGCCATTACTTCCTGGGGCACCCCATCACTGTCCCGTCATCCCTCCCGTTGGGGGAGGTGCTCCGAAACAAAGAAGCCACTGGCCAATAGGGAAGTGGGGGGCCAAGCTTGCCCCCTTTTCCCTTTCCCTCACGAGGTGCTCCGCCATCAAGTCACAGGTCCTCACTGACTTTGTGGCGGAATGGACTCCTACCTCCGGGCCCGAGGACGAAGTCCTCCCCGTGCTGCCTCGATGCAGCGACCATTGGACACTCATGTTTGATGGCTCCCTATGTCTCGCCGGGGCTGGTGCGGGAGTAGTCCTCCGGAGCCCCGAGGGGAGGGAACTCGAGTACGTGGCGCGGCTCGAGTTCCCCGCCACGAACAACGTCGCCGAATACGAGGGTTTGCTCCTCGGGTTGCGCCTTGCGCGCTCCTTGGGGATTCGACACCTCCAGTGAAAGGGGACTCCCAGGTCGTAGTTTGCCACATGGACAAGTCCTACTTGTGCCATGACGCAAACTTGAGCCTTTACTTGCATGAAGTGCGCAAGATGGAGAAGCACTTCGACGACCTAGAGGCCCGGCAAATCCCGCGAAAGGACAACGACCGGGCCGATGCCCTAGCCCGGGCAGCCAGCGCCCGGGAACCGCTCCCTGAAGGGCCTTCTTGGAGATTATTGCAAAGCCCTCGGTGACCTGCCCGGACGCGGGCGACGGGTCCTGCGTCTCGGAAGTCGCCGAAATCACCCGGGCTTCGTCTTGGATGGACCCCCTTGTCTCCTTCATCTAGGAGGAGGGGGACCCTATCAACGGGACTGAGGCTAAGCACCTCCGGGCCAAAGCTCGGGAATACCTCCTCTTGGAGGCGAAGCTCTACAAGCAGGGGGCTTCCGCACTGCTTCGTTGCCTTCCACGGCCGGAAGGGCTCCGGCTTCTCGAGGACATTCATACGGGAAGCTGCCAGGCTTTCTATTGGCCCACGGTGATTCGTGACACCCGAGATCTTGTCTCCGCGTGCGAGGCCAGTCAGAAGATGGCCAAGTGTTCAAACCTCCCCCCCGTAGCACTGTAGACTATCCCCATCACTTCGCCCTTCGCGCGCTGGGGGATGGACCTCCTGGGCCACTTCCCCTTAGCGCCCGGGGGCTACAAGTATGCGGTGGTCGCGGTCGACTACTTTACTAAGTGCGTAGAGGCTGAACCTTTGGCCAGCATCACGTCCCGGGCAGTACAGCGGTTTTTCTGGAAAAATACAGTGTGTCATTTTGGTGTCCCCCGAGAGATCACTGTCGATAACGGGACCCAATTCGACTCGGCATATTTCCGGGAATTCTGCGAAGGTTTGGGGCTCACCATCTGTCGTGGTATTAAGAATACCCCGGCAGGTTTTGAAGACGATCCTAGCGGAGATCACGCAGCGCGGGTTGACTGGGTGACCGGTCCTCCCCCGCCGGACAAACACAAGAATTGACACGTGGATTTATACAGGTTCGGGTCCCGGTGGGGGCCCTAGTCCTGTCGACGCGCTCCCGACCGGAGTCGGTTGGGGAGGCTCTCTCCGGGGGAGAGGCTTCCGGAGCACGTCTGTGAGATTAGCTATTCCAAACAATAATGAACTCTCCTTACAACAGAGGGGTACAAGGGCTATTTATAGCTCCCAAAAAGAAACGAAAAGCCTAAACTACCCCGGAAGCCACCGTCGGATCGAAGGGTAGGACCGTCCTTCTTCCGGTCAAACGTCTTGGATGCTTGACAGGTGGTCGCTGATTCCCGAGGCGTCCCTCGCGTGACCTGCACGTGATAAACAAACATGGATTTTACCTTTTAGGAGGGCGGTGACGTCTGGGACCCCTTCCGGAGAGCAGGGTCCCGGGAGCCCAAAAGGCGGCGCCCGGGGCAGGCACCGGAGGCCACTGTCCCCGGGCACATGGCGGCGCCCGGGACATGCCCGGGGGGCACGGTCCCGGGGGCCAAATGGCGGCGCCCGGGGCAGGCACCGGGGGCCACTGTCCCCGGGCACATGGCGGCGCCCGGGACATGCCCGGGGGGCACGGTCCCGGGGGCCAAATGGCGGCGCCCGGGGCAGGCACCGGGGGCCACTGTCCCCGGGCAGATGGCGGCGCCCGGGACATGCCCGGGGGGCACGGTCCCGGAGGGCCAAATGGCGGCGCCCGGGGCAGGCACCGGGGGCCACTGTCCCCGGGCACATGGCGGCGCCCGGGACATGCCCGGGGGGCACGGTCCCGAGGGCCACTGTCCCCGGGCAGATGGCGGCGCCCGGGACATGCCCGGGGGGCACGGTCCCGGAGGGCCAAATGGCGGCGCCCGGGGCAGGCACCGGGGGCCACTGTCCCCGGGCACATGGCGGCGCCCGGGACATGCCCGGGGGGCACGGCCCCGGGGGCCAAATGGCGGCGCCCGGGGCAGGCACCGGCGGCCACTGTCCCCGGGCAGGCACCGGGGGCCACTGTCCCCGGGCAGATGGCGGCGCCCGGGACATGCCCGGGGGGCACGGTCCCGGAGGGCCAAATGGCGGCGCCCGGGGCAGGCACCGGGGACCACTGTCCCCGGGCACATGGCGGCGCCCGGGACATGCCCGGGGGGCACGGTCCCGGGGGCCACTGTCCCCGGGCAGATGGCGGCGCCCGGGACATGCCCAGGGGGCACGGTCCCAGAGGGCCAAATGGCGGCGCCCGGGGCAGGCACCGGGGGCCGCTGTCCCCGGGCAGATGGCGGCGCCTGGGACATGCCCGGGGGGCACGGTCCCGGTAGCCTAAAAGGCGGCGCCCGGGGCAGGCACCGGCGGCCACTGTCCCCGGGCACATGGCGGCGCCCGGGACATGCCCGGGGGGCACGGTCCCAGGGGCCAAATGGCGGCGCCCGGGACATGCCCCGGAGGCACGGTCCCGGGAGCCTAAAAGGCGGCGCCCGGGGCAGGCACCTGAGGCCACTGTCGTCGGGCAATCATGAGCTTACCTGGACTTGAACGCGTGGAGATTTCCCCCAACAGCAGCCCCCCATGCCCTCCGGGGACGAAGCTTGAGCCCCCGGAGGGAATGGTTACGGTACCGGGAAAATCTCCGGATGAAAATCGCCGGAGCCCCGGCGACGCTTCGGTTTCTGTGCCGGGCGGTTTATGGCCGCGCCGTTTTCGCAATAAATGCACGCGCGGTTCGAACCAGCGTCTCGATTTACGCGCCTGTCCCTTCGTTTCCCGCGCACGGTTTGAATTTCAGTGGTCCAGATTGCCCCGAGGGGGCCACGTGGCGCGCATCTAGATCTCGGCCAGCCTCTATAAATAGGGCCTTAGGGGGGCCCCGGAAGCTCATTCCAAATCTTCAACTCCAGCTTCAGCTCTCCCGGTAGCGCTCTTTCGGTAGCTTCTCCGGTAGCCTTTTCCGGTAGCGAGCGTCCGGGAGTTGTTGACTTAGCCACCTGAAAACATAGCCACCGAAAAACAAAGAACTCACCTAATGGCGCCCAAGGGTCGAGCGATGTAACATCCTGAGTTTTGGGGTGAAAAGTTTCTTTCTTAAAAGTCCTGCATGCATGTATCCCTGTAGTAGTAGCCAGATCAGTTGAACTCTAATCTCCCCCAAACCCTAAAAATCTCCAAATCTATTCTCTAGATCCAGATCAAGATCTGACCATCCAGATTTAACCTACCAGTTACCCTGAAGATAAAAGTCTTCAGGAGCCAGATCAAATTCTGACCCTAACTCTCAGTATCTAAGTCTCTTTCTGTTTTCGAAAACAGGAAATTCAGATTTACCCTAAGTACCCCAGTTTTCAGATGATTGAATTATTTTGATTTAACCCTATTCGGACTCAAGCAACCCTTGGAATATGTTCCTAGGTATACCCTCAACTTACTCCAAAAAGTTGGGAACCAGATTGTTTCATCTAAACACTTTTCGCGGTTTAGTCCAAATTTTACTGCGAATAAGCCCTTTTCTGTTTACCTGGAAGCCTGAAAAGGCTAAAATCCACGAATCAATCCCAACTCCAGAATTTCTTGAGGAAACACCTTCCAAATATTATTTGATACAGATCTCCCCTTTGATCAGACTTCAAAATCTCACCCCAATTACCAGAATTCGAGATCGACAAAATCCAGATCTGTTTTACCCTAATTTTACCCTATTTTCGAAAATAGGTGAAATCCCCCAAATCTTATCAAATTTTCCCTAAACTTGAGCTGGATGAGTACTAATAGAAATGTTATACTCAGCCATGAAATCAAATCTCAAATTAACCACCTCTAAGACAGAAATTACAAATCAGTCCAGATTTCAAATAAGAATCATTGCATTTTGGTCCCTGGTTCGACCAGAGGCACTGTACACGACCAGCAGCCGTGCACGACCGCGACCACCGCGCTGCCACGCCAGGAACTTCGTCGCCGGTGAAGTCCCGTGGTCGCCACCCTTGCCACTGCGTTCCTGCCACGCGTGCGCACGCCGTTCGCCACCGTGGAGCCACCACGGCCGCACCAGCATCGCCGATTTTGCCCGCGCGCGCACGCCATTGCTGCAGCCACTGCAGAAGCTTTGCGCCACGTCGCGCGCATGCCTTGGGGGTGCATCACTTCGCCTTCACCTCCACCAGAGCAGCAGCGCAGCTGACACGACCGGTGAAGACGTCGCTTCGCCGCCTGTCATCGCCGCCAGTCACTTCCCAGTCGATTCAAGCCGGCTTCAACTCCCCGTGCGATTGTAGACGTTGGGAGCCCCCGCAGCCTCGCCTATTTAAACCCCATGGACTAGCAACCATCTTACACACCTGCACACCAGCAATCAGTCAAACTCGCTGTGTCTTCTTCTTCCCCGGCGAGCAGCGAAGGAGGAGCACGGTGCCAAGCTTCTCCACTGTTTCATTCTCCAATCCAACACCCCCAGTGAGCTTCTCTCATCCCCCTCATGCTTCTCGAGCTTGGAATTTAGTCTAAATACCCTCAGTCGCCGGCAATTTCAGTTTTTCTCCAGTAGCTCCGGCGAGCAATTAATTTCATTCCTGAATGAATTGATCTTTGAACTAGTAATCAAATATGCTCAGTAGACCTTGCTTAACATCCCTAAGCAACCAAAATCGACAGATTTGCTAAAATGTGAAAAACCCCAAATTGGAACTTTGCTTGTGAACTGAGCTTGCTGTTCAAGCTTTTCTGGTGCATTTCTAGTTAATCTAACTTCACCAGTAGCTTACTTATGCCCCAGAGACCCTCCTCAAGCAAGGAATTAAGTTTATTTGCCCTAGATCAAAAATGCCCAAATCAGGTTTGAGTTAATCTTTTCTCCGGCCAATATTCCCTAAATCCAGCCAATCCAGCCATAGAAACCTTGCCATCTAGATGTTTTGGACCATTTTGAGCAACTTTGTCTTCTACCACGACCCCTAATTCGGCCTAGAACAGGAGTTATGGCTATGCCCTAGTTGCTGCACTGTTTGTGCTGCAGGTACTCCAGGCCAGTCAACTTCTTCGCTGGTTTTCATCATTTTCCAGCCATTTTCAGCCTTGGATCCTGTTGAATGAATTGTTCCTGTTATCAATGCCTACCTCCCAGACAAAGTGGTGCATCATTTGGAGCTCTAGATCAAAAGATATGGCAAGCCCTAGTTTCTGGCCATGTCAAGATCAATGCCAGAGCATGTCAGCCAGTGGCATTAGCTCTTTTCACCTCTTTTCAGTTGTGCAAACTGGAAATAACCTTGTCCCTTAGACTTGTGGAGTTGTGCTCTACATTTTATTCTACTGCCACAAGTTGAGATAACCCCTCTATCATCCATCGACCCTATGTCGATGCCTTGAACCGAATGTCGACCTAAAGACGTTCGCTGTTTTTGAGCGAACCAGTCGCAACCTTGATACCATTCTGATATTTTGAGACATTTGGAACCTTGTAAACCTTCAACAACTAACCTAATCCTAATCAACTTCTAACCTAATCATTTCAGAATCATCAAGACTTCATCTTTGCATTATTGCATATAGCATAATAATGTATTGAAAAGATTGTGATTATTGGTTATTTGTTTGATTGGAGAGCAGATCAAGAGCCCCAGTTCGAGGACTTCACTGTTGACCCGACATCAGCTGCTGTATTTTACGACGCGGAAGGCAAGTCATATTCTTGGTCACCTCGAACCTATATTTTAAGAGTTGCTATAACATAACCTTGAATATAGATAATATTGCATGAGAAAGATTGGAAATGGTTGATTTATGAATTGGCAGTACTGGACTGGTTATCTGTGAAATGTGAAATAAACAAGTTTGAGCCATGAACTATTATATATATTTATATACTTATATTCATGAAATAAAACCCCTAGCCGTGACCAGGAAATGGTATGGAATGGTGGTAGCACTGGAGGTGCTAGACTGCAAAGGATGTGCAGGCACTGGAGGTGCAGGGTTGTGGATGGTCTGGTCACTGGCATATAAGGACTAGAACCTTGTGTTGTGCGTCTAGTGGCATGAACAAACGTACTAACCGCAAGCCTGGTATGGGACAGGCCTGGACAAGTACTTATGTGAATCGTACATGAAACCCCTGCATGAGATGGAAAGTAATACACTAAACTCACGGGGTTCAGCTCCTCCACGTATCACTGAATGTGATTTGATCAAGCACGTTGACACAGTAATGGGAAGAGGCTTCTGGGTGGGGGTATAGCCCGCCACAACTGCGGTTTGTGTGAAGAAAACTGCAGGGTCAGGGGTGAATTGTAAGTGAAACATAACAAAAGTTCCTGTTATTTCCACCTTGCCGCTCACAGTATGAAGTGAGTCAGGGGTCTAATCATTCTGATAGGATGGGCTTGAAAGTGGAATAACTTGCGGGTAAATTGGTACCTCTCTGCAGAGTTAGAAATGTATTCGAATACTTCGTGCTCCCGAGTTTTAGGAGTCTGCTGCGGTGGATTAAATCCACGGGGTGTGACACAAGTATTATTTTCTAAATAAGATATATTAAATCAAGATTACCCAAATGACATGTGTTGTCATGATAAGGAGTGCTGCCGTGGGCGGTCATGTGTTGACGTGTCGCGGTAGTGCTATAATTTAGTGAACATGAATGACGATATTATATTATAGAAAGGTGCTGCCATGAGTTGAGCCAGGAAAGAGAAAGATTATTTTACAAATATCCATAATTCTTGACTAGTCTAGGTTCATATCATCTCTACTATATGTATCTACTCTTACCTATGACTTGCTGAGTACGAAAGTGCTCACTCTTGCAACTTACAATTCAGTAGATGGAGCGTTCTACAACCAAGACGAAAGCATGGAGTACTTCGTGGATCCAGAAGGAGGAGCGTCAGTCCCGTCGTTTCCCTGATGTGTGTTGTTCTGCCGTCCACTTCTCTTTGTGGGTGGGTCACCTACCTTCTGCTGTGTAGATGTTATTTTGCTAAACCTGTATGCCGCGAAGGCATTGTAACCTCCTTATGTAATATTAAGGCCAGCAGGCCACACTGCTTAAATATTTTGTAAGTGACTCTGTTGCAATGTGATATACTCCTATGCTTGACTTATCCTGGGAAGTCAAGGGTATGTGTATGCTATGCATATATGGGACTAGCTGCAGCGAGCTAGGTCTCTACAGGAGTAGTCGTTGTCCCAGTTTCGGGGCGCGACAAGCGAAGACCACGGAGGTGCCCCCGGAGGAAATCCCCGTGGATTTCCTCTGGGCCTCCGAGTTCTCGGCCTCGGACGCAGAGTCCCTCGTCAAGAAGGGCGTCGTCGAAGAGGGGGACATCCGGGTCCCCCTAAAGAAGGACGGAGCCCCCCGCCCCAGGCCCGGAGAGGTTGTGGCCTTTGAGGCCTTCCTTGAGGCAGGGCTCCGGCTCCCGGTGCAGCCGATGCTCCGGGAGTTCCTAAAGGAGTACGGGGTGGCGCTCAACCACCTCACCCCGAACGCGCTCGTCCGTATGGGCCTTTTTATATGGCTCTACGAGACAGCGACCGGGCGGGAGCCCACCCTCCGCGCCTTCCGGTACTTCTATGAACCGGCGGCGCGGAGTTCCCACCTGGTGAAGGGAGGACCGAAGTCCCCCTTCGGCTCGGTGATGGTCCAAATGCTGCCCTCCCGGGTGGCGGACTACCCGGCGGCGGCCTCCCGGGACCACTGGGGGGACTGGCTCCGGAGGTGGTTCTACCTCCGGGTCCGGGACGAGGCGGTGGTCTACGCCCCGGAGCCTCCCACCTACAGCCGATCATCCGCACCGAAGCCGCCGGTGTGGATGGACGAGGAGTTCGAGCTCCTCGGGAAGGTGGTGTTGGCGAAGAAGGCCCGCTCGATGCGGGACGCCGCGGAGGAGCTGGCGCTCCTGCGGCTTTCCCCCTTCTCACGCGGGGGAAGGGGGATCGGCATGGGCCCGGAGCAGCGGCCTCCGGTCAAGCCGGTGACGCGGCGTAAGTCCCCTGCATTTTTGTACTTGCAGTTTTTTATGAGAAATTGACTAACTTTTTACCTCTTGCAGTGCGCCCGTACCCGGCGGCGAGGGACAAGGCGGAGCACCTCCTGGGGAGGTACTTCGCCGACGAACACGAGCGCATCGTGCGCCTCATGGGGGAGGGGCCTCCCCGGAACTTGGTGGCCGAGGCCTACGGGCTCAGGCTTCCGGAGAGGAAGCCCCTTCCCACCCCCGGGTCTCATAAACGGGGGAAGGACGCGGCCGGGGGCTCGGAGCCCAAAAAGCCCCGGGTTCAAAAGACCCCAGCTCCGGCGACGGCGCCGGTGACGACGCCGGTGAGGGCCCGGGACGCGGCTCCCGGAGCCGAACATGCCCAGGCGGCGCCCCGGGCAGAGGCGACGCCTCCGCCCCCGGAGGCCCCCGTCGAGGCCCGGGGGAAGGAGGTTGTTGTCGATGGGGCGGGGTCCGATTCGGCGGACTACGCCCCGTCGCCAGTTCGCGTGACGCTCCTCTCGCCTCTCCCGGCGGCATTGGCGCCGGAGAGGCTAGAGGTGAGGTTTTCAGGGGCGGCACCCCCGCGCCTCTGGCCGGTTGATGAGGAGGGGGGGAGCCCCTCAGTCTTCGAGGTCCCCCCGGCCTGGGGCGGGGAAAGGCCCGATGATCCCTCCCCGGGCGGAGATCCCCGCCCAATCTTCGTCTTCGTCTTCGGAGGAAACTTCGTCGACGAAGACGCCGGCGACGCCGGCCGTGCTCCCGGATTCAGAGGTCTGGGGGCCCTCTCCCGGCCGCGACAGGAGGGCCGGGCAAGACACCTCCCTACTTCCCGCGGGGGAGGTGGCCCGCTACGCGGAGGGCCTGCACAACCGGAAGGTGCAGGCCTTCGTAGCAGGAGGAACGCTCCACGAGCGTTTCGAGGGGCTCGAGTCCCTCGGAGCCCAGGTAACTGAAGCTCCCAGCACTTTGGCTTTTTTCCTACACTTAAGATTTTTCTAACTCTATGCATTTTGCAGGTAGCGACTGTTACCTGGGGCCTTGAGCAGCGGGTCACCCGGCAGCTCAAGGAGGCGGAGAGCCGGGCCGCGGCCTGCGTCGAGCAGCGGGAGGCGGCCCTCCGGGAGCGGGACGAAGCTCTTGATGAGCTGTCTAGGGCCCGGGCGCAGGTGCACCTTTCGGAGGGCGCCTACATTCGCCTCCGAGAGGAGGCCAAGGTGCGGGAGAAGGCGCTCCGGGAGCTCGAGAGCTCCAGCGTCCGGGCGCTGTCGGACGCAGGCCGCTCCGTCCGCTCGGCCTTGGAAAGCCTTGGCGTTAGCCTGGGCTCCGGGAGCGGCCCGGAGGCGTCCCCGGCGACCCTCGCGGAGGCTGTGCGTTTTCTTAACGCACAAGTCTCCGCCATCCCGGAGGCTGCGGACGTCCAGGCACGGGGCCGGGCGATCCCCGTCATCGCGGCCGCCGCGGGGCTCGTTGACTACCGTGGGGTCGGCGCCCGGGCGATCGGGGGGCGCATCCCCCGGGGCTTCCCGGAGGCCTTCGAGCCAACTCGCCGGGAGGTGGAGCTGTTGGCGGAGGGGTTCTACGACCGGATCATCCGGACGTGGTTCCCAACACCGGCGCCTCCGGCCGCGGATGTCCTGCCTCGGCCACGGAGGAAGCTCCCCGGGGGGAGGACCCCAATGCCAAAGTATGAGCCTCCCCCGGGTCTTTAGCTAGGACCCTTTTTATTTTGTTAGACATTTTGATTCCGGTAGCTTCTTAGGAGAAGCCCCGGGCACTTGTACAAAAACATTTTGCAATGAAATATATTAGAAATTTTTCTAAGTCTTTGTAATGAAATGTTACCAGGGTTCCCGGGGGGTTGCTCCCGAGCAACGGTCCGGGAGAGGCTCTCCGGGGGACGCCCAAGCGGCTTTGATTTTGCTGAGCCTTGTCTCCGGGAGGCGCGACGACGGTACTGTCCGGGAGCCTGTCCGGTTGAGGTGCCGCCCGGAATGGCACTTGGATAATTTTGACAACAGCCGTGCTGAATTAACTCCCCCGCGCCCGAAGGCCCAGATGATACCTCCTCTCCGGATACTTCCGCCGGCTGGGTACGAGTTTTGGCCCGAGGACGTACTTCGGGACTCTCAGCGTCGCGTCCGGGCGCTGTACCGGGACTTGGCCCGGGAGCTGAGGGAGCGCCTCCGGGAGCTTTAGGCGTAGGGGCCTTAGGCTCGTAGAAAATCCCCCGGGTTAGGACCCGGGTTGTATCATTTCCGAAACCCACCGGAGGGGGAAGATGTCCTCCGGGTTTACTGATCAATAAAGCACGTTGTTGTTGTTTCCTTTTATTGCGCCTCTTTATTTTCTTCTTGGATGGTCTGGATGACTCATCTTAACAAGGACGAGCTAAGTTTCTTCGTGGGTGACCCGGGGGCCCCTTGTCCCCCCCCGCCCACAGCGGGCCGGAGGAAGCCTCCGCGCGCTGTGGGGGTAACAGGGTCCCCGGAGGGAGCATAACCTGTAGAAATATTTTCCAAGTTAGAAAATTGTAAACACAGGATTTCCGAGGGAGGGACCTTCCGGGGTGCCCGGGGGCACCGGGAGAGGTTCATCCGGCCGCCAAGAGAGCGGGGAACCGGGAACAAGGCGCGGAAGGGGCTCATGAAAAGCCAATAAGACCTCCGGAGGGGAGCTTCCCGGGAGGGTTCGTCCAGTCGCCGTGAGAACGGGGAACCGGGAATAATGTTTCCGGGGGAAAATATATCTGAGAAACCCATATCTTCGTAAAGCAGTTGTCCGGTCGCCGTGAGAACGGGGAGCCGGGAATAACGTCGACTCCCGGAGGAGGAAGATAGAGCCAATCAAGCCGCAAGGGGCTGATCTTCCGGTCGCCGTGAGAACGGGGAGCCGGGAATATCGTCGACTCCCGGAGGAGGAAGATAGATCCAATCAAGCCGCAAGGGGCTGATCTTCCGGTCGCCGTGAGAACGGGGAGCCGGGAATATCGTCGACTCCCGGAGGAGGAAGATAGATCCAATCAAGCCGCAAGGGGCTGATCTTCCGGTCGCCGTGAGAACGGGGAGCCGGGAATATCGTCGACTCCCGGAGGAGGAAGATAGATCCAATCAGCCATTAGACGTCCCGCTGAGGAGAGCGTCTACTCCCGGAGGAGGAAGATAGATCCAATCAGCCATTAGACGTCCCGCTGAGGAGAGCGTCTACTCCCGGAGGAGGAAGTGCCCGAAGACGGGTCTTGAGTGTTTGGGCAGGGGACTAGTCTCCCAAAGTGACTCGTTACCGCTGCCGCTGGGGACTGGGTTGCCGCTTACACCCTCAGTCCACGAGGGCTGATCGTAAGCCGCCCTACGGGAGTGCAGGCTCTGTTGTAGGGACTTGTTGGGGCTGGCCCACTTCCTCGCGGGGAGGGCATCCTCACAAGGAGGGCTTCCTCGCGGGGAGGGCATCGCCGCTAGGGGCGGTAACGAGAAAGACCTGCAATGAGACAGTTGAAGAACAAAGGCTATGCATTTATTAACAAAATATACAAAGCCCCCCCCTGCGAAACCGCGAAGGGGGGGAAGGAAGCTACATTGTCCACGGTGGACAGGCCCGCAAGGCTAGACGTAGAACTTGCGAAGTAAACGCAAGTTCCAGGTGTGCTTCAGCTCCTGCTCTTCAAGGTTGGAGAGCTTGTAGGCCCCCGAGCCTAGGACAGCGGAGATCCTGTAGGGGCCCTCCCACTTGGGGTAGAGCTTACCCTGGGCTTGGGGGTCTGTGACGCGCTTGAGGACAAGGTCCCCAAGGCGGAAAGCTCTCTCGCGCACGCGCTGGTTGTATGCGCACGACATCTCGCGCTCGTAGATAGCGTGGCGGAGGAGCGCTCGGTCGCGTTCCTCCTCCACGAGGTCGATTTCCAGCCGCCGGTTGTCTTCGTTGGCCCGGTAGGCTGCGGTCGTGGCTCCGTTCAGGAGCTCGACCCGCAGCGATCGGAAGCTGATCTCCGGGGGGAGGACTGCCTCCGCCCCGTAGACTAGGGAGAAGGGAGCACGCCCTGTGGCCCGGGACGTGGTCGTGCGCATCGAGCAGAGGATGCTAGGGAGCTCCTCTGCCCACGCGCCCCGCTTGGAAGCGGTTTGTTCGAGTCTCCGGCGTAACCCCTGTAGGATTACGCCGTTGACTCTCTCGACGGCCCCGTTGCTTTGAGGATGGGCCACTGAGGCGAAGTGGATGACGACCCCCAGGCCTCGCAGAATTCCCGGAAATGAGCCGAGTCGAATTGGGTCCCGTTGTCCACGGTAATTTCCCGGGGGACACCAAAACGACAAACGACGTTTTTCCAGAAAAACCGCTGAACGGCCCGGGAGGTGATGCTAGCCAAGGGCTCCGCCTCAACCCACTTTGTAAAGTAGTCGACCGCAACTACCGCATACTTGTATCCTCCGGGCGCTGGGGGGAAAGGCCCTAAGAGGTCCATCCCCCAGTGCACGAAGGGCCAAGTGATGGGGATAGTTCACAGCGCTACAGGGGGGAGATTCGAGCCCTTGGCCATCTTCTGGCATGCATCGCACGCGGAGACAAGGTCTCGCGCGTTGCGCATGACTGTAGGCCAGTAAAAACCCTGCCGAAGGGCCTTGGCGGCGATGGCACGCGGGGCTAGGTGAGAACCACAGCTCCCCGCGTGAATGTCTTCCAGGAGTTGAAGTCCCTCCGACCGGGGGAGGCAGCGCAGGAGGGCTGAAGCCCCCCGCTTGTAGAGCCTTCCCTCCAGCAAGAGATATGCCCGGGCTTTGGCCCGGAGGCGTTTAACCTCGGTCTCGCCGGGAGGGTCCCCCTCCCCCTTAATGAAGGAGATGAGGGGATCCATCCATGACGACGGCCGGACGATCTCGGCGACCTCCGGGACCGGAGGCTCGGGGCCTGCGTCCGGGGAGGCCACCGAGGGCTTCGTGATTGTTTCCAAGAAGGCCCCTTTGGGGAGTGTTTCCCGGGCGCTTGCCGCCCGGGCCAAAGCATCAGCCCGGTCATTCTCCCTTCGCCGGATATGCCGGGCCTCAAGGCCGTCGAAGTGTTTCTCCATCTTTCGTACTTCCTGCAAGTAAAGACTTAAATTTGCGTCATGGCACAGGTAAGATTTGTCCATTTGGCAGACAACGAGCTGAGAGTCTCCCTTCACTAGTAGGCGCCGGATCCCCAGGGAGCGCGCGAGGCGCATCCCGAGGAGCAGAGCCTCGTATTCGGCGACGTTGTTGGTTGCGGGGAACTCGAGCCGCGCGGCGTACTCGAGCTCCTTCCCCTCGGGGCTCCGGAGGACTACCCCCGCACCAGCCCCAGCGAGACACAGCGACCCATCAAACAGCAGGGTCCAATGGTCACTGCGTCGGGGCGGCACAGGGAGATCTTCGTCCCCGGACCCAGAGGCGGGAGTCCATTCTACGACGAAGTCGGCGAGGACCTGCGACTTGATCGCGGAGCGGCCGGTAAGGGACAGGGAGAAGGGGGCAAGCTCGGCCCCCCACTTCCCAATCCGGCCGGTGGCTTCTTTATTCCGCAGTACCTCCCCTAGGGGGAGGGACGACGGAACGGTGATGGGGTGCCCCAGGAAGTAGTGCCGGAACTTCCGGGACGCCATGAGGAGAGCATAGCAGATCTTCTCCATCTCCGTGTACCGAGTCTTGGCCCCTTGGAGGGCTTCACTGACGTAGTACACGGGACGTTGCTGCCCCCCTTGCTCCTTCACCAAAACCGCGCTGACGGCGACGGGGGTCGCGGCGAGGTAGAGGAGTAAGGGCTCTTCCGGAGACGGGCTCACGAGCATTGGAGGGCTCGAGAGGTACTTCTTGAGGTCGTTGAAGGCTTCCTGGGCCTCGGGGGTCCAGCGGAACCCCTCGAGCCCTCGGAGGATCTTGAAGAACTGGAGGCCCCGTTCCCCCGAACGGGAGACGAAGCGGCTGAGCGCGGCAAGGCGGCCGGAGAGCCGCTGGACATCTTTGACGGAGCGCGGCGGGGGCATGTCTAGGAAGGCCCAGATCTTCTCGGGGTTTGCCTCAATGCCCCGCTGGGACACGAGGAAACCCAGGAGCTTCCCCCCGCGCACCCCGAAGGCGCACTTCTCCGGGTTGAGCTTGAGCCCGAACACGCGGAGGTTGCGGAAGGTCTCTGCGAGGTCGTCGATGTGGGAGGTTGCACGGGGGCTCTTGACGACCGCGTCGTCTACGTAGACTTCGACGTTGCGGCCGACTTGATCTTTGAAGACCAGCGTCATCAGGCGCTGGAAGGTGGCTCCTGCATTTTTGAGCCCGAAGGGCATGTGGCGGTAGCAGAAGGTTCCGAGGGGAGTTATGAAACTCATCTTTTCCTCGTCCCCCTCCGCCATCCGGACTTGATGGTATCCCGAGTAGGCGTCTAGGAAGCTCATCAGCTCGCACCCCACGGTGGAGTCAACGAGCTGGTCGATCCGCGGGAGCGGGAAGTTGTCTTTGGGGCAGGCGCGGTTAAGGTCGGTGAAGTCCACGCACATGCGCCACTTGCCACTTGATTTCTTGACGAGGACGGGGTTTGCGAGCCACTCGGGGTGCAACACTTCCCGGATGAACCCCGCCTCTCGGAGCCGGGCTATCTCTGTCTTGATAGCTTCTTGACGTTCGAGGGAGAGCTTCCTCAACTTCTGCTTGATAGGGGGGTGACCGGGGGTTACCGCGAGCTTGTGTTCAATAACCCCCCGGGCGACGCCCCGCATGTCCGAAGGCTTCCACGCAAAAACATCGGAGTTTTCGCGTAGAAAGGCTGCGAGTCGCGCTGCATGGTCTTGGGGGAGCTCTGCCCCGATTTGGACAGTTTTGTCCCCGCTGCCCGGGGACAGCGGGACCTTCTGGAGGCCCCCTTCCGGACGCGGCTTGAGGAGGGGCCTCCCAGGGGATGGCGCGGCGACATCTACGTCCGGGGGGGGAGCCTCCCCCCCGGGGGTCTTGATCAGGTTGACGCTTCCTATTGTGGCAGCAGCTCGCTCGTATAGAGCACGGGCCATGTCTTGATCTCCCCGGACGTTGATCACGCCATGCGGCCCGGGGATCTTCATGCACAGGTAGTTTTGGTGGGTGGCAGCCCCCAGCCGATTAATCGTAGTCCTCCCCATAATCACATTGTAGGAGGAGGGGAGGTCCACTACGTCGAAGCGGACTAGCTCGGTCCGGTAGTTCTCCGGGGTGCCGAAGGTGATCGGGAGATCTACCTTGCCCACGGGGTGGATCACCTTCCCCGGGACAAACCCTTGCAGAGGCCCTGCCGCTGGTTGCAGGAGCTTCTCATCCACCTGCATTTCCTTGAAGGTTTTGAGGAACAGGACGTCGGCGGAGCTTCCGCCATCCACGAGGATGCGGGCTAAGTGGCAGTTGTAGATTGTCGCGGAGACAATAAGCGCGTCGTCATGGGGGAAGCGAACCCCTCGCGCGTCTTCCGCCGTAAAGGTGAGGGGGACGTCCGACCACTTGGGCGGCACGGACGCGTGTAGCACTCCCACTACCTTAACTTCTCGCGCGTACTCCTTGCGCTGGCGCTTGGAGTCCCGCCCGGAGGCGGAGCCCCCTACGATGACGTTGATGCGGCGCTGAGAAGTTTGGAAGGGGAGAGCGTCTGAAGGCTCCCCCTCCTGCACTTGCTGCCCCCCCGCGGGAGCGGGAAGGGCCGGAACAGCTGGCCGAGGGGGCAAGGAGGCCGGAGTCCCCCCCCCTGCCCGCGCTGGTCGAGGAACGCCGCGAAGTGCTGCAGCAGCTGGTGGCAATCTCGGGTGGCGTGGGTACTGGACCCGTGGAAGCTGCACCACGGTCCTTCCCGGCTTCTCCCCGTGGGGCCTTCGCGGCCGCGCGAAGACTGTCCTCCCCCATGGCCTCTCGGCTTGGGAAAGGGGCGGTTGCCCTTTGGGGGGTCGCGCGAGCCGCCTCCGCCCTTGAGGACAAAAGTGTCCCGAGGCCGTGGTTCGCTACGGCCCCCCTGCCTGGGGCGTCTGGGGGGATCCCGAGCCCCCCGCTCGGCGGGGGCAGGAGCCCCCTGGGTCTTCTTCCAGATATCGTCTTCCTCCGCGTGAGCGTACTTTTCGAGTACGTTGAAGAGCTCGTCGGTGGAAGAGGGGCAGCTCCGGGAGAGCCTTCGGTGGAGCTCCCCCGGGAGGATGCCGCTTTTGCAGGCTTCGATGACCGTAGAGTCCGGGACGTGGGCCACTTTGCTTTTCACCTGGGCAAAGCACTTGAAGAAGCTTCTGATGGTCTCCCCAGTCCTTTGCCGGACAGTATACAGCTGCGAGGAGTCCAGGGGACGCACGTAGTTCCCCTGGAAGTTGGCGCAGAACTCCCGCTTGAGCTGCGAGAAAGACTTGATGGAGCCCGCCTTCAGATTGTAAAACCAGGAGCGGGCAATGCCGGTGAGGTAGAGGGGGAAGACGTTGCATTGGACACTCTCGTCCCCCCCCGCCGCGGAGATGGCTGTGGAGTAGATCTGCACGAACTCGTAGGGGTCCGCTTCGCCATTATAATGCTCGATGTGCGGGGGACGGTAGGGCCGCGGCCATCGGATGCTGCGGAGTCTTCGACATAGAGGCTGGTTCGCCCCCTGCACTTCCCGGGGGGAGCCCCAGTCACTGTCTTCTTTAACGGGGGACGCCCCCTCGTTATCCGAGTCAGGTAGCGGCCCAAGAGGGCCGCCAGAGTGGTGGTGACGACGCTTCTCTTCCGGGCTGGGACTGATTTCCCGGACGTCCGGGCTCCCCTCCGGGGAGGATGGTTCTTCGGCGGGTCTCTTCCCCCGACCGGTGCGAGAGCGAGGCTCCCTGCGACAACGACCGGGGGGAAGCTCTTCCCCGCTACTGGGAGAATGCATTCGCTCAACCTCCCCCCGGGAGAAGCGGACCTGCTTCGCCGGGGGAGGGAGCTCCTGCACTGTAGCAGCCGGCCCGGAAGCTACCGGGGCCTGGTGAGGGGAGCCCCCCGTTGCGGCCCCCGGGACCGGAAAGGGGGGAGCCCCTGCACCATCCGGAACCGGGGAGGGGGCGCCCGGGGCGGCGTCAGGGTCCGAAGAGGGGGCCCCTGTGGCAACGACCGGGGCCGGAAAGGGGGAAGCCCCTGCGACATCCGGAACCGGTGGGGGGTGAGCCCCCTCGGCGACGTCCGGGGTTAGGGAGCCAATGCGGGGGGAAGTTCGCTGAGGCACGGGAGCTGCTCTGTCGACCGGTCCCGGTGCGGTAAACGCAACGCGAGGGGCGGGACTGGCTCCCGGCGTAGGAATAACCCCCGGCATGAAATGACCCCCCAGCCCCGGAAGCGGGCCGGGGACGGGGTACCCCCCTGGTGCCACGAAGGGCCCGGGCATGAAAAAGCCTCCCGGCACCGGGACAGGCCCGGGTGCCGAGAAGTGTCCGGAAGTATATCCCGCGGGGGGAGGGAACCCCCCAGCGGGATCATACGGGGTAGATAGCCCCCCCGACGCCGGAGGGGCCGCTGGGTATCCCATGAACGGGGGCATGATCCCCGGATACGGGTGCGGCGAAAATGTGGGGGCCGAAGGCCGCGCCAACACACTAAGGAGCTCGTCCATAGAGCGCTGGGCGCGGAGCTGGCCCTCTACGAGAGCCTCCAGCAGGGCGTCCCGGGCAGCCGGGGGGGCCGTCGGGGGGAAACTCGTCCCGGCCGAGGTCCCCGCGGCCTCCGGGAGCGACCCGGAGGTGGAGGCGCCTAGATTGAGAGGAAAGATGGGAGGCGGTACCTGGGAATGCACGCCTCCGGACGGAAGCGCCGGAACAGCAGTGTCCCGGACGGGCGGCGCCAGGTCGCCAGGATCGGCGTCACCGGGAAGGGCGCGGGCCCTTGTTCTCGGAGGAGCCATGGCGATTCGTCACGGGTCCCCACAGACGGCGCCAACTGTCGTGGTATTAAGAATACCCCGGCAGGTTTTGAAGACAATCCTAGCGGAGATCACGCAGCGCGGGTTGACCGGGTGACCGGTCCTCCCCCGCCGGACAAACACAAGAATTGACACGTGGATTTATACAAGTTCGGGTCCCGGTGGGGGCCCTAGTCCTGTCGACGCGCTCCCGACCGGAGTCGGCTGGGGAGGCTCTCTCCGGGGGAGAGGCTTCCGGAGCACGTCTGTGAGATTAGCTATTCCAAACAATAATGAACTCTCCTTACAACAGAGGGGTACAAGGGCTATTTATAGCTCCCAAAAAGAAACGAAAAGCCTAAACTACCCCGGAAGCCACCGTCGGATCGAAGGGTAGGACCGTCCTTCTTCCGGTCAAACGTCTTGGATGCTTGACAGGTGGTCGCTGATTCCCGAGGCGTCCCTCGCGTGACCTGCACGTGATAAACAAACAGGGATTTTACCTTTTAGGAGGGCGGTGACGTCCGGGACCCCTTCCGGAGAGCAGGGTCCCGGGAGCCCAAAAGGCGGCGCCCGGGGCAGGCACCGGAGGCCACTGTCCCCGGGCACATGGCGGCGCCCGGGACATGCCCGGGGGGCACGGTCCCGGGGGCCAAATGGCGGCGCCCGGGGCAGGCACCGGGGGCCACTGTCCCCGGGCACATGGCGGCGCCCGAGACATGCCCGGGGGGCACGGTCCCGGGGGCCAAATGGCGGCGCCCGGGGCAGGCACCGGGGGCCACTGTCCCCGGGCAGATGGCGGCGCCCGGGACATGCCCGGGGGGCACGGTCCCGGAGGGCCAAATGGCGGCGCCCGGGGCAGGCACCGGGGGCCACTGTCCCCGGGCACATGGCGGCGCCCGGGACATGCCCGGGGGGCACGGTCCCGAGGGCCAAATGGCGGCGCCCGGGGCAGGCACCGGGGGCCACTGTCCCCGGGCAGATGGCGGCACCAGGGACATGCCCGGGGGGCACGGTCCCGGAGGGACAAATGGCGGCGCCCGGGGCAGGCACCGGGGGCCACTGTCCCCGGGCACATGGCGGCGCCCGGGACATGCCCGGGGGGTACGGGCCCGGGGGCCAAATGGCGGCGCCCGGGGCAGGCACCGGGGGCCACTGTCCCCGGGCAGATGGCGGCGCCCGGGACATGCCCGGGGGGCACGGCCCCGGGGGCCAAATGGCGGCGCCCGGGGCAGGCACCGGCGGCCACTGTCCCCGGGCAGGCACCGGCGGCCACTGTCCCCGGGCAGATGGCGGCGCCCGGGACATGCCCGGGGGGCACGGTCCCGGGTGCCAAATGGCGGCGCCCGGGGCAGGCACCGGGGGCCGCTGTCCCCGGGCATATGGCGGCGCCCGGGACATGCCCGGGGGGCACGGTCCGGGAGCCTAAAAGGCGGCGCCCGGGGCAGGCACCGGCGGCCACTGTCCCCGGGCACATGGCGGCGCCCGGGACATGCCCGGGGGGCACGGTCCCGGGGGCCAAATGGCGGCGCCCGGGACATGCCCCGGAGGCACGGTCCCGGGAGCCTAAAAGGCGGCGCCCGGGGCAGGCACCGGAGGCCACTGTCCCCGGGCAATCATGAGCTTACCTGGACTTGAACGCGTGGAGATTTCCCCCAACACCATCCACTTCGTTTCACTGGCCCATCCCCAGAGCAATGGGGCCATTGAAAGGGTCAACGACGTAATCCTACAAGGGTTACGCCGACGGCTCGAGCAACCCGCTTCCAAGTGGGGTGCATGGGCAGAGGAGCCCCCTAGCATCCTCTGCTCCATGTGCACGACTGCGAGCCGGGCGACGGGACGTATTACCTTGTCCCTGGTATACGGGGCTGAGGTAGTCCTCCCCCCGGAGATTGGCTTTTGGTCGCTGCGGGTCGAGTTTCTAGACGGAGCTATGACTGCGGTGTACCAAGCCAACGAGGCAAATCAACGACTGGAGGTCGATCTTGTCGAGGAGGAACGCGATCTAGCGCTCCTCCACCACGCCATCTACGAGCGCGACATGGCGCACGCATACAACCAGCGTGTTCGCGAGAGGGCTTTTCGTCTTGGGGACCTTGTCCTCAAACGCGTCATAGACCCCCAAGCCCAGGGCAAGCTCTCCCCCAAGTGGGAGGGCCCCTACAAGATGTCGGCAGTCCTGGGCTCGGGGGCTTACAAGCTCTCCAACCTTCAAGAGCAGGAGCTGAAGCACACGTGGAACCTGCGTTTACTTCGCAAGTTCTACGTCTAGCCTACGTGCTCGTGCCCTCCCCCGGAGCGATTACGTCGGAGGGTAGGGGGGACATTTGTACTCAGCGTTCCCTCCCCTGTCGCGATCTCGCGGGGGGAGGCGTTGTACTTCGGTTCATTATCAATACAACTGGTTTTTTACCTCAGCTCTCTCAATACAGGTTCTTACATTACCGTCTCTCACGGCGATGCCCTCCCCGTGAGGATGCCCTCTCAACGAGGATGCCCTCCCAGTGAGGAAGTGGGCTATCACGACCCAACAAGTCCCTACAGCGGGAGTCCCACTCCGGTAGGGCGGCTTACGATCACCCCTCGTGGACTGAGGGTATAAGCGGCAACCCGGTCCTCAAGAACCGCAGTAACGAGTCAATTTGGGAGACTAGTCCCCTACCCAAACACTCAGACCAGTTATCGGGCGCATCCTCCTCCGGGAGTCGATTGTCTCCTCAGCGAGACGGAATTCTCAGATATTTTTTCTTGGAGATCTCGTTCCCGCAGGGTTGCCCCCTGAAAAAATTATCCCCGGGAATTTCACCTCGGACTTTCTTGGATGTTCTTCCCCGGAGATTTCGTTCTCGGCTCCCCGTTTTTACGGTGACCGGAGGGTTCTCCCCCGGGAAAATTCCTGGAGATATTGGGCCTCCCGGAAGACTCACCCGGTTCCCCGTTCTCACGGTGACCAGAAGGTTTTTACCCCGGAAAGAATTTCTTGGAATTTTGGAATTCTCGGATATTCTTCTTGGAGACATAGTTCCCGGCTGCCCGTCTTCATGGCAATCGGAGGGTTGTCTCCCAAAAAAATCATCCCCGGGAATTTTACGGATTTTCTTGGATGTTCTTTCCCCGGAGACCCTCCCCGTTCTTACGGCGGCCGGAGGATCCCACCGGGAGTTTCGAAAAATTGTTCCCAGAAATTTTTATAACCTTGAGAAAACTTGAATTCTTGAGCGAACTGGTCTTTACTCCGGGAGTTTTGTCACCCCCATAGCGCGCAGAGCTACCCTCCGGCCCGCTATGGAGGGGGGGGGATAAGGAGCAGCCGGGAATGACCCAGTTCTGGACCATCTAAGAAGGCAAAATACACGAGCAAACTTAGCTGTATTAAAGAAATCAAAGTACACAAGCAAACTTAGCTTTATTGAAGATCATTTAACTGGAGGACATCTTCCCCCTCCGGTGGGCATCATTACATCTGATACAATACAACCCGAGGTCTAACCCGGAAAGTTCCTACGCCTAATAATCCCGGAGACCTTCCGATATCTCCCGGGCCAGGTCCTGGTACAAGCTGCGTATGCGATGCTGGGCCTCCCGGAGCAGGTCTTCAGGCTAATATTGGTAGCCCGCCGGTGGAAGTATTCGATGCGGGGGAACTCTCCGGGACCCCGGTCGCAGAGGGGATAGTGCAGCACGGTGATTATCGAAGTTGTCCAGGTGCCACTCCGGATGCCACCGCAACCGGATCGGCTCCCTGGAAACACCCCCGTTGCGTCCCCCGGAGAAGAGACTTAACAAAATAAAGGCGGCCTGGGCATCCCCCGGGTTACACCCGCCGGGGCTCAAAGGCCTCACCCCCGGAGAGTTTGTCCGGGACCTTCGCCCGGGAGTAATCTCCCAGGTAACCTGGTACATTTCATTCAAAGACTTAGCAAAAAATTGAATTTGTATTGCATCAGAATGTTTTTTGTACAAGTAGTCCGCGGCTTTCTTTAAGAAGCTACCGGAAGAAAAAGCCTAAAAACAAAAAGGGCCCTATCTAAAGGCCAGGGGGGAGGCTCATACTTGTTCGTTGGCGTCCCCCCCCTCCCCCGGGGGGGCTCTCGCCGGAGTCGCAACATCCGCTCCCGGAGGCGCCAGCGCTGGGAATCGCACCCGGATTATCCGGTCGTAGAAGCCGTCAGCGAGCTGCTCCACTTCTCGCCGCGGCGGCTTGAAGAATTCCGAGGAGCTCCAGGGTATACGGCCACCGATCGCCCGGGCGCCCACCCCCCGGTGCTCCACGAGCCCGGCCGCGGCGGCCACCACCGGGATCGCCCGGCCTCGCGCCCGGGCATCAGCGGCCTCCGGGATCACGGAGACTTGTGCGTTGAGAAAACGCACAGCCTCCATAAGCATTGCCAGGGCCGCCTCGGAGCTACTCCCCGAGACCAGGCTCACTCCAAGCCCCTCGAGGGCTGAGCGAATGAAGCGGCCCGCATCCGTCACCGCTCAGACATTGGAGCTCTCGAGCTCACGGAGGGCGTCCTCCTTCGCCTTCGCCTCCCTCCGGAGCCGGTCGTTGGCAGTCTTGGAGGCATGGATTTGGGCCCGGACCCGGGCAAGCTCCTGGAGGGCATCGTCCCACTGCTCCAGAAAGGCGGCGGCCTTCTCCTCCATGTCCTTCAGCACCTGGCTGAAGCGCGCTTTGATCCCCCAGGTGATGGTCACCCCCTACAAGCGCAAGAGTTAGAAAAAATTCAGGTGGGGAGCGCTGACGGAAACCTTCCACTGGCTCGAGAAGATACCTGGATCTGGAGGGATTGAAGCTCCCCGAAGCGCTCGCGGAGTGTCCCTTGCGAGACATAGTCCTGGACCTTCCGGGTCTGCAGGCTCTCCGTGTACCAGTCGACCTCCCCCACGGACAGTAGGGGGGTCTCCCTCCCGGCGCCGGAGCCGTCGCGACCGACGACGGGCCCCCGTGCAAGACTTGTGGGGGTGATGTGGACCGTGGTGGCAGTGGTTGGCGTCCTTGCCGCCAAGGAAGTGGCCGCCGAAGAGGAGGAGGGCGACGAGCTTTCGGAGGGGGTCCTCCCCCGGGGGGATTAGGAGCCCCTTTCCCTTTCTGGGCCGTGGGGCCCCTGGGACCTCCGCCGCCGGAGGAGCCTCGTAGACCGAGGGGCTCTCCCCCTCGTCGACCGGCCACTCGACACGGGGAGGAGAGGCCTCCTCGTATCGGACCTCCGGTCTCTCCGGCTTCGGTAGCGCCGGGGCCGCCGAGAGGGCTATCGCTGAAGCCGGCGAGGGGGCGTAATCCGCCGAATCGGACGCCCCCTCGTCATTGGCTGGTTCCTTCCCCCGAGCCTCTCTGGGGTTCTCCGGGGCAGGTGGCGTCGCTTCCTGCTGGGGAGGCGCCCGCGCGCGCCCTGACCCGGGGCCGCGTCCCGGGCCTTGGGGGCTTTCTGAGCCTTGGCCCGCTTTGGCTCAGAGTCCCCGGTGGCTTCTTTCCCCCTCTTGTGGGAACCGGGGGTGGGGATGTGGGACCCTCATTTGAGGAATCCGGTGGCAACCGCCCAAGTGGGTTGCACTCAGAAAGGTACATCACAAGCTCACAACAACAGGATTTACTTTAAACAATAAAGCTGGTAGATCAAAGAAGTACATGGTCACGAGGACGACTATTACAATATCATAATGCCAAGGATGGCATTAATTAAAGTGGATACAAAAGTAGAGAGTTTTTCAAAATCAAGAATCGGTATCGAAATACTGAACACAGAAAAATAACACAAAAAGCAAACACAAGGGTCTTCATTTCCTTCTGCAGCGGCTCTGGAAGGGCTTCCACCACATCGGACTCAACTTGGCTCATGACCCTCCTAGAAACTCGAATCGCCTGGAGAGGTTCCTTCCTCTTCTTGGTGCTCAAGGCCAAGGGATCAGGATCCTCGAATCCTTTCTTCTGAATTTGTGTGCAAAGGCAAGGGTGAGCATATTTTTACACGATGCTCAGCAAGTCTCATTATGAGAATGCAGGTATATAGATGCGGGGTTCTCAAGGAATGAGGTCTTGGTTTTATATGTAAGAATAGAATAGATTTTCATTCTAAAGTTATAAAGAAAAGCTTTTAGTTTCAAAAGCAATACTTTGAAATCTTAAATTATACTTTCGAAATCGTTATGTGTGATGGTCTCCCATGAGTCATCACTTTTATCAACCCACATTATGAAAACATTCCAAATATTACTTGTGCTGAACCACATGGATAAATCCACCGCGAACATACTCCATGACATGGGAGTAAAGAGTATCTGATACTTTTCTTACACTTTGCAAAGGTGTACCTCTTTTTAAATCCACTTCTTCACTCAGCTTTCAAGTCGGATCAGCTCCATGCGACTTTTACACATGTGACAAGGCCGAGATCACACAACGCTTTTGCAGTCTAGTATTAATAGTGTCCCCGCCCGATAAATAGACAGTTAAGTCTCAAGTACCGTTGTGGGTCTTCCCCACTGCCTTACTTCCTAGCCTTGGTCTGTGTCCTCGCAAGACATATGACCTTATGATTACAGCCGCGCACGACTTAATCAGGCGTAGGGCGACTTCCTTCTTTCCACCTTTTCCTCTCATAATTTTTCTGATCTCACACCACTCACGGACGAACTACGCCCAACCAGTTTCCACGCAAGAAACCGGACCGACAAACCATGTAGGGAACTGATAATACCACGAAAGCTACTAAGTCGTGCCTGTCCCATACCAGGCAAGTGGTTGGTACGTTTTTCATGCCGCATAGAGGCACAACACAAGGTTCTTGTCCTTATGAATTAATAGTGAGGAGACATTCACATACCAAATGCGCACACAGCAGCCAACCAATCAAACCATCCTCGCTATCAATTCTAATTCACATTTTCTTTCACAAAAAGGGTTTTCAAACATGTTTCTCATATAAGCGACCATTTGATATTTAGCACAAGTCTTCAAGCATAAGCATAATCCTAAGCATATATCCTAGGGTGACAAGGGTGCATGGATATTCAATCACAAGAGGGGCCTCACAAATCATTTAGGTTATATCTAACCACATTATTTGAACATACTCTCATTTGAATTTAAGGCATGCATATACTTTGAAAACAACTAACATACTTCATTTCAAAATATTAGGCGAGACATGATCAAGAAGTTGAGACTTGCCTTGCAATGCTGGGTCTAGTTACTCGGACGAATCTTCGAAGACTTCTTCCGCTCCTTCAATTTCGGGCTTTGCGGCGGACACAAGCAATACAACACATATGCTACATAAGCATACAGAAAATAGTTGCAATAGAAAATAATAAGTAAATATATCATGCATGCAAGGGGAAAGATTTGGACAAAGTCACTTGAGTGCTGATCGAAGAGATGGGCTCAAAAGGAGTTGAAGGTCGAAAGGCCGACATTCGGTCCACGGCTAGACATAGACTTAAGTTGGTCTTAGGTAGGTTTTCTGAAGAAGTAGCAGAAGAGAAAGATGTAGAACACAACTCCAGGAATCTAATGGACAAAGTGGCATCTCAATTTCTCAAGTGTAACAGGTCTAAATCATCCAATGCCACTGGTGGACATGCACTGACATAATGCTGGACATGGCCAGAAACTAGGGCATGGCATAAATTTTGATCCAGGGCTCCAATTGATGCACAACTTTTTCTGGGAGTTAGGCACTGATAACAGGAACAAAATACTTAACAGGCTCAAGGGCAGAAAGTGGCCGGAGGGCGGCCAAATCCGGCGAGTAAACACGGTGGCCTGGACATGAGCTGAGCTACTAGACAGTGATCTTGGCATTGGAAAATCTCTTGATTAAGGTCGATTCAGAGGTCAAGCTAGTGGACAATATTACTCAGGGTACTGGAATCTATCTAAGGGACAAGGTTTCCGGAGCTAGATCGGCCGGAGAAGAATTCCGGCGACCGGCGCTGGAGAAGATGACACTGGACATTGGGGATTTTTGATACAGAGGGTTTGAACTTGATTCCTTGCTCAGGGAGTGAGAGGGTGAAGGGTGGAAACTACTAGTGAAGTTAATTTGGCCGGAGGATCGCCGCCGTGGCCTCGCGACGAGAGCTGACTCACTGGTGGCGCGCAAACTGGGGAAAGCTATGATCTTAGCTCAATTTCGAAATCCAAATTGGTAGGCTTGCTAAATGGAGTGTGCTGATCAATTTCTACTACTGGCACGAGGGCTGATTTGGATTGAATCGGGTAGCATCGATGTGTGGCCGAGACGTGTCGAACGGGTGAAGCCGAAGCTGCTGGTTCACGGGCACGCGCGCGGGGAAGAAATTGGCCGTGCTGGCGCGGCCGAGGTGGCGTCCACGGCGGTGCCACGAGTGCACACGGGTGTCAGGTACGTGGCTGATATGTTGGCACGGCAGGAGGTTCACCGGCGGTGAAGAACACGGTGATGCACTGCGACGGGTTCTACTGAGACACGGCCAGGGGCCTAAATTTTATAAAAGGACTGATTTGTGAGGAAAAAGGACTGATCTGCGAGGAATTTGTTCGGGATCTTGGACCTATTTGCAAATCTGGAGATCTGGAGGGCTGATATGAGATCTGATTTTGCAGATGTGACGAGGATTGACACCCAAGTCAGTTCAAATAAATGCACTGTTGGTTCAAGACAGATTCGAGCCAGACACGTGCCGGGTGGTGCAAACTCAAGTCATTCTGAGAAGCATCAGCCCGAGGTCGCAGGCTTTGTGCGATCAGACCGCAGCTAGTCCGCGATCAGGAATTCGTGTGCTGTACGCGAACAGAGTGTTGGAGATGTTGCGCGGTCAGCCAACATCCCGCGATCAGAGCACTTTCGACCAGGGTACTTGGGGTTCACCTGTCCCTATAGCAGGAATATCCCAAGTATCCCGAAGATTCTTCCACGTAGAGGACCAACCGTCAAGAGTTTAATACGTGCAGTTATCCATGAATAACACGTGTTAGACCTGCGTGGGGGTTAAGAGCGGTTCTCTGAATCGCATCCAAGCAACTGTCTGATGCAGTTACGACATGGCACCCATTCGACTAATATAAAAGGGTGGCAAGATGCATCAGACAAAAAAAACAAGAGGAGCGAAGAGATCAATGTCTCTGATACAAGCGAGATACAACACATCTCAATCGCTCAAACAGCCAAGTCTACAGCCTAGATTAGATAGCTTTTATAAGCCTCCCTGGTTTCTTTCTGTACATTTACATAGGAAAAACCTTCGCCTGTGAAGGTTTTTTTCGTCATCTTGTAAACCTTTACCACGTATATTGAAATCCCAACAGGACGTAGGGCTATTGCTCCCACCATCGAGGGCCCGAACCTGTATAAACCGTTCTGTGCTCCTGTTCTCTATATTTCTACATACCTTCCCGGAGGGTCATCTTGAAAGGTCTCACTATTATAAATTTTGCATAAGTTCGGCTGAGGACCCCGAGTCCGAATCGTCGGCAGCTGGCGCCCACTGTGGGGCCTTTCTCAAGGCGCCCTAATTTTCATCCGGAGGCTCGCTGAAATATGGCTAGAGTATATGATCCCGAGAACGATTTTGATCTCGAGGATTATGCTCACATTCCAATGCCTTCTCCAAGCGATCCTGTTCCGATGGAGGAGGTTGAAGGCCAGAATCTTCCAGAGGTTGAATCATCTCTCCAGGTCATGTCCATCGACCAGGGAGAGACTAGCGCAAGGTCGGAACCCACGGAGGTTCTTAATGCGCTAGAGGGTGAATCCGATCCGTCATACGACCCTGCTAAGGGGAAGGATGATATCGACCTAGAAATCAGCCCGGGGAGATTCGACCCTGATAACCTTCACCGTCTCTTTGATTTTGAGTCTGACTCGGAACAAACTGAGATGTTTTCCCCATCGGCAACCTCTCTCCCTAGACAATTCGCTGCCTTGTCGGAGGAAACTCCTGATCAACAGGCTGCTAGGGAAGAACGGGATCGCAAACAGAAGGAGGATCAAGATCTCGAGCAACAAAACAACGAACTGTGCAGAACTGCCCTAGAGGCTCTTCAAGATGCGCAGGCTCGTTACGATGCTGCTCCGAGTTCTTCTCGACGGTCACATGGTCGCAGACGCGACCAGACCCCTTCTTTGCCTCTGGAGCGTTTCCCGGTGGACGAAGAAACGGTAACACATGGTGCCCTTAGGAGAAGTACCCATGGTTGACTGCGATCTATCGCGGAAGTCAGGCGTAACTTCCCTCCTACTGTCACGGATGCGCAAAAACCGGCCTTCACCAGGATCCTGGCAGAAAGACTGGATGAGGTCGCGTCTGAGGCGACCCCAACGGCCTCTTCCCGGTCGGTAACACGTTCCCGCGAACGAGAATGTTCTCACTCTGGTTCTGGCCGGTGAAGTTACCCGCCGCCTGTACCATCCCGTCAGGACAAGTACAGGCGAACACAGGATTCTCGAGGTAGGGATCGGGTCCCTGTCCACTCTCGTTTGGGACCACGGATAACTTCACCGTTGCGTGAAGTCGCCAGCGACCCAGTCGAGAGTCACAGGGCAGTTCATGGTCCCTACGTCGGTTGCAAAGCTTTCTCGCCCGGCCTTCGTGCGGTCGTTTGGCCGGATAAGTTTCGACCAGGGGCTATTGAAAGGTTCGACAGAACTCAGAACCCATCCGAGTTCCTTCAAATCTATATCACTGCCATCCAAGCGGCAGGAGGCGATGACCGGGTCATGGCCAACTACTTGCCTACAGTCCTCGAAGGACCGGCTAGAACCTGGCTGTTTAACCAGCCTGAGGGTTCCATCTACAATTGGGAAATGCTGTGCGACGCCATCCTCAGCAATTTCCAAAACTGTTATCAAAAGCCGGGTAAAGAGGACGATCTTCATCGGCTACGACAAACTTCGGCCGAAACTCTTCGGCAGTTTGTCAAGAGGTTTGTCGGGGTGAGGAATACCATCCCGAACATATCTGATGGCTCCGTTATCAGGGCATTTAAACATGCCATTCGATACCGGAGATTCACCGAAGACTTGCTTATCCACCCTCCTCGATCAGTGGCCGATCTCTTTGACATGGCCGATCGATACTCCGACGCAGTCGAAGTGGTCGAATGGAACCAGATGGTCGACAAGGGTGACCTACCGCCTCAACCAGGTTTCAAAGACGCCAGGAAAGAAGATTCAAGCAAGAAGCCGGAATCTTCGTCGGGCGGGAGGTCGAAAAAGTCGAAGAGGAACCGCTCTGGACAGTACCGCGAAGTCACAGTCGCAGAGAAACCACCTTCGACCAAAGGTAACAAGCCTTCATTTAAGAATAAAACTGCTCCTGGTGGTCGTAGTGTCGACCAGCCAGAAAAGTCAACTAATCCGCAGGAAGGCAAGAAGTGGTGTCCACTCCACAACTCTGCAGGCCACGACCTTAAGAACTGCAGGAGTTGGTTGAAGCAATTGGATGACTTCTACCAGGGAGTTGGGCCAATGCCGACCCTACCGGCTAAAGAACAGGCATGCGGACTTAGAGAAGCTGACGGAGACGAGGAAATGTCCTATCAGGTACCTCAAAATCATATTAATGTTATTTTCGGGGGTTCTTCCTCTTTTGTTTCCAAAAGGCAGTTTAAAGCCTTTTACCAAGAGGTTAACCAAACGGAGACATCCCTTGGTGAACCTCAATACCCCCGTTGGTCGGATACACCTTTGACATTCGATCGCTCTGATTGTCCCGCGGGGCTTACTCGACCATTGAGGCTCCCTCTGGTCATTACCCCGATCATCAGTAACGCGAGAGTTGAAAGGGTCCTGATCGACGGAGGGAGCTCCCTTGACATTTTATTGGTCAAGGCACTCGACGAGATGCAGATTCCTCATTCGAAGATTAAGCCCATAATCCATCCGTTTTATGGGATAATCCCAGGCCCCTCTATGATGCCGTTGGGACAAGTGGTCCTCCCGGTCACACTGGGAGAACCGGATAACTTCCGAACAGAATTGGTTACTTTTGACGTAATCGATTGTGATTTGGCTTATAATGCAATCTTTGGCAGGCCAACTCTTGCTAAATTCATGATGGCAACACACTATGCTTACCAGTGCGGCAAATTGCCTGGCCCCAAAGGTGTCATCTCGGTCCGAGGCAGTCGCAACGTGGCACTCACGTGCGACCGGCTATCTTTGGAGATGGTGGATCAACTTCCCCTCCGGGACGCCCAGGTCGCCACCGTCGCCACCGACGCGATCAAGGCTGCTCCTCGACCAGATGAGAAACTCAAACTGGTTCCATTGTACCCAGATGATCCATCCAAGACAATTCGGGTCGGATCAGGTCTGGATGACAAATAGGAACTCGAGCTCATTATTTTCCTCCGGGCTAACGCAGATGTGTTTGCGTGGAAACCGTTCGACATGCCCGGCGTCCCAAGGGAATTAATCGAGCACAGGTTAGCAATTCGACCTGGACAACGACCAATAAAGCAAAAGCTCAGGCGTTTTGCTGTTGACCGATAGGAAGCCATCCGAGAGGAGTTGGACAAACTCCTAAAGGCCGGGTTCATTCGTGATGTCGATCACCCGGAATGGCTCGCCAATCTGGTCATGGTCCGCAAGTCAAATGGCAAGTGGCGCATGTGCGTCGACTACACTAGCCTCAACAGTGCCTGCCCGAAGGATGACTTTCCCCTTCCCAGCATCGACCAGCTGGTCGATTCAACCGCGGGTTGCGAACTGATGAGTTTCCTGGACGCTTACTCAGGATATCATCAAATTAGCATGGCAGAAGAAGATGAAGAGAAAACTGCCTTCATCACCCCGTTCGGCACCTACTGCTACGTCAGAATGCCGTTCGGTCTCAAGAACGCAGGTTCCACGTACCAGTGCTTGATGCAAAAGACCTTTCTTTCCCAGATAGGGCGTAATCTCGAAGCGTATGTAGATGACCTGGTTGTAAAAAGGACCAAGAGATTGTCTCATTTGGACGATCTCGCTGAAACCTTCTGTAATTTAAATCGCTTTGGGATAAAATTAAACCCGGAGAAATGTTCTTTCGGGGTTTCTTCAGGAAAACTTCTTGGTTTGCTTGTTTGCTCCAGGGGCATTGAAGTTAATCCTGAGAAAATCCGGGCCATTGAACAAATGAGGTCGCCCTCGACCATGAAAGATGTTCAACGCCTGACTGGTCGCATGGCGGCCTTAAGTCGCTTCATATCGCGACTAGGCGAAAGGGGATTACCTTTCTTCAAAGCCTTGCGGAAGCATCACACTTTCACATGGTCGAATGAGGCCGAGAAAGCGTTTCAGGAGGTAAAGACATATCTGTCCAGTCCGCCAGTATTGGTGTCTCCCGACAAAGGAGAACCATTGCTTCTTTATCTGGCGGCCACGCCGCACGCGGTCAGCGCCGTCCTCATCGCGGATAGGGAAGGAATACACAGACCCGTCTATTATGTGAGCGAGGTGCTTCATGGTCCTAAGGAGCATTACCCTGAGGTCCAGAAGATACTTTACGCGCTACTGATGGCTTCCCGTAAGCTACGACACTACTTCCAAGCTCACAAGATCACAGTACCCTCCTCCTTTCCTTTGGGGATATTTTCCGAAATCCAGAAAAATATGGTCGAATCGCTAAATGGGCGGTCGAACTCGGTGCCTTTGATATCCATTTCACGCCCCGCACTGCGGTTAAGTCTCAGGTTTTTGCCTACTTTGTGGTCGAATGGACCAACCCTGAGCCACCCATGCAGGTGCCAGAGGAATTGGAATGCCCCGATCACTGGACAATGTACTTTGACGGCTCCCGTAGTTTTCAACACTCGGGAGCTGGAGTGGTCTTAGTTACGCCTCAGGGAGAACAGCTTAAGTATGTCAAGAAACTATACTTTGTTGCGACCAACAACACGGCAGAGTATGAAGGTCTTCTTGCAGGGCTCCGAGCAGCAAAATTCCTCGGAATCCGTCGATTAGTGGTGAGGGGAGACTCACAGCTGGTCGTAAACCAGGTAAACAAGGAGTACAGCACCTCCGATGAGACAATGGCTCATTACCTGGGGGAAGTGAGGAGATCGGAAAAACACTTCAGTCATTTTGAAGTCCAATACATCCCGCGAAAGGACAACATTCTCGCAGACCAATTATCCAAAATTGGGTCCTCACGCACATCCGCTCCGGCAGGAGTGTTCATTGAACACTTGGACCGTCCTTCGATCATGACTTCGGTCAAGGATGATCCGGTAATAGCCTGCGTTACCAACCTCGGTCAGGAACAGGATTGGACTCATCCATTGAGAGTCTATCTTGAACATGGGACCCTACCCGAGGACGAAACCGAAAGCGATCGGTTAATTCGAAAAGCGCGTCTGTACAAGCTCATAGATGGGGTTTTGTACAGGAAGGGTACTCAACGAGTATTCATGCACTGCATATCTCAGGAGGAAGGAAAATCCCTCTTGAAGGAAATACATGACGGTGTATGCGGTGCGCACGCGTCATATCGGACACTGGTCGGAAAAGCTTTTCGACAAGGATTCTACTGGCCTTCGGCACTCGATGATGCCAAGCATATGGTCAAGATGTGTCCTCAGTGTCAGTTCCATGCGAGACAGGTTCATCAACCTGCCTATGCGTTACAAACCATCCCCCTCGCATGGCCTTTCGCTGTCTGGGGAATGGATATTGTTGGCCCTATGCCACAAGCGGTCAACGGGTACAAGTTTCTGTTCGTGGCCATTGACACGTTTACAAAGTGGATTGAGGCCGAACCGGTACAAAATATCACCGCATCAACAGCACAAAAGTTCTTTCATAAGAACATTGTTGCTCGATTTGGTGTTCCAAACCGTCTTATCACCGACAATGGTTCTCAGTTCGCCAGTGGCCTTTTCCTAGACTACTGCTATCAGATCGGAACCAAGGTGTGCTTTGCTTCTGTGGCACATCCACAAAGCAATGGTGCTGTAGAACGGGCCAATGGGCAGATACTGCAAGGCATCAAAAAACGTGTTTTTGATCGCCTTAAGACTCGCTCGGGGACTTGGGCAGACGAGCTTTATACCGTCCTATGGGCACTATGAACTACCTCTAGTCGAGCCACCGGTGAGACGCCCTTCCATCTGGTCTATGGGGCCGAGGCTATATTGCCTATGGAAGTTAGTATTGGGTCTGTTTGGACAGAACAATTCGAACAAGTTGATCAGTCCGGACAGCGATCACAAGATCTCATCTTCTTAGAAGAAAGGCGTGATCGCGCTTTGATCAAATCCGCGGCATACTTGCAAGCTTTGCGCAAATATCACAGCAAAAGGGTGTGACCACGTAGTCTTAACGTGGGCGACTTGGTGTTACGAAAAATCCAAGACCAGTCTAATCGCAACAAGTTCTCCCCGAGGTGGGAAGGCCCTTACACTGTTGTCTCAGTGCCGCGACCAGGATCCGCGCGGTTAGCCATGGAGGATGGTCGAGTTCTGTCCAATACTTGGAACATTGATCAACTTCGCAAGTTCTACGTGTAAGTACTCAATCCGTTTTCCTGTTCAATTAGCATCTTTTCATAAAACAAAAAATGTTTTGGTTTCATACGATGAATATTTCCCTTTATGCCCATGTGCTGCGAATTCGGCTCGGGGGCTGGTCGCCGGCGGTTAGATCATTTTAACATTCTGGTCGGATTCGCTGGCCGATCTCATGACCGCTTCCAGAAAAGTCACTCCTAAATAAGCCGTTTCTCAACGCACACGGGGCTTTCTGGCAAGTTCTCGGTCATCTGAGTGGTTGTTGGTTTGTAAGCAAGGCTAGTCGTTACACTGATCACAGTTGCTGGTTCGATCACATATCCCTGGTCGTTATATTCACTCCTCTCCTGTGTTTGTAATACTAAGTCTTCAGTATCTACAATCACAGGCGGGGGCTAGGGGGATATGTTTATAATATGAAACAACATAAAACAAGAATATATTTGAAAGTATATTCATTTTCAAAAATGAGTTTCAACATACATCGCATTTTATATAACTGTTTCTATACAGATGTAGGGATCATTCGATCCCAAGCTCAGTCAGGAGTTTATTTACAAGGGGTCTGATCTCCTCCATGACGGCCTCTAACTGTTCCTCACTCTCGACCTCAACCGGTCCCACCAATGGATTTAGATCTGCATCTGGGCCATGGTGAAGTCGAAACCGGCTGAGAATGGCGGAAGTGGCTGACCGAACCCTAGTTCTGATCGCCTCTTCTCGTCACCGTGTATCTTCAGGAAGATACTCAAGAAGTGACTCCGCCTGGGCAATGACTAGCGTAGACCAGTCATTTAGGCTGAGGTTATCTCTTGTGGTTTCGACCACATCAGCCCTCAGGAGACGAGCCATCGCCTTCAGTTTTTCGAAGATCGAACGGCTCAGCTCTCTGGAGGATCACCTTGTCCTGACTGAGTTGTCTTATTTGACCCGCTTGCGCTGCAGTAAGAGGAAAGATTACTCACGTGTTATGAAGTTAAGTCTTCCTAATCAGGAATCGACTTACCAGAGAGTTGTGTCCGCAACTTGTTGATTTCGATCCCTTGGTGTGCAGTCACTGAGATCGAATGAAGCTTGACCGTGGCCACTTCTTTTTTCAGGAATGCCACCTCTCTGTGATAGAACAGAAGGAGTGGTCATAACCAATTTGCATCTGTACAAGTTGAAGAGTAATGATCTCTACCTGCGCAAATTGTCTCGTTCTTTTTGTATGGCCTCAACGCTCGCTATCATAGCGTGTGACCTGGCCGTCATCTGGGATAGCTCCTATGATGCAAAAAGAAGTTAAAGGTGTCCTATGTACAATCCAGGCACCAAAAGAGAAGTTCATCATACCTTTGTGAACTCCCGGAAGGAAACGTTTTCCGGGATAACAGGAGGACTCGTGGAAGTCTCCGTTGCGGCCACAACAGAGCCAGCCAGTGGGAGTGCCTGCTGGGCACTACCCCCAGTCGCTGTTGCTTGCGACTGGGTCTCCACGCCTCCTTCTCCCCTCACCGCCCGGACTACTTCCTGGACCAAGGGGGCGGATCGCTCCTCACTGGAGGCTCCGGCACTAGCAGCAACTTCAACCCTCCCTGGAGCGGCTGAAGGGTTGGATGCTGTCTCTTTTCACCTGACAAAGAAAAGATGAACCAAACAATCACAATTCGTGATCACCACAGCTTATTTTAATACAACCAAGATAAGGGTTCTTACCTTATCTAAAATCCCATCAGCTTTTGGTATTTCAGGGAAGGCTCTCCTCGAGAAAGGGGACAATCGTCGTCTGTCCTGGTCTTCCTCTTGGTGAACAAGGCATTTTCCCCCTAAGTGTGTTCCTCTGTAAGCACATTTCTAAGGGAAGATAAAGACAAACGGTAAGGGTTTTTACCTGGGCAACTTGTCCGGTTGGCGGGGTTGCATCTGAAGGCCCAGAGGGCTCCTGGACTTCTGGGGCCGGCACCTCGTCTGCAACTGCCACGGGGTCTTGTTCGACTACCTCCACTCCTGTTCGCGGGGGTGGAGGATTTTCCTCCCTGGGACTCACAGGAGTCGTAGGGGGAAGCTCTTCTTCCTGGATAAGCATCAACTTAATGAATATACAGGGGGAACTGAAGAAAACAAGACTGTGAAGGAATCTTACCATGGTCACCCCTTCGACCAGGGAAGTAGAGGCAACTGGCCCTGAAGCCTCGGGGCTTCAGGAGTAGGGGTGTTATCCGCGACCACGGGGCTTTCGGTGGCCGCGGAGTCTGCTACAATCGCCTCTGCGGTAGCAGTTGTTTCTGCGGGACGAGTTGGAGCGTCACCGGATGGAGAGCCCGCAATCTTCCTCCTCCGGCGAACTAGGGGGACATCATCATCCTCCTCCTCTCTCCCCTCTCCCTGTACGACAAAGAAGTACTTCTAGTCCGCACCTGGAAAAATAGGAGGAACGTGATATCTTACCGCAGTTTTCCTTGCGGTAGGAGGGACGCTCCGTGAAGACCCCTCCCCGAGATTTAGCCTGTTTTTCTTGGGGGTTGGATTCCTTGTCCTGAGTTTCGAGGAAACTTTCTTCACGTGTTTCATCGTCGGCTTCCCTAGGGAACCGATGTTCTCGCTTGGGAACGTCGCCTCGGCAAACCTCCCTAGGAGCTGTACTCATTCCAATGGAATCGTTAGTGCTGGACATACATAAGACCTGCAAAACAGAGGCCAAGTAAAAAATAACATACCTTTCGGCGCTCCTGTTTGAGGTCGTGACCGGCGTGAATGTAACACCCTGATTTTGGGGGCGAAAATTCCTTTTCATGAAAATCATGCATGCATGTATCTCTTTAGAAGTAGCAAGATCAGTTCAATTCTAATCTATCGTAAGCCCCAAAAATCTCAAAATCTATCCTGAAGATCCAATTCAAGATCAGATTATCCAGAAATAATCTACTATCTATCCTGAGTATAAAAGCCTTCAGAAGCCAGATCAAATCCGATCTCTAACTCCCAGATTTATCAATCTCTTTCTGTTTTCGAAAACAAGAATTAATTGAATATTCTAATTACCCTAAATACCCTAAGTTTCAGAATTCAGATTTAACCAAATCTTAATCAAATCTAGACCAAATTATTCTTGGATTGTAATCATGGGCATGCCAATACCTTAATCCAAAAAGTTGGCAGCCAGATTCCATCATTTAAACCCTTTTTGCAAATCAGTCCAAATTATATCGCAGATTAGTCCTTTTCTAATTTCCAAGAGCCCGAAAAGGCTAAAAGCCACAAATCAACTCCAGATCTCAATTTGATTCAAAGAATGCCTCCTAAATGCTATTCAATACAAAATCGCCTTTTGTCAGCACATCAAAATCCCACCCTAAGTCTCAGATTTCCAGATTTTAACAAAACCAGACTCAAGATACCCTAATTACCCTGTTTTCACTTCAGTTCAAAATTGATCAAGAGTTCCCAGATTTCATCAGGTATCCTCTCAAATCGTCCGTTGAATAAAGTCCTTCAAATCTGTCGAAATCAGCCATAATCCTCAATATCTCAGATTTTACAGATTAGTCCAAATCAAAAAAACTGAAATTGCAATCGAGTCCAGCCTCTTGTTTCGACCAACAGCATCACCTTCGACCAGGGAAGCCACGACCAGTAGATGTGCCGTTTTCGACCTTGGGCCTAGCTGCGACCAGCAGCGCAACTACATCGCGAACCTCACCGCCGGTGGAGCTTCGCCGTTGCCAGCTTCGCCGCAACCCCGTCGCCACATGCGCGCACCAGATTGGCCGTAGCAGCGCTGCAGCAGCACCAGCATCGCCCGAATCCTTCCTTCGTACGCGCGCGCGCTCGCCTGCAGCAATGTCAGAAGCTTTGTGCCACATTGCTTCCATGCAGGAGCTGCCAGACACTTTACCACTGCACCTGCCAGAGCACGCGATGACCGTGTTGAAAAGCCGTTGAGACCGCTGAACACTGCCACCGTAGCCAACCAGCTGGATATCCTCCCGATTTCTCCAAGTCTCGAGAGCCCCATACTCCACTATTTAAGCCCCCCCCTAGCTCGCAGCAGTTCACTCCTCACCAGAGCCAGCAAGTCTCGCTTCCTCCTGCTTCTTCTCGTCTTCTTCCTCGTCTCCGGCAAGTCGCCGAAGGGGAGAACGACGACAGGGAGCTTCACTGCATCAACCTCCGATCCAAATTCGCCAGTAAGTGTCTCTGCCTCGCCTCTCTGTGCTGTACCAAGTAATTGAACTCCGGTGGTTCCTGTCGCCGGCAATCGCCGTTATTTGCTTTTGCCCTGTTCCAGCCTTGTAACCCGATTTAGCCAAAATTAGTACTCCTTTTAGTAGGAGCAATTGATCAGTAGATCCTTCCTTGCAAGCCCTTGCTGTTGGATTTCAAATTGAAGCTCGGATGGAGCCCTTCCCCTGTTTTCGCGCGCCACCGTGAGCTGTACACGTCGCCGGCCCGAATAGCTTCACCTTCGACCGAATTGACTGTAGCATTTTGATCCCTGAACTCCGTAGATGGTGTAGCCAAACCAAATTGACCGGAGCTACCTTGTATCAGCGGCGCCCCAGTGGCCGTCTTCTTCGAGTCCGGCATCAACGCCGGCGAGCTCCAGTGTTTGATTGCAACCCAGTTCCTCACTGGAGAATGATCAGCAGCATCCCAGAAGCGTTAATCCTCAACCAATTTCGAGTTTCATCGCCTGTAGCTTGTGTCCACCGTAGCTCACCTTAGTTCCTGAAAACCGACGAGTTCAACCTCACCGTTCGCCGTCGTTTCATCGTCGTTGTTCAATCCACTTTGTCCTGTAGATCTGCCTCAACCTACTGAGCATATCACTCCACTGCATCGCCCTCCGATGCTGTGCCAAATCGCAAGATATAGCCGTGCCAAGATCTGTCCAGTACCTGTGTCTTGCCGTGTCGGCACCGTGATTTCTCGTCGCCGTTCATCACCGTCCGACCACCTTAGTTCCTGAAACCTCCACCACTGGATTCCTGTTGTCTTCGCCTACCTCCTAGACATAGTTGGCGAAGCAAAGCTCAAGAGGATCGATCAAACACTCAAGCCCTAGAATCTGGCCGTGCACTGACATTCAATTCTCTGTGTCCAGGGGCCTCTTTGCAAATTGCCTAAATTCTGGACTTTCCTGTGAAAACCACCTTGTCAAATAGCTACCTTATTACATTTTGCATCTAATGCTTTGATCAAATCACATTCTTCCCACTGGAAATTATCCAAACCACATCAATGCCATTCCTTGACAATGCCAGCCCTTGTCAGTTCATGTCAGCCAATGGCATTGGGCAAGTTTAACCACTTCTGGTTGTGCAACCTGAAAACCACCTTGTCCATTGAACTTGTAGAGCCATGTTCTACATTTTATTCAACTACCACACCTTGAGATAAACTCTCTAGCATTCTCTGAAGCTATGTCAAAACCCTGAACCGAATGTCGACCTTTGATGTTCGTCGTTTTTGAGCAAAATAGCCGCGGACTTGATGTCCATATCGCAGCCTTGAAACCCTGAGAGTCTCTAGCATTCGTCCTGAACCCTAATTCCATAAATCTCCAAGATTAACTCAAATCCAGCTTTCAAGCTTACCAGTTCCAGTATCGCCGAGAGTATTTCCCCTTTGCATGTTGCATATAGATTATTAATGGATTGTGATTCCTGTTTGCTTGTTTGATCCTTGATTAGAACAAGAGCCTGAGTACAGAGATTTCGTCAGACCCGACATCGACTGCTGTACCTTACGACGCGGAAGGCAAGTCATATTCTTGGACATCTTGAACCTATATTTTATGAATTGTTAAGACATTGCCTTGATTATAAGCAGTATTGCATTTGATGAAATGACAAAGGTATGATATGGCAGTACTAGGCTGTATGCCGACAAAAGTTGAGGAGATTCCTTATAAAATGATCAAACCGTGAGCCATAACTAATATATATGTATATATGTATATTCATGAAATAGAACCCTTGCCGTGGCCAGAGATTGGTATGGAATGGTGGTGGCACTGACGAGTGCAGGGTTTGTGGAATGCACTGGTCATGGGCATGTAAGGACTAGAACCTTGTGTTGTGCTTCTATGCGGCATGAAAAACGTACCAACCACCCGCCTGTTTATGGGACGGGCGCAACTTAGTAGCTTTCTTTAGTATTAGCTTTTCCCTGCAATGGTTGTCGGTCCAGTTTCTTGCGAGAACTGGTGGGCCGCAGAAGGCCATGAGTGATGTGAGTTCAGAAAAATCATGAGAGGAAAGGGTGGAAAGAAGGAAGACGCCCTATGCCAGATTAAGTCGTGCGCGACTGTAATCAAGAGCGGCTATGTGTCTTGCGAGAACATAGACCCAGGCTAGGAAGTAAGGCAGTGGGGAGGACCCACAACGGTACTTGAGACTTAACTGTCTATTTACCGGGCAGGGAATTGTTAATGCTAGGACTGTAAACTGTTGTGTCATCTCGGCCTTGTCACATGCGTAAAAGTCGCATGGAGAGGTACCGACTTGAAAGCCGAATGATTGGTGGATTAAAGTGGTACACCTTTGCAAAGTTAAAAACGTATTCGAATACTCCGAGCTCCCGGGTCTATAGGAGCCTGCGCGCTGTGGATCCTATCCACGTCGATGTGACACAAGTATGTTTTCTAAATAAAATATGGCTAGACTTAGCTCATGTGTGCTTGACATGTGTTGTCATGAAATGAGGTGCTAACGTGGGCAGACATGTGTTGTCGTGCTATGGTAGTACTTCTAAGAGTTTATAAAAGATATTAATGATATGTCATGATGAGCACTGCCATAGATTTGGAAAGAGAAAAAGTATTTTGCAACCTTCTCTCCTTCCCTAATAGCATAGGTTCATATTATTCTACTATATGTATCTACTCTTATCTATGACTTGCTGAGTACGTAAGTGCTCACCCTTGCAATTCGCTATCCAATAGATGGAATGTCCCTGATCAAGACGAAGGCCTGGATAACTTCTTGGATCCCTGAAGGAAGAGAGTCAGTTCTACCCAAGTCCTGAAAAGTGTTGCTCTGCTTTCAACTTCTTGCTGTGGGGGTTCACTTAGCTTCTGCCGAGTAGTTGTTCTTCTGCAACCAAACTTATTTACGCCGTGATGGCTTGTAATTTATTATGTTGTAATGAGGCCAATTGGCCATACTGCTCAATGTAATGCAAGTTAAACTGATGCAATATACTCCTATGTTTGGCTCATCCTGGGAAGTCAAAAGGTAAGGGATCAGCTGCAGTAAGCTGGGTCCCCATGGGAGTAGTCGTGTCCCCCTGTGAGGGCGGGATGCGGCAGTGAACCAAGCTCTGGGGTCGAGGCGATCCCTTGGGGCCCTCTACCTCGGCATTGTAAGCCCTGAGGAGATAGTTAGTCCGCCTCTCGATCTCGGATGAGGGCAGGACTGTTCCAAAAGGCAAGTTAGCTGGTGCATTTCAAAAATAAAAAGATTTCAGTGCCAGAAATGGGTACCTTCATTGTAGTCCAAGGTACTGTCAGCCATGGACTTGATCTCCCAAGCCGGATGAGCCCTTTCACGCAGGGGGCTCACCCGATTCTTCACGAAGTCACGAACGACGTCGCGAGCTGTTAGTCCCTCTTGGACTAGTTGAAGAATGACCTCGGCGTGCTTCATGAACTCCGCGTTGATCGCCGGGAGAGAGTCCAACTCACTCGGCTTCTCCGGCCGCGAGTTCTCGAACCACAGCCCTCTCTCGGTTGGTGGGGTGCAGTAGAACCATTTCTGGTGCCACCCGTGCACTGAGTCTCGCAGGGGCGGGAAGGGATACTCCTTTTTCTCCCTTAGCAGGAAGTAGATGCATCCGACGGCGTTCGCGCTCTTCGACCACGCCGAGTAATAAAAGCGCCGGAAGAGATCCATGCTGGGATACACTCCGACGAACGCCTCGCACAAATGTTGGAACACCGCCAGGATCAGCATTGCATTTGGATGGAGGTTGATCAGCTCCAACCCATAATGCTCAAGGACGTCCTTCAGGAACCGACTCTCAGGGAATCGGAACCCACACCGTAGGTACTCCTCGAAAACCACCAATTCGCCCTCTCCGACGACTGGGGTTTCTTGGTCCTTCTCCGCTGGCCGCCAGTTGATTAGCAGCCGCGGAGGAAGGATCTCCTCCTTCTCCAACGCCAACAAGCTCTCCTCAGAGTGGTGGATTGATCAGCTCCAAGACGCCATTTTTGGTGAGGAATTGGAGGGAAAGTTGGCGGCTTTGGGAAGATGGAGATTGAGAAGAGCGAGGGTTTTGTGCGGCGGAAATCACGAGGGTTTTGGTTGTGTGGCTTCCTCAAGAAGCTACCTGCTCCTTTTATAGACTCCAGGAGGCGCACTTCTGTGAGTAACGTTCCACTTAAATGTTTCTCTGGATATTTTATTCATTTCCCATAATGGATACTGTCTCTGGCGGACCCGTTAAAGTACTCCAGGCATCGGATCTGAAACAAAAAGACTTCTTTGTTTCAGAGTTTGAAAGTACAAAAGCCTGAAAAGTTTTTTAGAACTTTTTCAGAGGACGTTTTCCTTCATGTGCCTTGTATATTTTCATGAAAAAATCCTATGGCCCAATTTTTGGACGTATGGATATATTCTGATCGGGTTGTGGTATGATCGAGACCATGCTTTCGATTAAGCTCTGATTCTCATTGAAGTGACGGTCTGACCGAGCCGCAATTCTGGTTGCAGTAAACTTCAGTTCTAACCTCGGCTTTAAGTCTGATCGCGGTATCAGAACTGGTCGCGGTACTTTTATAAAAGTGTGATTCTGATCGCAGAACTGAAGTTTCACTGTGTATGAGTGGTTGCGAAGACATTACTTACGGCCATATATTCGCACAGAAGATGAAAAGAATATGTATATGAAGAAAGAGATTTTATTTCTTACATTCTTTACATACAAAAGGGATACCGGCGACCAGAGTGTCGACCTGATCCGAAAGAAGTTTGCAGAGTTCTCCTAGGGACATATTGCTGTCAGTAGGATCTACACTGACAACCCCCAGAGAACTAGCAACTAATCTAAGCCTATCTACATCATCCCTAACGAGAGATACACTACTGTTCCTAATCAAGTCGGAGAGTTCCTGCTGTTGCTGAGTGTGGTCCCTCTCTCGACGGAACTGGTGCGCCTCTTCACGGGATCATTCAAAACATTCTGCCAGATGCAGAATCGCCGAAGACATCTCTTCGGTCTTTTTCTCCAGGGCATTCTTCTCCTCTGAAAGAATCTGTCTGAGGGGAAGAGGCAGAGTAGTAGCAGGCTGATCACTAGGGCCTCCAATCTCCTACATTTGCAAAAATTAGTTGTGCTAACTATAACTATCAGCAAAAGGAGATGAGGATCATTACCTGTCCCTGCTCGTGACAGGTTGATATAGTGTAGCTTCTAGGCCCCTATAGAGTGTTTTAATAATTAATGACAACTACAAATGCTATATTAACGTTACCTGCCTAGTTATATCAATAAGATACTTAAAAGACAGGTTAATGAAAGGCAAAGAAAGAGCCACAGGATGAAGAAAGGGCGCATTGATCAAAAAGGCAAAGGTACGGAATAGGGTCTTTTCTTTTTTTTTACCGGTCTAAGGTGATTAGAGAAGAATTTTGACCGGATTTTAGGATAGTTGCCGTACTATTAAGAGGAGCATGTGGTGTATCACAAAATACTTCATCAATGTTCCACAAATCATAAAATCAACTTGCATTGCATACTAGAAGGTCACATCCTTTGAAAATGCTTGTTTCAGCTCATTTCTGCCCAGCACTGTCTCAGTCGGTCTGACCGAATTCACAGACTGACCGATTAGAATTCTCGGACTGACCGACATTATGTGATAGTATAGTATATACCTTTATAAGGTCGGTCTGTCCGTAGTTTAAACCTAAGTCGGTCTCCTGGAACTTCATGAACTATCTTTCTGTTGTTTTGAGCTATTACGGTCTGACCGTTTTGTCAGACCGGTCTGACTGTGAAATCGGTCTGACCGTGTTTTTGTACTACGGTCTGACCGTATGGCCGGTCTGTCCGTATATATCGGCCTGACCGTATAAGGTGTCCAGAAACTAGGTCGTCTCTGGACAGCTTCACGGTCTGACCGAAATAGTCTCCGGTCTGACCGTGTGTGTCCCTGACAAGGGCAGTTGAGCATTTATTGCGCCTGTTTAATGCCGTTGCAATTGCGGCGGTCTGACCGAGCTTGTGCCTGCGGTCTGACCGCCAGGTGATCTTTTCCTCCCAACGGCCTGTAACGGCTATATTAATTGTGGGGGGTATAAATACTCCCATGCACGGCCCTGTTCACAAACTTTTGGCAAAATCTTGAGCATTGTCATCATCCTTGAGAGCCTAAGCTAGTTTCATACACTATAGGTTTCAAATTCTCGAATTTGTGAGAGTGTGCATTTGAGATCTTCTAGTGCATTGCATCTAGATCATTAAATCATCCTCGTGGCACTAGAAGAAGGCTAAGTGATCATCACCGGCTTGTTACTCTTGGAGTTTGCCGGCTCCTAGACGGCTAGGAGAAGGGTTTTGGAGAGCTCTTCAAGGAAGATTGTGGAGAAGGCTCAAAACGTCTTGTGAAAGGGTTGAGCACACCTTGCCGGAGCGGTAAAGTGCATCCTTAGTGAAAACGAGGTTTGGATAACTCATCACACTAGTCCGGCTCAAGATCTAGGTCACTTCTCGAGAGAAGATTGACTAGATAGAGGAGCGGTTAGAGATTTGAGTTTGCCTCAACGTGGATTAGGGGTGATCGGCAAATCACCGAGACCACGGGATATATCCTTGTGTTGGAATTGTGCTTTATTCATATTGTGTTATTTATTTGCTCTCATTATCTATAAATTGTTTGATTAATTGCTAAATTGCTAAAATCGCCTATTCACCCCCCTCTAGTCGATATCCTAGATCCCTTTCATATAGCCATCCTGGAAAGTAGATCATCCGATAAAAGCGGATGATCACCAGATGGTGGAAGTGCAACCTTCCCACCAGGAGATTGTTTCCCCAACACAAGTTGAGGATCTTCTGGTCGAATAGTCACCGCTTGCCGACCAGAAAATCGATCACCCGAACCAAAGCAGGGAGTGTTGGAGTAAAGAACTGAAGGAAGAAAGAGCGATGGTACGTCTTCTACCTTTGCTCTGCTGGAAGATCCTTCGTCAACCTTGGGTTTCTTCCTTGAAGGAGATAAATCTTCAGGCATTTGAGACTCCTGCTTGAGAACTTCCTCTTCATCACTTTCAATCTCGATGATGCTGTGATCTTCCATCGGGAAGTGTATGGAGAGAAGGATGAAGGCGATTCTTGAAAAACTTAACCGTGAGAAGAAATTATGAGGCTTTACAAATTCAAAGGCCTCGGTATTTATAGCCGCCAAGGTGGTGGTTCACATTCTGAGCACCTCGGGTTTTTAAAAGCATTTACAATTTCACCTCGGGTTAAAAAACATTTCAAACGGCGCCATCATTACCTGTCACGTAATGCCCAGAGCCCATCTCGGGGAACCAACCGTCCCACTTAGTGCGCCACTAAGCGGGGGATTTTGAAGAGTCGGGTTAAAAATCCGATGCATGTCTTTAAAAATTCGAAAATAACACGTTTCTTCGTTTTCTTCGAATTTGGGGGCTAGCTGACGAGGATTGACACCCAAGTCAGTTCAAATAAATGCACTATTGGTTCAAGACAGATTCGAGCCAGACACGTGCCTGGTGGTGCAAACTCAAGTCATTCTGAGAAGCATCAGCCCGAGGTCGCAGGCTTTGCGCGATCAGACCGCAGCTAGTCCGTGATCAGGAATTCGTGTGCTGTACGCGAATAGAGTGTTGGAGATGTTGCGCGGTCAGCCAACATCCCGCGGTCAGAGCACTTTCGACCAGGGTACTTGGGGTTCACCTGTCCCTATAGCAGGAATATCCCAAGTATCCCGAAGATTCTTCCACGTAGAGGACCAACCGTCAGGAGGTTAATACGTGCAGTTATCCATGAATAACACGTGTTAGACCTGCGTGGGGGTTAAGAGCGGTTCTCTGAACCGCATCCAAGAAACTGTCTGATGCAGTTACGACATGGCACCCATTCGACTAATATAAAAGGGTGGCAAGATGCATCAGACAAAAAAAACAAGAGGAGCGAAGAGATCAACGTCTCTGATACAAGCGAGATACAACACATCTCAATCGCTCAAACAGCCAATTCTACGACCTAGATTAGATAGCTTTTATAAGCCTCCCTGGTTTCTTTCTGTACATTTACATAGGAAAAACCGTTCGCCTGTGAAGGTTTTTTCCGTGATCTTGTAAACCTTTACCACGTATATTGAAATCCCAACAGGACGTAGGGCTATTGCTCCCACCATCTAGGGCCCGAACCTGTATAAACCGTTCTGTGCTCCTGTTCTCTATATTTCTACATACCTTCCCGAAGGGTCATCTTGAAAGGTCTCACTATTATAAATTTTGCATAAGTTCGGCTGAGGACCCCGAGTCTGAATCGTCGACAAGATGAGTGTTACTAAATCACTTGGACTCATCTAGCAAGAAAAATGGTAAGATCTGATATGATTTGGCAGTTTGGACAAAAATCAAAAACAGAGTAATTAGGGTAAACAAGGTAATTAGGGTTTTGGAAAGTGGCGAGGCTAAAAATTAGGGTTTAGGATAAGATTTGGAAATTCTTCCAGAATGGAAAATTGTTCAGAATAGTGAATGGGAGATGTTCACTGAATCAGATCAAAGTTTGGAGATGGTCTGAGACTTTTAGTCTTTTTGGGCTTCTGACAAATCTGAAAAGGACTGATTTGTGATACTTTTGGGCTGATGTGCGAAAAAGGTCTGAACGAAAGAATTTGATTGCCAACTTTTTGGGGTAAGATACTGGCACAACTGGGATCTCATTTTGAAAAGGGAGAGACGAGGCAAGCCAGGATTTGAGAAAAATAGGGGTGTTACAGGGGAGGGGCGTTCTCGCCGGTAGCCTCAGCCCGAAGGGCTCAGCCACCAGGTTCCGGGGGGCCCTCTCCCATGACGCGCACGATGCGCTCGTGCTCGTCGATGTAGTACCTCCCGAGGAGGTTTTCCGCCTTCTCCCGAGCGGTCGGATCCGGCCGGACTGCAAGAGGTAAGGAGTTAGAAAAATTCACGATAAGGAGTTAGAAAAATTCACGAAAGAAAAGGAGCAAAGTAACCGGGAGCTTACGTCGAGTTACCGGCTTCTGCGGGGGCCACTGGGCCGGGCACATCCCGATCCCCCTCCTCCCGTGTGAGAAGGGGGAGATCTTCAGCAGCGTTAGCTCCTTGGCGGCGTCCCTCATAGAGTGGACGCCCCGGGAGCCCACGACCTTGCGGAGGAGCTTCAGCTCCTCCTCGGTCCACAGCGGGGGCTTGGGAGCGGATGACCGGCTGTAGGAGGGGGCCTCCGGCGAGTACACCACCTCGTCATCCCGGACCCGAAGGTAGAGCCACCTCCGGATCCAGTCCCCCCAGTGGTCCCGGGAGGCCGCCACCGGGTACTCCGCCACCTGGGACGGCATCAACTAGATCATCACCGAGCCAAAGGGAGACTTTGGCCCTCCCTTCACCAGGTGGGAGCTCCTTGCCGCCGGTTCGTAGAAATACTGGAACAGTCGAAGCGTGGGCTCCCGTCCGGTGGCCGTCTCGAAGAGCCAAATGAAGAGGCCCATCTGGACGAACGCGTTCAGAGTCAGGTGGTTCAAGGCCACCCCGTACTCCCTCAAAAACTCCCGGAGCAATGGATGCACTGGGAGCCGGAGCCCGGCCTCGAGGAAAGCCTCGAAGGCCACCACTTCCCCGGGCCTGGGGCAGGGGGCTCCGTCCTTCTTCGTGGGAATCCGGACGTCCCCGTCCGCAACGACCCTGGTCCACCAGGGACTCCAAGTCCCCGGATGTAAACTCTGAGGCCCAGAGGAAGTCCGCGGTGACTTCCTCTAGTGGCACCTCCGCGGCCTTGGCACGGCCCTTGGGTCCCATCTAATTTTTCCGGTGACTTAGGCTGAGGAAAAAGGGGGTGAAGTTTCCGGTGGCTAAGATTCCGGGACTGGGCTACCGGGAGAGCTAAGGGTGCTAAGGAGGTTCGAGGGTTTGAAGTTTGGAATGATTCCTCTGGGCCCCCCGAGGCCCTATTTATAGGGGCCAAACGCGGCCCCGATGGGTGCCACGTGGCCCTTCATGGTGCATCCGTGCCGTTCAATTCAAATAGCGAGCGGGAAACGAAGGGACTGGTGCGCGAAATGAGACGTCACCGGTTCGAACCGCGAGCGGCCATTATGGCCGAACGGCGCGCTCCCATCGAGACAAGACCTTAATGGACGACGGCGCGGTAATAAACGCGCGGCGCGGGAATTGAAGCGTCACGGCTCCGGTGGCTTGTCCCGAAGATTTTCCTGGTGACATGAACTATCCCCTCTGGGGACTTAAGCATCGTCCCCGGAGGGCATGGGGGGCTGCTGTTGGAGGAAATCTCCATGAGACTAAGTCCAGGTAAGAGGTTTGCCCGGGGACAAGGCCCTCCGGTGGCTTGTCCCGGGCGCCGCCTTTTGCCCGGGGACATGGCCCACCCGGTGGCTTGTCCCGGGCGCCGCCATTTGCCCGGGGACAAGGCCCCCCGGTGGCTTGTCCCGGGCGTCGCCGTCCTTCCGAAGATAGGGGTCCCCAGCTCCAGGTCACGTGAGGGTCACGCGGGAAGCGCCTCGGGAATTGGCGGACACCTGTCAAACATCCGAGGGCCCTAGCCGGAAGAAGGACTTTGCTACCCCTTGATCCAACAGTGGCAGGCGGGTTAGTTTAGTCTTTTTGCGTCTTTTGGGGCTATATAAGCCCTTGTAACACCTCATGTAAAAGGGAGAATTCATTATTACTTGGAATAGACAATATCACAGGTGTGCCCAGGAGCCATCTCTCCCCCGAGAGAGCTCCACTGAGGCTCGAACCTGTATAAATATTCATGTCATTCGCTGTGTTTGCCCGACGGGAGAGGACCGGTCGCCCAGTCAGCTCGCGTCGTATTTTCTTCGCTAGGATCTTCCGCAAAACCTGCTGGGGTATTCGCGATACCACGATAGTGTCAATCGTGCATCACATTCCATCTCATGCAGGGGTTTGATGTGCGATCCGCATACTTACTTGTTCAGGCCTGTCCCATACCAGGCTTGCGGTTAGCACGTTTTTCATAGCACTAGATGCACAACACAAGGTTCTAGTCCTTATATGCCAGTGACCAAACTATCCACAACCCATGCACATCTAGTGCCTCCAAGCACATCCAGTGCTAGTACCACCATTCCATACCAAAATCCTGGTCACGGCTAGAGGTTTTATTTCATGAATATATATAAGTACATATATAATAGTTCATGGCTCACTATTTGATCATTTCACATTTCACAAGCATCCAGCCTTGTACTGCCAATTCATAATTCAACCATTCTTTCACATGCAATACTATTTATATTCAAGGTCATATCATAGCAACTCATAAAATATAGGTTCAAGATGTTCAAGACTATGACTTGCCTTCCGCGTTGTAAAAGTCAACAGTTGGTGTTGGGTCGACAGCGAAGTCCTCGAACTCTGCCTCTGGATCTACTCAACAACAAATTAACACACAATGATTACTAACTATATTAAAATGTTTTATGATCTATATGCAGATATTCTTTAAAGAGAAAAGCTAAATGATGCTGGGGCTGATCGAGATTGCAAGCTGAATTGAGTCGAGATTCTAGGGTTTCGAATTTGGGCTAAGATTGAGTAATGAAGGTTACTAAAGTCTCAAGGCATCAATATTGACATAGGATTTACGGCTGGTTTGGTCAAAAACGACGAATGTCAGTAGATTGACATTCAGTTCACGGCCTGACATAGCTTTGGTTGGCTTTAGAAGACTCTTCTCAAGATATGGCAGTTGAAGGAAGTGTAGGACATGGTTCTGCAAACTTGGTAGACAAATTTGATTTCAATTTGCACAACCAGAAGTTGTCAAATTGTGCTAATGCCACTGGCTGACACAGAGCTGACACTGGCTGGCATGAACTAAAACTAGGGCATGGCTGCTGGAGTGTTTTAGGGCTTCAATTGCTTCACCAACTATGTCTGGGAGGTAGGCAAAAGAAACAGGATGTTATTGGTGGTGGTTCCAGGAACTGAGATGCCCGGATGGCGACGAACGGCGCCGAGGAAGTGCGGTGGCGACACGGCACACTATGGCTACTGGACAAATCTTTGACATAGCTGTAACTGCCAATTCTGTGCAGAACTAGCAATCGGGGTAGTGGAGGATTATGCTCAGGAGATCAAAGCAAAGGCACTGGACAAGGTGTTGACGACGGTGGTGGATGGCGGTGACCGGGTGGCACACTAGTGGCACGGCAACGAAGGGTAAAATACCTAAATCATGATTTGGCGCTGCGCTGTCGAAACCTGGGGTTGCTGGAGCTAACTAGGGCTAAAATACACTATCTAGTGCAGTGGACTTGACTGGGGGTTGAATGATGGCGAACGGCGGTGAACTACGCTGGAGGAGAAGACGGCTTCAACGGTGACAAGGCACTGGAGGGATTTAAACCCAAAATTGAGGACGCGGTTAAGTTCCTGGGTCGCTGCAGATGGTGTGGCTGAAGGGAATCGGCCTGAGGCGGCGCCGGCGACCAATTAGATGTCGCGGCCGGAGAAGAAGGCACCAAATTGGGCAAAATCAATACACTGCTTTGGAGGTCAATTGCTTGCTGTGAGAGCAGTAGGATAGTGAGGTAAAGCTTTTGGAGTGGCCAATTTAGCCTGTGGAACGGCGGCACGGCCGGGCGACATGCGCTGGTCACCAGTGGCACGCGGAAAAGGGGAAAGCTCTAATTCGTGCTCAATTTCGAAATCTCAATGCACAGGCTTGTTAAGAGTATCCCACTGATCAATTTATTCTACTACAGGGAAAGCCAATTTGGACTGGAGTAGATGTAATTGCTGGAACCATGCGTTTTCAAAATCACGGTGTCCCCAGCGTTGAGGTCCACCGGAGTTTGATTAAAGGCTACAACACGATAAGGTGAACAGGAGGCACGTACTAGTCACTTCAATTCGGAGGTTGGTACAATGAATTAATCTGGCGTCGAGCTCCTCCTCAGCGGCTCGCCAGAGAAGAAGAAGAAAGAAAGGAAAAGTGTATTTAATGGCTAAGGAAGTTCTGGAGTGCAGTAATCGAGACGAGGCTGATCTGGGGCAGCTATTTATATGCACAAGACGAAGCTTGCTACGCTGGAGGCTGTGGAACTTGTATTGGTGAAGCTTCTGGTTGAAGCAACGGCGGCAACGACGAGATGGTGAGCAGGCGGCTCTGCAGCTACGTTAGTCAACACTTTGGAACTTGTTCCTGGTCCGTGCAAGGCAGAGGTGACGAAGCTGGTCCGGCAACGACACGCGCATGCATGCGGATTCAAACTCGCCCGCTGGCATGCGCGAAACTGTTATGCTGGTCATCGGTGCTGCCACGGCGACGATCCTGGCATGGACACGAGCGCACATGCAAGCACAACCGAGTACGAGCACAGGCGAGGGCGGTGCTTGGCAGGCGACGAACAAGCATGGTGGAACGGTGCACCTGGTCGCGGTCGAAAACGGTACAGCTCTGGTCGAAGGCAGGCTGGCGGCTGCTGTTTGAAAAGGCTAAGCCCTGTTCGAAACAGCAGGCTGGGCTGATTTGTAATTTTGAATTTTTATTTTGGACTGATCTGTAAATCCTGAGATTTGGAGGATTGGGGCAAATTTGAACTGCACAACTCTGTCAAACTTTATTCAGCAGATGTTTTGGCAACTGTATTTGATAAAATCTAGCACATTTGAATAGTTTTTGGATAAAATGAAAACAGGGTAATTAGGGTACTAATAATCTGGATTTTGTTGAAATTGGAATTCTGAGACTTAGGGTGAGATTTTGATGTTCCGACAAAAGGAGAATTTGTATTGAATAACATTTGGGAGGTGTTCCCTGAAACAGATTTGAATTTGGAGTTGATTTGAAACATTTAGCCTTTTCAGGCTTCTCAAAAATCTGAAAAAGGACTGATCTGTGATACTTCTTGGACTTATTTGTGAAAAGGGCTTAGATGATATAATCTGGCTGCCAACTTTTTGGATTAAGGTATTGGCATAACCTTGATCATAGTTCAAGTATAATCTGGTCTGGATTAGGCCAGGATTTGGTTAAATCTGAATTCTGAAACTCAGAGTATTTAGGGTAATTAAATTTAATTATGTTTTCGAAAAAAGAAAGGCGTTGATAATTCTGGGAGTTAGAGATGGAATTGAATCTGGCTTTTGAAGGCTTTTATACTCAGGATAGATAGTAGGTCATATCTGGAAAGTCAGATCTCAATTTGTGTTCACAGGGAAGATTTTGAGATTTTTGGAGTTTAAGATAGAATAAGTCTAGGCTGATTTGACTGATCTTGAAGAGACATATGCGTGCATGACTTTTTATGAAAAGGACTTTCACCCCAAACCTGGGGCGTTACAGATCTACCCTCCATAAAGAAATCTCGCCCGGAGATTTACCTAAGACAAGAAAAGATAAGGATAGGCTTGTTGAAGATCCTCTTCCTTCTCCCAAGTGGCTTCTTGTTCTGAATGATTTCCCCATTGAACATTACATACCTTGATCTTTTTTCTTCTGAGCTGACGTTCGTCAGTAGCTAGGATTTTGATTGGGTGCTCAAGGTACGTAAGATTCTTCTGCAGTGATATATCTTGTGCTTTTATCTGGTCAGTAGGCTCTTTTAAGCACTTCCGGAGTTGGGAGACATGAAACACATCATGCACTCCTACTAATCCTGAGGGTAATTCTAGTTTATATGATACTTCCCCTTTCCTCTTGATTATCTTAAATGGTCCAATATACCTTGGAGACAGCTTTCCCTCCACTTGGAATCTCTGCAATCCCTTGAATGGCGTGACCTTGAGATAAACAAAATCTCCTGGTTCAAACGATAATTCTCTCCGTCGATTGTCCGCATAACTCTTTTGTCATGACTGTGCTGTCTTAACCTTTCTCTAATGAGTTTGACATGAGCCTCTGCTTATTCTACTATCTCTGGTCCTATAACTCTTCATTCTCCTGGCTCATTCCAATGCAATGGGGTTCTGCATTTTCGTCCATATAAAGCTTCAAATGGTGCCATTTGTATACTAGCTTGATAACTGTTATTGTATGTAAACTCTGCAAATGGTAAACATTTGTCCCATGATGTTCCATAATCTAGTATACAAGCTCTTAGAAGATCTTCCAAAATTTGGTTTACTCTCTCTGTCTGCCCTCCCGTCTGAGGGTGATATGCAGTGCTGAAGTTCAACTGGGTTCCTAGAGTTTCATGAAGTCTATCCCAAAACTTGGATGTAAACTGTGCTCCACGATCTGAGACAATCTTCTTTGGAATACCATGCAATGCTACTATTCTTTGCATGTATAACTCTGCTAATTTGCTACCGTTATAGATCTTTTTGACTGGTATGAAGTGAGCTACCTTGGTAAGTCTGTCCACAATAACCCATATGGAGTCATATCCTCCTTGAGTTCTAGGTAGTCTTGTAATGAAATCCATACCAATTTCTTCCCATTTCCATAGTGATATTAGTAAAGGCTATAGCTTTATGGCTATCTTCTGGTGCTCTGCTTTAACTCGCTGGCATGTATCACAGGTTGCGATGCATTCTGCGATCTCTCTCTTCATATTATCCCACCAAAATCGATTTTTCATGTCCTGATACATCTTGGTATTACCGGGGTGTATTGAGTACGGAGTTTTATGTGCTTCATGGAGAATTAATTCCTTGAGGTCTGCGCTTTGAGGAATACAGATCCTTCCTCAATACCACACAATCCCTTGATCATCTTCGGTAAAACCTTGAGCTTTTCCTAACTTGATTCGGCTCTTAATCTTGCAAACCTCCTCATCTTCCTTCTGGGCATTCCCTATCTGTTCTTCAAGTTGGGGCTTTACTACTAGAGTAGCTACCGTCCCATGTGGTACTACTTCCACTTGATGATTCTGCAAGTCTTGCTGTAGGTAGGGGTTTCTTAGTATGATTGTTTCTTGTGGGTTATAGACCTTCCTACTTAGGGCATCTACTACTATATTAGCTTTTCCTGGATGGTACTGGATGCTAAGATCATAATCTTTGATCAACTCTAACCATCGTCGTTGACGCATGTTGAGCTCCGTCTGAGTGAAGATATACTTGAGGCTCTTATGATCTGTAAAAATCTCACACTTGTTTCCAATGAGATAGTGTCGCCATATCTTCAGGGCATGTACTACTGCTGCTAATTCCAAGTCATGAGTTGGATAGTTTTCCTCATGTGGCCTCAATTGGCGTGAAGCGTAAGCTACTACTCGATCTTGCTGCATTAACACACAGCCTATTCCTTGCTTCGAAGCATCACGTAAACTACGAAGTCTTCCTTGCTGTCTGGCAGAGTAAGGACTGATGTTGTTGTTAACTTCTGCTTCAGCTTCTGAAAACTTTCTTCACACTTGGTGGTCCATTCAAAATCAACATCCTTCTTTAGCAGGTTAGTAAGAGGTTTGGCAATCTGGGAGAATCCTTCGATGAATCTCCTATAGTAACCTGCCAATCCTAAGAAAGGGTGCTGCTGGCAATGGATACTTGTTCTTTATGGTAACTTCATTCAGAGCTCGATAATCTACACACATTCGTAGAGTTCTAGCCTTCTTTCTTACGAATAATACTGGGGCTCCCCATGGTGAAGCACTGGGTCTGATGAATCCTTTGCTCTCCAGATCTTCCAATTGACTCTTGAGCTCTTCCAAATCAGTGACTGGCATCCGGTATGGTCGTTTCGCTATGGCTGTTGCTCCCGGTTTAAGCTCAATAGAGAACTCTATGTCCCTATCAGGTGGCATTCCTGGAAGTTCTTCTGAAAATACATCAGGATATAGCTGTACTATAGGTACTTGTTCCAAGCATATCTTCTGCAATGCTTGAACAGATCCTAGCGGTTCCTTGGCTGACGATCTTTCCACATAAAATAAAACTTTTTCCCCTTAGCTACTGACAAGGCTTAGGGTTTTCTCTTCACACTTTACTAGACATTTATGTTGGGACAACCAATCCATGCCCAATATAATGTCTAGCCCTTGCAGTTCTAATTGATCCAAGCTAGTGCAGTGGCGGACGCAATGAAGTTGTCCCGGCATGGCTACGTGGCGCAAAGCTACTAACAAGGGTGCTGCTGGCGGGCACGCGAACTGCTGCTGCTGCTGCTGATTGTGGTGGCTGGCATGGTGGCTGGCACCGGTGTGACGCGGGCGACACGCGGGCGCAACGACCACACACGCTGGTGATGGCTGGCCCTGGCCGGCGGCGAAGAATCACGGCGGCGCTCTGGTTGAAAGCATGCCAGCTGGTAAAAGAGTTTTGGACTGAAACTCAATTTTAGAAACTTGATTTTGACTTATTTGTAAAACTTGCGAAATGCTTGGATTAAGCTGAAATTGACTCTACCAGATTGGTCTACTAAACTCAACAAATGGTTTAGCAGTGACAGATGAAAAAATCTGGGGTTTTTATTAGGTTAGGGCCAAAACGAAAATAGGGTAATTAGAATCTGGATTTTGTCGAGGTTGGATTCTGAGACTTCGGATGAGATTTTGAGGTTCTCGCAAAAGAAGATTTTGTTCAGAATAGCGAATGTGAGATATTCCCTGAATCAGGTCAAGGTTTGGACTTACAACTGTGTGACCAAGCAAAGGAAGCATACATACCTTGAACTCAGGGGTCCCCTTCTGCTGGGTGAATTGCTCCCATATCTCCTACGTTATGAAGGGGTACTTCTCGCATGGAGATTTGACTTTGGCGAGGAAGGCACTGACGAGGAAGCTCTTGATGGTTTTCCATGTGTTGTTCATGTCGTTCAAGCAAGCTGTCTTGTATCCATCGTTGGGGATTGTCGGGGGAAATCTCCGCGGGACTAAGTCCAGCTAAGATGTGTCACGATTGCCCGGGGACCTGGCCTCCGGCCCCTCCCCGGGCGCCGCCTTTTGGCTCCCGGGACGCGGCCTCCGGTGCCCTCCCGGGCGCCGCCATCTGCCCGGGGACGGGGCCTCCGGGGCCTCCCCGGGCGCCGCCTTTTGGCTCCCGGGACGCAGCCTCCGGTGCCCTCTTGGGCGCCGCCATCTGCCCGGGGACGGGGCCTCCGGGGCCTCCCCGGGCGCCGCCTTTTCGCTCCCGGGACGCGGCCTCCGGTGCCCTCCCGGGCGCCGCCATCTGCCCAGGGACGGGGCCTCCGGGGGCTCCCCGGGCGCCGCCTTTTGGCTCCCGGGACGCGGCCTCCGGTGCCCTCCCGAGCGCCGCCATTTGCCCGGGGACGCGGCCTCCGGGGCCTCCCCGGGCGCCGCCTTTTGGCTCCTGGGACGCGGCCTCCGGTGCCCTCCCGAGTGCCGCCATTTGACCGGGGACGCGGCCTCCAGGGCCTCCTCGGGCGCCGCCTTTTGGTTCCCGGGACGCGGCCTCCGCTACCCTCCCGAGCACCGCCATTTGCCCGGGGACGCGGCCTCCGGGGCCTCCCCGGGCGCCGCCTTTTGGCTCCCGGGACGCGGCCTCCGGTGCCCTCCCGGGCGCCGCCATTTGCCCAGGGACGTGGCCTCCGGGGCCTCCCCGGGCGCCGCCTTTTGGCTCCCGAGACGCGGCCTCCGGTGCCCTCCCGGGCGCCGCCATTTGCCCAGGGACCTGGCCTCCGGCGCCGTCCCGGGCCTCATCGCCCTCCTAAAGGTAAAGTCTCGAACTGTTTATCACGTGCAGGTCACGCGAGGAGTGCCTCGGGAACTAGCGACCACCTGTCAAGCATCCAAGGCATTTGACCGGGAGAAGGACGGTCCTGCCCTTCAATCCGACGGTGGCTGTCGGGGTAGTTTAGGTTTTTTGCTGCTTTTTGGGGCTATAAATAGCCCTTGTACCCCTCTGTTGTAAGGGATCGGTTCATTTTATTGGAATAGCTAAACTCACAAGCGTGCTCCGGTAGCCTCTCCCCCGGAGAGAGCCTCCCCAGCCGACTCCGGTCGGGAGCGCGTCGACAGGACTAGGGCCCCCACCGGGACCCGAACCTGTATAAACCCGTGTGTTATTCTTTGTGCTTGTCCGGCGGGGGAGGACCGGTCATCCGGTCAACCCGCGCCGCGTAATCTTCGCTAGGATCATTCTCAAAACCTGCCGGGGTATTCGCAATACCACGACAGGGATGTTCCACTTGGACTGTTTTCAAACGGTGCATATAAGCAGGACTTACTTAATCTTCAGGATAAGCCAAGGGAATGTGATTACTCAAGAGTTCAGGAATTTTGATTAATTTTACCTTCACTTCCGCCCACAGCCTATCCCTCTCGTCGGCCTTCACGTCCTTCCAGTTTTGGACGGTGATCTTCACCCTTTCTGTCGCCAACAAACCAACATAGGCAACGTACTGCCCAGCGTTCTTTCCAATCGGTCTCCCAAACTGGTTGAACTCACAGAAAAGATCCATGTGTTTGGCCAAACGGCACAACATTGTCGCGCCTCGCGCCTTCCTCTTGCGCTGGGACGAAGCAGCATCAACTACATTGCCCCTCGTCGAATCACTAGTGTTAGACGAGGAAGATGCCGACATGGCTTTGCCTAAAATTCCATGAACAAACCATCAATTGATATGAAGAAAAGGTTTACATGAAAAAGTTTGTAACTACAATAGAATGGCAATGACATTACTAGTATATGGTACAGTACATATAAGATTAAACAACTTAAGTGGTCACATTTGACATAGTATTTATCCTTAAGGGGGGGCAATTGATGAACTACCACCTATTACCTAAATTCATTTCAAATTGCATACAAGTTTTAATAAGAATTTAATCATCAAATATTTTTCTCTACAACCAAGGCAAAGATACATCCTCTGATTTAAGATATGCATAGAACAAAACTGACATACTTTTCAAAGAATCAACAGAAACTAGTAGGCAAACTCCTAGTTCATATACAAATAGCACAAACAACTTGTAAATTGAAGTATGGCCTTTGCAGGGCATTTTGCAAACTAAAAGTAGTAGCTAAATTAGAAGTCACATACTTAGCCTTAAACTCAATTGATATGAAGAAAGGGTTTAGGATGTTAGTTACTTGAAAAGATTATTTTGGACTCATCCCCAAAGTTGAATCTTAACATTAATGTAGGCCATATGGTATATGTAGAGTAAAAATATTGCTACATGTGCATACCTGGACACATACACATGCAGAGACATGCACAGAACAAAACTTGCATCCACTATATATATACACATATACACATATTCTTGACACAAATTTCTAGCTTTTTTTTTGTGTGTCCTGCATTGCAAGTTGGAATGTAGGAACAATTCTAAGTTAAGGCATCACATGTACATGGCAGCATACTATTATGTAAACAGCTAGATTGTGCATGTAGTACAGCAGTACATGTTTATATGTCTATGGGCTCTTCAGATTTGTGTGGATACCTCTACACATGCATACACATAAAAACTATATATATTGAAATATATAGATAGAGAGAGAGAGAGAGGAAGCAGCAAGATAGTTTACTAGGACAGAAGATATTGATATATATTCTTGGAGGGGGGCAAAGTTTTAAGAAGATATCAACAACTTGGTTGCCACTACTACTCTCTCTCCCCCTTTGTCAACCAACTCACCTACAGATGCCACTTGTAGCTTTCTAGTTGCTTGTTTATCAAAGACACAAGGTTATAATAATGCATGCATATATATGCAGAAACTTTACATAGGTCAACTAATGATAACTTATTTAACTAACTTAAAAGCTTACTTGCTGATATGCACTAATATAGGCTTCTTTTCATGTTATATCATGAAAGAAAAATATTATTTCAAAAAATTGAAAAGAAAATGCATAACTAGGTATGTTCAACCTATTTTTGCTAAAGACTGGCTAGTTCTAAGCGAAGCTCTATCAGAGTTAAAATCTAGGGGTTAGCATAAGAATCTGACCCGTCCTGGAATCATTAGGGAATAGCTGGTAACTGATAACTGTGTTTGTGTCTAAAATGGTTCTTAGCACTGATCTGAACCACGCTGGGGAATCTCATTGTTCGTAGCACTGATCTGGCCAGAAATAGGATACAACAACTTCTCAGCAAATTCCACTAGGACATGCTGCAACCCGGCTAATTAGAATTTGGTTGAAGTTTAGCAGCCATCCCAAATCCAATAACCAAATTTTCTCAGTGTCTTTCTGGTTGCAATGGTCAGATTCTGGCCAATAATAGGATACAACAACTTGGTTGGTTCTCCAAAATATATTGGTGAAACCTACTTGTAACAGTTGTTGACATCTTAATGGAGTATTGTCCATGAGAACTTGCATAGTCAAATCAAGTTCAATTTCAATTTAAGAAACTGAATATGAACTGAACCTATTGAGTCTTTTGGGGATGGTTGCTTCTCTCTGAAAATTTATTCAAGAGGAGAAAGAAACTACAAAAGTATCAGATATATATGTCTCCTAAGTTGCTTATATTTTCTCTTGAAAGCTGATAGAAGGGGAGAGGATGATGAAAATAATCCTGACGAAGGAGATTTTAGTTTCTCTTCACTTTTCATGTTTTCTAACTCTCCATTTGATGTTTGAGATGAAATATCATCTTCAGTTCTTTTATCATCTATTAGGCATTGAAGAAAAATATAATGTAGGAAGATTTCATTCAAACTTGATAGTTGTCATACTTTTCAATTTCCTTCATATTTGTATACAACTAATATGAACTAGGGATAGGCGAGGAGAACTCTACAACGTGAGTTGGTCGAAAATACCTACAGTTCGTGGAGTGGCCGGTGATGGCACAATGTAGTTGCCATTATATTTTGGACTCTTCTTCGTCCACAACGTCTTCGACCCCAACAATACGTCTCTTACTATGAAGGACAACGTGCAACTTTGGATTGGCCAAGTCAACGATGTAGAATAACTGTGTGGCTTACTCAGCAAGTATAAATGGATTGTCTTGGTGTGCGAATCTACTGCGATCAACGAGAGTAAACCTGTAATTGTCAACTTTAACACCTCGAGGGATTTCGACCCATTGGCATTGAAACAAAGGAATCTTAAATAATACATAATCGAGCTCCCATATTTCTTCAATAATACCGTAATATGAGTTCAGTACCCTTACTACCCTGGCATCCTTCGAAATAGCAAGTAGTGTCACTCCACTACATTGCACAGTACTCTTCTCGTCCTGAGTTCTTGTGTAAAATGAATAGTCATTGATGTTGTACCCCTGCCAAGTCTCTACAGTAAATCTTGGCCCTCTGACCAACCATGTAACAACTTCACTTACAAAGCCCTCAGAAGCTCGCAGGACTCTATCTTTGATCCACCCAGCAAACTTCCTATTATGTTCTCTAGTGACCCAGATCTCTGGCTTCAAAGGATTCTGTTTCTGTACCATTTCCTGGTGCTCGTGTATGTATGGCTCCACCCCCATCATGTGTTGTAACACCCAAAAATGGGCTTTTGCATACAGATCGCTGGAGGGATCGGCTGACGAGGATTGATACCCGAGCTAGTTCAAATAAATACATGACTGGTTCAAGATAGATTCGAATCAAATGAGTGTCCGTTGATGCGAACTCAAGTTGCTTCGAGAAGCGCGGACATATGATCGCAGGCTTTACGCGATCAGACCGTAGACAGTGCGCGGTCAAGAGTTCGTAGGCGATACACAGACAGAAGATCGCAAATAGTGCTCGGTCAAATGATTACAAGCAACGCGCGGTCAGGACACCTTCGACCAGGAGACGCGGGATTGCTCAGTCCCTACAACAAGGATATCCTGAGTATCCCAAAGATTCTTCCACGTATAAAGACAACCATCGGGAGGTTAATACGTGCAGTTATTCCTTAATAACACGTGTTAAACCAGCGTGGAGGTTAAGAGCAGTTATCAAAATTGCACCCGAGCAACTGTTCGAAGCCGTTATGCCTTGGCACCCTTTCGACTAGTATAAAACGATAAGCCAATGCATCAAATGAAAGAGGACAGATGAGAAGATCGAAGGATCGAGAGATCAGAAGATCAACAGAAGACATTAGACTAAGTTAGTTAGCTTTCATAAGCCTCCTGAGCATTGTCTTGTATAAACACACAGGAAAGATCTTCACCTGTCAAGATCCTTTCCATTGTTTTGTAACTTTTTTCTCCTACACATAGTAAATCTCAACAGGATGTAGGGTCATTACTCCCACCATCGAGGGCCCGAACCTGTCTAAATCTCTCTGTGCTTCAGTTAACTTTCGTTCATCATCCCTTCCCAGAGGGACACCCTGAAAGGTCTCACAAGCTACAAATTCTGCATAAGTTCAACTAAAGACCCCGAGTCCGAATCGTCGACAGCTGGCGCCCACCGTGGGGCCTTTCTCAAGGCGTCCTAATTTTCATCTGGAGGTTCGCTGAATCATGGCTGGAGCATATGATTCCGAGAATGACATCGATCTCGAGGATTATGCCCATATTCAGATGCCTTCTCCTAGTGATCCTGTTCTGATGGAGGAAACCGGAGGCGAGGACGTCCCAGAGGTCGATTTGACCACTTAGGTCATGTCTATCGACCAGGAGGTGACCAACGCAGAATTAGAACCTACTGAGGTTGTCAATGCGTTAGAGGTTGAGTTCGGTCCATCATACGACCCTACTAAGGGGAAGAATGATGATGACCAGGAAATCATCCCGGGGAGGTTTGACCCCGATAACCTCCATCGTCTCTTTGATTTCGAGTCTGACTCGGAACAAACGGAGATGTTTTCTCCCTTGGCGACCTCTCTCCCTAGACAGTTCGCTGCCTTATCGGAAGAAACTCCCGATCAACGAGCTGCTAGGGAAGAGCAGGAACGCAAACAGAAGGAAGATCAAGATCGCGAGCAACAAGAAAACGAACTTCGCAGAACAGCCCTAGAGGCTCTTCAAGATGCGCTGGCTCGTTACGATGCTGCTCCGAGTTCTTCCTGTCGATCGCGTGGTCGCAAACGCGACCAGACACCGTCTTTACCCCCGGAGCGTTTCCCGGTGGTCGAAGAAACGGTAACACCTGGTGCCCCTTGGAGAAGTACCCATGGCCAGCTTCGATCTATCGTAGAAGTCATGCATAATTTTCCTCCTACGGTCACAGATGCGCAGAAACTGGCCTTCACCAAAATCCTGGCGGAAAGGTTGGATGAGGTCGCATCGGAGGCAACCCCGATGGCTTCTTCCCGGTCACTGACGCGCTCCCATAACCGAGAGCACCCTAACTCTGGTTCTGGCAGACGGAGTCACCCGCCACCCGTCCCATCTCGATAGGACAAGTCTAGATGGGCGCAGGATTCACGTGATAGGGAACGAACTCCTGTCCACTCTCGTTTGGGGCCACGAGTGGCTTCTCCATTGCATGAGGTCACCCGTGATCAGATCAAGAGCTGCAGGACAATTTACGTGTCGTGCCCCAAAACTGGGACTACGACTACTCCCGTGGAGACCTAGCTTGCTGTAGCTAGTCCCATATATGCATACCTTTGACTTCCCAGGATAATTCAAACACAGGAGTATATTCACATTGCAACAGAAAAACTTACAAAATATTTAACAGTGTGGCCTGCTGGCCTTAATATTACATAAAGAGATTACAATACCTTCGCGGCATCCAAGGTTTAGTTAAAGCAAAATAAAAACTTCTACACAGCGGATGATGGGTGTCCCTTCCACAGTCAGAAGTTGACGGCAGAACAACACATCAGGGATTTGGTGGATCTGGCTCTCCTTCATCTTGGTCCAAGAAGTTCTCCACGCCTTTTTCTTGATCATGGTACGCTCCATCTACTAAGTTGTAAGTTGCAAGTGTGAGTAGTTACGTACTCAGCAAGTCATAGGTAAGAGTAGATACATATAGTAGTGTTGTTATGAACCTAGACTAGTCAAGAATTATGGATGTTTGTAAAATGATCTTTTCTTTCATGTCTCATCTCATCTCATGGCAGCACTTTTCATAACATAGCATCTCTATTTATGTTCACTAAATTATAGCACTACCGCGACACGTCGACACACGACAGCCCACGGCAGCACCCCTTATCATGACAACACATGTCATTTGGGTAATCTTGACTTATCAAATTTTATTTAGAAAACATACTTGTGTCACACCCCGTGGATTTAATCCACCGCAGCAGACTCCTATAAACCCGGGAGCTCAGAGTATTCGAATACGTTTTTAACCCTGCAGAGAGGTACCAATTTACCCGCAAGATATTCCACTTTGATGCCCATCCTATCAAGGTGATTTGACCCTTCCTCACAACCATGTGTGGGTGGCAAGGTGGAGATAACAAGAACTTTTGTTATGTTTCACTCGCAATTCACCCCTGACCCTGTGGATTTCTCACGAGTCACAGTTGTGGCGGGCTAAACCCCCACCCCAAAGCCTCTTCCCATTACTGGGTCAGCGTGCATGATCACATTCAGTGATATGTGTAGGAGCCGCACTACGTGAAATTCGTGCATCACTTTCCATCTCATGCAGGGGTTTCATGTGTGATCCGCATAAGTACTTGTTCAGGCCTATCCCATACCAGGCTTGCGGTTAGCATGTTTTTCATGCCACTAGACGCACAACACAAGGTTCTAGTCCTTAAATGCCAGTGACCAGATCATACCACACACCATGCACCTACAGTGCCTGCACATCCAGTGCAGCCAAGCACATCCAGTGCTAGTACCACCATTCCATACAAAAATCCTGGTCATGGCTAAGGGTTCTATTTTATGAATATATATAAGTACATTTATAATAGTTCATGGCTCACTATTTGATCAATTCGCATTTGACAGGCATCCAGCCTAGTACTGCCAATTCACAATTCATCCATTCTCACATGCAATACTATTTATATTCAAGGTCATATCATAGCAATTTATGAAATATAGGTTCAAGATGATCAAGACTATGACTTGCCTTTTGCGTCGTAAGAAATAGCAGTTGATGTCGGGTCAGCAGTGAAGTCCTCGAACTTTGTCTCCGACTCTGTGCAAAGATCAAACAAGCAACCAAGAATCACAACCATTTCAATACATTATTATACTACATGCAATAATGCAAAGATGAAATGTCTCGATGATTCTGGAATAATTGTGTTAAGACGCTGATTAGGGCTAACTCACATAATTAGGGATGAGGATGGGTGCTAGGGACTTTTAGGGTTCCAGCGTATGGAAATGACATTAAGTCTGCAGCTGGTTTGCCCAAAATCGAGGAATGTCTTCAGGTCGACATTCGGTTCAAGGTGTTGACAAAGGATCAATGGTTGATAGAGAGCTCAGCTCAAGTTGTGACAGAAGAAGAAATTGTAGATCACAACCTCAGGAGTCTAAGGGACAAAGTCATGCTCAAAATGAACATCTAGAAGGAAGTGAAAAGGGCTAATGCCGCTGGCTGGCATAGACTGGCATTAGACTGACATGGCCAGAAACTAGGGCTTGCTATATCTTTTGATCTAGGGCTCCAATTGATTCACCACATTGTCTGGCAGGTAGGCCTTGATAACAGGAACAATTTACTCAACAGGATCTAGGGCAGGAGATGGCCATAAAGTGGTGAAAACCGGCGAAGAACACAGTGGCTGAAGTTTCAAATCTTGGCACTGGACAGAGATTAGGGCATAGCTATAACTTCTGATTTAGACCGAATTGGAAGTTGAGCTAGTAGACAAAATTGCTCAGGAGATCAAGATGCATCTAATGGAAAAGGTGGTTGGAGCTAGATCGGCTAGGAACAAATTTTTGGTGGCCGGCGCCGGAGACGAAGACACTGGATGTGGGGTTTTTCGTTGCACAAGATTTGAACTCAATTCCTTGCTCGAGGAGTAATAGGGATGCATAAGGGGAATATTGGCATGATCAATTTCGCCGGAGCATCACTGGAGAAGTCTGGTGACGAGCACCGGCGACTGGTGAAACTCAAACTTGGAGGTTGCTTCGATTCATGCTTAATTTCACAATCTGAATTCACTAGCTTGCTAAATGAAGTTCACTAATCATTTTACTCTACTGGATCGAAGGCTAATTTGAATTGAATCGAGTTGCAAAGCTGGAACAGGGGTTTTAGCAATTCCGACGATCACCGGCGATGAGGTGCATCGGGCTTCAATTAAATGATACACACAGATAATAAGATGTGGGGAACTCACTGGTGGCTTCAATTTGGAGTTTGGTGAAGCGAGGCGAGCTGGCGTCGTCGACCTCCTCGGCGGCTCACCGGAGAAGATGACAACAGCGAAGAAGTTTTGGTAATTTGCTGAGAAGATTTGGAAAGCAGTGCTGGTGCTGAAGGAGTTGCTATTTATAGGCACAGCAAGGTGAAGCGAAGCTCAAGCTCACTGCTTGGAGCTAAGATGCTTGCGCCGGTGAAGAAGAAGGCTTCGGGTTGAAGCAACGGCGAGCAAACGAGAAGGTGCAGCTTCTCTCTGGCGCGCAAGCTACTGTTGTGCTGGACAAAGACTGCCACGGCGATGACTGAGGTGTAGACACATGCACCCATGCAAACTCAGGTGAACATGAGCACTGCGAAGATCGGCGGCGACGATCACGACGACACAGCGCTCTGGTCGCGGTCGCACGGCGTTGATCGAAGTGAAGCACTACACGTTGTGGTCGTGGTCACAAACAGTTGGTGAGGTCGAACTAGGGACCTGTTTGCAAGATTCTTTAGTTGCATCTTGGACTGATTTGTAATTTCTGATTTAGAGATAGATAATTTGCAATCTGATTTCATTGATGAGTATAAACTTATACCTTATACTCATCCAGCAAGAGATTTGGTAAAATCTGGCATGATTTGATGGTTTTCGATATAAACCGAAAATAGGGTACTTTAGGGTAAATTAAGATCTGAGTTTTGATCGATTTCGAATTCTGGCATCTAGGATGAGATTTTAGAATCTGGACAAAAGGGAAAATTGTATCAAATAGAATTTGGAAGAGATTTGCTAAAGAAATTCTGAATTTGAAGTTAATTTGAAGATTTTAGCCTTTTTGGGTTTCCAGATATCAGATAAAGGACTAATTTGCGATATAATTTGGACTGATATGTGAAAAAGGCTTAGATGATATAATTTGGCTGCCAACTTTCTGGATTAAGGTATTGGCATACCCATGGTCATAATCCAAGAATAATTTGGTCTGGATTAGGTCAAGATTTGGCTAAATCTGAGTTCAGAGTAATTAGGGTAATTAGAATATTAAGTAAAATCCTGTCTTCGAAAACATAAAAGAATTGATAGATTTGGGAGTTAGAGATGGAATTGAATCTGGCTTTTGAAGGCTTTTATGTTTAGAGTAACTGACAGACCACATCTGGGAAATCTGATCTTAATTTGGGTTCACAGGAAAGATTTTGAGATTTTAGAGTTTGTGATAGATTAGAGTCTGACTGATTTTGCTACTACTACAGAGATACATGCATGCATGATGTTCATGAAAAAGGAAGTTTTTACCCCTAAACTCAGGGTGTTACATTACGGTCCCTACGTTGGTTGTAAAGCTTTCTCGCCCGGCCTTCATGCGGTCGTTTGGCCAGACAAGTTTAAACCAGGGGCCATAGAGAGGTTTGATGGAACTCAGAACCCCTCCGAGTTCCTCTAAACCTACATTACTGCCATCCAAGCGGCAGGCGGCGATGACTAGGTCATGGCCAACTACCTGCCAATAGTCCTCGAAGGACAGGCAAGAACCTGATTGTTCAACCAACCCGAAGGTTCAATCTATAACAGGGAAATGCTGTGTGATGCCATCCTCAGCAATTTCCAAAATTGTTATCAGAAGCCAGGTAAAGAGGACCACCTCCATCAATTACGACTAACTTCGACCGAAACTCTTTGTCAGTTTGTCAAGAGATTTGTCGGGGTGAGGAATACCATCCCGAACATATCTGATAGCTCCATTATCAGGGCATTCAAACATGCCGTCCGATATCAGAGATTCGCCGAAGATTTGCTCATCCATCCTCCTCGATCAGTAGCTGATCTCTTTGATATCGCTGATTGATACTCTGACGCTGCTGAGGCTATCGAATGGAATCGGATGGTTGATAAAGGTAACCTACCACCTCAGCCAGGCCTCAAAGACGTTAAAAGGGAGGATTCAAGCAAGAAGCCAGAATCTTCCTCAAATGGCAAGTCGAAGAAGTCAAAAAGGATCGGTTTGGACAGTATCGAGAGGTCACCGTCACGAAGAAGCCTCCATCAACCAAAGGTAATAACCATTCGTTTAAAAATAAAACTGCTTCTGGCGGTCGCGATACCGACCAGCCAGGGAAGTCGACTAACCCGCAGGAAGGCAAGAAGTGGTGTCCGCTCCACAACTCCGCAAGCCACGACCTCAAAAATTGCAGGAGTTGGTTGAAGCAGTTAGATGACTTCTACTAGGGGATTGGACCTATGCCGACCTTACCAACTAAGGAACAAGCATGCCGGCTAAGAGACGCCGACGGGGACGAAGAGATGTCTTACCAGGTACCTCGTAATCACGTTAATGTTATTTTCGGATGTTCCTCCTCTTTCGTTTCTAAGAGGTAATTTAAAACTTTTTATCGAGAGGTTAACCAAACGGAAAGTTCCCTTGGTGAACCTCAGTACCCCCGTTGGTCGGACACACCTTTGACATTTGATTGCTCTGATTGTTCGGTGGGGCTCACTCGACCATTGAGGCTTCCTCTGGTCATTACCTCGATTATCAGTAATGCGAGAGTCGAAAGGGTCCTGATCGATGGAGGTAGCTCCTTCGACATTCTATTGGTCAAGGCGCTCGACGAGATGCAGATTCCTCGTTCGAAAATCAAGCCCATAATCCATCCATTTTATGGGATAATTCCTGGTCCCTCCATGATGCCATTGGGACAGGTGGTCCTCCCGGTCACACTAGGAGAACCAGATAACTTCTGAACAAAATTAGTTACTTTTGATGTAATTGATTATGATTCGGCTTACAACGCAATCTTTGGCGAGCCAACTCTTGCTAAGTTCATGATGACAACGCACTATGCTTATCAGTGTGGCAAGTTGCCTGGCCCCAAAGGTGTCATCTCGATCCGAGGCAGTCGCAACGTGGCATTGACGTGTGACCGGCTATCTTTGGAGATGGTGGACCAACTTCCCCTCCGGGACGCTCAGGTCGCCACAGTCGCCGCTGACGCGATCAAGGTTGCTCCTCAACCGGACGAGAAACTTAAACTGGTTCCATTGTACCCAGATGATCCATCCAAGACAATTCGGGTTGGATTAGGCCTGGATGACAAATAGGAACTCGAGCTCGTTGCTTTCCCCCGGGCTAACGCAGATGTGTTTGCGTGGGAACCGTCCGACATGCCCGGTGTCCCAAGGGAGGTAATCGAGCACAGGTTAGCAATTCGACCTGAACAGCGACCAATAAAGCAAAAGCTCAGGCATTTTGCTGTTGACCGGCAGGAAGCCATCCGAGAGGAGTTAGACAAACTCCTAAAGGCCGGGTTTATTCGTGAGGTCGATCACCCGGAATGGCTTGCAAACCCGGTCATGGTCCGCAAGTCAAATGGTAAGTGGCGCATGTGAGTCGACTACACTAGCCTCAATAGTGCCTGTCCGAAGGATGACTTTCCCCTTCCTTGCATCGATTAGTTGGTCGATTCTACTGCGGGTTGCGAACTGATGAGTTTCCTGGACGCTTACTCAGGATATCATCAAATTAGCATGGCAGAAGAAGATGAAGAGAAGACTGCCTTCATCACCCCGTTCGGCACCTACTGCTACGTCAGAATGCCATTTGGTCTCAAGAACGCAGGTTCCACGTACCAGCGCTTGATGCAAAAGACCTTTCTTTCCCAGATGGGGCGTAATATTGAAGCTCACGTAGACGACTTGGTTGTAAAAAGCACCAAAAGATTGTCTCATTTAGACGATCTCACTGAAACCTTCTGTAATTTAAATCGATTTGGAATAAAATTAAACCCGGAGAAATGTTCTTTCGGGGTCTCTTCAGGAAAACTTCTTGGTTTTCTTGTTTGTTCTAGGGGAATTGAAGTCAATCCTGAAAAAATCAGGGCTATCGAACAGATGAGGTCTCCTTCGACCATCAAGGATGTTCAGCGCCTAGCAGGTCGCATGGTGGCCTTAAGCCGGTTCATATCGTGACTAGGCGAAAGGGGACTACCTTTCTTCAAAGCCCTGCGCAAACATCACAATTTCGCATGGTCCGATGAGGCTGAAAAGGCATTTCAGGAGGTGAAAGCGTATTTATCCAGTCCGCCAGTCCTGGTGTCTCCCGACAAAAGAGAACCATTACTTCTCTACTTGGCGGCCACGCCATACGCGGTTAGCACTGTCCTGATCACGGATAGAGAAGGTATACACAGGCCCGTCTATTATGTAAGCGAAGTACTTCATGGTCCTAAGGAGCGATACCTTGAAGTCCAGAAGATACTTTGCACACTACTGATGGCTTCTCGTAAGCTACGACATTACTTCCAAGCACATAAGATCACAGTACCCTCATCTTTTCCATTGGGGGATATTGTCCGTAATCCGGAGAAATCTGGTCGGATCGCCAAATGGGCTGCTGAGCTCGGTGCATTCGATATCCATTTCACACCCCGCACTGCGGTTAAGTCTCAGGTCCTGGCCGACTTCGTAGTCGAATGGACTAATCTTGAGCCACCTGTGCAGGTGCCCGAAGAATTGGAATGCCCCGATTACTGGATAATGTACTTTGACGGCTCTCATAGTTTTCAACACTCACGGGCTGGAGTGGTCTTAGTTACGCCTCAGGGCGAACAGCTGAAGTTTGTCTTTCAACTACACTTTGTTGCGACCAACAACACAGCAGAGTATGAAGGTCTTCTTGCAGGGCTCCGGGTAGCAAAATTCCTCGGAGTCCGTCGATTAGTGGTGAGGGGAGACTCACAGCTGGTCGTAAACCAGGTAAACAAGGAGTACATCACCTCCGATGGGACAATGGCTCATTACCTGGGGGAAGTGAGGAGATTGAAAAAACACTTCAATCATTTCAAAGTCTAATACATCCCGCGAAAGGACAACATTCTCGCAGACCAATTACCCAAAATTGGGTCCTCACGCACATCCACTCCAGTAGGAGTGTTCGTAGAACAATTGGAACATCCTTCGATTATGACTTTGGTCGAGGATGATCCGGTAACAGTCTGCGTTACCAACCTCGGACAGGAACGAGATTGGACTCATCCATTGAGGGTCTACCTTGAACATGGGATCTTGCCCTAGGACGAAACCGAAAGCGATCGGTTGATTCGAAAAGCGCGTCTATACAAGCTCATAGAAGGAGTTTTGTATAGAAAAGGTACTGAGGGAGTATTTATGCGCTGCGTATCTCAGGAAGAAGGTAAATCCCTCTTGAGAGAAATTCATGATGGTGTATGCGGTGCGCACGCGTCATATCGTACACTGGTCGAAAAAGCTTTCCGACAAGGATTTTACTGGCCTTCGGCACTTAGTGATGCCAAGAATATGGTCAAGACATGTTCTCAGTGTCAGTTTCATGCAAGACAGGTTCATCAACCTGCCTACGCTTTGCAAACCATTCCCCTTGCATGCACTACAACACGGTAGGCCAGCGTAAGCTATAAAACTGCTGGGAAAATTTTTTTTCCCAGCAGTTCTGCAGATGAGAATATATTTTTGATTTTTGACCGATGTATCAGCTGGGAAAAGTTATTATTTTTAGCAGATCTACTACTAGGAATAAATAATATATAGCAAGCTGTATATAAGTTTGGAAAAAGATATATATAAGATCTTTAGAACTGCTGAGAATATTTTATATGCTGGGAAAAACCTTTTTTACCAGCAGATCTACAGCTGAAAATATAATTTTGATTTTTCATCAATGTATCGGCTGAAAAAAGTTATTATTTTTAGCAGATTTACTACTAGTAATAAATAATATATTTTTTACGTAAAACTAAAAATTTTCAGTAGCTGATTTATTATTTTGAGAGAGAAAATTTTCAGAGAAAAGTAACAGAATAATTTTCGGGAGATTTTTTTGTTGCGCCAAATATAAAACCCTCCTCTCATCGCTCACATCGTCTCCCTAAAATCGCAGTCTTCACCCTCCCCAGCAAAATCTCCTCCTAAGCTCACTGCGCCTCTCCCCCACCGCCGGCCGACACCCCCACCGCCGGTCGATACCCCCACCTCTCTCCCACCGATCCCCCCAATTCCCCACCGTACCCCCACCTCAAAACCCTAGCGGCAGCTGCATGCGGCGGAGGGAGGAGGCGGAGTGACAGCGACGGAGGGCAGAGATGGAGCGGCCAGGCATGAGGTCTCACGGCGTGGCAGATCTGCAGGCCCGGCGCGGCGCGGCAGATCTGCAAGCGCGGCGCGGCACAGCAGATCGGCAGGCCCGTTGCGGGCACTCGACAAAGGGGCTTGGCGAGGAGTCAAGGTCGGCGGCTCAGCGCGGCAGAGGGGGACGAGGGCTGATGCTCGGTGCGGCAAATCTCCGGCCTCCAATTGCGAATACAGGTAAGAGTGGTATTATTAATGAAATTTCTTTAACAAATTCTCTCTTGGATGCTTTTAGTACTCTTGAGTATATCTTCCTATTGATTAAGTAAGTTAAGCCTTTTCAATTTTGTATTTAAGAGTCCAATCTGCATGGTATGTATTTTTTTCCATATTCAAATGTGTTGTAGGATCGTACTAACATGAGATTATCTTGCCACCAATACGGATCAGTGCTTATCTCCTTGGGGAGTATGGCCACCTTCTGGCCCATAGACCTGGTTGTAGCCCAAAGGAGTTGTTTGCTATTATAAATGATAAGCTTCCTACAGTGTCGTAAGTTGCAAAGGCACCATTTTGTGCAACATCATAGCTGTTTTTGGGTTCCTTGTGCTTAGCGTTCCATGAATTTTTCATCAGGACAAGTACTATTGCCATTCTTCTCTCGACATATGCAAAGATTTTAATGCACACTCAGCCCCCCGAGACAGAACTACAGCAGCAAATCTTGACAATATTCAGAAAGTAACAATAGACTCCAACTAGCTTTGAGAATGTGACTTTTTCATTATTTTGAAGATTTATTAAACAATGCAGATTTTTATTGGCATTTGTGTAATGTAGGTATGAGAGTTATATTGATGTATAAATACAACAAAGAGCGGTTGAGTATTTGAACTGAGCAGGAAAGGTGTGGCTTTAGCAGATGTATTGCTAAAATGCCAAAATTTCCTGAACGTGAGGTAAGGGTCTGCATCCTGTTAGTCTAGTATCACATGAATAGATATATTTTTATTATTATTATTTGATTTTACTTCCATCTAGAAAGGCTGTTACTTTTTTTCTAACTATCGGCTTGCTTGTCAAATGTAGTCTTCTCTGTTGCAAAAGGCTGAAGATGTTGAAGTTGACACAACAGAGCAGAGTGCTATAAAACTGTGAAGTCAGCAACAAACATCTAATGCTATTGTTGTAACTGATCACCACGCTGTAAATGGATCAACACAAGCAGCTAATTAGCTCACTCTTGTCAGAATCCCTAGTCAAAATATTGCTAAAGTACTACTTTATTCTCCTTACCAGTAAAGTACATCATATATTTATTAATTTCATTAAGTGAGGATTGATGATGTGCAGGGGAGCAATGTCTCTGATCAAGTAACTCCCAGAGAAAATGGGGATGCTATCAAAGTTGAAAGAAATGATGAAAACATAGCCGAGGGCAAAACTGAGAGCAAAGTTGATCCTCCTCCTACTTCTCATTCTGCTTCTGAAGCAGGCATTCTTGGGGACCTTTTGGGTCCTCTTGCGATAGAGGGTCCTCCTGCTGCTGTAGATCAAAATCCTGTGCAAGGATTGGAGGCTACTCAAAGTATAGTAGGTGCCTTGGCACTGGCTGCACTTGAGGACCAGCCCAACTCAGTTCAGGTACTAGCATGGTTTTTGCTATTTTTATTGCTTTTATCTTGAAGTTATGTATGTCAATTCTTGATTGCTGGCATAACTTCGAGCCTACTTAGTTGGTAATACTGAATTACTATCAGACACTCCTAGGTCCCTTTTATCAGTCTTAGTTTACTTTTGTAATTATTCTTTTTGTACAGATTAGATATTTTCTCTTCTACATATTTCAAACAACCAAACTTGTCTTCCGCAGCCAATTGTAAATATTGATGAAAAGTTTCATGTGTTGTGCTTGAAAGATAGTGGAGTATTGTATGAGGATCCTCACATTCAGGTTTGTACAAGCTGTTGACCTTTAATCTCCGGAAATGTTGTTTGTCACAAAGTGTGTGCTATGTTAATTGTTCTTTGTATCTTTTATGAATCATACCTTTGCCTTTACTGTTGATTTTTTCTTTTATTCTGGGCCTTCTTTCTAGATTGGCGTGAAAGCAGAGTGGTGCGTCCATCAAGGTCACCTTGTTCTCTTCTTGGTAAACAACAATACTTCACCTCGTGTCAGTGCGGGCACTAATTTTGCCTCCAAGCCATTTAAAAACGAAGCTCTCGTCGGTTCTTGATACTATTCCAACAAGAGCACAGGTCTTGAGAGCAATGCTGTAGAATCCTCTGGCATCTTTCATGTCTTCTTGGCACTCTAATTCAATCTGCCTTTGGTCCTGTTCTCTAGGTGCAAGTTCCGCTTGGGATTGTGAACCTACGTGCAAGTAGAGATGTTGCTGTTATTGATTTCTCATACAAATTTGGAACTGCCATGGTTCATATCCTATTCTCTTATTTTTCTGAATGCTCCGATATTCACTTATTTTTTCTTGAGGTAATAGTGATATTATTGTTCTTATGCAGGCAAATGTCAAACTCCGTCTTCCCGCTGTATTGAATAAGTTTTTTCAGCCTATAACTCTTTCCCCCAAAGAATTTTTCCCCCAGTGGAAAACATTGACTGTTCATTCACTGAAGGTCCAAGAAGTGGTAAGGTTTCACTCATGTGGACTAATGATACATTTTCTGTGTCACATAGAAATGGAAGTGGTCCATCCATTCCGTTTTAGTAATGACTGGATCAGAGTCATCCAGTGATCGAGTTTACAGTGATTAGGACATTTTATAGTCCTGTACCCATGAAATGTTGAGAGGCTATGTGGTTCCTTTCCCTGGTTGGGCACAGCATAACCTTTCCTCTGCAAGGTGGGGTGCTTCATATTTGCTCCAGTAGGTTAGCTTCACCCAGCAAATGTGTATGTTTTCTCTAGGAAAATTTTGCACCTTAAGTAGGCAAGGTTGGTTAACAGCCACCAAATGGAGTTGGGTCCATCCACTTCTTCCTTCTGCTATCATATTGCGCCCCTTTAATGCTATTTTAGATCTCATGGTGTGTGGAGAGGAAGGGAGCCAAATATCTCATTTGTTTTGTTTTGTTATTAATAAAATAATGCTTACATGTGAAAGGGACGAGCATTAGTTAAAACTTAGCAGAATTAGTTAATACTTTTATACATGTGAGGTGTTATTAACACAATCCACATGTTATTCATTTTTTAAATATTAAGTGTATGTTAATTGTGCCTTGAACTAGTAGTTCACTTTCATATGATTAATTTCTTTTATCAAGTGTATGCAAGTCATGTCACAATCAACACAATTTTCTCACTCACATAAGCAAAAACTTGTACTTGTTATACAACAATCGACCAACCATCTTTTATTATAATTGTCATACTTTCTATAAGTTACTTAAAGCAAAAGTTATTGATTTGTATTTATCTCAAGGCTATTGTAATCGATATCTTTTCTTATGCAGGTGGGTAACAATAAGATGTTGAAAGCATATGAAGTGATGAAGATATTTTACCTCATAGGAGGAGTTTGGAAGTGGAATATTTTATTTTTGATAGTTATAGTTGGAACAAAATATATAGAGTTAGGAATATTATATATGGGCATACCTTTGGTGTAAAGAATTCTTAAGTGATATGTTTATCGCAATTGTTTTAGAGGTATTATATCTATTTTGGTTGGTTTTGTCAATTGAATAATTTGTGACCATTACAAATCTTGTCAATGTCTATATAAAGCAAAGAATTCAATATAATATATACTTGTGTCATTTATTCATTTTTGATAATTTTGTTATAAAATGTGGTGTGATTTGTGTTAGGATAGTGTGCATATTATAGTTTAGTTGTTAAATAGTTGTCTAATTATTAAAAACTATTTATATTTAAAATTAATTATTGACAGAATTCCCAGCCGTAAATTCATATTCAAATTTGATGTCTAAATTCTCAATGACAGATCAGCTGTACAGCTTGGAATAATGTATTACAAGTAGACACAAACCTACAATTGGGGATACTCTTTATCATTGGACTTCAAATAGTTATACAGCTTGGAATAATATATTATAAGTTCAAACTTTCCAACCTACCTACAGCTGGGAATACTCTTTGCCACTGGACCTACAGCTGGGAAAAAATATATTCCAAATAGTTATACAGTTTGGAATAATATATTACAAGTGGACATACAGGTGGGAAAATTCAAATTTTTCATCCGACCTACACCTAGGAATACTCTTTGCCACCGGACCTACAACTGGGAAAAAATATTTCAAATAGTTATACAGTTTGGAATAATACATTACAAGTGGACATACAGGTGGGAAAAGTTCAAACTTTCCAAGCGGCTTACAGCTGCGAATACTATTTGCTATTGGACCTACAGTTGGGAAAAAAATTACAGTTGGAAAAAACTTTTTGCAGCACCTTTTCGCCCAGCTGTAGCAAACCTTATTCCCAGCAGCTAAAGTGCTGGGAATACTAGCTTTTGCCAGCTGCTCTGTCGACGATTCGGACTCGGAGTCCTCAGCCGAACTTATGCAGAATTTGTAATAGTGAGACCTTTCAAGATGACCCTTCGGGAAGGTATGCTGAACAATGGTGAACAGGAGCACAGAGAATTTAGACAGGTTCGGGCCCTCGATGGTGGGAGTAAAAGCCCTACGTCCTGTTGAGATTTCACTAAGTATGGTAAAAGGTTTACAAGTGGAGGAAAAAGTCCTCACAGGCGAGGATTTTTCCTGTAAAAAGTGTACAAAGATAAGCTAAAGAAGACTTAAAAATGCTGTATGAGGTGTGCCGTAGACTTGGCTAACTTGGATCCTCCTTGATTGATACTTCATGCCATCCTTTTATACTGCTTGAAAGGGTGCCATGTGAAGGAAACTGCATCAATCGGTTGCACGGACGGTTGGATACGGTTTCTGAAACTGCTCTTAACCTCCACGCAGGTTAAACACGTGTTATTCATGAATAACTGTACGTGTTAACCCCCTGACGGTTGATTTTCCACGTGTAGGAATCTTCGGGATACTTAGAATATCCAGTCGTATGGACAACCGAATAGATAGATCCCAGGTATCCTGATCGGCAGATGTTCTGATCGCGGGATTCGGCTGACCGCGTAATATCCCGAATGTGTAGTTCGCGTGTAGCCCACGAACTTCTGACCGCGCAAGGCTTACGGTCTGACCGCGTAAAGCTGCGACTTGATCGCGTAAAGCTTGCGACCTCGTGGTGATGCCTCTCAGAATAGCTTGAGTTCGCATCTCCAGACACATGTCTGGTTCGAACCTGTCTTGAACCAGAAGTTTATTAGAAGTGACCCGGGTGTCAATCCTCGTCAGCTAGCCCCCAAATTCGAAGAAAACGGAGAGACGTGTTTATTTCGAATTTAAAAACCGTGCATTGGATTTTTAATCCGGCCCTTTAACTTCTCCACTTAGTGGCGCACTAAGTGAAAACGGTTGGTTTTTCAAGACGGGTTCTGACATTACGTGACGGGCAATGATGGCGCCGTAGAGATTTTTATCTCGAGGTAAAATTGTAAATGTCTTAACGAAACTCGAGGTGTCTGGGAGGCGAACCGTCGACCTGGCGGCTATAAATACCAGACCCCTGGACATGTAAAGATTTACAATTTCCCTCTCACGCCTAAGTCTTTTTCTTGTTACCTGGCCTCCTTCCTTTTCACTTACTCTTCCCAATGGCAGATCACGAAATCATTGAGATTGAGAGCGATGAAGGGGAAATTGTCGAACAAGGGTCGAATGAAGTCCTGTCTCCCTTAAGGAAGAAACCCAAGGTTGACGAAGGATCTTCCAGTGGAACAAAGGTGAAGAATGTAGCGAGTTTCTTTCTTCCTTCAGTTCCTTTGACCCTCCCCGTCCATGCCTCTCGGCAAGTTAGGCCTTTATCCTTAGAGAAAGATCCCATCACATTCAATTCTCCCATCCTTATGGGTGATCAACATCCTGGTCGGCAAGCGGTGACTATCCCTCGACCAGATGATTGCCATATTGGGTTGGCGAAGCAATTTTCTTCTGGGAAGGTTGCTCTTCCACCATATGATCTTCCTCCCAAGATGGGTGTATCAACGGGTTATGCACCAGGACAGGTAACAATTCTTCTCCTTTTTTGTTGATAATTTTAGTTAATATGACTAACTTTTGCAAAATGCAGGAGGTAGGAGGCCCCAGCAATCAGCCTTCTGCTGCTCCATCTCTTCCTTCCGGACAGACTCTTCTGGAAGAGAAGAATGCCCTGGAGAAGAAGACCGAGGAGATGGCCTCGAAGATTCTGCGTTTAGCAGAATGTCTTGATCGATCCCGAGAGGAGGCGCACCATTTCCGTCGAGAGAGAGACTTCGCTCAGCAACAGCGAGAACTCTCTGACTTGATTAGGGATAATAGTGCGTCCGTTGTTAGGGACGATATAGATAGACTTAGAGTAGTCGCTAGTTTCTTGGGGGTTGTCAGTGTAGATCCTACTGACAACAATATGTCCCTTGGGGAACTTTGTAAACTTCTTTCAGAGCAAGTCGATGTTTTGATCGACTGCATCCCTTTTGTATGTAAAGAATGTAAGAAATAAAAAGTTTCTTATTTCTCACGAATATTCTTCACATCTTCTGTGCGAAAATATAGCCATAAACTTTACGTTTGCGACCATTCATACACAGGAAACTTTAGTTCTGCGATCAGAATCGTTTTTAAGAAAAAGGCACCGCGACCTGCCCTGATTCCGCGATCAGTTTCAGAGCCGCGGTCAGAACTAAAGTGCGACCAGAGTTGGGACTCGGTCAGGCCGTCATTCCGATTAGAATCGAGGTTTCAGCTTAAAACATGATTTCGATGAAACCATAACCCAATTAGAAACATTCCAGTACGTCAAAAATCGAGTTATATGATTTTTTCGAAGAAAATGTTCAAAGTATAAAAAGGAAAAACGCCTTCTGAAAAGTACTGAAAATTTTCACTCCTTTTGCACTTTCAGTTTCCAAAACAAAGAAGCCTTTTTGTTTCAAATCCGACGTCTGGGTACTTTATCGGGTCTATCAGAGACAGTATCCATTATGGGAAATGAATAAAGCATTCAATGGAACGTTTGAAACGAGCCGTTTACCCATTAATGCGTCGCCTTGGGTCTATAAAAAGCAGTAGGTAGCTTCTTGAGGAAGCCACTCAGCCGCGAAAAAACCCTTAGAATTCCCGCCGCTCAAAACCCTCACTTTCTTCAACCTTCATCTTCCCCAAATCGCCAACTTCCCCTTTGATTCTACACCATAGATGGCGTCCTGGAGCAGATCCATTCATCATTCTGAGGAGAGCCTGATGGCGCTTGAGAAGGAGGAGATCCTTTCTCCGCGGCTGCTTATTAACTGGCGACCTGCGGAGAAGGACCAAGAAACCCCAACTGTCCAAGAAGGCGAGTTGGTGGTTTTTGAGGAGTATTTTCGTTGCGGGTTCCGATTCCCTGAGAGTCGGTTCCTTAAGGATATCTTTGAACATTACGGGTGGGAACTGATCAACCTCCACCCCAACGCGATGCTGATTCTTGCAGTATTCCAGCATCTCTGTGAAGCCTTCGTCGGAGTATATCCCAGCGTGGATCTTTTCCGACGATTTTACTTTTCGGCGTGGTCGAAGAGCACCAACGCCGCCGGATGCATCTACTTCCGGCTGAGGGATAAAAAGGAGTATCCCTCCCCACCCCTGCGAGACTCAGTGCACGGGTGGCACCAGAAATGGTTTTACTGCACCCCGCCGACCGAGAGCGGGTTGTGGTTGGATACTCTCCCGGCGATGAACGCGGAGTTCATGAAGCATGCCGAGGTGATCCTTCACCTAGTCGAACAAGGGCTGACGGCACGTGACGTCATCCGAGACTTTGTGAAGAATCGGGTGAGCCCCCTACGTGAAAGGGCTCATCCGGCTTGGGAGATCAAGTCCATGGCGGACACTACCCTGGACTATAACGAAGGTACTCATTTCTGACATTGAAATCCTTTTGTCATTTTTGAAATGTACCAATTTAACTCGTATCTGGGAACAGTCCTGCCCTCAGCTGAGATTGAGAGGCGGACTAACTACCTCCTCAGGGCGTACAACGCCGAGGTAGAGGGCCCCAAGGGATCGCCTCGCCCCCAAAGCTTGATTCATGCTGGCGGCGACCTTAAACAGGAGCGCCGAAAGGTAAACTTTCCACTTGGCCTCTGTTTTGCAGGTTTCATGTATGTCCAGCACTAATCAATCCCATTGGAATGAGAATAGCTCCTAGGGAGGTTTGCGGATGCAACATTCCCAAGTGAAAATGTCGGCTCTCTGAAGAAGCCGACGGCGAGGAACGTGAAGAAAGTCTCTCAGAGACCCAGGACAAAGAGTCCTGCCTCTAAGAAGACCAAGCTGAACCCTGGAGAGGGGTCTTCACGAAGCGTTCCTCGTCCCGCAAGAAAGACTGCGGTAAGATATCGCATTCCTGCTACTTTTTCAGGCGCGACATGGAATCACTTCTTCGTCGTACAGGGAGAGGGGAGCGAGGAGGAAGAGGATGACGTTCCTCTGATCCTTCGAAGGAGGAAGATCGCAGATCTTCCATCCAGCGATGCCCCAGGCTGCCCCGCAGAGACCACAGCTGCCGAAGAGGTGGCCGTGGCTGACCCTGCGACCACCGAAGATCTGGTGGTCGCGGGTGACCTTCCAATTCCTGAAGCCCCCGGGGTTTCAGGGTCAGTCATCTCTGCTTCCCTGGTCGAAGGGACGACTAAGGTAAAGGATCTTTTCGATCATTCCCTCCATGGCTCTTTCTGCGCATTTGACAAGTTAATGTACATACAGGAAGGAGAGCTTCCCCCTGGGTCCACTGGGGATTCCAGGGAGGAAAATCCTCCTCCTCCGCGGACAGAGGAGGAGGTAGACGAACAAAGGCCGGCTGTGACGGTTCCAGCAACTCAGGAATCGCCAAGGCCTTTGGATGCAGCCCCACCAGTTAATCCGGTGGTCCAGGTAAAGATCTTTCTATGTGTTTTTACCTGTTCCCTAAGAATATGCCTGTAACATGATATTTCCAGGGGGGTGCTGTCTTATTTACCATAAGGAAGGCAAGGACCGGAGACGGCTCTCCTTCACAAGGGGAGTTTTCCCAGAAGTCCCAGGAACGAATGGGATTTCGAATAAGGTAAAAACTCTTACTTGGCAGTAATCTTAGATAAAAAACTGTCTGACCCAGTCTTCCTGTTAGGCAAAAGAAGACAGCGCCTATACCTTCAACCGCCACTGGGGAGGTTGAAGCTAGGGCTGATGAGGGAGCCTCTAATGAAGAGCGCTCTACTCCCGTGGTTCAGGAAGTCGTCCGGACCGCGGGAGGTGAGACAAGTACAGGGACTAGGTCACCACCAGTGGCCTCTGGGGGTGGCGTCCGGCCGGCACTCCGATCAACTGTCCCCGTCGCAGGCACTTCAGGCGCGCTAGCAAGGATTCCTGCTAGCATGGATGATGCTGCTTTAAATAAGTTTATGAAGGTATGATCACCCCTGTTCCGGCGTTTGAAATGCCTTTAGAGTATATTTAACTCTCTTGCTTCGTGTCACAGGGCTTGTCATGGGTGACGAGCCAGTCGCATGCTGCAATGGCTAGCATGGCGGCTGTTCAAAAAGATCGTGACAGCTTGCGCAAGTGAGTATCGTCATCCTTCTGTTAATATCAGTAGGCTTTAATTGTAACTAACCTGATTTTGCTGCAGAGAGGTTACGTTTTTGAAGAAAGAGTTAACCAAGATAAAGCTGAACTCAGTTACAGAGTTCCAGAAACTACGGACTGAAATCAATAGACTTCAGTCTGAGAATGCTGGTAAGTCGATTCCCAACTTGAGAAGACTTAAAGACATTTCTTGTTAATAACCTCTTTTTTTTGTACAGCGCAAGCAGGTCGTATTAAACAGCTCAGCCAGGACAAGATGCTTCTCGAGTCCTCGCTCAACCACACCGATCAAGTGGTCAAAGAGTTGAGCCTACTGGTCTTCGAAAAACTGAAGGCCATAGCCAGCCTTTTGAATACCAATGTGGTAGAGTTGAGGAAGGACGACCCAAATGTCAGCAATTGGGCATCACTACTTACAACTCAAGCAGAATCACTGCTCGAATATCTCCCTGGAGATTTACGGCGACGTGAAGAGACAATCAGGACGAGAGTCCGATCAGCCGCTTCTGCCGTACTCAGCCGGGTTCGACTTCACCATGGCCCAGATGCGAATCTGAGCGCGCTGGTGGGACCGGTTGAGGTCGAGAGTGACGAACTGCTTGACGCCGTAATTGAAGAAGTTAAGCCCTTCGTTGACAAGCTCTTGGCTGAGCTAAGGATCGAATGATCCTTATATTTTGTAACCAAACAATTGTAATTACAATGCTATGTATGTAAAACTATTTTTTCAAAAGAAAGTGCATATTCACATCATAAGTTTCATACTATAAGTATATTCCTCTAGCCCCCGCCTCTGTTTTGTGAATACTGAAGCCTTAGTATTTTAAGCAGAGGGGAAAACATAAGTATGATGACCAGGGATATGTGCTTCAAGCCGATGGTCAAGATTAAAGTAACATTTTAACCTTATTGTAAACTGGTAGCCACCCAAATGACCGAAGACTAGCCAGATAGTCCCGTGTGCGTTGAGAAACGGCTTCTTTAGGAGTAACTTATCTGGAAGTGATCATGAGTTTGACCAGCGAATCTGGTTGAAAAATGCTGTAATAACCTAACCGCCAGCGATCAGCCCCCAGGTCGAATTTGTATAATTTGGGCTTAAAGAAAAACACTCATTGTATGAGAACAAGACATGCTTTTTATGAAAAGATGCTAATTGAACAGGAAAAAAGTGATTGGAATACTTACACGTAAAACTTGCGAAGTTGATCGATGTTCCAAGTATTGGACAAAATCCGACCATCCACCATGGCTAACCGCGCAGATCCTGGCCGCGGCACTGAGACGACAGTGTAAGGTCCCTCCCACTTTGGGGAGAATTTATTGCGGTTAGACTGGTCTTGAATTTTTCGTAAAACCAAGTCGCCCACGTTGAGATCACGTGGTCGCACCTTTTTACTGTGATACTTGCGTAGAGCCTGCAAGTATACCGCGGACTTAATCAGGGCGCGATCACACCGTTCTTCCAGGAGGATGAGATCTCGCGATCGCTGTTCAGATTGGTTGACCTGTTTGAATTGATTCGTGCGAACAGATCCAATACTTACTTCCATAGGCAACACAGCCTCGCCTCCATAGACCAAATGGAAGGGTGTCTCACCGGTGGCTCGACTAGAGGTAGTCCGTAGTGCCCATAGAACAGTATAGAGCTCGTCTGCCCAAGCCCCCGAGCGGGTCTTGAGGCGATCAAAAACACGTTTTTTGATACCTTGCAATACTTGCCCATTGGCCCGTTCTACGGCACCATTGCTTTGTGGATGTGCCATGGAAGCAAAGCACACCTTGGTCCCAATCTGATCGCAGTAGTCTAGGAAGAGACCGCTAGCGAACTGAGAACCGTTGTCTGTGATGAGACGGTTTGGAACACCAAATCGTGCCACAATGTTCTTGTGAAAGAACTTTTGTGCGGCTGATGTAGTAATATTTCGTACTGGTTCGGCCTCAATCCACTTTGTGAATGTGTCAATGGCTACAAACAAAAACTTGTATCCATTAACCGCTTGTGGCATAGGACCGACGATGTCCATTCCCCAGATCGCGAAAGGCCATGCGAGAGGAATAGTTTGCAATGCATAAGCAGGTTGATGAACCTGTCTTGCATGAAACTGACACTGTGGACACATCTTGACCATAAGCTTGGCATCATCGAGTGCCGAAGGCCAGTAGAATCCCTGTCGAAAAACTTTTCCGACCAGTGTTCGGTATAACGCGTGTGCACCGCATACACCGTCATGTATTTCTTTCAAGAGGGATTTTCCTTCCTCCTGAGATATGCAGCGCATGAATACTCCTTGAGTACCCTTTCTGTACATAACCCCATCTATGAGTTTGTACAGACGCGCCTTTCGAATTAACCGATTGCTTTTGGTTTCGTCCTCGGGTAGGGTCCCATGTTCAAGATAGACCCTCAATGGGTGAGTCCAATCTTGTTCCTGACCGAGGTTGGCAACGAAGGCTATTGCCGGATCATCCTCGACCGAAGTCATGATCGAAGGATGGTCCAAGTGTTCAATGAACACTCCTGCCGGAGCGGATGAGCGTGAGGATCCAATTTTGGATAATTGGTCTGCGAGAATGTTGTCCTTTCGCGGGATTTATTGGACTTCGAAGTGACTGAAGTGTTTTTCCAATTTCCTCACTTCCCCCAGGTAATGAGCCATTGTCTCATCGGAGGTGCTGTACTCCTTGTTTACCTGGTTTACGACCAGCTGTGAGTCCCCCCTCACCACTAATCGACGGACTCCGAGGAATTTTGCTGCCCGGAGCCCTGCAAGAAGACCTTCATACTCTGCTGCATTGTTGGTTGCAACAAAGTGTAGTTGAATGACATACTTAAACTGTTCGCCCTGAGGCGTAACTAAGACCACTCCAGTCCCCGAGTGTTGAAAACTACGAGAGCCGTCAAAGTACATTGTCCAATAATCGGGGCACTCCAGTTCCTTTGCCAACTGCACGGGTGGCTCAGGGTTGGTCCATTCGACCACAAAGTCGGCCAAAACCTGAGACTTAACCGCCGTGCGAGGGGTGAAATGGATCTCAAAGGCACCGAATTCGACCGCCCATTTGGCGATTCGACCAGATTTTTCTGGATTTCGGACAATATCCCCTAAAGGAAAAGAGGAGGGTACTGTGATCTTGTGTGCTTGAAAGTAATGTCGTAGCTTACGGGAAGCCATCAGTAGTGCGTAAAGTATCTTCTGGACCTCAGGGTAGCGCTCCTTAGGGCCATGAAGTACTTCGCTCACATAGTAGACGGGTCTGTGTACTCCTTCCCTTTCCGCAATCAGAACTGCGCTGACCGCGTGCGGGGTGGCCGCCAAATACAGAAGTAATGGTTCTTCTTTTTCAGGAGACACCAATACTGGCGGACTGGAAAGGTATGTTTTTACCTCCTGAAACGCTTTTTCGGCTTCGTCGGACCACGTGAAGTTATGATGTTTACGCAAGGCTTTAAAGAAAGGTAGTCCCCTTTCGCCTAATCCCGATATGAAGCGACTTAAAGCCGCCATGCGACCAGCCAGGCGTTGAACATCCTTCATGGTCGAGGGCGACCTCATTTGTTCAATAGCTCTGATTTTCTCAGGATTAACCTCAATGCCCCTGGAACACACAAGAAAACCAAGAAGCTTTCCTGAAGAAACCCCGAAAGAACATTTCTCCGGGTTCAATTTTATTCCAAAGCGATTCAAGTTACAGAAGATTTTAGCAAGATCGTCCAAATGAGACAATCTTTTGGTGCTCTTTACAACCAAGTCGTCTACATATGCTTCGAGATTACGCCCTATCTGGAAAAGAAAGGTCTTTTGCATCAAGCGCTGGTACGTGGAACCAGCGTTCTTGAGACTGAACGGCATTCTGACGTAGCAGTATGTGCCGAACGGGGTGATGAAGGCAGTTTTCTCTTCATCATCTTCTGCCATGCTAATTTGATGATATCCCGAGTAGGCATCCAGGAAACTCATCAGTTCGCAACCCGCAGTGGAGTCAACCAGCTGGTCGATGCGGGGAAGGGGAAAGTCGTCCTTCGGACAGGCACTGTTGAGGCTAGTATAGTGGACGCACATGCGCCACTTGCCATTTGACTTACGGACCATGACCGGATTGGCGAGCCAGTCCGGGTGATTCACCTCGCGGATAAACTCGGCTTGTAAGAGTTTGTCTAACTCTTCTCGGATGGCTTCCTGTCGGTCGGTGGCAAAACGCCTGAGCTTTTGCTTTATTGGTCGTTGTCCAGGTCGAATTGCTAACCTGTGCTCAATTACTTCCCTTGGGACACCGGGCATGTCGGACGGTTTCCACGCAAACACATCTGCGTTAGCCCGGAGGAAAGCAACGAGGTCGAGTTCCTATTTGTCATCCAGGGCTGACCCAACCCGAATTGTCCTGGATGGGTCATCTGGGTACAAAGGAACTTGTTTGAGTTTCTCATCTGGTCGAGGAGCAGCCCTGATCGCATCAATGGCGACAGTGGCGACCTGAGCATCCCGGAGGGGAAGTTGATCGACCATCTCCAAAGATAGCCGGTCGCACGTGAGTGCCACGTTGCGGCTACCTCGGACCGAAATGACACCTTTGGGGCCAGGCAATTTCCCGCACTGATAAGCATAGTGCGTTGCCATCATGAACTTAGCGAGAGTAGGCCTGCCAAAGATTGCATTATAAGCTGAATCACAATCGATTACATCGAAAGTAACCAATTCTGTTCGGAAGTTATCAGGTTCTCCCAGAGTGACCGGGAGGACCACTTGTCCCAATGGCATCATGGAGGGGCCTGGGATTATCCCATAAAACGGATGGATTATGGGCTTGATCTTCGAACGAGGAATTTGCATCTCGTCGAGTGTTTTGACCAATAAAAGATCAAGGAAACTTCCCCCGTCGATCAGGACCCTTTCGACTCTCGCGTTGCTGATGATTGGGGTGATAACCAGAGGTAACCTCAATGGTCGGGTTAGCCCCGCAGGACAGTCAGCGCGGTCGAACGTCAAAGGCATATCCGACCAACGGGGATATTGAGGTTCACCAAGGGATGTCTCCGTTTGGTTAACCTCTCGGCAAAAAGTTTTAAACTGCCTTTTGGAAACGAAAGAGGAGGAACCTCCGAAAATGACATTAACATGATTTTGAGGTACCTGGTAAGCCATTTCTTCGTCTCCATCGACGTCTCTAACCCCGCACGCCTGCTCTTTGGGCGGTAAGGTTGGCATTGGCCCAGCTCCTTGGTAGAAATCATCCAGCTGTTTCAACCAACTCCTGCAGTTTTTGAGATCGTGGCCTGCGGAATTGTGGAGTGGACACCACCTTTTGCCCTCCTGCGGATTAGTTGATTTTTCTGGCTGGTCGGAATCCCGGCCACCAGAAGCAGTTTTACTTTTAAAAGAAGACTTATTACCTTTGGTCGAAGGTGGTTTTTCCGCGACCGCGACCTCACGGTACTGTCCAGAGCGGTTCCTCTTCGACTTTTTTGACTTCCCACCCGGTGAAGACTCCGGCTTTTTGCTCGAATCTTCTTTCTTGGCATCCTTGAAGCCTGGTTGGGGCGGTAGGTCCCCTTTGTCAACCATTCGGTTCCATTCGACTGCCTCGGCTGCATCGGAGTATCGATCAGCCATATCGAACAGATCGGCCACCGATCGAGGAGGGTGGATGAGCAAGTCTTCAGTGAATCTCCGGTATCGAACGGCATGCTTAAATGCCCTGATTACGGAGCCATCAGATATGTTCGGGATGGTATTTCTTACCCCGACAAACCTCTTGACAAACTGCCGAAGCGTTTCGGTCGAAGTTTGCCGCAATCTATGCAAGTCATCCTCCTTACCCGGCTTTTGGTAACAGTTTTGGAAATTGCTGAGGATGGCATCGCATAGCATTTCCCAATTATAGATAGAACCCTCAGGCTGATTGAACAACCAGGTTCTAGCCGGTCCTACGAGGACTGTTGGCAGGTAGTTGGCCATGACCTTGTCATCGCCTCCTGCTGCTTGGATGGCAGTAATATAGATCTGAAGAAACTCGGATGGGTTCTGAGTTCCATCAAACCTCTCAATGGCCCCTGGTCGAAACTTATCGGGCCAAATGACTGCTCGTAGGCCAGGCGAGAAAGCTTTGCAACCAACGTAAGGACCGTGAACCGTCCTGCGACTTTCGGTCGGGTTTCGAGCAAACTCACTTAATGGCGGGGTTACCCGAGGTCCCAAACGAGAATGAACGGGAACTCGATCCCTACTGCGAGGGTCCTGCATTCGCCGATATTTGTCCTGTCGGGACGGTATAGGCGGCGGGTAACTCCGTCGACCAGAGCCAAAATGAGGACCATCTCGATCACGGGAGTGTGTCACTGAGCGGGAAGAGGCTGTTGGGGTCGCCTCGGATGCGACCTCGTCCAATCTTTCCGCCAGGATCCTGTAAAAGGCCGGTCTCTGCGCATCCGTGACCGTAGGAGGAAAATTGCGCATGACTTCCGCGATAGATCGCAGTCGACCATGGGTACTTCTCCTAGGGGCACCAGGTGTTATTGTTTCCTCGTCCACTGGGAAGTGCTCCGGTGGTAAGGAAGGAGTCTGGTCACGTCTATGACCACGCGACCGTCGAGAAGAACTCGGGACAGCATCGTAACGAGCCTGCGCATCTTGAAGAGCCTCTAGGGCAGTTCTGCGTAGCTCGTTGTTTTGTCGCTCGAGATCTTGCTCCTCCTTCTGCTTGCGATCTTGTTCTTCCCTGGCAGCCTGTTGATCGGGAGTTTCCTCCGACAACGCAGCAAACTGCCTAGGGAGAGAAGTCGCCCATGGGGAGAACATCTCGGTTTGTTCCGAGTCGGACTCGAAATCAAAGAGACGGTGAAGGTTATCAGGGTCGAATCTTCCTGGGCTAACCTTGGGGTCACCATCATACTTTCCCTCAGCGGGATCGTACGATGGGCCGGACTCATCACCTAGCACATTAAGAACCTCTGTGGGTTCTGACCCTGTGCCAGTTACCTCCTGGTCGATCATCATGACTTGGGAAGATGATTCATCCTGTGGAAGATTCTGGCCTTCGACCTCTTCCATCGGAACAGGATCGCTTGGAGAAGGCATTGGGATATGAGCATAATCCTCGAGATCGAAATCATTCTCGGAATCATATGCTCCAGCCATGTTTCGGCAAACCTCCGAATTTTAATTAGGACGCCTTGAGAAAGGCCCCACGGTGGGCGCCAGCTGTCGACGATTCGGACTCGGAGTCCTCAGCCGAACTTATGCAGAATTTGTAATAGTGAGACCTTTCAAGATGACCCTTCGGGAAGGTATGCTGAACAATGGAGAACAGGAGCACAGAGAATTTAGACAGGTTCGGGCTCTCGATGGTGGGAGTAAAAGCCCTACGTCCTGTTGAGATTTCACTAAGTGTGGTAAAATGTTTACAAATGGAAGGAAAAGTCCTCACAGGCAAGGATTTTTCCTATAAAAGTGTACAAAGATAAGCTAAAGAAGACTTAAAAATGCTATATGAGGTGTGCGGTAGACTTGGCTAATTTGGATCCTCCTCTGATTGATACTTCATGCCATCCTTTTATACTGCTTGAAAGGGTGCCATGTGAAGGAAACTGCATCAATCAGTTGCACGGACGGTTGGATACGGTTTTTGGAACTGCTCTTAACCTCCACGCAGGTTAAACACGTGTTATTCATGAATAACTGTACGTGTTAACCCCCTGACGGTTGATTTTCCACGTGTAGGAATCTTCGGGATACTTAGAATATCCTGTCGTATAGACAACTGAATAGATAGATCCCAGGTATCCTGATCGGTAGATGTTCTGACCGCGGGATTTGGCTGACCGCGTAATATCCCGAATGTGTAGTTCGCGTATAGCCCACGAACTTCTGACCGCGCAAGGCTTACGGTCTGACCGCGTAAAGCTGCGACTTGATCGCGTAAAGCTTGCGACCTCGTGGTGATGCCTCTCAGAATAGCTTGAGTTCGCATCTCCAGACACATGTCTGGTTCGAACCTGTCTTGAACCAGAAGTTTATTAGAAGTGACCCGGGTGTCAATCCTCGTCATTATTGTTTCCTCGTCCACTGGGAAATGTTCCGGTGGTAAGGAAGGAGTCTGGTCACGTCTATGACCACGCGACCGTCGAGAAGAACTCGGGGCAGCATCGTAACGAGCCTGCGCATCTTGAAGAGCCTCTAGGGCAGTTCTGCGTAGTTCGTTGTTTTGTTGCTCGAGATCTTGCTCCTCCTTCTGTTTGCGATCTTGTTCTTCCCTGGCAGCCTGTTGATCGGGAGTTTCCTCCGACAACGCAGCAAACTGCCTAGGGAGAGAAGTTGTCGATGGGGAGAACATCTCGGTCTGTTCCGAGTCAGACTCGAAATCAAAGAGACGGTGGAGGTTATCAGGGTCGAACCTTCCTGGGCTAACCTCGGGGTCACCATCATACTTTCCCTCAGCGGGATCGCATGACGGGCCGGATTCATCACCTAACACATTAAGAACCCCTGCGGGTTCTGACCTTGTGCCAGTTACCTCCTGGTCGATTATCATGACTTGGGGAGATGATTCATCCTGTGGAAGATTCTGGCCTTTGACCTCTTCCATCAGAACGGGATCACATGGAGAAGGCATTGGGATATGAGCATAATCCTCGAGATCGAAATCATTCTCGGAATCATATGCTCCAGCCATGTTTCGGCAAACCTCCGAATTTCAATTAAGACGCCTTGAGAAAGGCCCCACGGTGGGCGCCAGCTGTCGACGATTCGGACTCGGAGTCCTCAGCCGAACTTATGCAGAATTTGTAATAGTGAGACCTTTCAAGATGACCCTTCGGGAAGGTATGCTGAACAATGGTGAACAGGAGCACAGAGAATTTAGACAGGTTCGGGTCCTCGATGGTGGGAGTAAAAGCCCTACGTCCTGTTGAGATTTCACTAAGTATGGTAAAAGGTTTACAAGTGGAGGAAAAAGTCCTCACAGGCGAGGATTTTTCCTGTAAAAAGTGTACAAAGATAAGCTAAAGAAGACTTAAAAATGCTGTATGAGGTGTGCCGTAGACTTGGCTAACTTGGATCCTCCTTGATTGATACTTCATGCCATCCTTTTATACTGCTTGAAAGGGTGCCATGTGAAGGAAACTGCATCAATCGGTTGCACGGACGGTTGGATACGGTTTCTGAAACTGCTCTTAACCTCCACGCAGGTTAAACACGTGTTATTCATGAATAACTGTACGTGTTAACCCCCTGACGGTTGATTTTCCACGTGTAGGAATCTTCGGGATACTTAGAATATCTAGTCGTATGGACAACCGAATAGATAGATCCCAGGTATCCTGATCGGCAGATGTTCTGATCGCGGGATTCGGCTGACCGCGTAATATCCCGAATGTGTAGTTCGCGTGTAGCCCACGAACTTCTGACCGCGCAAGGCTTACGGTCTGACCGCGTAAAGCTGCGACTTGATCGCGTAAAGCTTGCGACCTCGTGGTGATGCCTCTCAGAATAGCTTGAGTTCGCATCTCCAGACACATGTCTGGTTCGAACCTGTCTTGAACCAGAAGTTTATTAGAAGTGACCCGGGTGTCAATCCTCGTCATGCTCTACTGCTAGCATTGAAGTGCTATCTTATAGTGATGGCCCTTCGCGGTCTGGGGGATGGACATTGTCGGTCCTATGCCACAAGCGATCAATGGATATAAGTTCTTGTTCGTAACCATTGACACGTTTACAAAGTGGATTGAAGCCGAACCGGTACGCAATATTACCGCAGCTGCAGCACAAAAGTTCTTCCATTAGAAAATTGTGGCTCGATTCGGTGTTCCTAATCGCCTCATTACTGATAATGGTTCTCAGTTCGCTAGTGGTTTTTTTTGGATTACTGTGATCAGATTGGAACCAAGGTGTGCTTTGCTTCTGTAGCTCATCCGCAGAGCAATGGTGCCGTAGGACGTGCCAACAGGCAAATATTGCATGCCATCAAAAAACGTGTTTTCGACCACCTTAAAACACGCTCGGGGGCTTGGGCAGACGAGCTCTACACCGTTCTATGGGCGCTGTGGACTACCTCTAGTCGAGTTACTGGTGAGACGCCTTTCCATCTGGTATATGGGGCTGAGGCCGTGTTACCTATGGCAATTAGTATTGGATCTGTTCGGATAGATCATTTCGAACAAATTGATCAGAGCGAACAGCGATCGCAAGATCTCATCCTCCTAGAAGAAAAACGTGATCGTGCTTTGATCAAGTCCGCGGTATACTTGCAAGCTTTGCGCAAGTACCATAATAAAAGGGTGCGACCACGTAGTATTCACGTGGGCGATCTGGTTTTACGTAAAATACAAGACCAATCTAGTCACAACAAGTTCTCCCCGAAATGGGAAGGTCCCTATACTGTTGTTTCGGTACCGCGACTAGGATCAGCTCGGTTAGCGATGGAGGATGGTCGGATCTTATCTAATACATGGAACATCGACCAACTACGCAAGTTCTACGTGTAAGTATCCAATCCTTTGTTCCCATTCAATTAGCATGATTTAACAAAACAGGCTTTTTAATTTCATGTGTAGATTATTCCTCTTTTGCCCGTATATATAACAAGTCTAGCTCGGGGACTGGTCGCTGATGGTTATATTGTAACAATATCCTGATTGGATTCGCGGGCCGATCTCATGATCACTTCCAGACAAGACACCCCTCAATAAATCGTTTCTCAACGCACACGGGGCTTACTGGCATGTCCTTGGTCATCCGAGTGGCTGCCTGTTTGCAATAAGATTGGGTATGGTGTTCAGTATGATTATTAGTCTGGTCGGGTATTGTCGCGCCCCGAAACTGGGACTACGACTACTCCTGTAGAGACCTAGCTCGCTGCAGCTAGTCCCATAAATGCATACCCTTGACTTCCCAGGATAAGTCAAGCACAGGAGTATATTCACATTGCAATAGAGTAACTTACAAAATATTAAAGCAGTGTGGCCTGCTGGCCTTAATATTACATAAAGAGATTACAATGCCTTCGCGGCATACATGGTTTAGCAAAATAACATCTACACAGCAGAAGATAGGTGACCCTCCCACAATGAGAAGTGGACGGCAGACCAACACACATCAGAGCTCTGGCGGAATTGACACTCCTCCTTCTGGATCCAAGAAATTCTCCACGCCTTCATCTTGATTATTGAACGCTCCATCTACTGATTTGTAGGTTGCAAGGGTGAGCACTTACGTACTCAGCAAGTCATAGGTAAGAGTAGATACATATAGTAGTGATGATATGAACCTAGACTAGTCAAGAATTATGGATGTTTATAAAATAACCTTTTTCTTTCATATCTCAACTTATCTCATCTCATGGCAGCACTTTTCATAACATAGCATTGCTATTCATGTTCACTAGATTATAGTACTACCGCGACACGTCGACACACGACAGCCCACGGCAGCACTCCTTATCATGACAACACATGTCATTTGGGTAATCTTGATTTAACTAATATTATTTAGAAAATATACTTGTGTCACACCCCGTTGATTTAATCCACCGTGGCATACTCCTAAAACTCAGGAGCACGAAGTATTCGAATACATTTTTAACTCTGCAGAGAGGTACCAATTTACCCGCAAGATATTCCACTTTCAAGCCCACCCTATCAAAATGATTAGACCCTTCCTCGCAACCATGTGTGAGTGGCAAGGTGGAGATAACAAGAACTTTTGTTATGTTTCACTTACAATTCACCCCTGGCCCTGCAGTTTTCTTCACACAAACCGCAGTTGTGGCGGGATATACCCCCACCCTCAAGCCTCTTCTCATTACTGAGTCAATGTGCATGATTATAAATGTGGAGGAGCTGAACCCCGTGAAATTAGTGTATTGTTTTCCATCTCATGTAGGGGTTTCATGTGCGATCCACATAAGTACTTGTTTAGGCCTGTCCCACACCAGGCTTGCGGTTAGCACGTTGTTCATGCCACTAGACGCACAACACAAGGTTCTAGTCCTTATATGCCAGTGACCAAACCAACCACAACTCTACACCTTCAGTGCCTGCACATCCTTTGCAGTTAAGCACCTCCAGTGCTACCACCACTCCATACCAAAATACTGGTCACGGCTAGGGGTTTTATTTCATGAATATATATAAATACATAAATATATATATTAGTTCATGGCTCAAAACTTGTTTATTTCACATTTCACAGATAACCAGTCTAGTACTGCCAATTCATAAATCAACCATTCTCAATCTTTCACATGCAATATTATCTATATTCAAGGTTATGTTATAGCAACTCTTAAAATATAGGTTCAAGATGACCAAGGATATGACTTGCCTTCCGCGTCGTAAAATACAGCAGTTGATGTCGGATCAGCAATGAAGTCCTCGAACTCGGGCTCTTGATCTACTCTCCAATCAAACAAGCAACCAAGAATCACAATATTTTCAATACATTATTATACTATATGCAATAATGCAAAGATGAATGTCTCGATGATTCTGAAATGATTGGATGATTCTGAAATGATTGGGTTTAGAAGCTGATTAGGGTTAAGTTATGGAAACCAAGGTTAAGATTAGCTGTCAAAGGTTTACAAGGTTCCAAATGTCTCAAAATATCAGAATGATATCAAGGTTGCGACTGGTTCGCTCAAAAACAGCGAACGTCTTTAGGTCGACATTTGGTTCAAGGCATCGACATTGGGTCGATGGATGATAGAGGGATTATCTCAACTTGTGGCAGTAGAATAAAATGTAGAGCACAACTCCACAAGTCTAAGGGACAAGGTTATTTTCAATTTGCACAACTGGAAAGAGGTGAAAAGAGCTAATGCCACTGGCTGACATGCTCTGGCATAGGGCTGACAATGTCAAAATCTAGGGTTAAGCATAAAATGCAGTTCAAGGGCTCAAATCAAGTTGTGATAGAAGAAGAAATTGTAGATCACAACCTCAGGAATCTAAGGGACAAAGTTATGCTCAAAATGAACATCTGGAAGGAAGTGAAAAGGGCTAATGCCACTGACTGGCATAGACTGACATTGGACTGGCATGGCCAAAAACTAGGGCTTGCCATAACTTTTGATCTAGGGCTCCAATTGATGCTCCACTTTGTCTGGGAGGTAGGCCTTGATAACAAGAACAAATGATTCAATAGGTTCCAGGGCTGAAAATGGCTGGATGATGATGAAAATCAATGAAGAAGTGTGGTGGCGACACGGCACAATGAAGCCACTGGACAAGATCTTTGGCATAGCTATATCTTGCAATCTGGACAGTTTCAGAGATCGGGCTAGAAGAGAAAAGTGCTCAGGAGATTGAGGCACATCTGGTGGACAAGGTGGCTGAAGCTAGATTGGCTGGGAATAGATTTCCGGTGGCCAGCGCCAAAGAAGATGGCACTGCAATTGGAGGTTTTAGCTACACGAGGTTTGAACTCGATTCCTCACTCAGGGAGTATCTAAGAGGTATAATAAAGCTGTTGGCACGGTTAATTTGGCCGGAGGATCATCGGAAAAGCCTGGTGACGATCGCCGGCGACTAGTGAAGTTTCAATTTGGGGAATGCTTCGATTCAAGTACAATTTTGAAATCTGGATGCACAGGCTTGCTTAAAATAGCTCACTGATCATTTTGTTCTACAGAATCGAAAGCTAATTCGGATTGAATCAGGCTGCATTGCCGGCACAGGGCATTTGGCATTTCCGGCGATCACCGGCGATCACCGGTGTTAGGGTCCACCGGAGAGCAATTGAATGCAACAGTACGATCAAGAGGATGAGAGATACTCACTGCTGGCTTCAATTTGGCAAGAGGTTCAGTGATTGGAGCTGGCACCGTGAGCCCCCGTGCTGGACTCGCCGGAGAAGAAGACGAAGGCGGAGGAGATTTGGAATTGGCTAAGTTCTGGTGAAGTGAAGATGGTACAGAGTGTTGGCTGCTTAAATAGACCAAGGGCGGAGTTGACAAGGAGGGAACAGCAAAGTAATTGGCACCGGTGACTTGATTGGCCCGGTGCAGGCGCGACAACGGTGAACGGTGATGCGATGGCGCACAGGCGGTGCAACAACTGATCAAATTGTCGCTTCATCGGGACTCAACGATGTCGGGCGGTACAAAGCGGTGGCAACAATGGCTGGAAAAGCAAGGCAACGTGGCGTGGAGTTGCTGACAACGGTTGCTGTTGCTGCTGCTGGTCGTGCACGGGAGCAGGTTTTGGTCGTTGACGTTGCAACGGCGTTGCACGGCGATGGCTGAGGTGTGGATGCGTGCCCACAAGCATGCACGATCACAAACGCAGGCAAGGCTTGGCCGACGGCGAGTAAACACGGCGCAAGAATCACGGCGAGGCTCTGGTCGAGAACTAGCTGCTGCCCTGGTCGAATTTGGACTGATTTGTGATTTATAAATCTTAGCTTTGGACTGATCTGTAAATCTGGAGATTTAGATGGTTAGGGTTGAATTTGATTCTGCTGATTTGGCAAACTTAATTCAACAGATAATTTGGCACAGATAGAAGATAAAATTTGAAACAATTGAGTGGTTTTTGATATAAACTGAAAATAGAGTAGATTAGGGTATTTGAAATCTGAGTTTTTGTCAAATACTGAAATTCTAGAATTTAGGATTTGATTTTGAGATACTCATATAAGAAGATTTTGTGTTGAATGGAATTTGGGAGATGTTCCCTGAATCAGATTTGGATTTGGAGATGATTTGTAATATTTTGCCTTTTCAGGCTTCTAGAAAATCTGGAAAAGGACTGATCTGCTATACTCTTGGACTGATTTGCGAAAAAGGTTTAGATGACGAAATCTGACTGCCAACTTTTTGGATTAAGGTATTGGCATACCCTTGATCATAATCCGAGAATAATCTGGTCTGAACTTGGTCAAGGTTTTGATTAAATCTGAATTTCTGAAACTTAGGGTATTTGGGTAATATAAAATATTTCTATTTTCAAAAACAGAAAGGAGTTGATAATTCTGGAAGTTAGGGTTAGAATTGAATCTGGGTTCTGAAGGCTTTTATACTCAAGATAGATAGTAGATCAAATCTGAAAATTCAGATCTTGATTTGGGTCTGCACGATAGATTTTAAGATTTTGGGCTTAGAACAGAATAAAGCTGAGGTTGATTTGGCTGATCTAGAAGAGACATATGCATGCATGACTTTTTAAGAAAGAAATTTTCACCCCTAAACTCAGGGTGTTACAGGTATCCCTTGTCGTCGCTCACATATATTTCTCCTGTTCTCATAATACTAAGTTTTCAGTATATATAATCACAGGCGAGGGCTAGGGCGATATGGTCGCAACATGAAGCAAAGAAAAGTGTTTCCTTTTTCCTTTCTAAAAAAAAAAAAGCATGCATTTGCATTATATACATTGTATTTATACAGATACAAGAGTTTACAATATGCCGAGATCGTTTAGGAGTTTCTCGACAAGAGGTTTAACTTCCTCCATGATAGACCCAAGCTGGTCTTCACTCTCGACTTCTGCTTCTTCCGCCGCTGCGTTCAGGTCCAGATCTGGGCCATGGAGAAGACGAAGTCGGCAGAGGATGGCGGAGGCAGTTGATCGAACTCTGGATTAAATCGCCTCTTTTTGCCTCCTAGTATCTTCAGGAAGATACTCAAGGAGTGATTCCGCTTGAGTCGTGACCAGCGTGGTCCAGTTGCTAAGGCTAAGGTCGTCCACCGCGGTTTCGACCACATCAGCCCTTAGTGGACCGGCCACCATCTTCAGTTTTTCGAAGATGTTTCCTTGAGCACTGCTACAGGCAGAGATTGACGTGTTCAAATCTTTGTTCTCCCTGCGAACAGAATCAAGGGTCGCCTGGAATGTAGCCTTCTCCTGATCGAGCCGGCTTATCTGGTCATCTCGCGCTGCGACAAGAGGCCATTACAAACAATTCATACAAAGAAGTCAATTTACTCTGGACAGAGATATGCTTACAAGAGAGTTTTGATCGTAATTTCTTGAGTTAACTCTCTAGAAATGAGATGTGGGTTGCCGCCCAGAATTCTTGATTTTCTCGGTCAGCAAGGTTCTTCATTAGATAAGCATTTTCTCTATGACAGAATGGATGGTTATCAAGATAAGGGCATGCATTTGAATGGGTAAAGAAAAATCTCCCTTATCGCTGCAGGCAACCTTTTTCCTCTTCTGTAGCTTCGAGGCTATCCATCATAGCCATCGACATGGTCGCCATGTGGGTTATTTCCTATTATAGGGAAGGGGATCAGTCTCAAAACACAGAAGCTCTTATGCAAGAAAAAAATCCATAAGGGGTGGCTGGAATACCTCGGCATACTCCCTGAATGAGAGTTTTCTTGGTTGAACCGCCGGGTTCACCTTATCCCCAGCAGGGACAGCAGATGTTCCTCTCCGCTGGCCTTTATTCTTGGCCAAGGCTGCAGAATCCAATACATCTGATTGGACTTCTGCAGAAACCCTATCTATCATGGCCCGGACGATTTCTTGGGCTGAAGGGATGGAGCTTTGCTCCCCGGAGACCTCGGTTGCAAGGGAAGCCCCAACACTGGCCGAGGCCAGCAAAGGGCTAGGCACTGGACTTTTGTGCCTGACCAATAGAAATACCATCTGTTGGAAATTTCTATAATTTTCCCTTGGAACCTAACCTTGTTCTGACAGGGAAGATCTCTTACCTTATTCGGATTCCTTCCAACTTTTGGGATTTCGAAGAGGGTTCCCCAAGGAAAATGGGACAATCGTCATCTGTCCTGGTCTTCCTCTTCATGAAGAGGACCCTGTCCTTTTCTCCCTGTGTGCACCAAATCATGAACATGCGCATGAGGAATGATAAAGACTGAGACTGGAATGATCCTTACTTGGGCAACCTCCTTGGTTGGTAGGGATACCGCCGTTGGACCAGGTGTCTCCTCGACCATAGGCATCAGGACTTCATTTGCGACTGCGGAGCTGCTGACGGTCATGGTGTCCTGCTCTATTGCCTCCACCCCAGGTGTTGGGAGTGGAGTGCTTGCCGCTCCAGGACTGGCCGCAACCGTCTCGGGGTGGATGGAGGGAATGTTTTCTTCCTCCTGCATGAATACTACTCAGTCGACATTCAAAAAAGGATAACGACCATCTAAGTTGTGAAGGAACTTACCACAGTTACCCCTTCGGTCAGGGGGAGAAGTGTAGTAGGCTCTGAAGCTTCCTGGATTTCAGATATTGATACTTCACCCGCAACCACCGGGCTATCAGTGGTCGCGGGGCCCACCTTGGTCGTTCCAGGTCTCGTGGGCGAAGGCAAGACTTTGTTGGACAGGGAGGCAATCGTTTTCCTCTTACGGCAGATCAGAGGAACATCATATTCTTCCGCCTCACTCCCTTCACCTTGTACGACGGAGAAGTGATTCTGGTTTGTACCTGGGATAACAGAGGGCATTGAGTATCTTACCGCAGTTCTCTTTGCGGTAGAAGGAGCCTTCGGTGAAGAAGCTTCTCCCAGAAGTCCCTTAGACTTCTTGGGAACGCCTTCCCTTGTCCCACTCTTTGAAGAAACTTTCTTTACTCTTTTCGGAGCCGGCTTTCCCAGGAAGCCGACGTCTTCGGCTGGGCATGTTGCCTCACCGAACTTTCCCAAGAGCTGTATTATTCGAGTTGTTCTCATTAATACAAGGTCAGTGGATGGTCTGCAAATGGAGCTTGGCAAGAAAGTCCTTACCTTTCGGCGCTCCTGTCGAAGGTCGTCACCGTCATTGATCAAGCTCTGCGGGCGAGGTGACCCTCTAGCTCCCTCCACATCGACACTGTATGCCTTGAGGAGGTAGTTTGTCCTTTTTTTGATTTCGGACGAACCTAGAGCTGTGTCACAAATGTGCAAGTTAGCAAATACAATATTTCGGAAGAAATTTGTGTCTTTGTTGACTAAAAGGCGTACCATTGTTATAGTCCAAGGTGCTATCCGCCATGGATTGTATCTCCCAAGCCGGATGAGCCCTTTCACGCAGGGGGCTCAACCGATTCTTCACAAAGTCGCGAATGATGTCACGAGCTGTTAGTCCCTCTTGGACTAAGTGAAGAATCACTTGGACCTGTTTCTTCTGCTCCGCGCTTAAAGCAGGAAGAGAGTCCAATTCGCTGGACTTCTCTGGCCGAGAATTCTCGAACCATAACCCGCTCTCGGATGGAGGGGTGCAGTAAAACTACTTCTGGTACCACCCGTGCACAGAGTCTCGTAGGGGTGGGAAGGGATACTCTTTCTTCTCCCTTATCCGGAAGTAGATGCATTCGGCGGCGTTGGCGCTCTTCGACCATGTCGAATAATAGAAGCGCCGGAAGAGCTCCACGCACGGGAGCACTCCGACGAAAGCCTCGCACAAGTGCTGGAAGATCGCCAGAATTAGGACAACATTACAGTGAAGATTCACCAACTCCAACCCGTAATGCTCCAAAATCTTCTGCAGGAATCTACTTTCGGGGATTCGAAACCCACATCGCAGGTATTCCTCGAATACCACCAACTTGCCCTCTTGGATGATTGGGGTTTCTTGGTCCTGCTCCGTGGGTCGCCAGTTGATTCGCAACCACGAAGGGAGGATCTCCTCTTTCTCCAGCACCATTAAACTCTCCTCTGTGTAGTGGATTGATCAACTCCAAGGTGTCATTTTTCGCAAGAGATTGTGAGGAAACGCTGACGGCTTTGGAGGCAATGGAAGATGAAGGACGAGGGTTTTGTGCGGCGGAAGTTCAAAGGCTAAGGGTTGGTTGTGTGGCTTCCTCAAGAAGCTACTTGCTTCTTTTATAGGCCCGAGATAACGTTCCATTGAGGGCAACGTTTCATTGAATACTTTATTTATTTCCCATAATGGATGTTTTCTCTGGGAAACCCGTTATGCGTTCCCCGTACCGAATCCGAAACGAAAAGTCTTCTTTGTTTCGAATTTGAGAATTAGGGTGAACACAAAAATGTGAAAAGTTCTACAAAGATTTTCGGAGGACATTATCCTTCATGTTTTTTTTGTAAACTTTCACGTATTGGTTGCAATATGTTCCTGTGATCTTTCCGAAATATACCTTTCGATCATAAAGATGTTCTATGATCATGGCGAATAAGTTTCTGCTGTGCATTGTCATTTGGACAAGTTGCTGTCAAAACTGCGATTCTGATCGAACTTCCAGCTTGATAACAATGGTAGTTCTAGTCGGACTTCTATTCTGATCGTGATAACAGTCCTGATCAGATTTTAGTTCTGATCGCGGTATCAGTGCTGGTCGTAGGGTGACATATTACCGCGTTTCTGATCGCAGTTTATCTATGTTTGTATGGTCGTAAAGACATTACTTATGGCCATATTTTCACACAGAAATTATGAAAAGTTTTCAAATTATGTAAGAGAAGTCTTTATTTCTGACAATCCTTACATACAAAAGGGATACAGGTGACCAGAGCGTCGACCTGATCAAAGAGAAGTTTACAAAGTTCTCCTAGGGACATATTGGCGTCAGTAGGATCTACACTGACGACCCCAAGAGAACTAGCAACTACTCTAAGCCTATCAACATCATCCCTAATCAGAGATGCACTACCATCTCTGATCGAATCGGAGAGTTCTCGCTGTTGTCGAGCGTAGTCCCTCTCCAGGCGAAATTGGTGCGCCTCTTCATGGGATCTTTCAAAACATTCTGCCAAGTGTAGAATGGCCAAAGACATCTCTTCGGTCTTCTTCTCCAAAGCCTCTTTTTCCCCTTGGAGAGTATGTTCGAGGGGATGAGGTTGAATCTCAGCAAGCTGGTCGCTGGGGGCTCCAACAATTTTCATCTCCTACATTTGTATGTGTTAGTTTTACGAACTATAGCAGCAAACAAAGGGGATGAAAATAATTACCAATCCTCGCAAGTGAGAGGTTGCAGTATTTCCCCAAGAAAGTAGATCACCCGATAAAGGCCGAGGACCATCAAACGTTGGAAGTGCAACCTCCCACCAGAAGATTGTTTCCCCAACACAAGTTGAGGATTGTTTGGTCGTGAAGGTATGACTTGCCGACTAGAAAATTGATCACTCATCAAAAGACGAGAATCATTGGGATGAAATGGAGAAAGCTGAGAAGAACGTCCTGAGTATCATGAACCTCCAAAGGTGGAGATGAAGGTTCGACCTGCCGAGGTGCATGAATAGGAAGAACTACGGGAACCAAAGGAAGAGAGAGCAACGATGCGTCTCTCACCTTTGTCCTGCTAGAAGATCCCTCGTCAACCTTGGGTTTCTTCCTTAGAGGAGCCAGATCTTCGGACTTCTGTGAATCCTGGCCAAACTCAAGTGCCACTTCTTCTTCGTCACTTTCAATCTCAATGATGTTTTGATCTGCCATTGAGAAGTGTACAAGAAAGAAGGAAAGGTACCTTTGGAAAAGACTTAGCCGGGAAGGAATTTGTGAAGTTTTAAAGTTAAGAGGCTTCAGTATTTATAGCCTTCGGGGTGACGGTTCATTTTCCGAACGCCTCGAGCTTTTAAAACATTTACAATTTTACCTCGGGTTAAAAGATAGTTCTACGGCGTCATCATTACCTGTCAAATATTGCCCAGAGTCCGTCTCGGGAAATAAACCGCCATACTTAGTGCGCCACTAAGTGGTGGATTTGAAGCGTCGGGTTACGTATCCGATGTAAGTCTTAAAATTTGAAGTAAACATGTCCCTTCATTCTCTTCAAATTTGGGGGCTAGCTGACGAGGATTGATACCCGAGCTAGTTCAAATAAATACTTGATTGGTTCAAGACAGATTCGAATCAGATGAGTATCCATTGATGCGAACTCAAGTTGCTCCGAGAAGCGCGGACATATGATCGCAGGCTTTACGCGATCAGACCGTAGACAATGCGCGGTCAGGAGTTCGTAGGCGATACGTGGACAGAAGATCACAGATAGTGCGCGGTCAAATGATTACAAGCAACATGCAGTCAGGACACCTTCGACCAGGAGACGCGGGATTGCTCAGTCCCTACAACAAGGATATCCCGAGTATCCCGAAGATTCTTCCACGTATAAAGACAACCGTCAGGAGGTTAATACGTGTAGTTATTCCTTAATAACACGTGTTAAACCTACGTGGAGGTTAAGAGCAGTTATCAAAACTGTACCCGAGCAACTATTCGAAGCCGTTATGCCTTGGCACCCTTTCGTCCAGTATAAAAGGATAAGCCAATGCATCAAACGAAATAGGACAGATGAGAAGATCGAAGGATCGAGAGATTAGAAGATCAACAGAAGACATTAGACTAAGTTATTTAGCTTTCATAAGCCACCTGAGCATTGTCTTGTATAAACACACAGGAAAGATCTTCGCCTGTGAAGATCCTTTCACGCATAAGCACAGAATGTAACTTGTAAACACTTTTCTCCTACACATAGTAAATCTCAACAGGACATAGGGTCATTACTCCCACCATCGAGAGCCTGAACCTGTCTAAATCTCTTTGTGCTTCAGTTAACTTTGATTCATCATCCCTTCCCAGAGGGACACCCTGAAAGGTCTCACAACTTACAAATTCTGCATAAGTTCGACTAAAGACCATGAGTCCGAATCGTCGACATCGGCTGCTTTGAATCCAATCATTCCAATGCCCTGAAGCCTGCCCTCGTGCTAGGACTAAGGAACGCCAATTAGGTCAACCCCGGCCATATTGTTGGTGCAAACTTCAATCACCTCCTCAGTGGCATAACCTTCAATGATACTACCCTCAGGCCGATGACGATTGCTTATATGTCCCTTCAAGATACCCATAAATCTCTCAAACAGATACATGTAGCGCTGGAACACGGGTCCAAAAAACTTAATTTCTCTGACAAGGTTAACAATTAGATGGACCATAACATCAAAAAAGGATGGAGGGAAATACATCTCGAGCTGACAAAGAGTTGTAGACACATCGCGTTGCAAATCGTCCAGTCCATCCGGACACATTACCTACAAGGACACAGTTGCAGCAAATATTCAGATCAAAAAATCTGGCAAGTTCCATGAATGGAGCTAATTAACATAGTAGGAATACACACTTACCTTGCAAGATATTGCGTTGAACCAATAACATAGCTTTGTAACTGTCTCTCTGACTTTGGCTGGGAGAATGCCTCTGATAGCAATAGGAAGCATTTGTAACATCAGTACATGACAATCATGGTGACGAGGATTGTTAGCAGTTTTTAGACCCACATGGTCGTGATAGTGCCACACAATCGCACATGATTATGGCCGCGGCCCTCCCAATGGTCGCCGAAGACCAGAAGGAGGAACATTGGATGATCCAAGAGCATTGTGAATATAATTCAAAAACCATATTCATTTTATGAAAAATCAAGACATTCGTTAACTTTAACTTGTGTTTTATGTTGTATCCAAGGTGTGGTCGCAGAGATAGTCCCTGCGACCATCCTCTCTTGCGGATACAAGAACCAACATCAGCACCATGGTCGCAGTATTACGCGACCATTCCTTAAATATTACCCTATCATGATCCTTATGGTTATTCTTAAGATAATCATAAGTCCCTGACAAAGTAACCATCGAAAGTAGGTCAAGACGGTAAGGTGGATCCACGGCCACCGAGTCTAGCCTGCCAAACCGCCACGTACCCATGATCGCAACTACCACATCCACAACCTCATAGCAACTATTCTGGGGTGGTTAGGAGAGATCATGGGGTGTGCCTCCAGGAAACAACCGGCAACCTCTTTAGCAGATATAAGAAGGCCTTCAAGGGAAAGGATCAGGATGGATGGATCAACGACAGAGAGAAGACTAGGCTTAGCAAAGATAGGATTAGCTAGCTACACTTTGTAACCACCTCTCTGTAATTCTTTTTCTCAATATAATCAATCTCACAGGACGTAGGGCTATTACACAGCTTAAAGGGGGCCCGAAACTGGATAATCCTTCCTCCATGTGTCTTTTGATTCATAGATACCTTGTGTTGGGGGAAATCTCCGCGAGACTAAGTCCAGGTAAGTTGCGTCACTTTTGCCTCCGGGGCATGTCCCGGGCGCCGCCTTTGGCCCGGGGACCTGGCCTCCGGTGCCGGTCCCGGGCGCCGCCGTTTGCCCGGGGACATTGCCTTCGGGGCATGTCCCGGGTGCCGCCTTTGGCCCGGGGACCTGGCCTCCGGTGCCGGTCCCGGGCGCCGCCGTTTGCCCGGGGACATTGCGTCCGGGGCATGTCCCAGGCGCTGCCTTTTGGCTCCCGGGACCTGGCCTCCGCCCGGGGACATTGCCTCCGGGGCATGTCCGGGGCATTGTCGCCCTTCTAAAGGTAAAAGTCTTTGGTTCTTGATCTCGTGTAGGTCACGCGAGGAGCGCCTCGGGAATCAGCGACCACCTATGAAGCATCCAAGGCGTCTGACCGGGAGAAGGACGTTGCTACCCCTCAATCCGACGGTAGCGTCCGGGGTAGTTTAGTCTTTTTTGCTTCTTTTTGGGGCTATAAATAGCCCTTGTACCCCCTGTTGTAAAGACAGGTGATTCATTATTGCCAAGTAGCCAAAACTCACAGGTGTGCTCCGGAAGCCTCTCCCCCGAGAGAGCCTCCCCAACCGACTCCGGTCGGGAGCACGCCGACAGGACTAGGGTCCCCACCGGGACCCGAACCTGTATAAATCCTCGTGTCACTTTCTGTGTTTGTCCGGCGGGGGAGGACCGGTCACCCGGTCAGCCCGCGTCGTGTTCTCTTCGCTAGGATCGTCCACGAAACCTGCCGGGGTATTAGCAATACCATGACACCTTGAATGTCTTGAGAATCTGTCCGATTGTCCTCATACCTTCTAACTCACTTTCTTGCATAAGATCGGCAGAGGAACGCAGAGTTCAAATCGTCGACAGCTGGCGCCCACCGTGGGGCCCTGAAGACATTTTCATCAGGATTCATTGTATTCATGGATCATTTCCCTTGCTTACACGATTCCGAAAATGAATTCAATCTCGAGGATCACGTAGACGCAATGGATGAAGATGCTATCCCCACCAATGGTGATGACATTACTCACACAGTTTGTCTTGTAGAAACATCATCCTCGATCCCAACCGCGTCTACCGGACAGGAATCAGATCAAGTAGTTCACTTACCCTCAGTAGAGGTCGAGTATGTGCCACAACCGGTTGCCTTAGAGAACTCAGAAGAGGATGATCTCGAATTCCGTTTGGAAAATTTCTCCCCAGACAACCTGAAGTCTCCCTTTGATTTCGAGTCAGACTCAGACAAAGAAGAGATGCTTTCTCCGTCTATGAACTCAATCCCTAGAGAAATAGCTGCACTTTTCGAGGAAACTCTAGAGCAACGAGACTCTCGGCAAGAGCAAGAACTCAAACAGAAAGAGGGCCAAGAACACAAACAGCATGAGGTCGAGGTTCGCAAGGTAGCGGAAGATCTTCTGCAACCGACAATGACTCGTTGAGGCACTGTATCTCGCGACCCCAGTCCTGCAACGTCTTGACAGCCCTCTCCAAGAGGCCGTGGGCGTAATTATACTCCCATTCCCTCTTCGAACTATTCGCCGCCCGCAGAGGTGACCTCACGTGGAACTCCACCGGGACCTGGGCGAAATCTAGAAGATCTTCTCCAGAGGATTGCTTATGCACTCCGTAATCCATCCTCCAGCCTCGCGAACAATGATAGGATTATATCCACAAGAGTTCTTGCAGATAATCTTGATGAGGGAGCCCTCCGGTTCAAACTAGAGGCATCCTCATGTTCGACGACCAGAGGACAAGCCGGTTCAATCCAAGGTCACAAGAGACGTAACCCTACTCAGTTGCGACACGACAAGACCAGACGTACAGGTACTTCTTGCGACCATAATCACATACCGGTACACTCACGTCTGGGACCACGTCATGAGCCTCCCCAGGTCGACAATTTTTGAGGTCGTGGTCGAAGCCGTGGTGGAGATCGTGCACACGGGACGGTGTGGAGGCACCAGCGACCTCATCGGCGGTCTCTAGGTTGGATCCGAGCGGCGGCGCCGCTAGGTGGGAGGTGATGCAGCGCGCAGCTAGAGAAGTGCGCGAGGTGCAGATCCGGCGAGGGAGACGCGAATCGCGCTAGATCGGGTGGTGGTGCGCGTCGAGGCGCGGTGCGATGTAGTGGCGAGAGATGGCGGCGTCAGCGAATCGGGTGGAGCGGCGTAGGAGCGGGATTGGCGGCGTGGTGGTGCAGCACAGATCTGGCGGCTACTCAGTTGTGGTGGCGCGACGGTGTGGTCGATGGCGATGTGGCAGCGGATCGGCGGAGTGGTCGGCCAATCGGCGGCGGGAGGTGCGATCGGCAACGTAAACGCAGCTCCAGCGGTGGCTGATCGGGATCGGTGACAGCGCAGACTCTGGGACCCTCATTTGAGAAATCTGGTGGCAACCGCCCAGGTAGATTGCACTCAGAAAGGTACAACATAAGCTCAAACAACAACACTAATACATTAAATTGCAGTAAAGATAATTGACAGGTACAAGGTCACAAGGACCAATATTACAATAACATAACGCCAAGAATGACGTTAATTAGAGTTGATACAAAAATTGTGAGTTTCTCAAAACAAGAGTCGGTATCAAGGTACCAAACACAAAGAACAACACAGAAAGCAACAACGAAGATCTTCACTTCAACAGGCAGCGACTCTGGAAGGCTTCATCCATATCTGACTTGACTTGGCGCATGACCCTCCTAGAATGATGGTTCATCTGGAGCATTTCCATCTTCTTCTTGGTACTCAAAACCAAAAGAATCGGGATCGATGAATCCCTCTTCTAAATATGTTTGCAAAGGCAAGGGTGAGCATGCTTTTACACGATGCTCAAAATATCTCATTATATGAATGCAGGTATATAGATGAGAGGTTCTCAAGAAATGAGGTCCTTGTTTTATATGTAAGAATAGAATAGATTTTCACTCTAAAATTATAAAGAAAGGCTTTTAGTTTCAAAAGAAATACTTTCAAATCTTAAGTTATACTTTAGAAAACATTATGTGTGATGGTCTCCCATGAGTCATCACTTTTATTAAGACATATTCTGAAAATATTCCAAAACTTTTGCTGAACCCATGGATAAAAATCCAATACGAACAGACTCCTGAACCTGGAAGTATAGAGTATCTGATACTTCTTTTACACTTTGCAAAGGTGTACCTCTTTTTAAATCCACTTATTCACTCGACTTTCAAGTCGGGCCAACTCCATGCGACTTTTACGCATGTGAAAAGGCCGAGATCACACAACGATTTTGCTGTCTAGTATTAACAGTATCCCCGCCCGGTAAATAGACAGTTAAGTCTCAATTACCATTGTGGGTCCTCCCCACTGCCTTACTTCCTAGCCTTGGCCTATGCCCTCGCAAGACATATGGCCTATGGTTGCAGTCGCACACGACTCAATCCAAGCTTAGGGCGACTTCCTTCTATCCACCATATCCTCTCATTATTTTTCTGATCTCACATCACTCACGGCCGAACTGCGGCCCACCAGTTTCCACGCGAGAAACCGGACCGACATACCATGCAGGGAATTATTATACCAAGAAAGCTACTAAGCTGCACCTGTCCCATACCAGGCAAGTGGTTGGTACATTTTCAATTCGCATAGAGACACATCACAAGGTTCTTGTCCTTATGAATCAATAGTGAGGAGACACTCACATACCCAGAGCGCACACGGCAGCCAACCATTCAAACCATCCTCACTATCAATTCCTATTCACATTTTCTTTCACAAAAAAGGGGGTTTTCAAACATGTTTATCATGTGATTGACCATTCAACACTTGACTCATGTATTTAAGCATAAGCATATCCTAAGCATGATTTCCTAGGGTGACAAGGGTGCATGAGAATACAAGCATGAGGGTTTCACAAAGATTTAGGTCATATCTATCCACATTCTTTCAATATAGCACTTAATTTGAAGATAAAGCATGCATATATTCAAAACAGAATTTAACCTAGTTTACTTTAAAATATTAGGATAGACATGGTCAAGGGAATGAGACTTGCCTTGCAAAGAGGGGTCTAACTGATCTGCTAGGTCTTCAACGTTTCCTTCTACTCCTTCAGCTTCTAGCTCTGCTCTCGCAACAAAGAAACAACACGACACATCGCACTACATAAGCATACGGAACATACGTGCTATGTGAAAATTATAAGTAAAATATACAACATGTATGCAAGCGAGGTGATCTGGTCAAAGATACGAGGGCTTGGCTCAACGAATTTGGCTTAGAAGCTTCGAATGTCTAAGGGCTGACATTCGATTCACGGCCAGACAAAGTCTGAGAATGGAATAGAGCTAAACTGGAGTCTCTACAAGATCAAAAAGGAAACAAAAGAGTGCAACAGGTGCCAAACACAGTAAGGCATCTAATTGACAAAGTGGTCTTGATAGAAAAGTCCAGAGATTTAGGAAAATTGCAGCAAAGTCCTAGGGCACGCGCGTCTGGACAAAACACACATGCGCTACTTGGCTAACTTTATCAAATGCATAGGCGGGACTGAGACAAACTACTGGTGAAGTTAATTTGGCTAAGATGGCTTGACGACGGTGAACGACAAGTTACAAATTGTTGGCCGCATGAAACAAAGACGAGCTATGGTGACAGGGCTGTGGGGAAGGTTAGACTTGAAATTGGTTGAGGGGTTTTGATACTGGGGTTGCACTGATCGTGCTGGAGTAAGGAATTTGTCTCTGATTAAGCTTTGGGGCTCGCCGGCGTTGACACCGGACTCAGGAACGACGATGAAAGAGGCACCGTCGATATACGGCAATGCAGGTTAATTGGCTTGGGCTACATGGTCTAGGGGACACAAGGAAGGTGTAGATGGGATCAATTTGGCTGGAGGTAAAGTGGAGTGTGTCGGCGACGTGAACCACTCATGGCGGCGGGGGAAGAAACAGAGAACTAATAATTGGAGCAGGAATTTGGCAGTGATTAAGCTTTTGGGCTCACCGGCGTTGAGGCCGGACTTGAGAACGACGATGAAAGATGCGGAGATGCGGAGGCGACGAATCAGCTCCGACGATGACACATACGTGCATGCATATTGAATCCTCACGAGCGCGCGCTGAAGCTGTTGCTGCTGGTTGAAACACTACCACGATGATGATCCAGGCGAAGACACGAGCGCATTTGCCGGCACGGGCGACCACGAGCACAGGCGATGTCACATCTTGGCCGGCGGTGAGGAGACATGGCAGGAAAAACACGGCGCAGCTCTGGTCGAAAATGGCAACCGAGCTCTAGTCGAAACTGGTGACCAGGGGGTGGTCGAAAAGGAGTGGAAAAGGAATTTGGGCCAATTTGCAAATACAGAAACTTGATATTTGGACTGATTTGTAATTCTGGTGGAAAGGCTTAGACAAAAGAAGGTTTGATCTCACAACTTTTGCATACTAAACTTAGAAGATAGTTTAGCAGCGACAAATAGCAGAAATTAGGTTTTGATTAAGATTTGAGCTGAAACGAAAACAGGGTATTTAGGGTAATTAAGGTTTGAAAAATTTGCGAGGCTCAAAACTGAGGCTTCAGATGAGATTTTGGAAATCTCACCGAAGGGAAACTTGTTCAGAATAGCAAAAGGAAATATTCCCTGAATCAGATACAGATTTGGAGATAATCTGTGGCTTTTAGTCCTTTCGGGCTTCTGGGAAAATCTAAAAAGTACTAATCTGCGATACTTTTGGGCTGATTTGCGAAAAAGGTCTAAACGATGGAGTTTTGCTATCAATTTATGGGGTTAGATATTGGCATACCTTGGATTATGATTCTGAGATAATAGACTTGAATTGAGTTAAGATTTGGTGAAAATAGGGATGTTACATTGGCGGGATCGGCAGATTCGACGTCGGATTGGAGGTGGAGCAGCAGCAGCGTGCACGAGGAGACGCAGGAGTGGCGGTGGTGCAACGCGACACTGGAGTGTACCGGCGGCGGCGGCTGTGGAGGTGCCGGTGCGATGGCAGATCTGCCAGATCCACTGGCGGGTAGCTCCGTGGCAGCTCGCGGAGAGGCACGGAGGCGGCGTCGAGCGGCGCTGGAGCGGGATCGGTAGCGGGAGGCGCGGCTCCGGCGGTGTTGCGACGGATCGGCGAGCTCACCGAGGAAGATGGTGGCGCAAGAGAAAGGCGGCTTGAGCTAAGAGAGGGGAGAGAGAAAAAGAAGGGGGCCAATTTGGGGCTTTGATGCACTGGATCTAGGTTGTGGAGGAAGCGGCGTGGGGATGGCGGCGTTGCATGGTGCTATCTGTGAAGAAGAAGCCTAGAAGCAAATAAAGAGGAAGGGAATAAGAAACCGGCTAGGGCCGAGGGTGGACGGAGGTGTGGATAGCTTTGGGGGGAGGGAGAAGAGAAGCTCCGGAGGTGAGGAGGAGATGGCAGCCATCACCGCCGCTGTCACTACGGCGGCGATCGGCGTCAGAGAAGAAGCAGTGGCGGTGATGAGGTGGCTTGAGGAAGAGGAAGAGGAGAGTAGAAGAAGAAGGAAGCAGGAAGAAGCAGGAGCTGAACCACGGTGTACGGCCTGGCCGGCGGCGGTGAGGTGGGACGGAGGTGTGGAAACGGTGAGGGGGAAGAAGAGAAGGAGAAGAAAAAAAGAAAAACTAGGCTCAAAGGAAACCATGGCCGGCGGCTGAGGTTTAGATAAGAAATGTCAATTTGTAAAAAAGCCCTTGGGATTTTAGAAATCACAAAAGGGTCCTTCCCGAGCTAGGGTTTAGATTTTTGAGTCTTGGCTATTTTGCAAATGGGCGTTTGAGGTTTTAGAATATTACAGGAAGGTCCTTGGCTAAAGGAATTGAGGTTCCAAGCCCCCGGATACTCCGATTTCGGCACAGTTAGTTCCTACGCATCCGTTGGAACACGTGCTTCTATCCGAAATGGACCGAGGGTCAGGTAAAGTCAAAGAAATACATTCCATCAGCCAAAATCCACCCAAATCGCATCGACCTGCAATAAAATCACAACACTAATAATACAGTCGATTTGGTAATAAAAATGTAAATGATTAATGCAAATGCCGCCTTGTATGACTAAATGTGCATGATCGGGGGGGGGGGGGGGCTAAAACATATAAAAATATGCACAGATATGATAATTATCAACACCCCCAAGCTTAAATCTTTGCTTGTCCTCAAGCAATGAGATAAGAAATAAATCTAAGCAGACAAGAAAGCATACAAATGATGTGAAAGAGTTGAATGCAGCATATAGTAAGCTCGGAAAACTAAGATATGTATCAAGCGCTCAACCATCTAATAATTGCATAGAAATTGCAAGTAACTAGCTTAGTTCTGGGCATGGAGGAAATAAGAATGTTTAGTTCTACTCATACCACCTACATCCATGCATGTATACAAAATTTCCAAGTGAGTGTAAACAAAGCACAAGCATGAGAGAACTACAGTCTCGATAAACATCAAATAATCCATTTCAACCTTATGAAATTTTTTTTTCGAAAACAAAATATGGTGTTTATGAAAGTCTCTACCCTTCGACTTATTAGGATGGATCTCTTCGTGCTTCGCTCTAGGCTCGCTAGTCCTCTAGAGTGTTTTAAAAACATGCTCATGAATCAAAACAGGTAGTAAGAAGGCTTATGCACTTATTAGATTTGAAAATGTGCGAACCATGCTTTCATATCGAAGAATCAAAGGAGCAATGAAGCAGAAGAGTTTTTATTCAAAAGAAAACAAAGAGTTGGCAGTGCCTACAAGGTAGAGAACAAGCAATTGCGACCTTATTAGAAATTTTTTTCAAATTTGGTTTACATAGGTTAAATGATTGTTTAGGAGAGTCGTGTTCTAAGCATGTGTGTAGAGAATAGGCTCAACAATTGATATTTCAATATACATGATAGAATGTGATGATATAGATATCAATAAACATTCAAATTTCCATGATATCCACAATGAAACTAAGTACAAGAAATTTTAGTATCATTAGAAGATGGTTAATCACAATTCAACCTACAATAGATTGTCGAGCCACTAATGCATGCATACAACTCAACACAACGTGCAAAGGGCTCTTGGAAGCCAAATATCAACAATTAAGTGCACAAGTCTATGATTTTTTTGAAAATTTTGACATGACCTCTCTAGAATTACCTTGCGGTACAACAGTTCAAACACAAAGCAGGTCATATCAATTGACAACAAAGCCCACAAGGCTAGATATAAAACAATCACCGCATGAATAAGCACAATAGTCATACAACTCAACATAGCACAGATATAGAATTTAAGCACAAGAATAGCCACATGAATCACAAATGCTATCAATTCATCCATATTTTTGAAAAAATTTGACCGAAAAATGCAAAGAATGAAGGACAAAGTGACTCCCATACCCCCAAGCTTAAATGATGCATAGTCCATGATGCATACAAGAGGTGACAAAATGGATGAGGGGGAAGCACAAAGTAAATTTTTGCATAAATAAGTCACATGGGGTCCGAGACAGCTCACCGAGTATGGATGAAGTCAATGTTGTCACGATGAAGCATATCGAAGTCCCATGCACATGTATGGATGAAGACAAAGCCGCAGCCTGGAAAAACAAAAGGACAAAAGAAACTAAAAAAAAAATCCTACAAAACAAAGGAAAATAAATAATGAAAAGAAAGAAAATGAGAAAACACTCGGGTTGCCTCCCAAGAAGCGCTTCTTTTAGATCGGAAGCTTGACCCTCAAAGAATATGGCGTTGAAGCGCGAATGGGAAGGAGAGGCAAGTATGGGACGCAGTAGAAGCTCCACATCCACCCTCCTGCCGGAGGCAGCACGCCTGGGAATCCACCAGGATCCCAGGGAATGTCGACTCGGAGAAAGTCTGCTCGCGGTCAAGAAGCCACACGTGCTAACCTGCAAATAAGATCAAGAAAGAACAAGCACGTGTGTATGGTAGGGACAAGGCCCCCCAAAAGGTCAGCTAACAAAAATCCCCTCACGTCGACTAATCGATAATACACGTCAGGAGGATGGCATATGTCGATAGAAGGCAAATGACAACTCATAGGGATATGACGGGTCTCATCAGAACAAAACAACTCAGAATGATACAAGAGGGGTTTCAGATCTACCTGGATAGTAGATGATGTGAATGATAAGGTAGTAGGGAGAACCTCCACGGGGGTCGTATCTGGTAGATCAGGAATAACAGACTCCCCTACGTCAGAAAGCAGTCCTGTTGACGATTCGGACTCGGGGTCCTCAGTCGAAGCTATGCAGAATTTTGTTACTTGTGAGACCTTTCAGGGTGTCCCTCCGGGAAGGGATGATGAACCAAGGCTAGATAGAGCACAGAGAGATTTAGATAGGTTCGAGCCCTCGATGGTGGGAGTAATAGCCCTACGTCCTGTTAGGATTTCACTATATGTGGCAAAATTACAAGGTTATGAAAAGAGTCTTCACAGGCGAAGATCCTTCCAGTGTAATGGAATAAAAATGCCTATAAAAGCTAGTAAACTTAGCCTAATGTCTTCTGCTGATCTTCTGATCTCTTGATCCTTCGATCCCCTCGTCTGGTGTATTGGCTTATCCTCTTATACTGGTCGAAAGGGTGCCAAGGCATAACGGCATCGAACAGTTGCTTGGGTGCAGTTTTGATAACTCCTCCTTACCTCCACGCAGGTTTAACACGTGTTATTAAGGAATAACTATACGTATTAACCTCCTGACGGTTGTCTTTATACATGGAAGAATCTTCGGGATACTCGGGATATCCCTGTTGTAGGGACTGAGCAATCCCGCGTCTCCTGGTCGAAGGTGTCCTGACCGCGCGTTGCTTGTAATCATTTGACCGCGCACTATCTGCGATCTTCTGTTCCTCGTATCGCTTACGAACTCCTTACCGCGCACTGTCTACGGTCTGATCGCATAAAGCCTGCGATCGTATGTCCGCGCTTCTCGGAGCTACTTGAGTTCGTATCAACGGACACTCATCTATTTCGAATCTGTCTTGAACCAGTCATGTATTTTTTGAACTAGCTCGGGTATCAAACCTCGTCAGCTAGCCCCCAAATTTGAAAAGAACGAAGGGACATGTTTACTTCAAATTTTAAGACTCACATCGGATACGTAACCTGACGCTTCAGATCCACCACTTAGTGGCGCACTAAGTATGGTGGTTTATTTCCCGAGACAGACTCTGGGCAATATTTGACAGGTAATGATGACGCCGTAGAACTATCTTTTAACCCGAGGTAAAATTGAAAATTTTTTAAAAGCTCGAGGCATTCAGAAAATGAACCGTCACCCTGAGGGCTATAAATACCGAAGCCTTTTAACTTTAAAACTTCACAAATTCCTTCCCGACTAAGTCTTTTCCAAAGGCACCTTTCCTTCTTTCTTGTACACTTCTCAATGGCAGATCAAAACATCATTAAGATTGAAAGTGACGAAGAAGAAGTGGCACTTGAGTTTGACCAGGATTCACAGAAGTCCGAAGATCTGGCTCCTCTAAGGAAGAAACCCAAGGTTGACAAGGGATCTTCTAGCAGGACAAAGGTGAGAGACGCATCGTTGCTCTCTCTTCCTTTGGTTCCCATAGTTCTTCCTGTTCATGCACCTCGGCAGGTCGAACCTTCATCTCCACCTTTGGAGGTTCATGATAATCCCTCAGGACGTTCTTCTCAGCTTTCTCCATTTCATCCCAATGATTCTCGTCTTTTGACGGGTGATCAATTTTCTGGTCGGCAAGTCATACCTTCACGACCAAACAATCCTCAACTTGTGTTGGGGAAACAATCTTCTGGTAGGAAGGTTGCACTTCTACCGTTTGATAGTCCTCGGCCTTTATCGGGTGATCTACTTTCTGGGGGAAATGCTGCAACCTCTCACTTGCGTGGATTGGTAATTATTTTCATCCCCTTTGTTTGTTGCTATAGTTCGTAAAACTAACACATACAAATGTAGGAGACGAAAATTATTGGAGCCCCCAGCGACCAGCCTGCTGAGATTCAACCTCCTCCCCTCGAACAGACTCTCCAAGTGGAAAAAGAGGCTTTGGAGAAGAAGACCGAAGAGATGTCTTCGGCCATTCTGTACCTGGCAGAATGTTTTGAGAGATCCCGTGAAGAGGCGCACCAATTTCGCCTGGAGAGGGACTACGCTCGACAACAGCGAGAACTCTTCGATTCGATCAGAGATGGTAGCGTGTCTCTTATTAGGGATTATGTTGATAGGCTTAGAGTAGTTGCTAGTTCTCTTGGGGTCGTCAGTGTAGATCCTACTGACGGCAATATGTCCCTAGGAGAATTTTGTAAACTTCTCTCGGATCAGGTCGACGCTCTGGTTGCCTGTATCCCTTTTGTATGTAAGGATTGCCAGAAATAAAAACTTCCTTTACCTTACACAATATTTAAACTCTTCATAATTTCTATATGAAAATATGGCCAAAAGTAATGTCTTTACGACCATACATACACAAGTAAACTAAGATCAGAAATGCGGTAATATGTCACCCTGCGACCAGTACTATACCGTGATCAGAACTAAAATCTGATCAGGACTGTTATCACGATCAGAATCGAAGTCCGACTAGAACTACCATTGCTATCTAGATGGAAGTTCGATCAGAATCGCAGTTTTGGTAGCAACTTGTCCAAATGACAATGCACAGCAGAAACTTATTCGCCATGATCATAGAACATCTTTATGATCAAAAGGTATATTCCAGAAAGATCACAGGAACATATTGTGACCAATACGTGAAAGTTTACAAAAAAAATGAAGGATAATGTCCTCCGAAAATCTTTGTAGAACTTTTCACGTTTTTGTGTTCACCCTAATTCTCAAATTCGAAACAAAAAAGACTTTTCGTTTCGGATTCGGAATAGGGAACGCATAACGGGTTTCCCAGAGAAAACATCTATTATGGGAAATAAATAAAGTATTCAATGAAATGTTGCTCTCAGTGGAACGTTGTCTCGGGCCTATAAAAGGAGCAAGTAGTTTCTTGAGGAAGCCACACAACCAGCCCTCAGCCTTAAAACTTCCACCGCACAAAACCCTTATCCTTCATCTTCCATCGCCTCCAAAGCCGTCAGCTTTTCCTCACAATCTCTTGCGAAAAATGACGCCTTGGAGTCGATCAATCCACTACATAGAGGAGAGTTTAATGGCGCTGGAGAAAGAGGAGATCCTCCCTTCGCGGTTGCTAATCAACTGGCGACCCGCGGAGAAGGACCAAGAAACTGCAATCGCCCAAGAGGGCGAGTTGATGGTATTCGAGGAATACCTGCGATGTGGGTTTCGATTCCCCGAAAGCAGATTTCTGAAGAAGATTTTAGAGCATTACGTGTTGGAGTTGGTGAATCTCCACCCAAATGCTGTCCTGATTCTGGCAATCTTCCAGCACTTGTGCGAGGCTTTCGTCGGAGTGCTCCCAAGTGTGGAGCTCTTCCGGTGTTTCTACTATTCAGCGTGGTCAAAGAGTGCCAACGCCGCCGGATGCATCTACTTCCGGATAAGGGAGAAGAAAGAGTATCCCTTCCTACCCCTGCGAGACTCCGTGCACGGCTGGTACCAGAAGTGGTTTTACTGCACTCCTCCATCTGAGAGCGGGCTATGGTTCGAGAATTCTCGGCCAGAGAAGTCCAGCGAATTAGACTCTCTTCCTGCTTTAAGCGCGGAGCAGAAGAAATAGGTCGAAGTGATTCTTCACTTGGTCCAAGAGGGACTAACGGCTCACGACATCATTCGCGACTTTGTGAAGAATCGGGTGAGCCCCCTGCGTGAAAGGGCTCATCCGGCTTGGGAGATACAATCCATGGCGGATAGCACCTTGGACTATAACAATGGTACGCTTTCTGGCCAACAAAGACACAAGTTTCTTCCGAAATATTATATTTGTTAACTTGCATACTTGTGACATAGCTCTGGGTTCATCCGAAATTGAGAAAAGGACGGACTACCTCTGGTGTGACACTGGGTGCCCGCTCTTCCGAAAGGTACGTGATAGATCAATTGGTGGAGCTTCGACGTAGAACGATCCGGCTTCAAATCAAGCACGATCTGAACCCCGCAATCGCAACACCACTACTCCATTGGTTATCAATCTCGCGTGAGCGTGATTGACCTCGCCAAGAAGGCTTATCCCTGCTGCGAATCGAGAACACAAGCAAGAACACGGAAGAAAGCAAACTGAATTGCAAATACGAATGATTAATCTCACAAGTTGGGGTCTCACAAACCGATCAAGCGGCGAAACTGTTCGAAGACAGAATAATCTAAGCAAAACCCAATCTTAACTCGGATGACGGCTACTGAATATAAGGTGTTAGGGTCGGCCAAGGAACCCTGGACGCGCCCTAATGGGCTCCAACGAGGTACATGGGCCAACGGCCCAAAGACAGTGGCGCAGCGCCCTGACAGATTCTGGATACTGACTTGTTTTGATGATTCCCATTGTCTCCGGTGGAATTTTGACGTGGGACCAGTTCCATTGGAAAGCTTATCTCCTTAGCTTTCCAACGGTATATAAACCGTTGAAAACGGAGTCCGTATGCGTCCTGGGCGACGATTTTAGTGCAGACTACTCCTGGATTCCGAGGTGGACTCGAACTTCGAATTGGTGACGGGATGGGCTTCAACTCCATCTCAAATTCGACGTGGTTGTTGGCCTCCTTTGCTTCCTTGCGGATGGGCTTCACCTCCAACTCGAATTCGACGTGGTTGTTGGCCTCCTTTGCTTCCTTGCTGGTCTCCATGCCTGCGGTGATCCTCTCCATGATTCCTAAGTATAATAGCATCATTAAATAGCAATCCATCCTCGAAGATACAATGCAATTCACTTAGGAGCGAGTTCACCTGTTGAGGAAGTAGTTGTGCTCGAGCTCTTGTTATGGGACCTTCAAGGGCCGGTTCAATGCGCGTATCTGAAGGTATGATGTCCTCATCAGACTCCCCTTCTTGAATTTGAGTCGTCCTCGACTCAAGCTCACTTTCTTCTCCCATGTATGGTCACAAATCTGCAATGTTAAATGTGGGACTAACCCCAAAATCTGCAGGCAGGTCTAACTTATATGCATTGTCATTTATCTTTGCAAGAATTTTAAAAGGACCATCAGCACGTGGCATTAACTTAGACTTGCGCAATTCTGGAAATCTATCCTTTCTCAAATGCAACCACACTGAATCACCCGGTTCAAGTTGTACGTCCTTTCTACCTTTACTACCAGCAATCCTATATTTTTCAGTCATCCTCTCAATATTTTCCTTAGTTGCAGCATGCATCTTAAGAATAAAATGCAACGTGATTTGAAAGCAACGTGATTTGAAAGCAGTTTTCCATTCATCTCCCAAAGCCATTCGAATCTGGTGGTACCCACTACGCAAATAATATTTTTGTGAAAATAATAGAACCACTCAACTCATCAAGCATGTCATCTAACCTAGGAATAGGATAGCGATATCGAATGGTGATGTTATTAATGGCTCTACAATCAACACGCATGCGCCAACTGCCGTCTTTTTTAGGAACCAAAAGAACAGGAACAGAACAAGGACTAAGGCTCTCACGTACGTACCCACGGTCCAAAAGGTCTTGGACTTGTCGCTGTATCTCCTTAGTTTCCTCGGGATTGGTCCTGTAAGCAGCATGGTTTGGCAAGCTCGTCCCTGGAATCAAATCAATCTTGTGCTCAATTCCTGATCCGTTTGAGACCTAGCCTTGGTTTTCGCACTAGTCTCGCCCAGATTCTAATATGCGGAATAACGGGATCTTACTCGAAAATACCGAAACCCAAAAGTTGATCGAAAACATAGCTCAAAGTAATTGCACAACTCTTTATTTCAAAGAGGGCTTTACACGTCGAACGTTAGGCACACTTGCCTACGTCGAAGGAACTATAAGTGTCTAAAACTCAAATAAGTTCTATGACTCTTCGATTGAATTCGATGATCTAAACTAGACCTATTACAAGGTATTTATAGTCCAATCGTATGAGTACGTATTAGACTTAGTAACCTAAACGTATTAGACTCATATAACTAACTAACTAATCCTAAACAGATAAGCTTAGTTATATATATTCAGATCGGATTACAATTCCGAACAGAGAACAAATTCCTTTTCATGGTCGCGAACCAATCCATGGTCGCGAAACCTTTCCGAACACGGTTAAGGTCACGAAGCCATATGCGATCAGGACTTGGTCGCGAATCCGTATATGATCAGGACTTGAAGATCCTCCCGGATCATGACTCCCTTGTTGAGAAGGAGCCAACCCCTGTTGCGACCTCTCGATCAAACTGGAGATGTGGAAATTGGGCTTGTCCATGTTCTTTGGCGTACCACTTTGCCGCACGTACTCGTTGACCTTTCCGACTGATTCGAAAAGTCTCCTTTGTGTCATTGCGGGTGATAGTCACCTTCTTCTCCAGAATCACATCTTCACGTAGAGGTTTGTCTCGTTGATAGACCAAGTCTTCAATAGATGGTACTATAGTATCTGGCTCATCATCCAGCATTGAAGGCTCAAAGACTTTGAATCCTTCCCAAGGTCGCAAACCTTTCCAATGTCGCAAACCTTTTCGTGGTCGCAAATCCGTTGCGAACGCGACCTGAGATCCTCCCGGATCATGACTCCCCTGTTGAGAAGGAGCCAACACCCGTTGGTGACCAACCGTGATGACGTAGAGAATGACTGGGAGTTTTGGAACAAACACACGATGAGCAATGCTACAATCGTCGGATCGAATGTATGGATAGGCGCTCATGGAGCTTAGCACCTCCGTCATGGATTGTTGCCTTGGCCACTCGCGGATAGCCTTCCCCTTGTCGAGGTTAATACTATCACCGATCCCAAAGCTAGGATTGCGAATTTTGAATAGTGGCGCCGTAGAGACAAGTTGCATGTCATTTTCAACTAGTCGTTGTGGTGATCGACGATATACCTCTGCGAACAGCACGTTGTTTTCTGCAGGCAAGCTTGCCAAACAACCATCATTTTCCATACTCGATGTATCACAATCCCCTTGGCTAACTAGACGCATCACGCTTAGCACACACTTTGAGCATGCATTGACAATCCGTTTTGCCTGATTTGCTGTCAACAAGTCCTTGGTGTCGACGTGGTCGTTTTTGCTGATGATAAATTTCGTCCCATCCTTTGTGAGGTCGTAGTCTTGAGCTCTTCGGTGGTAATGGGTGTCACGATCGTACAAGAACAGACTTCCAAAAATCACTTGGCAAATATCGATGGGGATGACATCGCATTGAACCTCGTCGATGTAACGAGTAGATATTGCAAACTTTAGAGTACATTGACTCTTGATCTGCTGATTCACGTCAGAAGTGAACCATCCCAGAGGATACGATCGAGGATGTTGAGTCGTCTGCAAACCAAGTCGTCGAACCAGCCCGGAGGAGACCAAATTCTTTTGGCTTCCGGGGTCGAAGATGGCTGCGACCACCTCGTGCTTCACCTGTATGTTAACAGTGAACAATTCCTCTGTCGGGTTGTGGTTAATTGATGAACCCGAACCTTTCTCCTTCGGCATTGCCATTAGAGACAAGGTCGTGTCCACCTTTTCAACCGAATCCAACTGGATAATTTCCTCTGCGAGCGGAATAGAAGTAACCATAGCTGTTCGTGTGCTTGGTTCATCCCTCCTTTTTCTTTCTGGTCGCAGTTCAGGATGAAGTTTATAACACTTCTCTTTTGTGTGCCCAGCAACATGACAATGCTCACAAGTGTTACCTGTATCGTGGGTACCCTCTCCGGAGTTTGTCGTGGTTGAAATCTCCCTCAAGTTCTTATCGTTGTGGGTCTTATTCTTCTTCTCAATCGCCAAAGCAGTCGTACTCGCGGTCGAGATGTCTTGAACTCTGAACAGACTTAGCTCAGTACTGATCGATTTCTGAAGTCCAGATGTGTACTTCTGAAATACCTGAGGATCGGACAGTGAGATGCCGATGACCATTGCTTGTCGCCGAAACTCCGTCGTATAGTCTTGGACAGTCTGGTCGCGCCGTTGATACAATCTGTGCCAACATTCCCATCTCTCCTCAAGGTAACCTATTGGATAAAATTCTTGTCGTATAAGTCGTTTGAATTGACCACACGCAAGATCGTCAGCTTCACCACTGGTGACAAGGGCCTTCCACCATATCTTGGCGTGGTCCTTCATCTTCAAAGGTGCAAATTTGACCTTTTGAGCGCTACTGAACCCTTTCAGGTCAAAGTAGGTCTCAAGCTGATCGATCCAAGAATCCAGCTTCTCGGCATCGATCACCCCATCATATACGGGTATATCAATCTTAGCGTCGACCTTAAAAGATCCGACAGCTAAGGAGGTGTTGGCGAGGTCGTCGGTCTTGTGATCGCCTTCGTCTTCATCTTCGTCTGCCCTGCGCAAGTCTTCACCAGTCTTCTCACCCATAACCTTCCCTACTCTAGGAGGTACAATCATGGCCTGCTGCTTAATCCAAGCAAGCACGGTTTCCATGTCGGTGGAGAGCTTAGCCACTTTTTCGGCTAGGTTAGCTTGAACGGAGGTATCGTCAGACATTGTCGGAGACGCGGCTGTAGGAACCGTCAATTGATCGCCTGGAATTTCGCCGGAAGTTTTGTAACCCTGGCGAGTCTTCACCATCCACAGGATAGGAAAGTCGCTCTGATACCAACTTGATCCGTTTGAGACCTAGCCTTGGTTTTCGCACTAGGCTCGCCCAGATTCTAATATGCGGAATAACGGGATCTTACTCGGAAATACCGAAACCCAAAGGTTGATCGAAAACACAGCTCAAAGTAATTGCACAACTCTTTATTTCAAAGAGGGCTTTACATGTCGAACGTTAGGCACACTTGCCTACATCGAAGGAACTATAAGTGTCTAAAACTCAAATAAGTTCTATGACTCTTCGATTGAATTCGATGATCTAAACTAGACCTATTACAAGGTATTTATAGTCCAATCGTATGAGTACGTATCAGACTTAGTAACCTAAACGTATTAGACTCATATAACTAACTAACTAATCCTAAACAGATAAGCTTAGTTATATATATTCAGATCAGATTACAATTCCGAACATAGAACAAATTCCTTTTCATGGTCGCGAACCAATCCATGGTCGCGAAATCTTTCCGAACACGGTTAAGGTCACGAAGCCGTATGCGATCAGGACTTGGTCGCGAATCCGTATGCGATCAGGACTTGGTCGCGAATCCGTATACGATCAGGACTTGAAGATCCTCCCGGATCAATTCCCCTCACAGGTGGCAGCCCCGGTGGAAGCTCAGAGGGAAACACATCCTTGTACTCCTGCAAAAGGTTAGCAACAGCGGGGGGCACCGAAAAAGACATGTCCTCAAGCGAAAACAATGCCTTTTTGCAAGCCAAAGCATAGCATATCCCATTAGGCCCATCAATTTCAGCAAGATCAATTTTATTTGCAAGCAAAGTAGGAGTTTTCAATTTAATTACTTGCTGATTTTCAGATTGTAACAGGTTCTTTTGCTTATCATTACGCGTCCTATCCTTTTCATATTGCACAATTTCAGCCGGGGACATAGGAAGCAACGTAAGTTTCTTTCCCTTATGGATAAGAGTGTACTTATTAGCTCGACCATGGTGAGTTGCATCAGTATCAAACTCCCAAGGACGCCCCAACAAAACGGCACAAGCATCCATAGGTACGACATCGAAATCAGCAAAATCTTGGTAGGAGCCAATAGAAAAATGCACTCTTGCTGTTTGAGTTACCTTGACCTTGCCGCTGTTGTTGAACCACTGAATGTGGTAGGGATGGGGGTGTGCTCTCGTGGTCAAGCCAAGCTTCTGGACCAAGTCGGTGTTCACCAAATTGTTGCAGCTGCCGCCATCAATGATGGTGCGGATGCGGCAGTCCTTGACGATGAGGAACATGTTGAACAAGTTGTGACGCTGCAACTTGTCATCCGTCTCAACTTGGGCACTCATCGAGCGCTGCACAATGATGGTTCTGTAGGTCTCCGTTGCTGCGGTGCCAAGTACCTCCTCATCACTGCACTCCTCGTCCTCTTCTTCACCTGCAACGTTAGTGGCGAGGGAATATTCATCTTCAACATCAGAAGCACTAACATACCCGCCATCAGCCGTAGCAATATATGCCCTTTTGCTAGGACAATCTTTCTGTACATGACCCATGCCCTTGCAGCGGTGGCACACGATCCCTGTAGAACGTCCCATGGAAGCCACCGAAACGGAGCTCGCTGCCGGTGCTTGCAAAGTCACAGATTTGCGTACCTCAGGAGGTCGCAAAGGTCATGAAGATGGTGCTGGACGCGAGGCGCTCTTGGAAGGGACAGGTGGGTGCACAGTTTGGTTGTTGCGACCGGATTGCGTAGTCCGAGGAACAAAGTTGTTGGAGAAGTTGTTCCGCTGTCTCCGGTCCGCTAAATGTCGTCCCTGTAATTCTTTTTCTGCCAACATAGCAAGCTGGAACAAACGATTGACAGTAGTATATTCTTTGTAGTCAACAATATCCTGAATTTCACGCCTCAACCTCCCATAAAACCAACAAATTTTATCTTCGGTTTCCTCTTGTACCCCACAACGTATCATGCCCTTTTGTAGCTCAGCGTAATATTCCTGGACAGACATATTTCCCTGCTCTAAGCGCTGCAATTTCTTACGCAAATCACGTTGGTAGGAAGGAGGAACAAAACGTTCACGCATAGCTTCTTTTAACCTAGCCCATGTGTCAGGTTGTAAGCGGAGGGTAGCAAGTTCATTCCACCAGATGATAGCAAAGTCTTTAAATTCACTAGTGGCTTGCCTAACTCGATGTTGCTCAGGAACTAAGTGCGAATTAAACTTTTGCTCAACAGTCATCTCCCAATCAAAGTAAACCTCAGCATCATAGGCACCATGAAAAGGAGGGATGAAAAATTTCACCTTAGCAAAAGGATCATCATCGGCACGACCATGATGGTGGTTGTGATTACCTCCCATACCGTGCTGATTGCGGCGAAGGCGTTGACGTAGTCGTGCCTCTTGTGTCGTCCGTTGGTTCACCTCTCCATTGTCGCCATATTCAACGTCTTGGTCATCGTCATGGAGGGGTGGCTGTTGTGGCTCCAAAGCTTCAATTCGTCCAGCAAGGGTGGACACGCGTCTGTCGAGGCCCTCAAGCTGATGCTGTGAAGTCGTGGCATGTTCACTGAGCATCTTGGCCAGCCTCTCCTCCAAACCGCCCAACAAGTCCCTAAGCTCGCTGTGTAGCACACAGTCCTCAGTAGAAACCCTGTCCTTCCCGTTGGAACTTTCTGTCATTGTGAGCAAGACAACAAAAGATAACAGAAAATATTATCCCTAGCAACTACTAGGTTATGGGGAAGTGGGATCACACACTCTCCCGCGTTTTACCAAGTTCTTACTAGGTTCTTACCAAGGCGACAGGTAGCACAACTCAGAGGTATACCAACAGTATGTGAAGCGATTGCAAGACCCAATCCGTACCTGATAAGAAGTATGTGGAGCTTGGATATGCAATATTTAGTAGCAAGGAATATGCAATCATCGAAATTAGAATAGCAAAGCTGAATAAATATCCAAAGTACTTGTCAAAGTTGCTGGCCTAAACTCGTTCTCAGACCTAGCTCAAGCAAGCAAAACGAATGACGTAACACTGTCGATACAAAGGATGCAATCACTTCTGATTTTTTTTTATTTCTTTTTTTTTTCCTTGGTTTTTTTTCTTTTTTTTCTTTTTTTATCTTTGTGCAGCTTCTTTTTTATGCACTTGCCTTTTTCACCTTTTTTTTTAAATATCAATAGTGCCGCATATGAGAGATTACAAGATATATATACAAACACTCAATTTTCTCTCGCTGGAAAAACAGATCTACTATGCAGAAACTTCCTATGCTGTTTTCGGATTTTTTTGGAGGCCTCAAACGCTAAAACGTATAACAGCAAAGTTGTAGATCGTTTCGTGCTAATCAATTTGCATATATGGAACACCAATTTTGGATAACGGATCTAGGAGATATGGGCCCCGCAATGCAGTCTGTGTATGAAATCCGAAATCAAATAGATTCACTTCCAACGCGATTTTGGACTTGAAAACGGCATTTCTAGAACTTCTCACAATGGACAAAGTTGTAGAGAATTTTCTGAGCTACAATTTAGACTCTGAATTTGTCCAATTTGGAGTTCAGACGAAGGAGATAAAAGAAAAATACCGAACTTGACAGATTGACACCCGATTTGGACGCGGCTGCGACGACGACGTGATGGCGTTAGACTCGACGTCAAGATGCAAGACTCAAACTAGATCAAGAACTTCTCTAAACCAGCAACAAGACAATGACGATGGATACAAATTCAACAACGCGAAACTGAAAACGAAATCGCCAAGGGCACAAAGTGGCTTGGACGATGGATATGACGGCGAACTCAAATATTTTTGTGGGGCAATTTTCTGGACTCTAGGTGAAAGATGAATAATGAACAAAGGAGATACAAGTATACCTGACGGGCAACCGAGGCTCTGATATCACTTGGTGTGACACTGGGTGCCCGATCTTCCGAAAGGTACGTGATAGATCGATTGGTGGAGCTTCGACGTAGAACGATCCGGCTTCAAATCAGGCACGATCTGAACCCTGCAATCGCAACACCACTACTCCGTTGGTTATCAATCTCGCGTGAGCGTGATTGTCCTTGCCAAGAAGGGTTATCCCTGCTGCGAATCGAGAACACAAGCAAGAATACGGAAGAAAGCAAACTGAATTGCAAATACGAATGATTAATCTCACAAGTAGGGGTCTCACAAACCGATCAAGCGGCGAAACTGTTCGAAGACAGAATAATTTAAGCAAAACCCAATCCTAACTCGGATGACGGCTACTGAATATAAGGTGTTAGGGTCGGCCAAGAAACCCTGGACGCGCCCTAATGGGCTCCAACGAGGTACATGGGCCAACGGCCCAAAGACAGTGGCGCAGCACCCTGACAGATTCTGGATGCTGACTTGTTTCGATGATTCCCATTGTCTCCGGTGGAATTTTGACGTGGGACCAGTTCCATTAGAAATCTTATCTCCTTAGCTTTCCAACGGTATATAAACCGTCGAAAACGGAGTCCGTATGCGTCCTGGGCGACGATTTTAGTGCAGACTACTCCTGGATTCCGAGGTGGACTCGAACTTCGAATTGGTGACGGGATGGGCTTCAACTCCAACTCAAATTCGACGTGGTTGTTGGCCTCCTTTGCTTCCTTGCGGATGGGCTTCACCTCCAACTCGAATTCGACGTGGTTGTTGGCCTCCTTTGCTTCCTTGTTGGTCTCCATGCCTGCGGTGATTCGCTCCATGATTCCTAAGTATAATAGCATCATTAAATAGCAATCCATCCTCGTAGATACAATGCAATACGCTTAGGAGCGAGTTCACCTGTTGAGGAAGTAGTCGTGCTCGAGCTCTTGTTATGGGACCTTCAAGGGCTGGTTCAATGCGCTTATCTGAAGGTATGATGTCCTCATCAACCTCCTCAAGGTATACAGTGCCGATGCAGAGGGAGCTAGAGGATCGCCTCGCCCGCAGAGTCTGATCAATGCCGGTGACGACCTTCGACAGGAGCGTCGAAAGGTAAGGACTTTCTTGCCAAGCTCCATTTGTAGATCATCCTCTGACCTTGTATTAACGAGAATGGCTCGAATAATAAAGCTCTTGGGAAAATTCGGTGAGGCAACATGCCCAGCCGAAGACGTCGACTTCTTGGGAAAGACGGCTCCGAAGAGAATAAAGAAAGTTTCTTCGAAGCGCGGCACAAGGGAAGGTGTTCCCAAGAAGTCTAAGGGACTTCTGGGAGAAACTTCTTCACCGAAGGCTCCTTCTACCGCAAAAAGAACCGCGGCAAGATGCTCAATGCCCACTGTTATCCCAGGTACAAACCAGAATCACTTCTCCGTCATACAGGGTGAAGGGAGCGAGGAGGAAGAAGATGATGTTCCTTTGATCCGCTGTAAGAGGAAAACGATTGCCTCCATGTCCAGTGACGTCTTGCCTTCGCCCGCGAGACCGGGAACGACCAAAGCGGGCCCCACGACCATTGATGATCCTGTGGTTGCGGGTGAAGTTTCAGTACCCGAAGCCCAAGAAGCGTCAAGGCTCGTTACACCTCTCCCTCCGACGGGGGGGATAACTGTGGTAAGATCCTTCACAGCTTTGATGGTCACTATCCATTTGTTAATGTCAACTGAGTAGTATTCATGCAGGAGGAAGAAAACATTCCCTCCATCCGCCCCGAGACGGTTGCGGCCAGCCCTGTGGTGGCGAGCACTCCGCTCCTAACGCCTGGGGCAGAAACGAGAGAACAGGACACCGCGACTGCTAGCACTCCCACAGTCGCGGATGAAGTCCTGACACCTATGGTCCAGGAAATACCTGGTCCCAAGGCTGTGTCCCTATCAACCGAAGTGGTTATCCAGGTAAAGATCATCCTTGCTTAAGTCCTTATCATTCCTCATGTGTATGTTCATGATTTTGTACATACAGAGAGAAAAGGACAGGATCCTCTTCATGAAGAGGAAAACCAGGACAGATGACGATTGTCCCCTTTTCCTTGGGGAACCTTCTTCAAAATCCCAAAAATTAGAGGGAGCTCGAATAAGGTTAGAAATTTCCCTTGTACGGACAAGGTTTAATTTCAATGGTTTCTTATAGAAAACCCAACTGATATCGTTTTTTATTACTCAGGCACAGGAGTCCAGTCCCAAGCCCTTCAGCGGCCTCGGCCAGTGTTGGGGCTTCCCCCGCGACCGAAATCTCTGGGGAGCAAAGTTCCACCCCATCGGTCCGAGAAGTCGTTCGGGCCATGGTGGACAGGGTTTCTGCAGAAGTCCAATCAGAGATATTGGAATCTGCAACTTTGGCCAAGAATAAGGGCCAGCGGGGAGGAACATCCGCTGTCCCCGCGGGAGACAAGGTGAACCCAGCGGTTCAACCTTCAGTGGCACCGAGTAAACTCTCATTCCGAGGGTATGCTGACGTACGTCAATCATCCTATAGGGATTATGTGTTTGCATAAGAGCGTCTATATTTTGAAACCAATCTCCTTTCTTGTCATAGGAAATGACCCGCATGGCGACCATGTCGATGGCTATGATAGATAGCATCGAAGCCACAGAAGAGGAAAAAGGTCGCCTGTAGCGGTAAGGAAGATTTTTCTATATTCATTCAAGTGCTGACCGAGAAAACCAAGAATTCCGGGCGGCCACCTACATCTCATTTTTGGAGAGTGAACTAAAGAAATTGCGAACAGAACTCTCTTGTAAGCATATCTCTGTCCAGAGTAAATTGACTTCTTTGTATGAATTGTTCATAATGGCCTCTTGTCGCAGCACGAGATGACCAGATAAGCCGGCTCGATCAGGAGAAGGCTACACTCCAGGCGACCCTTGATTCTGTACACAGGGAGAACAAAGATTTGAGCACGTCAATCTCTGCCTGCAGCAGTGCTCTAGGAAACATCTTCGAAAAACTGAAGATGGTGGCCAGTCTACTAAGGGCTGATGTGGTCAAAACCGCGGTGGACGACCTTAGCCTTAGCGACTGGACCACGCTGGTCGTCACTCAAGCGGAATCACTCCTCGAGTATCTTCCTGAAGATACTAGGCGGCCAAAAGAGGCGATTAAATCCAGAGTTCGATCAACTGCCTCCGCCATCCTCTGCCGACTTCGTCTTCGCCATGGCCCAGATCTAGACCTGAACACAGTGGTGGAAGAAGCAGAAGTCGAGAGTGAAGACCAGCTTGGGTCTATCATGGAGGAAGTTAAACCTCTTGTCGAGAAGCTCCTAAATGATCTCAGCATATTGTAAACTCTTGTATCTGTATAAATACAATGTATATAATGCAAATGCATGCATTTTTTGTTTCGAAAGGAAGCACCTCTTTTTGTTTCATATTGCGACCATATTCCCCTAGCCCCCATCTGTGATTATGTATACTGAAGACTTCGTATTATAAGCACATGAAAGATATGGGTGTAACGATGACCAGGGATACTCGACCAGGCCAACAATCATATTCGATACAATGCCCAACCTTGTTGCAAATCAGCAGCCATTCTGATGACTAAGGACATGCCAGCAATCCCCGTGTGCATTGAGAAACGGCTTATTGAGGTGTGTCTTGTCTGGAAGTGATCATGAGATCAGCCAGCGAATCCGATTAGGGTATTGTGGCGATATAACCATCGACGACCAGCCCCCGAGCCAAAACTTGTAACATACGAGCAAAAAGGAATACTCCACATATAAAACAACTAAAAGCACTAGTTTTGTTAAAACATGCTAATTGAAAAGGAAAAGGGATTGGATACTTACACATAAAATTTGCGTAGTTGATCGATGTTCCATGTATTAGACAAGATCCGACCATCCTCCATCGGTAACCAAGCCGATCCTAGTCGTGGCACCAAAACAAAAGTGTAGGGGCCTTCCCATTGTGGGGAGAACTTGTTGCGACTAGATTGGTTTTGAATCCTACGTAAAACCAAATCGCCCATGTGTAGACTACGTGGTCGCACCCTTTTGTTATGGTACTTGCGTAAAGCTTGCAAGTATACCATAGACTTGATCAAAGCTCGATCACGTTTTTCTTCTAGAAGGATGAGATCTTGTAATCGCTGTTCGCTCTGATCAACTTGTTCGAATTGATCTGTCCGAACAGAGCCAATACTAATTTCCATAGGTAACACAGCCTCAGCCCCATATACCAGATGGAAAGGCGTCTCACCAGTGGCTCGACTAGAGGTAGTCCGTAGTGCCCATAGAACGGTATAGAGCTCATCTGCCCAAGCCCCCTAGCGTGTTTTAAGGCGATCGAAAACACATTTTTTGATGCCTTGCAATATTTGCTCGTTGGCACGTTCAACGGCACCATTGCTCTGCGGATGAGCTACAGAAGCAAAGCACACCTTGGTTCCAACCTGATCGCAGTAATCCAGAAAAAGACCACTAGTGAACTGGGAACCATTATCGGTGATGAGACGATTTGGAACACCGACCTGAGCCACAATGTTCTTATGAAAGAACTTTTGTGCCGCAGCAGCGGTAATATTGCGTATCGGTTCGGCTTCAATCCACTTTGTAAACGTTTCAATGGCTACGAACAGGAACTTGTATCCATTGGCCGCATGTGGCATAGGACCGACAATGTCCATCCCCCAGACCGCGAAGGGCCATGCAAGGGGAATGGTTTGCAAAGCGTAGGCAGGTTGATGAACCTGTCTTGCATGAAACTGACACTGAGGACATGTCTTGGCCATATTCTTGGCATCATCAAGTGCCGAAGGCTAGTAAAATCCTTGTCGGAAAGCTTCTGACCAATGTACGATATGATGCGTGCGCACCGCATACACCGTCATGAATTTCTCTCAAGAAGGATTTACCTTCTTCCTGAGATACGCAGCGCATAAATACTCCCTGAGTACCTTTTCTATACAAAACTCCTTCTATGAGCTTGTATAGATGCGCTTTTCGAATCAACCGATCGCTTTCGGTTTCATCCTCGGGCAAGGTCCCATGTTTGAGATAGACCCTCAATGGATGAGTCCAATCCCGTTCCTGTCCGAGATTGGTAACGCAGACTGTTACCGGATCATCCTCGACCGAAGTTATAACCGAAGGATGTTCCAAGTGTTCAACGAACACTCCTGCCGAAGCGGATGTGCGTGAGGACCCAATTTTGGATAATTGGTCTGCGAGAATGTTGTCCTTTCGCGGGATGTATTGGACTTTGAAATGACTGAAGTGTTTTTCCAATCTCCTCACTTCCCCCAGGTAATGAGCCATTGTCTCATCGGAGGTGTTGTACTCCTTGTTTACCTAGTTTACGACAAGCTGTGAGTCTCCCCTCACCACTAATCGACGGACTCCGAGGAATTTTGTTGCATGGAGCCCTGCAAGCAGACCTTCATTCTCTGCTGTGTTGTTGGTCACAACAAAGTGTAGTTGAAAGACAAACTTCAGCTATTCGCCCTGAGGCGTAACTAAGACCACTCTAGCCCCCGAGTGCTGAAAACTGCGAGAGCCGTCAAAGTACATTGTCCAGTAATCGGGGCATTCCAATTCTTCGAACAACTGCATGGGTGGCTCAGGACTAGTCCATTCGACTACGAAGTCGGCCAGAACCTGAGACTTAACCGCAGTGCGGGGTGTGAAATGGATATCGAATGCACCGAGTTCGACAACCCATTTGGTGATCCGATCAGATTTCTTCGGATTACGGACAATATCCCCCAATGGAAAAGATGAGGGTACTGTGATCTTATGTGCTTGGAAGTAATGTCGTAGCTTACGGCAAGCCATCAGTAGTGCGTAAAGTATCTTCTGGACCTCAGGGTATCGCTCCTTAGGACCATGAAGTACTTCACTTACATAATAGACGAGCCTGTGTATACCTTCTCTATCCACGATCAGGACAGTGCTGACCGCGTATGGCGTGGCCGCCAAGTAAAGAAGTAATGGTTCTCCTTTGTCGAGAGACACCAAAACCGGCAGACTGGATAAATACGCTTTCACCTCCTGAAATGCATTTTCGGCCTCATCAGACCATGTGAAACTGTAATGTTTGCACAGGGCTTTGAAGAAAGGTAGTCCACTTTCGCCTAGTCGCGATATGAACCGACTTAAGGCCGCCATGCGACTTGCTAGGCGCTGAACATCCTTGATGGTCGAGGGAGACCTCATCTGTTCGATAGCCCTGATTTTTTCAGGATTGACTTCAATTCCTCTGGAACAAACAAGAAAACCGAGAAGTTTTCCTGAAGAAACCCCGAAAGAACATTTCTCCGGGTTTAATTTTATTCCAAATCAATTTAAATTACAGAAGGTTTCAGCGAGATCGTCTAAATGAGACAATCTTTTGGTGCTTTTTACAACCAAGTCGTCTACGTAAGCTTCAAGATTACACCCCATCTGGGAAAGAAAGGTCTTTTGCATCAAGCGCTGGTACATGGAACCTGCGTTCTTGAGACCGAACGGCATTCTGACGTAGCAGTAGGTGCCGAACGGGGTGATGAAGGCAGGCTTCTCTTCATCTTCTTCTGCCATGCTAATTTGATGATATCCTGAGTAAGCGTCCAGGAAACTCATCAGTTTGCAACCCGCAGTAGAATCGACCAGCTGATCGATGCGGGGAAGGGGAAAGTCATCCTTCAGACAGGCACTATTGAGGCTGGTGTAGTCGACGGACATGTGCCACTTACCATTTGACTTGCGGACCATGACCGGATTTGCAAGCCATTCCGAGTGATCGACCTCGCGAATAAACCCGGCCTTTAGGAGTTTGTCTAACTCCTCTCGAAGGGCTTCCTGCCAGTCAACAGCAAAACGCCTGAGCTTTTGCTTTATTGGTCACTGTCCAGGTCGAATTGCTAACCTGTGCTCGATTACCTCCCTTGGGACACCGGGCATGTCGGACAGTTTCCACGCAAACACATCTGCGTTAGCCCAGAGGAAAGAAATGAGCTCGAGTTCCTATTTGTCGTCCAGGCTTGATCCAACTCGGATAGTCTTGGATGGATCATCTGGGTACAATGGAAGCAGTTTGAGTTTCTCATCAGGTCGAGGAGCAGCGTTGATCATGTCAGCGGCGACTGTGGCGACCTGAGCGTCCCGGAAGGGAAGTTGGTCCACCATCTCCAAAGATAGCCGATCACATGTCAATGCTACGTTGCGACTACCTTGGATCGAGATGACACCTTTGGGGCCAGGAAACTTGCCGCACTGATAAGCATAGTACGTTGCCATCATGAACTTAGCAAGAGTTGGCCTGCCAAAGATTGCGTTGTAAGCCGAATCATAATCAATTACATCAAAAGTAACTAATTCTATTCGGAAGTTGTAACACCCTGAGTTAGGGGTGAAAATTTCCTTTTTCATCAATAGCATGCATGCATGTATCAGTAGCAATAGCCAGATCAGTATCTACCTCAAGCCCTAAAATCTCCAAATCTAATCTGTGACCCCAAATCAAGATCAGATTGTTTAGATGTGATCTATCGGTTATTCTAAACTTAAAAGCCTTCAGAACCCAGATCCAATTCTATCTCTAACTTCCAGAATTATCAACTCCTATTTTCGAAAACAGAATATCCTATATTACCTAAATACCCTAAGTTTCAGAAATCCAGATTTAATCCAAATCTTGACCAAGTTCAGACCAGATTGTTTCTGGAACATAATCAAGGTTATGCCAATACCTTAAACCAGAAAGTTGGCAGCCAGATTTTATCATCTAGACTCTTTTCACAAATCAGTCCAAGAGTTATTGCAAATTAGTTCTTTATCTGATATCTGGAAACCCAAAAAGGTTAAAATCTCCAAATTAACTTCAAACTCAAAATATCTTCAGCAAATCTTTCCTAAATGCTATTTGTCACAAGTTTCTCTTCTGTTCAGATTCCAAAATCTCATCCTAAGTGCCAGAATTCAAAATCAAATGAAATTCAGATTTCAATTACCCTAAAATATCCTATTTTCAGTTCATATCAAAAACTATTCAAATGTGCCAGATTTTATCAAACATCTTTGCCAAATATTTTGTTGAATATATCTGCCAGATTAGTGAAAGAAAATTCAGTTTAAACCTTCCAGAATTCCAGATTTACAGAACAGTCCAAAATTCAAGATTTGAAACTGCAGTTCAGTCCAAATTTCGACCAGGCCATTTACTGTGCGCACGACCAGAGCTCACCGTGCCTGTGCGCCTTGGCTGTTCATCGCCAGTGAGGCTTCGCCCGCGCTCGTGACCGTGCATGTTGTGTGTACGTGTCTTCGCCTCAGCCATTGCCGTGGCAGCGCCGTTGCAACGTCGACGACAGCGCCTGCTCCCGCGCGCGACCAGCAGCCTTTTGTCAGCAACTCCTCGCCACGTCGCCTTGCCGCGCCAGTTTTTGTCGCCACCGCTTGCTACAGCTTTGTCAAGTCCCGATGGAACGACACTGTGATCAGCTGCAAGCTTGTTCCCGTCGCATCACCGCTCCTTGCTGTGTCTTCGCCGCTGATGTCCAGCACGCAAGCAATCTCATCACGGCTGCCAAATCACTTCATTGTCCCCTCTTCGCAATCTTCGCCTGGCCTATTTAAGCGCTCCTGTGTTCAGCAGCTTCTTCACACATCACAGGAATCAGCTAAGTCTCGAAATCCTTCTGTTTTCGTTTTCTTCTCCGGCGAGCCGTCGAGGAGGCCCACGGTGCCAGGACGCCCTGCCGCACCAATCTCCAAATTGAAGCCATCAGTGAGTTCCTCTTCTCATTCTCTCTGTGTGGTATCATCTAATTGCTCACCGGTGACCTCTAACGCCGGCAATCACCGGAATTGCCGTTTACCCTGTTCCTGCAATGTAGCTTAATTCAGCCCGAATTAGCTTTCGAATTTGTAATCTAAATTGATCAGTGAACCTTTTCAAGCATGCCTGTGAACTTAGAATCATCAATTGATTCCAATTTGAAGCTATTCCCGATTTTGCAAATTGACAGTCGCTGGCTCACGTCGCCAGGCCATACCGGCGATCCTCCGGCCAAATTGACGTCGCCAGTAGCTTACTCATACCCTTCTATCACTCCTAGAGCAAGGAATCGAGTTCAATTGGCTTATGTTGAAAATGCCCAAATCCAGAGCTTCTCCTCCGGCGTCGATCACTGGAAAGCTTGTGTGCTTTGACCTCCTGAGCATTTTTGTCTTCTAGCCCGACACCTAAATCGGCCTAGATTGAAAGTTACAGCTTTGCCAAGTTCTTGTCCAGAACTGCTCCAGTGCAGCTAGTTCACCTCAGTTCATCACTGAAATTCTTGCTTTCCAGCCATTTCTTGCCCTAGATCCTGTTGACTTAATTGTTCCTGTTATCAATGCCTACCTTCCAGACAAAGTGGTGCATCATTTGGAACTCCAGATCAAAAGTTATGCCAAGCCCTAGTTTTTGGCATTGACAGCTCTATGCCAGAGCTTGTCAGCCAGTGGCATTGACCTTGTTTACCCACTTCTGATTGTGCATTTTGAAAACCATTTTGTCCACTGAATTTGTAGAGTTGTGATCTACATTTTCTTCTACTACCACAAGTTGAGATAACCCCTCTATCATTCATCGACCCTATGTCGATGCTTTGAACCGAATGTCGACTTAAAGACGTTCGCTGTTTTTGAGCGAACCAGTCACAACCTTGATATCATTCTGATACTTGAGACATTTGGAACCTTGTAAACCTTTGACAGCTAATCTTAACATTGGTTTCCTTAACTTAACTCTAATCAGCCTCTAAACCCAATCATTTCAGAATCATCAAGACTTCATCTTTGCATCATTGCATATAGTATAATAATGTATTGAAAAGATTGTGATTATTGGTTGTTTGTTTGAGTGGAGAGCAGATCAAGAGCCCGAGTTCTAGGACTTCACTGCTGATCTGGCATCAACTGCTGTATTTTACGACGCGGAAGGCAAGTCATATCCTTGGTCATCTTGAACCTATATTTTAAATGTTGCTAAAACATAACCTTGAATATAGATAATATTGCATGTGAAAGATTGAGAATGGTTGATTTATGAATTGGCAGTACTAGACTGGTTATCTGTGAAATGTGAAATAAACAAGTTTTGAGCCATGAACTATTATATATGTATTTATATACTTATATTCATGAAATAAAACCCCTAGCCGTGACCAGCAAAATGGTATGGAATGGCGGTAGCACTGTATGCTATGCATATATGGGACTAGCTGCAGCGAGCTAGGTCTCTACAGGAGTAGTCGTAGTTCCAATTTCGGGGCGCGACAAAAGTTATCTGGTTCTCCCAGTGTGACCGGGAGGACTACCTGTCCCAATGGCATCATGGAGGGACCAGGAATTATCCCATAAAATGGATGGATTATGGGCTTGATTTTCGAATGAGGAATCTGCATCTCGTCGAGCGGCTTGACCAATAGAATGTCCAAGAAGCTACCTCCATCGATCAGGACCCTTTCGACTCTCGCATTACTGATAATCGGGGTAATGACCAGAGGAAGCCTCAATGGTCGAGTGAGCACCACCGAACAATCAGAGCGATCAAATGTCAAAGGTGTGTCCGACCAGCGGGGGTACTGAGGTTCACCAAGGAAACTTTCCGTTTGGTTAACCTCTCGATAAAAAGCTTTAAATTGCCTCTTAGAAACGAAAGAGGATGAACCTCCGAAAATAACATTAACGTGATTACGAGGTACCTGGTAAGACATCTCTTTGTCCCCGTCGGCGTCTCTTAACCCACATGCTTGTTCCTTAGTTGGTAAGGTCAGCATAGGTCCAATCCCCTGGTAGAAGTCATCCAACTGCTTCAACCAACTCCTGCAATTTTTGAGGTCGTGGCCTGCGGAGTTGTGGAGCAGACACCACTTCTTGCCTTCCTGCGAGTTAGTCGACTTTTCTGGCTGATCGGTACCACGACCACCAGAAGCAGTTTTATTGCTAAACGAACGGTTGTTACCTTTGGTCGATGAAGGCTTCTCTGCGACCGCGACCTCTGTACTGTCTAGACTGACTCCTTTTTGACTTCTTCGACTTGCCACTTGAGGAAGATTCTGGCTTCTTGCTTGAATCCTCCCTTTCAACGTCTTTGAGGCCTGGCTGAGCTGGTAGGTTACCTTTATCAACCATCCGATTCCATTCGACAGCCTCGGCTGCGTCGGAGTATCGATCAACCATATCAAAGAGGTCAGCTACTGATCGAGGATGATGGATGAGCAAATCTTCGGTGAATCTCCGATATCAGACGGCATGTTTGAATGCACTGATAACGGAGCTATCAGATATGTTCGTGATGGTATTTCTCACCCCGACAAATCTCTTGACAAACTGACGAAGAGTTTCGGTCGAAGTTTGTCGTAATCGATGGATGTCATCCTCTTTATCCGGTTTCTGATAACAATTTTGGAAATTGCTGAGGATGGCATCACACAGCATTTCCTAGTTATAGATTGAACCTTTGGGTTGGTTGAACAACCAGGTTCTTGCCGGTCCTTCGAGGACTGTTGGCAGGTAGTTGGCCATGACCCGGTCATCGCCCCCTGCCGCTTGGATGGCAGTAATGTAGATTTGGAGGAACTCGGAGGGGTTCTGAGTTCCATCAAACCTCTCTATGGCCCCTGGTTTAAACTTGTCTGGCCAAATGACCGCACGAAGGCCGGGCAAGAAAGCTTTACAACCAACATAGGGACCGTAAATTGTCCTGCGGCTCTCGATCTGATCATGGGTGACCTCACGCAATGGAGCAGCCACTCGTGGCCTCAAACGAGAGCAGACAGGAATTCGTTCCCTATCACGTTAATCCTGCACACATCTAGACTTGTCCTGTCGAGATGGGATAGGTGGCGGGTGACTCCGCCTACCAGAACCAGAGTTAGGGTGTTCTCGGTTATGGGAGCGTGTCACTGACCGGGAAGAAGCCGTCGGGGTTGCCTCTGATGCGACCTCGTCCAACCTTTCTGCCAAGATTCTGGTGAAGGATGGTTTCTGCGCATCTGTGACCGTAGGGGGAAAATTACACATGACCTCCGCGATAGATCGAAGCCAGCCATGCGTACTTCTCCTAGGGGCACCAGGTGTTACCGTTTCTTCATCCGCCGGGAAACGCTCCGGGGGCAAAGACGGTGTCTGGTCGCGTTTGCGACCACGCGATCGTCGGGAAGAACTCGGAGCAGCATCGTAACGAGCCTGCACATCTTGAAGAGCCTCTAGGGCTGTTCTACGAAGTTCGTTGTCTTGTTGCTCGCGATCTTGATCTTCCTTTTGTTTGCGTTCCTGTTCTTCCCTAGCAGCCCATTGATTGGGAGTTTCTTCCGATAAGGCAGTGAACTGTCTAGGGAGAGAAGTCGTCGAGGGAGAAAACATCTTCGTTTGTTCCGAGTCAGACTCGAAATCAAAGAGATGATGGAGGTTATCAGGGTCAAACCTCCCCGGGCTAATTTCCTGGTCAACATCATTCTTCCCATTAGCAGGGTCGTATGACGGACCGGATTCAACCTCTAACGCATTGAGAACCTCAGTAGGTTCTGATTCTGCGTTGGTTGCCTCTTGGTCGATAGACATGACCTGAGTGGTCGAATCGACCTCTGGGACGTCTTCACCTCCGGTTTCCTCCATCAGAGCAGGATCACTAGGAGAAGGCATCAGAATGTGGGCATAATCCTCGAGATCGAAGTCATTCTCAGAATCATATGCTCCAGCCATGATTCATCGAACCTCCAGATGAAAATTAGGACGCCTTGAGAAAGGCCCCATGGTGGGCGCTAGCTGTCGACGATTCGGACTCGGGGTCCTCAGTCAAACTTATGCAGAATTTTGTTACTTGTGAGACCTTTCAGGGTGTCCCTCCGGGAAGGGATGATGAACCAAGGCTAGATAGAGCACAGAGAGATTTAGACAGGTTCGGGCCCTCGATGGTGGGAGTAATAGCCCTACGTCGTGTTAGGATTTCACTATATGTGAGAAAATTACAAGGTTATGAAAAGAGTCTTTACAGGCGAAGATCCTTCCAGTGTAATGGAATAAAAATGCCTATAAAAGCTAGTAAACTTAGCCTAATGTCTTCTGTTGATCTTCCAATCTCTCGATTCTTCGATCCCCTCATCTGGTGCATTGGCTTATCCTCTTATACTGGTCAAAAGGGTGCCAAGGCATAACGGCATCGAACAGTTACTGGGGTGTAGTTTTGATAACTACTCTTTACCTCCACACTGGTTTAACACGTGTTATTAAGGAATAATTACACGATTAACCTCCTGACGGTTGTCTTTATACGTGGAAGAATCTTCGGGATACTCGGGATATCCCTGTTGTAGGGACTGAGCAATCCCGTGTCTCCTGGTCGAAGGTGTCCTGACCGCGCGTTGCTTGTAATCATTTGACCGTGCACTATCTGCGATCTTCTGTCCGTGTATCGCCTACGAACTCCTGACCGCGCATTGTCTACTGTCTGATCACGTAAAGCCTGCGATCGTATGTCCGCGCTTTTCGGAGCAACTTGAGTTCGCATCAACGGACACTCATTTGATTCAAATTTGTCTTGAACCAGTCATGTATTTATTTGAACTAGCTTGGGTATCAATCCTCGTCAAGTCCCTCTAAATCAAATGAGAATATCTCCCTCTCGATCTCATGGCTCAAGGAATCACCCAGGAAGTCTGCATCATCAAACTGAATTGTCTCGAGCACCGAGTTATCAGTAAGAGGATCATAGGTGTGACACGGGGGTTCTGCAACCTCAAAACTGACACTCTCCATCTCTAGTCCGTTTGTCAATGGATCATCAAGAGAAAATGGTCCAAACGGAAGCAAAGGTGTCTCAAAAACAAGCTCACCGTCATCATCACACATGAGCAAATCAGTAGGAGGTGGAGCGTAGTGATGCGACATCAAAGGAACTAGATCAGGTCGAAGCTCGTCGCTCAGAACTGTGGTCTCTCCGTGAGGGTCTCGATGATAGATGTCATGGGCGGGCTTCGGGACACTCAACGGAGGTGTGAAGGCCTCAAATGCGTCCGCATCTGAACATCGTGCAAGGTAGTGCTCAAACTTCTTAATCATGTCCTCCATCAGTGCCTCAAGTCTAGATGTATCCTCAACTTCGGGGGGCGACTGTGGGGATGGATGCAGAAATTCATTCATCTTTTTCAAATGATGCTCCAACAACACCTCAAGTCTAGATGTATCCTCGTATGCAGGAGGCTGCTGTGAGTACTACTGATATGATGAGTACGGAGGCTGATATGATGTATATGGGGGATGCTCTTTGTACCTAAAACCCTGAAAATGATAGCTATAAGATGATGAGATAGCAGGGTGGCTGTTCCTGTACGATGTATTTGGGTACGTAGGCCATCCAGGATGATATGTAGTGGATGCTCGACTACGCTGACAAGCAGTGCGAGAATGACCTCGTATACCACAAATACAACATATAGGATCAGCGCTAACATGAGCAAATAATCCACGAAGAGCTGTATCAATCTGACGAGGCAAGTCATCTAATTTCGCACTAAGATTGTCACATGCATCACAAAAAGAATGGTAACCATCCATATCCTCAATCAATGTGAATCAATCAATCAACAAGAAAAGGACAAGAAGAAGTGCGAGAAATAAAAGAGCATGGAGGGAAAAAGGGGCGGAAAAAGGCGCAACAAAAACCAAAAAAACAAAAACAAAAAGAAAGCGATTTAATCTAGTCAAACACATTCACTTTCAACCTAGTCCCCGGCAACGACGCCAAAAATTGATACCGGCCTAGACCGTCTCGCAAGAGAACGAGGACAATGCAGTAAGGCGAGTATTCTGTCGTTCTTTCCTCGGGGACTAGAGAAGCAAAACGTGTAAACTAAACTAAATCGGTGGATAACAAAACCAAAACAGACGAGAGAATGAGGATGTCAGAATAAAATGAAGAGAAAGAGAGAGGTGTTAGCCTTGACAAACGACTAGTGTTCATTTTGGACTAGCGTTTCGTAATACAAGCGATAGAAAGAAATCGTGTGGTGGTAGTGCACGAGGTAGTGCGGACAACCATCATCGATCACAATCTACGGCGAGTACCGACGAACAACAAGTAGTATTGCATGTGAAAGAATGGTTGAAATATGAATTGGCAGTACAAGGTTGGATGCCAGTGAAATGTGAAATGATCTAGTAGTGAGCCATAAACTACTATATATGTATAAATGTTATTCATGAAATAGAACCTTAGCCGTGGCCAGAGTTTGATATGGAATGGTGGTGGCACTGGATGTGCAGGGTTGTGGATGGTCTGGTCACTGGCATATAAGGACTAGAACCTTGTGTTGTGCTTCTAGTGGCATGAAAAATTGCTAACCGCAAGCCTGGTATGGGACAAGCCTGAACAAGTAAGTATGCGGATCGCACATGAAAGCCCTGCATGAGATGGAAAGTGGTGCACGATTTGACACAGAGTGCGGCTCCAACACATATTACTGGATGTGATGCATGCTGACCCAGTAATGGGAAGATGCAGTCAGGGTGGGGGTATAGCCCGCCACAACTATGGTTTGTCCGATCACAAGGTCAGGGGTGAATTGTGAGTGAACCATAACAAAAGTTCTTGTTATCTCCACCTTGCCACTCACATATGGTAGTGAGGAAGGGTCTAATCATATTGATAGGATGGGCATGAAAGTGGAATATCTTGCGTGTAAATTGGTACACCTATGCAGAGTTAAAAACGTATTCGAATACTCTGAGCTACCGGGTTTATAGGAGTCTGCTGTGGTGGATTTAATCCACGTCGATGTGACAAAAGTATATTTTCTAAATAAATTTTGATAAGTCAAGATTACCAAAATGACATGTGTTGCCATGATAAGGGGTGCTGCCGTGGACTGTCATGTATCGACGTGTCGCGGTAGTAATATTAATAGTGAAATATGAATAGCAATGCTATGTTATGAAAAGTACTGCCATAAGCATAAGTTGTGAAGAGAAAAAGTATTTTGCAACCTTTCCCTCCTTCCCTACTAGCATAGGTTCGTATCATCACTATTATATGAACATACTCTTACCCTATGACTTGGGGAGTACGTAAGTACTCACCCTTGCAATCTATAATCCAATAGAGGGAGTGTTCCATGATCAAAATGAATGCTTGGAGAACTTCTTGGATCCAGAAGGAGGAGAGCCAGTTCCACCGGAGCCCTGATGTGTGTTGTTCTGCAATCAACTTCTTGCTGTTGGGGTTCACCTAGGTTCCGACGTGTAGTTGTTATTTAGCTTTAGCCAAGCTATTTACGCCGTGATGGCATTGTAACTCCTTATGTTGTACTAAGGCTAGTAGGCCACACTGCTTAAAATATTTTGTAAGTTACTCTGTCGTAATATGCTCCTGTGCTTGACTTATCCTGGGAAGTCAATGGTATGCATGTATGGGACCAGCTGCAGTGGGCTGGGTCCGCACGGTAGTAGTCATAGTCCCCAAGGTGGGGCACGACAGAGTCTTGGCCTGTTTGGGCTTCGGTGTCCTCTTCGCTTTCTTGGAGGAACCACCAAAAAGACCTTCATCGCACAGGGGCCTCTTCGTCCCCACCAATTGGCCCTCGGCCAACTACACAAATCAAGGGGATTATTGGTTGGAGTTACATTAATAGTGTGACTTGTCACAGGTCGCCAAAAGAAGCATACCTTTCGCTGCGCTTGCAACATTCCATTGTCGCTCCCAACAAGACTCTCCGGCCTTGACGCATTTTGGTTGCCTTCCTCGACTAGGTTAAAGGCCTTCAAAATATAACTGGCCCTCACTGCAACCTCAGAAAAGGACAACTTTGGACAATGTTGCATGTTCACCAATCCATCCAAACAAACAAAATACTTGTCAACATACCAGGGCTGCCATCCCACGTAGCATCCTCCTTGGCTTTGATCTCCCCCCGGGGTGATCCCTCTTCTTCAAAGGACTGATCCGATTTTTTTACAAAATCAAGGATCATGTCCCGAGTAGTCAAGCCCGCATCTATGAGGCACCTCAGCGCCTGGGCTTGCTTCTTCTACTCTTCGTTAAGGGCAGGGGCCACATCCTTCTCCTTGCTCTTCTCTGGCCGCCGGTCAACAAACCAGAGGTGACTTTCCTCCAGCGCGGCACTGTAAAACCACCTTTGGTGCCACTTGTGCACCGAATCACGCAAAGGAAAGGGAGAAAGTCCTTCTCCCATAGGCGAAAGTACAAGCAACATGGCTCCGCCGTGCCTTTAGACATGGCCAAGAAGTAGTACTGGTGGAACAATGTCACATTGGGCAAGACACCCAAAAACGCCTCGCACAAATATTGGAAAGTAGCGAGGATCAACACAGAGTTGGTGTTCAAGTTCACCAGCTCCAGATCAAAATGAGCGAGAACCTCCCGCAAGAAGTCCTCGAACATCACTAGTTCGCCCTCCCGCACGGCATGGGCCTCCTTGTTCTCCCCAGTAGGCCGCCATGGTATCAGCGACCTACAGGGCAGATAACCATCAGCCTCCAGTGCTAGCAAACTTTCCTCCGATCGGTGGCTAGATCTTGTCCAATACGCCATCGCGGTGGATCTTTGAGTGGAGCAACAACACTGGCTGCAACCTAAGGCTCAAGCAATACTTTGCAAAGGATTACAGATTTTCAATGAAACTTCTGTGAAACACTAGGGCATGAGACGAAGGGTTTAAAAACCCACTTCCCTTGGTTCCTTAACTACGGTTCACGCCACGTAGCAAAAGGTGTTTTTGCATTAAATGCATGTCAAAACAAACCTGACAAGCGCACCCACAATCCCCTTTTCAGAAGCTCAAATGCCTTTTTCAAAAGAAAATGCCTTTTCCAGTGAAAAGAAGCCTTATCGCTTCAACTGCGGGGGCTAGTAGATAAAGACCACTGCTCTCATGATCGCATGTAACCACGTTACGACAAACATCTCATGATCGCAAGTCATTCCATGATTGCACGCAGCACACATACCTTTCCATGATCGTGATAGTCATTCTGTGATCGCACGCGCTTTCTTATGACAACCAAAAGCTAAGGAAAGAGAAAATACTAGATCAACAAAAAGTAGAAAAGCAACATGGGAAAAATTACTTATTTATTAATTTTTCCATTATTTACAATAAACAAAAAATACAAAAGGCCATACTAAGGATCGGCCTTAGCCCTAACTACATCTAAAATGAAGTCAGTTTAGCTTGCGGCCAGGACGCAGCACTCCTCCAGCGACAAGATGTCCTTCTTATGGTCAACCACATACGCTTCAAGGAGCACCGCGACCTCCCTCAATCTTGCGACGGTATTCTTCATGGTGAGACCACAGCCGGCGATCATTACATCCACAGCGTGCTTCTCCTCACGCACAAGCTGCTCTTTTTGTCGAGCAAGCCTGGCGGTCTCTCTGGCCCGGTAAAAACTTGCCTTCAAATGCTCAACACGCTTGTAGAAGTCATCCAAGTCTAACCCCCGTCGTGCGTACTTCTTCTCAAGGAGTTTGTGCTCCTCCTGGAGGGCTAGTAGCTCGGCCTTCACCTTGTCCAGCTCTTCCCAAGATTCACGGCTCTGCACAAAATGATCAAACTCACTTCAAGGACAGGATCTACTAACTAAGATAAGCCCAAGAGTTAAGAGATCATGCCGAGGAGGACATGGGCGAAGCAGCTGTGGCAGAGACGAAGGCATCCTCATCCTCCCTCGAGAAGGGACAATGAGGCGAAGCTTGCCTGGCCATGGGCTGCACCGGAGCCATGTTTCCAGGGGATGCTCGGGATGAAGCCTGGTATGCAGCGAGCCCATCAATCTGCATCATCCTCTTCAATGAAGACCCCCCAGATGATCCAAGATCATCGCCACCATGTTTTCTAGAGGCAATTGAGCTATCAAGTAGCTGCATGAGGCAAAAGGCATTAAAACAATTACATTTCCACAAAGCTTGCGCCTATCTACCAAGAGAAGGTTACATCTTGAGACGAAGGCGTAACGTCGGTTCCTTGCGCTCCCAAAGCTTCCACATTCTCCTCCCCAACTTCCTCGCTAACCCGGTTTAGAGATGCCATTAACGCAGAAGGTTTGAAGACAAGAGGTTTTGAGACATAGAAAAATTTTTGGAGATGTTGAAGATTACGCAGCAGGGGAACGGCTATTTATAGACTCACCCAGGCGATGCTTCAACTTCCTGGCGTTGGGCACGATGCGGAAACATAGAGATCCACCCTAGTGCCTGCAGCTCATTCCCCAATACGCATCGAAGCTATCGCTGGTGTAACACAACGTGGGAATTCCAAGAGGCGAAGCACTATTAAGAATTCGAAGCGACACTCCATTAAAGTAGGCCTGTGTCACTCCAAATTCGAGGGCTAGCTGATGAGGATTGTTAGCTGTTTTTAGACCCCCATGGTTGCGATAGTGCCACATGGTCGCACATGACTATGGCCGCGGCCCTCCCTATGGTTGCCGAAGAACAGAAGGAGAAACATTGGCTGATCCAAGAGCATTCTGGATATAAATCAAAAAGCGTATTCATTTTACGCAAAATCAAGACATTCGTTAACTTTAACTTGTGTTTTTTGCTGTATCCAAGGGTGGCGTGGTCGCGGAGATAGTCCCAACGAACATCCTCTCTCACGGATACAAGAACCAACCTCAGCACCATGGTCACAGTATTACGCGATCATTGCTTAAACATTACCCTATCATGATCCTTATGGTTATTACTAAGATAATCATAAGTCCCTGACAAGGTAACCATCGAAGGAGGTAAAGACGGTAAGGTGGATCCACGACCACTGAGTCGAGCCTGCCAAACCGCTACATAGCCATAATCTACGGCAACTACCACACCTATGACCTCATAGCTACTATTCTGGGGCAGTTAGGAGAGATCATGGGGCCTGCCTCCAGGAGAACAACAAGCAACTTCTTCGGCAAGTATAAGAAGGCCTTCAAGGGAAAGGATTAGGGCAGACAGATCATCGGTAGAGAGAAGACTAGGCTTAGCAAAGATAGGATTAGCTAGCTACACTTTGTAACCACCTCTCTGTAACTCTTTTTCCCACATAATCAATCTCACAGGATGTAGGGCTATTACCCAACTTAAAGGGAGCCCGAACCTAGGTAATCCTTGCTCCATGTGTCTTTTGATTCATAGATCCCTTGAATGTCTTGAGAATCTATCCGATTGGCCTCATACCTTCTAACTCACTTTCTTGCATAAGATTGGCAGAGGAACCCAGAGTTCCAATCGTCGACACATGGGACTTCATACCAACCAGTTTCAAGTTTTCAAGTTCGCAGAATACCCGCATGGAACTTTGACACCATACAGGCACTGATAGAGTTCTGTTTTTTCCCTTTTTGACAAAGTATAGCAGGCCGGGGGGAGGTATGTACGCTTTCCCTTCTCCAACGATGCAAGCTCTGTCCTTATGCCCATTTCCAGCATGTCACGGTAAACTTTGATGCCATCTTTGTATTTCCCGGAATGTTCAACAATAAACTAATCAAACTGTCACAAACATTTTTCTCTATATGCATGACATCAATGCAATGTAGAACTTTTAAGTGCTCCCAGTATGGCAAATCCCAAACAATCGATCTCTTCTTCCAAACATTTTTTTGGAGGTTTAGAACATTTACCGAACTCAACTTTGATGTCCTTCGCACGCAAGTAAAGCTCCTTACCAGTCACAAACACTGGGGCTGATCCTTTCTCAGGCCTCCCATTAAATGAGTTCCTCTTCTTATGGTAGGCGTGATGCATTGCAAGAAACCTGCGGTGACCCATGTACACTATTTTTCTATAGTTCTTTAACCACATGCTTTCATTTTCGTCTAGGAAAATAGGACAAGCCTTGCCTCCTTTCGTACTATACCCCAACAAATTTTTGTAGGTTGGGAAATCATTTTTGGTGTGAAATATCATGGCCCGCAATATGAAATTCTCTTGCTTATATGCATCCTACACACGCACCCATTCGCTCCACAATTTATGTAAGTCTTCGATTAAAGGTGCTAGAAACACATCAATATCATTCTCGGGTTGTCTGGGTCCTGAGATTAGTAATGACATCATGATGTACTTGCGCTTCATACATAACCAAGGAAGAAGATTGTATATGGATAGAAGAACCTACCAAGTGCTATGCCGACTACTCATATTTCCGTGTGGATTCATACCATCTGTACTTAGCCCAAACCTTATATTCCTCACTTTGCTGCCAAACTCACCAAATGTTCTGTTAATGTTTCTCCATTGAATAGAATCAGCTGGATGTCTTAGTTTTCCGTCTTGTTTCTAGCCTTCAACATGCCAACGCAAGTACCTCTCATCTTTTGGATTTGAAAACAACCGTTTCAATCTAGAAATCACAGGAAAATACCACACAGTTTTGGCCGGAGGCCCTTTCTTTACCTCGTCACATTCACTGTGATAAATTCGCACAACTACATAATACATTATCACAGTCGGTTCAAAACTGTAATCACAGACGGTTCTGAACCGTCAGTGATATTCGAGTACTATCACTGACGGTTATGAACTGTCTGTGATAGTCTCATTATCAGAGATAGTTACAAGCTCAGAACCATCTATGGTAGTGTCATTTTCGGAGACGGTTATAAGCTCAACACCGTCTGTGATACTCATACTACCACGGACGGTTATAATCTCAGAACCGACGGTGATAGTATGAGTATTACAGACGGGTATAAGCTCAACACCGTTGTGATACTCATACTATCACCGTCGGTTCTGAGGTTATAACCATCTGGGATAGTCTCCTTATCAGAGACGGTTATAAGCTAAACACCGTATGTGATATTCGTACTACCACGGACGGTTCTAATCTCAGAACCGTCTGTGATAGTATGAGTATAACAGATGGTTTTGAGGTCAAAACCATCTGGGATAGTGTGCTTATCAGAGACAGTTATAATCTCAAAACCGTCTGTGATACTCATACTATCACAAACGGTTCTGAGATTATAACTGTCTGTGGTAGTATGAGCATCTATGGTAGTATGAGTATCACAGACGGTTTTGAGATTATAACCATTTGTAATACTCTGTGATATATGCATAGATTGATTTATCACAGACGATTTTTATCTCAAAACCGTATGTGCATATTAATTTTTTAAAAATATTTTTTTTTTGTGGCTAGCCTCAGGAATCATGCTAGCCATGCCCTCTATACAATAGCATTCCATATATACAGTTTATTTCATACATGCATAAAACTCAGAAATATATATAGTTCATTTCATACATGCACAGAACTTAGAAACATGTACAATAGCATGCATTTCATATATACACCTCAAAATCAATCAAATTGTAAGTTTCATGCAACATTTCAGAAATATGTACAATTGAGATTGAAGAAATAAATGTAATTGACAATTAAAGTCAGTATGTTAGATATTTATTACTACACTAGTCTGAGTTAGTAAGGCTACACTAATACGAACCGAGCGGGTCCCTAAACTTCCCCTTGGGTGATATGACATCCGCCATGAAAAACTCAGCGAGCATCCCTCAGACTAAACCAATCTGTGCAGGGTCAAAGCTTTCCGAAGGGAAGTCGACCCCCTGCAGCAAGAGTTAGTACAGAAAAAAATAGCTCAATGCAGCTGTAAATTTTGCCAAATCGATACAAAGGGAGACAGTTGTATACCTCGGGGAAATTTGGCCGGTGAGGGGTGATGAGGTGATAGATGTGGTGCATCACGTAGAACCCACATGTATTGTCGTTCGTCTACTGATGGCACTGCCAATGTACAGACCGAGAGTTTGCTACGGACATGTTATAAAGTAAAATAGATGCCGGTTGAAATTTGTTCCGAAAATTGTATCCACCAAAACTTATCGGCTTGCTGCTCATGCTGTTGCCCTCCCTCGACAAAGTAATTCGTTAAAGCCTTGCAGATAGTCGAAATTGACAATTTGAGGACAGTAAATCTAGATGCAAGACAGGTCCACATGAATATCATAAAACATGCTAACCTTTCGAATACATCTCTCGCACCACAATACTCGTAGCCTTTCATCTACAATGAATCAAGGTAGAACACCTTGTTCCATTTCAGAATAAGCACCAGTAGGATCCAGTGGTAGCTACATGTTACGCGTAAAAAATTTATAATTTAATCCAAGTCTGGGGTGTGCATATGGAGACACTAATCTACGAGTAAAGTACTGATGAAAGCACTCACCTCTGGTTGTAGGGTACAAGTATGTACTCCTTGTCGACCTGAGCAAGCAACCCTCTTTTGATGTAGTCGACAACGAAGTCCGTGACACTCCTAAACATCACCTCGGCGACTAGCAGGGGGTCCAGGAAACCGACAGGTCCCAGTTAGTAGGGGGTCTTGTTTGTCTTCTACATGTACCATCCATGCAGGCTCTGGCATGCGATACCCATGCTACAAATTGTGGTATCGGAGGCCATGGGCATCCCCAAAACGAATGGCATGGGCGTTGATGGCGCACTCTTCTCACTCCCCTTCACCGTGCTCTTCTTTGCTTTTTCCCTAGAAGCCAACTTCTTGATGCCTTGCCTCCTAGTCGACATCAGCTTCATCATCGGACCCGTTGGCTGGCTTGTCAGAGGGGTCGGCTGGCTAGTAGGGCGAGTGTCGATGTCCGTAGGGGTAAGAACCTACATATATTAATGGTCACTAACTCCAAGAGCTATTATTATAGTATGAAATTATGAAACCGGTGAGCGAATTACCTCATCTAGGACGATGTCCTTCTTGGGCCATTGCACGAACGTGTGTACCGCAGCCTCGAGAGTGGTAATCTCGTCGTTCGGCGGCTTGTCCAACGGAAATCCCTTGCAATGGTCAGAGACAGTGTCCACCTGGACCCATCCAAAACCCTCAGATAGAGGGACACTGTGGGTAGTGGCCCCCGCTGTGCATGGTTGAGCCATCCCACAACTAGCCTCGATCGGGAAGAGACCAACCAACACCATAAGCTTGTGGGAGGCGGGTTCCTACAGACAGTGCGCATTAAGAGGACATCAGGGTACGTATTGAATTTCACTTTCGAATTAATTAACAAACAAAAGCGGTCATTACTTGCACAAAGTCCACCAGATACTGTCGAGAGGACTCCGGATGCGAGGACCCCGGCGCGGACGTGCAACTGCTACGGCGGCCAAGAACGGGGCTTGGTAAGTCCGCTATTGCAGGGGGGATGCCCTGGGTCGACTGTATTAGCTCATGATACATTGCCCGCATCTCTGCAAACTCCTGCCTGAGTTCTGCATCCCAATGGAAGAACTCCAATCGCATCTCCTCCTTGATCTGTTCGTTGCGGGCTTTCTGGGATCTCTTTCACCTCTTAGCCGTCTCCTCATCATTAGGGAAACCAGCCCTCCAAGGCACAGTGGCACCGAGGCCGTGCACGTGGCCCGGATGCTCCTTATTTCCTAGCGCTATGTAACATCCCAAATTTTGCTATCTCTTTAGCTTGCCAGTCAGCATATCTTCATTGGATTCTCGGATGTCTCAACCCCATTTTTGATCTCTTATCTCAGAATTATGATCTTAGGTATGCCACTACCTTAATTTAAAAAGTTGGCCGCTAAACTCCACCTTTCAGACCATTTTCGCTTTTTAGTCCAAAAGTGTCGTAGATCAGTTCTTTTCAGATTTGTCAGAAGCTCAAAAAGACTAAAAGTCTCAGACCATCTCTAAACTTTGATCTGATTTAGTGAATATCTCCCATTCAGTATTCTGAACATTTTTCCCTTCTGGAAGAATTCCAAAAGCTCAACCGAAACCCTAGTTTCATCCTTGCCAAAGTTTCAAACCCTAATTACGATGTTTACCCTAATTACCCTATTTTCAATTTTTGTCAAAACCACCAGATCTTATCAGATTTTACCATTTTTCTTGCTGGATGAGTCCAAGTGATTTAGTAGCACTCATCTGCAAACCAGATCTCAGATCAACCCTCTAGATCTCCAGATTTGCAAATAGGCCCAAATTCACGAACCAAATTCCTTGCAGATTAGTCCAAACCTTCGCAAATCAGTCCAAACCTTGCAACCAGGACCCTGCGCCATTTTCGACCACGACCAGCACCGTTCGACCAGTGCCCCGCCGCTTCGCCTCGCCGCCGGTGAAGTTCCCACGCTGCCACCACCACAGCCACGTAGCCACCACCTGTGCGCACCGTGCCGCCACCGTGGAGCACCTCAACCGCTCCTGTGCCGTGACTTCCCCGCGCACGCACGTGCTCCAGCAGCAGCAAACCAGTGCCACGTTGCGGCCATGCCGAAGCCAGCGATCCCGTCGCCCTGCTCCAGCCGAATTTGGCGTGATCCCCCTTCTCTGGCACAGTCGCTGCCGCGTCCCAACGTCGTCTCGATCCCGCCTCCGGTGTCAGTCACGCGCATCCGTTTGATATGCTTCAACTCCCGAGAGCCCAGCCCTTTGCCTATATAAGCTTCCCCCTTGCCCAACATCTCTTCGCACCACTCCCGCAGCTGCAAGCTTCAGCTTCCAGCACCAGAGAGCAACAAATTCCCCAGCACCGCCGTGAACATCTTCTTCCCCGGCGAGCCACTTCTGGAGCTCACGGCGCCAGCCTCAACCGTTGCATCTCTCTCCAATCCAAAGCCACCAGTAAGCTTCCCTCATCCCCCTGTCTGTGTCATAGCATTCAATTGCACCCCGGCGAACCTTAACGCCGGCGATCACCGGAAAAGCCCAAAACCCCTGTTTCACAAATGCTGCCCGATTCAATCCAAATCAGCCCTCGTGTCAGTGATAGAAATTGATCAGCACACTCCATTTAGCAAGCCTACCAATCTGGATTTCGAAATTAAGCTAAGATTGTAGCCTTCCACAGTTTGCGCGCCACCAGTAAATCTGCTCTCGTTGCAAGGCCACGCCGGCCATTCTCCGACCAAATTAGCTTCACCAGTAGACTTCACACTTCACCCTCTCACTCCCTGAGAAAGGAATCAAGCTCAAACCCTCTGTATCAAAAACCCCCAAAGTCCAGTGTCGTCTTCTCCAGTGCTGGTCGCCGGAATTCTTCTCCGGCCAATCTAGCTCCGTACAGTTTGTCCCTTAGATAGATTCCAGTACCCTGAGAAATGTTGTCCACTAGCTCAACTTCTGAATCGACCTGAATCAAGAGTTATTCCAATGCCAAGATCACTGTCCAGTAGCTCAGGCCACCGTGTTTACTTGCCGGATTTGGCCGCCCTACGGCCACTTTCTGCCCTTGATCCTGTTGAGTATTTTGTTCCTGTTATGAAGGCCTAACCCTCAGATAAAGTGGTTCATCAATTGGAGCCCTGGATCAAAAGTTATGCCATGCCCTAGTTTCTGGCCATGTCCAGCACTATGTCAGTGCATGTCCACCAGTGGCATTGAATGATTTAGACGTGTTACACTTGAGCAATTGAAATGCCACCTTGTCCATTAGATTCCTGGAGTTGTGATCTACAACTTTCTCTTCTGCCACTTCTCCAGAAAACCTACCTAAAACCAACTTAAGGCTATGTGTAGCCGTGGACCGAACATCAGCCTTTCGACATTCAAGTCCTTTTGAGCCCATCTCTTCAATCAGCACCCAAGTGGCTTTGTCTAAACTTTTCCCCTGCATGCATGATATATTTTACATATCATTTCCCATAAAGACTATCTTCTGTATGCTTATATAGTGTATGTGTGTATTATTTGTATCCGCCGTGGAACCAGAGATTGAAGGAGCAAAAGAGGTCTTCGAAGTTTCATCCAAGTAACTAGACCCAGCGTTGCAAGGCAAGTCTCAAACCCTTGATCATGTCTCACCTAATATTTTGAAATGAAGTATGTTACTGTTTTCAAGTATATGCATGCCTTATATTCAAATGAGAACTATGTTCGAATAAAGTGATTAGATATGACCTAAATGATTGTAAAGCCCCTTTTGTGATTGAATATCCCAGCACCCTTGTCACCCTAGAATATCATGCTTAGGCTATGTTATGCTTAAGATTATATGTTGAATATTAAATGGTCACATGTGAGAAAAACATATTCAAAACCCCTTTTTGTGAAAGAAAATGTGATTGGAATCTATAGTGAGGATGGTTTGATTGGATGGTGCTGTGTGCACACTGGGAATGTGAAAGACTCCTCACTAAAGATTCATAAGGACTAGAACCTTGTGTTGTACTTCCATGCGGCATGAAAAATGTACCAATCACTTGCCCGGAATGGGACGGGCGCAATATTGTAGCTTTCTCAGTATTAGCTTTTCCCTGCAATGGTTGTCGGTCTGGTTTCTTGTGAGAAACTGGTGGGCCAGTGAGGGCCATGAGTGATGTGAGTTCAGAAAAAATATGAGAGGAAAAGGTGGAAAGAAGGAAGACGCCCTACGCCTGATTAAGTCATGCGCGGCTGTAATCAAAAGAGGCTATGTGTCTTGCGAGAACATAGACCAAGGCTAGGAAGTAAGGCAGTGGGGAGGACCCACAACGGTAATGAGGACTGGAATGTCTATTTACCGGGCAGGGAATTATTAATGCTAGGATTGTAAACTGTTGTGTGATCTCAGTCTTGTCACAACCATAAAAGTCGCATGGAGCTGATCCGACTTGAAAGCTGAGTGATCGGTGGATTAAGGTGGTACACCTTTGCAAAGTTATAAGAAGTATCGGATACTCTGAGCTCCCAGGTTATGGAGTCTGCGCACGGTGGATTCTATCCACGTCGATGCAGCACAAGTGGCTTTTGGAAAGTTTTTCACAAAATCTGAGTAAAGTGGTGACTCATGGAAGACCGCCATGCATAACATCTTCTGAAAATCTAGCTTAGGATTTTAAAAGTCTCGCTTTTGAAAAAAAAACCTTTTCTTCAAATTAAGAGTGAAAATCTAATCTACTCCTATATATATAAAGCCAAGACCTCTTTCCTTGAAAACCCCTCATCTATGTACCTGCATTCTCATAACGAGACTTGCTGAGCATCGTGTAAAAACATGCTCACCGTTGCCTTTTCACACAAATTCAGAAGAAAGGATTCGAGGATCCTGATTCCCTTCACTGTGAGCACCAAAGAAGAGGAAGGAACCTTTCAGACGATTTGAGCTTCTAGGAGGGTCATGAGCCAAGTTGAGTCCGATGTTGTAAAGGCCCGAGCCGAACCGCTGCAGAAGGAAATGAAGACCTTTGTTGTTGCTTTTGCGTTATATTTCTGTGTTCGGTACCTCGATACTGATTTTTTTTTATTCTTGATTTTGAAAACTCTCTACTTTTGTATCAACTTTAATTAAAGCCATCCTTGGCATTATGATAATGTAATAGTGGTCCTCGTGACCTTGTACTTGTTTTATCTAATTGCTTTATTGTTTAAAGTAAATCCTGTTGTTGTGAGCTTGTGATGTACCTTTCTGAGTGCAACTCACCTGGGCGGTTGCCACTGGATTCCTCAAATGAGGGTCCCACACGCTGTCGTTAGGATATCCCTGTGCCTGCTAGGGTTGAACTCTTCGGATGCCACCTGTGCACTCAGCTCCTCCTACAACAGGAGAACTTAGCAACACTACCCATTGCATGCGTGTTACGAGGATAGTAAGTGATCCTACAAAGTTAGAGAACTTACCAGCCAGTCGATCACTTCCCTGTCCGTAGGGTTATTCACGGAGATGCTTCCGGAGGAGGTCATCTTCGATCTTGCTCGGCACCAATTGTGGGCACGCATGTCTGTTATGCCCGCATAAGGAGTGGAGGCCGAAGACTGGGAAGCCTCCTCATCCTGCTTCCTCCACAACACCTTCTTCCCCACATACCCACCGGTGCCTAGTCTTTGTGGGTGGGTATTCTTGGCCTGGTTAACCTTTCCCTTCTCACTAAGCGCCTGGAACTCAGGCGTGCCCTTCATCTCCGTGAACTGCTGCCATGCCTGGAGCCACGAAAGGTTAGTCATTGAAGGGGGTCTTCGTCTCCTTCATATAGTGCTTTACAAGATGGCTCTTGAAGTTCCTCCACGCCTTGTTTATTGACATAGTGTCGTCCAGCGGATGGTGAACTGGAGATCCTCAGGAATGTGAAACACTGCCTACACTTCTTCCCACAGCTCATCCTTGCACTCTTGGGGCATTTGACCCCACTGGGAGGTGGTGATGGGCACCCACTCCCTTGCCACCTTGCCGCATAGTGAGCGGTACTGACCGACTAGTTTCTCTGGAGCTTCCAACACCCCGTTGTCATCAAACTGTATGTGCTGCTTTTCCCACCTGTCGAGACGCGTGCATGTCATCCGGCCTCACCCCTTTCTCTTCTGGGGTTGGACCACGGTGGATGGAGCGACCTCCAACCCAGGCGTCTCATCGCCAGAGAGGTCACTCTGACTCACCGACTGGTTTATTTCATCACTGGACATATCAGTTGCTAACATAAGTGAAAGAGAGAACAGTGTAAGTAAATCTGAAACTAATTATCTTATAACTAAATTTGAAACTACAAAACATGTATAACTAAGTCCAAAACAAATATCAAATCAATATCCCGAAACTGTTCGTAAATTGACCTAGACTAGCACAACTGATGAGCATAGTTCAGAAAATCAACATTAACTGTTCATAAATTTGAAATTGGCTAAGATTATCATAAAATTGTGAGCAATAGAAAGAAAAATTAATGATAAAACCCATATACTTAAAATTGACCAAGAATGGCAGAAACGGTGGGGAGGCGATGGAGGTGATCGCGCTAGATGGTGGGAGGCCGGACAGAGACAGTGCGCGCAACCGCTGGAGAGCTAGGGCAAGTGAAGTGAAGAGTAGTGAAGTATGGAAATGAGCGGGACAAAGCCCTCCTTAAACTATGTAGAGAGATTATCACAGAAGGTTCTGAGTTCAGAACCATTTGTGATAGATAACTGTTTGTGATACAGAACTATAACATGCGGGTCTGAACTCAGAACCGTCTGTGATAGTTGCCTATCCAAATGCTCCAAAACTAAGAAAATGATGTAGTGCTTTACAATCTGAAACTCTGCAACTCTCAATACTGAAATTTCAATATCCAAAAAACCTCAAATCTATGCAAATGATGTCCAAATGCTCGAAAACTTGGTGGAAACCTCAAGAGACATATTTATAGCATAGCGAAACCATGTTTGAAAGATTTTGGTGAAGAAATTTTAAGTTGGAAGCAATTTTGTGATGTACGTTTCATAATATCGGGATAGAGGTACTCGGCCACTCAGATATTGCAAATGAAGTCCAAATGCTCTGAAAATAGGTTACAACCTTAAGAGTCCCATGTGGAGCATGATCAAATAAATTTTACATATACAAATGGAGACTTTGACCGACAATTTGAACATACGCACGTACACACCCATATTATCCTCAACTTTCCACTTGCCGCAGCCCTGCAAAGGCAAGAATTAGAGGATAAGCTATACCGATGGAAATAGAGAGATAAGGACGGTTGATTACCTTTAAAGTATAATCCTTCCTGGTGATCTATACGCATGTAACTGGTTTCGTCGATGTCTTCAGTATCGACCTGTACGCCATCTCCAAATGGAGGCATCTCATCAAATTGGTTGTATTATTCCTCGTCTACGACATTTTCAACTCCAACAATCCTTCTCTTTTTTTTTTGAGGGAAACCTACTGTAAAATATATATTATCAAGAAGATAATACAATAGTCAAAAGGGAAACCACAAAGAAAATTACAAAAGGTCAATCCAACTAGAAAGGACAATTTTAACACATGGTTTGATTCTAAAAACAATGTGTTCAATATCTGAGATGAATAACTTCAACCAATCTTCCAAGTTTCCTAACATGTCCTGAAAAATGATTTTATTCCTGAATTTCCATAAAGACCACAGGCCCGTAATCACCACTTCCCAATAAAAATCCTGAATGACCGGGAAGTATTTGTGTCCTTCAAGTAACATGTCCCAAATATTATCTTTGATATTCCAACTGATACCAATGCGCCTCCAACATGAAATAGCAAACGGGCAAAGAAAAAAGAGATGGAGTTGAGATTCCGGGTCCCCATTCAAACAACAGACACAGTCATGATTGTCCAAAACAAATTGCTTCATAACAAGTATGTCTTTTGTATGCAATCTGTCATGAAGACAAATCCAAAAAAAGATTTTTTGCTTGAGAAGACAGCTATTATTCCAACACTTGGAAAAAATTCCATGCACTCTTCTTTGACCCAACAATGCCAAATAAATTTTATTCGTTATAAATCTCCCATTCTTAGAACCAAGAAAAAGCCAATTATCATTGCTCTGACTTTTAATCTGAAGCTCCAATTGAAGATTAGCCAAGAGCAAGAATTGTTGATACGCCACAGGAGACAAAGGAAGAGAAAAGGACTCCTCCAACACATCCAGATTTCTAAAATTAAGGACTGAAATCTCCCTAATAGCAAAAGAGTATAGTTCTACCCATTCATGAGAAGAATATTATCTAACCACAAATTTGTCCAAAGGCTGCATGTAGAACCATTACGAAGTGAACAATGAAATAACCCTTGGAACAAAGAGAGATTAAGAAGTACATCCCTCCACGAAAGAGAGCCAGGTGCAGTAAACCATTGAGGTAACTTATTAGTGTAATAATACTCCCAAATCAAATTAGACCAAGGAATATCATTTTTTTAAAGAATTTAAAAAGAAATTTCATTAGTAAGGCTGAATTCTGCACCTTGAGATTTAAAACTCCTAACCCTCCATTTCTGTTTGGACAGCAAATCTTCGACCAAGCTATTAAGCAGATCTTGCCATGAAGGATGACGTGCCACTTCTTATTGGCCGGGTCAGTGACATAAATGATCTGAATGGCTTGCTTTGCAAGTATGAATGGCTCATCTTTATAAGTAACCCGATCGAGATCCACAGAAGTGAAACCGTAACTGTCAACCTTCACACCTTGTGAGAATTGGACCCATCGGTATCGAAATAGGGGAATCTTCAACAATAGTAATCGAGCTCCCAAATTTCTTCTATGAACCCGTAGTATGAGTTCAATCCACATACTACCCTTGTTGGGCCTGTCTCACTGAACTCCTCATGAAAAGCTTCTACGCTAACTCCACTATTTTGCACAGTGCTCTTTTTATCTTGAGTTTTCGTGTCAAATGTGTACCCATTGATGTCGTATCCCTGCCTTGTCTGTATAGTAAATGCTGGCCCTTTTGCCAACCATTTAAGATTCTCACTTGCAGACTCCCCGGTGATTCGCAATTTCATCCGTGCGTTGAATCACTGTTATGTTCTCTCGTGATCCAAACCTAAGCTCGGCGAGGATTGTCTTGTCGGAGCATCTTCTTGTGCTCGTCAATGTACGGAGACACCTCTGTCATGTGTTGCAAGACCAAAAAATGTGCTTTCGAGTACATATCAAAATCAGGAGTGATTGCTCTCCGTTCAATAGTTCCAACGCCATCAAGCCTCCCCTCGTGACGAAACACAGGAACTCCTCTTGCTTCTACCTCGGCCGTTGCATAACCTTCGACAATGCTACCCTCGAGCCGAGAGTGATTCCCCACGTAGGCCTTAAATACACCCATGTACCTCTCAAACGGATACATATAACGTAGGAACACGGGTCCACATATCATGATTTCTTTGACAAGGAGGATAGTGAGATGGACCATGATATCAAAAAATGACGGAGGAAAATACATCTCAAGTTGACAGAGAGTTCAAACCACCTTGCTTTGTAGAGAATCTAGTCCCTCGGGATCAATGACCTTGCAAGAAATTGCATTGAAGAAATAACACAGCCTTGTGATCGTCTCTTTGACCTTATGCGGCAGAATGCTTTAGATGGCAATAGGAAGCATTTGTGTCATCAACACGTGACAATCGTGAGACTTCATACCAAGCAATTTCAAATCGCCCATGGACACAAGCTTTTTCATATTTGCATAGTAACCCGATGGAACTTTAACACCATAGAGACACTTACAAAGTTCTGTCCTCTCAGTCTTGCACAAAGTATCGCAGGTAGGGGGGAGGTATATATGGCCTTTCTCATCCTCTCTCAGTGCAAGCTCGGGCCTGATTTTCATTTCGATCATGTCACACTGCACATTGACGCCATCCTTTGTATTCCCCGGAATGTTCAGCAATAGGACGATTAAACTATTGCAAATATTCTTCTCTACATGCATGACATCAATGCAATGCCGAACTTCTAAATGCTCCCAATACGATAAGTCCCAAAATATCGATCTCTTCTTCCAATTGTTCTTCATGCAGGGTTTCCATTTACGACCCTTTCCAAAAAAAACGTCTATGTCCTTCACCCATGTGTAAACTTCTTTCCTGCTCATAGGCTTCGGGGCTGAACTATAATACCCTGGGTTTGGGGTTAAAATTCCTTTTCATAAAAGGTCATGCATGCATATGTATCTCCAAGATCAGTAAATCAGCTCAGATTCATCCTTCTCTAAGCCCAAAAATCTTAAAATCTCCATTGCAAACATAACTCAAGATCTGACTATCCAGATATGATCTACTATTTATCCTGAGTAGAAAAGCCTTCAAAAGCCAGATCAAATTCGATCTCTAACTCCCAAAATTTTCAATCTCAATCTAATTTTGAATACAAAATTAATTGAGTATCCTAATTACCCTAAATACCCTGAGATTCAGAACTCAAATTTGATCAAATCTTGAACTGGCCTAGGTCAAATTATTTCAGGATTTTGATCTAGGATATGTCAAAATCCTATACCAAAATGTTAGCATCAAATCTACACCATTTCGACCATTTTCGCTGATTAGTCCAAAAGTATTGCAAATTGGTCCTTTTCAGATCTTCCAAAAGCTAGAAAAGGCTAAAAGCCATGAATCAACTCCAAATCCTGATTTGATTTAGGGGATATCTCCCAAATGCTATTCAATACAAAATCTCCTTCTACGAGAGTTTCAAAATCTCACCCTAGGTCCCAAATATCCAATCTCGACAAAACTCTGATTACAAGTACCCACTAGTATAGAAATGCAGTCTACTAATGTAACACCACTGTTTTTCCCAACCCTAGCCTGCCTTGACTATCTGCATATCAGGATGAGATCTGGGTAATGCCAGAGTGTTACTCTAAAAAGTTGGCAGCCAAACTCCTTCATTCAAGTCATTTTCGCAGATCAGTCCAAAAGATTCACAAATTAGTCCTTTTCAGATATCTGAGGAACCCCAAAAAGGCTAAAAGTCACAGATCATTTCCAAATCATGATTTGATTCAGTGAACATCTTCCCTTCACTATTCTAGACATTTTTCCCTTCTGGAAGAATTTCCAAATCTCCCCCGAAACCCTAGTTTCAGCGTTGTCAAATTTCTAAAATCAGATTACCCTAATTACCCTGTTTTCAGTTCATCTCAAAACTTGCCTAAATCTCAAAAATTTTGTCATCCCTAGCTGCTGATCAATATCTTAGACTTTGTGGATTGATTTAGCAAAGTCAAAGCTCTTTCTACCTAAGCCAAATACCAGATTTACAGATTGGTCCCTGGAATCAAGAATCTGTAATTGCAAATCAGCCCTCCTATTCTTTTTCTGCTGTTTTCGACCAGCGCCTGGTCGTGCCCTCGACCAGTGCATTTCGCCGGAGCCGCGCCGCATTTTCTCGCCGCAGTTGCTCGCCGCCAGCCACCGCCTCTTGTCGCCTGCGCTTGTGAGCAAATGAGCCACCCCGCGCGCACGTGCCAGCAGCCAGTACCTCGCCATGTCCAGCGGTTAAACGCCCGCGCTCCAGCGCTGCCTTCGCGCGCGCAACCGTTGCCGTGGCAATTGCATGCACATACGTGTCGTTGCCGGAGCTTTGCTGTTGCCTCCGCATCTGCGCCATCACTGGTGAAGTTCCAATGCAACCGACAACGCCTGTAGAGCTGCTACACCGCCAGTGCACAATCACATCGCCAGTCACCGCTGTCGCAGCTGCACCCGGCCGGTCTCGTCCCCGGCACAAGTTCTCTCGCCGTTTCGCCTCGCAAGCTCTGCCTCAGCGCTGTGAAGAAGCACAACTCCAGGACTTAGCCATTTTCCCAGATTTGCACTGTTTCCCTTTCTTCCCCGACGAGCCGATTTTGAGGCCATCGTCGCCAGAGCAAACCACAGCCCCTCTCTTCGATCCAAGCTCACCAGTAAGATCCCCACACCCATCTTCCCGTGTCCAAGCAAGCAATTGCATCCTAGTGCTCTTCATCGCCGGTGATCGCTGGAAAACCAGAAGACCCCTGCTCCAGAAATTAAACTCGTTCCAGTGCTTTCCACCACTCACTCCAGTAGAATCAAATGATCCTTAGCCCTTTCTTAGCAAGCCTATTCTGCCAGTTTTCAAATTGAAGCAGTGTCGTGCGTTTTCCCAATTTTCGCGCGCCACCGTGGACGTCTCACGTCGCCGGCGTGCCACGCTGCTGCTCTCCCCAAACTGAAGCCACCTACACCTTCCCTGTAACCCCTAGATGGTGTAGTCCAGAGATTATAGCCTGCATTGCTGTGTGGAGCCAGTTCGTCGTTCACCGTCTTCTCCAACTCCGGTGACAACGTCGACGAGCTCGCACGCTTAACCACTGCCTAATTCCTCTCTCCAGAACAATCCACACCACCTCAGAAGTATTTCCCCTCGGTCAATTTCGAGTTTAGCTAACCCCAGTTCTCTGTCACCGTGGCTTGTCCTTGTCTTAGGCGGCCGAAGGTTTCAAACTCGCCGTTCGTCACCGGCAAGCGACCCCAGTCAAATTCCTTCCACCAGCAACCTTGTCTTGATCCCGCCTACCTCCCTGACATGTTTGGCGAAGCAATGCATGCGTGATTCGTCCAGACGCATGTGCCCTAGTTCGCTGCTGTACAGTGGCATTCGATTTCCTGTTTCCTTAGCTTTGCTGTGAATTTCTGTTAATTCAATGGCTTTTTTGAAAAGTTCACTCTGTCATTTAGGTCCCTCACAGCATTTGGCACACGATGCCACCTCTTGCACCAGTTTTGATCATCTAGAAGCCCTAAATCATCCTGGTGTCCTTCTCGGACATTGTCTGTTCGCGAACCGAATGCCAACCCTTGGCTTTCGTCGCAATCGAGTCTTGTCCAGTGAACCTAACCCTAGAATCCTTTTCTCCGCTGTTCTGTTTCTGCCCAATCTCCCTCATTTGCATTCATGTGTATATCTTACTTATGTTTTGTATAAAGCCTATTTTCTGGATGCTTATGTATTGTATGTGTTGTGTGTGCTCTCGTGCGAATGCAGAGCAAGGAGCGGAAGATTTGGAAGGAACGTTTGAAGATCCAGCAGATTTCTTAGACCCAACTTGGCAAGGCAAGTCGTCGCCCTTGATCATGTCTCACCCAGTATTTTGAAATAAAGTAGATTCACTGTTTTAAAGATATATGCATGCTGAATATTTGATAGAACTATGTTTAGAAACATGTGAATAGATATGACCCAACTTTCAAGTGGAAGCCCCTTTTTTGATATCGAATCATCATGCAACCTTGTCACCCTAGGATACCATGCTTAGGCTTTAATCTTATTTAAGTATACATGTTGGATGTGAAATGGCTAATATGTGAGAAATGGATTTGAAACCTCTTTTGTGAAATGAAATGTCAAATTAGTATTGATAGTGAGGATTGGTTTGTATGGAGAGGGTGCGGTGCGCACCAGGGAATGTGGATGGCTCCTCACTATTAATTCATAAGGACTAGAACCTTGTGTTGTGCCTCTATGCGGCATGAAAAACGTACCAACCATTTGCCTGGTATGGGACAGGCACGACTTAGTAGCTTTTTGGTATTAGCAGTTCCCTACATGGTTTGTCGGTCTGGTTTCTTGCGTGGAGAAACTGGTTGGGCGCAGTTCGTCCGTGAGTGATGTGAGTTCAGAAAAAGCATGAGAGGAAAAGGTGGAAAGAAGGAAGACGCCCTATGCCTCCGATTAAGCCGTGCGCGGTTGTAATCGTGACGGTCAGATGTCTCGCGTGGATAGACCAAGGCTATGTGTCCTGCGGGAGCATAGGCCAAAGGCTAGGAAGTAAGGCAGTGGGGAGGACCCACAACGGTACTTGAGACTTAATTGTCTATTTACCGGGCGGGGATACTGTTAATACTGAACTGCAAAAGCGTTGTGTGATCTCGGCCTTGTCACATGTGTATAAGTCACATGGAGTTGGCCCGACTTGAAAGTCGAGTGAAGAAGTGGATTTAAAAAGAGGTACACCTTTGCAAAGCGTAAGAAAAGTATCGGATACTCTGTACTCCCAGGTCATGGAGTATGTTCGCGGTGGATTTATCCATGTGGTTCAACACAAGTAACTAATTGGAATGTTTTCATAATATGGTTAATTCAAATGGTGGATCACGGAGGATCGCCATTCACAATGTTTTCTTAAAGTCTATTATAAGGTTTTAAAAAAAAAACCCGCTGTTGAAAACAAAACCCTTATTTGAAAGATCAAAGGATTGAAATCTATACTATTTATGATTATGAGACTTAACCCCTTTTCTTGATCACTCCTCATCTATATAATTGCATTTATAAATAAACGACTTGCTGAGCATTGTGTCAAAACATGCTCACCCTTGCCTTTTTAAACAAATCAGAAGAGGGATTCGCCGATCCCGATTCGTTTGGTTATGAAGATGAAGCAGAGGATGGGAACGCCCCAGATGATTCGGAGTTCTAGGAGGGTCTCGCGCCGAGTTGAGTCCGATGTGGAGGAAGCCCTACCAGAACCGTTGCTGCCAGAAGTGAAGATCTTTGTTGTTGCTGTCTGCCTTGTTTTGTGTGTTCGGTATCTTGATGCCGACTCTTGTATGGATAAACATGTTATTTTCGTAGCAACTCTAAGTAGCGTCATTCTGGGCGCTATGTTAATGTAATATTGGTCCTCGTGACCTCGTACCTGCTTAATTATGTCTTATGCAATAACTGCTTTCCGCTTGTTGTGAGTCTTGTAATGGTCCAACCTGTGTGCAATCCACCTGGGCGGTTGCCACGGGATTCCTCAAATGAGGGTCCCACAACTAATGCCTATCTTCTATCGGTTATTAGCGATTTAGTAGAAAACCGTTAGAAAAGGTGGCTCGCGGTCATAAAAGGCATAAGGGAGGTATTTTTACTATTGATTTGTAAGAAACTTACCGTTAGAAGAAGAAGAATGATTTACTCTAGTGGTGATGAACATATTTACCATTAGAAGAGATGCATAAGTACTGACGGGAGGATGTTGTGTACCGTTAGAACTGATGGACTTCTAGAAATAGTTTTATTTTATCTGTACAGTATTTATATATCGTTAGCATATATCACAAATTCCTATCGGTAGCCTGTTGTGAACTGATAGAATCGTTCGTCTGCTACAAATAGTTTTATTCTATCGGTACTATATGTTTATACCGTTAGAATATATAACAAATCCCTTAGAACTGTTCGTCTTCAAATAGTTTTATTCTATCGGTAATGTATGTTTATACCGTTAGAAGATAGCACAAATATCTTAGAACTGTTTGCCTTTGACAAATAATCTTATTATATCGGTAATGTATGTCTATGCCGACAGAATATGTACAAAAATTCCTATAGGCAGGATGTAGTGTGCCGATAGAACTGTTCGCGTTCTACAAATAGTGTTATTCTATCGGTAATGTATGTCTATACCGACAGAATATGTACAAAAATTCCTATCGGTAGGATGTAGTGTGCCGATAGAACCGTTCGCCTTCGACAAATACTCTTATTCTATCGGTAATGTATGTCTATACCGACAGAATATGTACAAAAATTCCTATCGGTAGGATGTAGTGTGCCGATAGAACCGTTTGCCTTCTACAAATAGTCTTATTCTATCAGTAATGTATGTCTATACCGTTAGAAGAGATCTCAAATTACTAACGGTAGGCGGTTGTGTACCGATAGAACTGATCTAGTTCTATAAATACCCGGGTATGTCTCTTTCATTCGAACAGTTCATTAGGCACTCGTAGCCCTAACCCGTAAGCTCCACGGATGGTTGGCCCACCTGCACCAGCGACCGCTGCACCTCCACACCTCCCTCGACGCCCACTAGATTTCAGCATAGCAAGCAAGGCATGTAAAATTTTGCAATATTGTTAGATTATTCTAATCCGATTATGGCAATTATCCTACAATTTTTGTATCCTTCATTTTGATGTGTCTCCTGTTTTTTTATTAAAACAACTAAATAATATCACTGTGGGACAGATAATGTTCAATTGCTTGCTCATCCTATCAAATGAAGAAAATTATCAGGATATATTTGCAAGACAAACGCTAGCTAACATAGTGAAATGCCAATAAGAGTATAAATGTAATATCTTCATCTCTCAGTAGGTTGCTCAATGCCAACTTGTACTTAGTAACAATTGAAATTGAAAGATCATGAAATTGAAAATGAAATTGAAAGATCATGAAATTGAAATTGAAATTAAAAGATATTTTTAATTGAAATTGAAATTGAAAGATATTTGTAATTGAAATTGAAATTGAAGTTGAAATTGAAATTGAAAGATCATTAATGTCAAGATATTTACAAATATCATGAGATACACATATATCTTGATCTCTCTGTAGGTTGTTCAATGCAAATAACATAGTCAAATGCCAACTAGCTTTCTCAATGATCAAGTGCATGTAAAAAGTTCATTAAATAATTAATATATGTATATTGGCAAGGTAATTTCTTTTGATGAAATAGAGTAGAAATGTAATATCTTGATCTCCAGTTGCAAGTTGATGTTACTATATGAAGCACAACCTTACCTTCAGTTGGTAGTATTTCTCAGATAGGGAGTCATTTAGGAAACAGTAAACAATCTTAATTTGCTCTAGAATGCCTATTTATGATCTGTGCAGGTCCTTGGATGATGCTCATGAGGGGCAACATATTTCACGGTTCTTCATCGCAGTACACTGCCTACGTTGGCTTGTTAGCGAAAGAAACGGTGAAGATCACCGTCGAGAGCTGGAAGCACTTGAAGGACGAGATCTTGGTTGGCTCGGTCGAGAAGATCCTCAAGCCCGGCGTGTTTCTCAAATCAGGACCTATAGAAAGCATCTTACATTTTATCATGCTTCCACCATTTTTTTGCATGCACCAGCTTGTGGCCAGATGCTTACCTGCTTGGAGAAGAAGAATTGTTGCCATTTGCACAGCCATTCTTTTTGTTAATGGAGTTGAGTTGAGTTGAGTTGATTGAGTCTGAGTCCGAGGAAATCACCATACAAATGTAACTCGACGACAGTTCCAGCTCCTCGGTCGTCTTTGAACTGAACTCCTATGGTTAAGTCCAATGTGCTTTAGACATTTGCTGTTTTGGATGAATGGATTTGTGATGTATTAGGTCTAACTTGTAGTCGGTAGTTGCATTGTCGCAATTTGCAAAGGTTCTCTTTTATGTAAAATGTATGGGCCACTGGGTCCAAGTGACGATATGTTGTTAATTTCAGACGTGACTTTTCTAATATACATCGAATGTGTGAATTGTTGTATTTGTATATTGTTGTATATTTGTGTATCATGTATTGCTATTTGGGACATGAACTTGAATGTGTACATGGGAGTATTTGTGTATTTAATTGTACTAGTAGGTAGGTGTGTATTTGTACTGCTGTTTCAGACATGCACTTGAATTTGTGAACTGGCATGTGTATGTTTGTATCTAAATTACTGTGTCATACATGAATCAGCTTGCTTTTGTTTCAGCCATTAACTAGAATGAGTTTAAATATTACTCATTTTTTATGTTTCCTCTTGCATTTTCTTAAAGGAATGGAGGCAAACCAAGATCTCATGTAAGTAGAGATTTTTAATTTCTTTGGTAAGATGAACTACCAAGTACCTAAGAAAAGTATTTTTGTGTCTCCTAGTTAATCTACAAATTAGCATCTCTTGAAGTATTTCTTTATCTTCTAGTTAAGATCTGTTTGATGTTAGATTGTGTTTAGATATGATTCTTTGAATGTGAGAACTGGTGTCATGAGTGTCATGCATTACCCAGTTTGGTTTTGTTTCAGCCATGTACTAGTACCTCTTCTAACGGTAAATACACATATTTACCGATAGAACAACACATGTACACTCAACTTGAATGTGAGAACTGGTGCCTCAGGCATGCACTTGAATGTGAGGACTGGTGTGCATCTATGCACTTAGATTGCTGTGTCATGCATTACCCTGTTTGGTTTTGTTTCAGCCATGTACCAGTACCTCTTCTAGCGGCAAATACACATATTTACCGATAGAACAACACATGTATTTGCTTATGTGCCTCAGGCATGCACTTGAATGTGAGGACTGGTGTGCATCTGTGCACTTAGATTGTTGTGTCATGCATTACCCAGTTTGGTTTTGTTTCAGCCATGTACAGTACCTCTTCTAACGGTAAATACACATATTTACCGATAGAACAACACATGTATTTGCTTATGTGCCTGAGGCATGCACTTGAATGTGAGGACTGGTGTGCATCTATGCACTTAGATTGCTGTGGCATCCATTACCCAGTTTGGTTTTGTTTCAGTCATGTACAGTACTTGTTCTAACGGTAAATACACATATTTACCGATAGAACAACACATGTACACTCAATTTGAATGTGAGAACTGGTGCCTCAGGCATGCACTTGAATGTGAGGACTGGTGTGCATCTGTTCACTTAGATTGCTGTGTCATGCATTACCTAGTTTGGTTTTGTTTCAGCCATGTACTAGTACCTCTTCCAACGGTAAATACACATGTTTACCGATAGAACAACACCTGTATTTGCTTATGTGCCTCAGGCATGCACTTGAATGTGAGGACTGGTGTGCATCTGTGCACTTAGATTGCTGTGTCATGCATTACCCAGTTTGGTTTTGTTTCAGCCATGTACAGTACCTCTTCTAACGATAAATACACATATTTACCGATAGAACAACACCTGTACCTGTTCAGCAATGCACCAGTACCTGTTCTAACGGTATATGTGTGTTTGTGCCTATAGAAGATGTGAGTACAAAATTACCCACACTTAGTCTAACAGGCATTTCATGTATTTACCGTTAGCAATAGGTCCAGTATATGTAAAACCCCACTCGACCATTGCTGAGCTGCTGTGTTGTTCTGTTGCACTCTGTGTCCCTCTGTTTGTGATGAGAGTTCCACGCTCGCAGCTAGACTGCTAGGGTGATCAGGGCAAGCTGGAAGGAAGTTTATTGCACCCCTCTCTTTAAGGTAAGCTTAATTGTCATCACTTATCTCTCTCTCCCTCTAGATCTCCCTCCCTCTCTACTTGCAAGCTAGCTGTATTGTGTAGTTCCAAACTTGTAGCTCCAAGCTTGGGAGCTAGCTAGCTAGAAATGCCTCATGTTTTAGGAGCTCACTAGCTTGTATTGTGTAGTTAGCTAGGTTAATTAGTGTTAATTTTGTCAGGCTAGGGTTTAACACATCAGTTTTAAGAGGCTGGACATGTACATATACATTACTTAATCGGGTAGGTTTCATGCATGGCTGACTCGTTAAATTTTGTTAATTGTAGATGGACAGAAATATTGGCTGTATGGAATAAAGCGTACTACTCTTGAATATTTGGATGGTGTGGATGAGTTTATTAAATTTGCTGAGCAACAAAAGGCGAGGAAGGGAGAGAAAGATATACTTTGTCCTTGTACAGATTGTATGAACTTGAAGAGGTTTAGCAACTCTGATCAAAATAAGAGTCATTTGATTCGTCGCGGTTTTAACGCGCGATACACCCGTTGGATATGGCATGGCGAAGATCTTGAGGAAACAAGCACCACTACTACCAATCAGCAGGACTCGAATGTGGATTGCAATAATATCGATGATCATCCGAATTTTTATAATGATCATTCCGATGTGCACGTAAATGATGATGACAATCTAGATGAGATGTTATGTGATGTAGAGGAAGATTACAACGAAAGCGACTTCTGTAAATTTGAGAAACTGATTGCTAACTCTGAGAAGCCTCTGTTCCCTGGATGTGCAAAATTTACAAAACTGTCTTCTGTACTGAGATTATATAACTTGGAGGCAAGCAACGGTTGGAGCGATAAGAGTTTCACAGCACTATTAGATCTTCTAGCAGACATGCTTCCAGAGGGAAATCAGTTGCCAAGATCTACTTACCAAGCCAAAAAACGGTGGTGTCCATTGGGAATGGAAATCGAAAGAATACACGCATGTCCGAATGATTGTGTGTTGAACCGTAACGAGTACTCCAGTTTTCATGTTTGTCCAAGATGTGGCGCATCGAGGTATACGCGTAGGGACCGGATTGACAGTGAACGTCACGAGGTAAAGAAAGGACCTCCGACGAAAATTGTGTGGTACTTGCCTATGATACCTAGATTGAAGCATGCTGAAGGCCGGAAACAAGACGGAAAACTGAGACACCCAGCTGATTCTATTCAATGGAGAAACATCAACAGAACATTTGCTGAGTTCGGCAGCGAAGTTAGGAATATAAGGTTCGGGCTGAGTACAGATGGTATGAACCCACATGGTAATATGAGCAGTCGGCATAGCACTTGGCCGGTTCTTTTATGCATCTACAATTTCCTCCTTGGTTATGTATGAAGCACAAGTACATCATGATGGCGTTACTAATCTCAGGACCCAGACAACCCGGAAATGATATTGACGTGTTTCTAGCGCCTTTAATTGAGGACTTACAGAAATTGTGGAGCGAGAGGGTGCAGGTGTGGGATGCATACAAGAAAGAGAATTTGGCCTTGATATTTTACACCATAAATGATTTTCTGGCCTACTGCAATTTGTCAGGGTATAGTACGAAAGGAGCCAAGGCTTGCCCTATTTGCCTAGATGAAACTGAGAGCATGTGGTTGCGAAACTGCCGGAAAACAGTGTATATGGGTCACCGCAGGTTTCTTCCGGTGCATCACACATACCGTAACAAGAGGAAATCATTTAATGGGAAGACTGAGAAGGGATCAGCTCCAGTGTAAGGAGATTTACTCACGCGTGAATGACATCAAAGCTGAGTTCGGTAAGTATTCCAAATCTTGAGAAAAAAATGTTTCGAAGAAGAGATCGATTCTTTGGGATCTGCCATATTGGGAGCACTTACAAGAGCTCAAGTCGCCAAGAGTAGCACGCAATGTACCGAAGTCACACTGTTTGCTATTTCCGAGGATGCCAGGTCAGTAAGGGCGCTGAACTCATATTACGGTGCTATTGACGAAATATGGGAGCTCGATTACGGATTATTTAAGATTCCCTTGTTTCGATGCCAATGGGTCGAAATCCCTCAAGGTGTTCAAGTTGATTGTTACGGGTTTACTCTCGTCGATCTTGATAGAGTCAGACACCAAGACGATCCATTCATACTTGCAAAGCAAGCCACACAGGTGTTGGGGGAAATCTCCACGCGGTCAAGTCCAGGTAAGTTCATGATTGCCCGGGGACAGTGGCCTCCGGTGCCTGCCCCGGGCGCCGCCTTTTAGGCGCCCGGGACCGTGCCTCCGGGGCATGTCCCGGGCGCCGCCATTTGGCCCCCGGGACCGTGCCCCCCGGGCGTGTCCCGGGCGCCGCCCTTTGGCCCCCGGGACCGTGCCCCCCGGGCGTGTCCCGGGCGCCGCCCTTTGGCCCCCGGGACCATGCCCCCCGGGCGTGTCCCGGGCGCCGCCATTCGCCCGGGGATAGTGGCCGCCGTTGCCTGCCCCGGGCGCCGCCATTTGGCCCCCGGGACCGTGCCCCCCGGGCGTGTCCCGGGCGCCGCCCTTTGGCCCCCGGGACCATGGCCCCCGGGACCATGCCCCCCGGGCGTGTCCCGGGCGCCGCCATTCACCCGGGGATAGTGGCCTCCGTTGCCTGCCCCGGGCGCCGCCATTTGGCCCCCGGGACCGTGCCCCCCGGGCGTGTCCCGGGCGCCGCCCTTTGGCCCCCGGGACCATGCCCCCCGGGCGTGTCCCGGGTGCCGCCATTCTCCCGGGGATAGTGGCCGCCGTTGCCTGCCCCGGGCGCCGCCATTTGTCCCCCGGGACCGTGCCCCCCGGGCGTGTCCCGGGCGCCGCCCTTTTGGCCCCCGGGACCATGCCCCCCGGGCGTGTCCCGGGCGCCGCCATTCGCCCGGGGATAGTGGCCTCCGGTGCCTGCCCCGGGCGCCGCCATCTGGCCCCCGGGATCGTGCCCACCGGGCATGTCCCGGGCGCCGTCATTTGCCCAGGGACAGTGGCCCCCGGTGCCTGCCCCGGGCGCCGCCATTTGGCCCCCGGGACCGTGCCCCCCGGGCATGTCCCGGGCGCCGCCATTTGGCCCCCGGGACTGTGCCCCCCGGGCATTTCCCGGGCGCCGCCATTTGGCCCCCGGGACCGTGCCCCCCGGGCGTGTCCCGGGCGCCGCCTTTTGGGCCCCCGGGACCCTGCTCTCCGGAAGGGGTCCCGGACGTCATCGCCCTCCTAAAAGGTAAAACCCCTGTTTGTTTATCACGTGCAGGTCACGCGAGGGACGCCTCGGGAATCAGCGACCACCTGTCAAGCATCCAAGACGTTTGACCGGGAGAAGGACGGTCCTACCCTTCAATCCGACGGTGGCTCCCGGGGTAGTTTAGGTTTTTTGCTTCTTTTTGGGGCTATAAATAGCCCTTGTACCCCTCTGTTGTAAATGATCAGTTCATTATTGTTTGGAATAGCTAATCTCACAGACGTGCTCCGGAAGCCTCTCCCCCGGAGAGAGCCTCCCCAGCCGACTCCGGTCGGGAGCGCGTCGACAGGACTAGGGCCCCCACCGGGACCCGAACCTGTATAAATCCACGTGTCAATTCTTGTGTTTGTCCGGCGGGGGAGGACCGGTCACCCGGTCAACCCGCGCTGCGTGATCTCCGCTAGGATCGTCTTCGAAACCTGCCGGGGTATTCTTAATACCACGACAGTTGGCGCCGTCCGTGGGGACCCGTGACGAATCGCCATGGCTCCTCCGAGAACAAGGGCCCGCGCCCTTCCCGGTGACGCCGGTCCTGGCGACCTGGCGCCGCCCGTCCGGGACACTGCTGTTCCGGCGCTTCCGTCCGGAGGCGTCCATTCCCAGGTACCGCCTCCCATCTTTCCTCTCAATCTAGGTGCCTCCACCTCCGGGTCGCTCCCGGAGGCCGCGGGGACCTCGGCCGGGACGAGTTTCCCCCCGACGGCCCCCCCGGCTCCCCGGGACGCCCTGCTGGAGGCTCTCGTAGAGGGCCAGCTCCGCGCCCAGCGCTCTATGGACGAGCTCCTTAGTGTGTTGGCGCGGCCTTCGGCCCCCACATTTTCGCCGCACCCGTGTCCGGGGATCATGCCCCCGTTCATGGGATACCCAGCGGCCCCTCGGGCGTCGGGGGGGCTGTCTACCCCGTATGATCCCGCTGGGGGGTTCCCTCCCCCCGCGGGATGTACTTCCGGATACTTCTCGGCACCCGGGCCTGTCCCGGTGCCGAGAGGCTTTTTCATGCCCGGGCCCTTCGTGGCACCAGGGGGATACCCCGTCCCCGGCCCGCTTCCGGGGCTGGGGGGTCATTTCATGCCGGGGGTTATTCCTACGCCGGGAGCCAGTCCCGCCCCTCGCGTTGCGTTTACCGCACCGGGGTCGGTCGACAGAGCAGCTCCCGTGCCTCAGCGAACTTCCCCCCGCATTGGCTCCCTAACCCCGGACGTCGCCGAGGGGGCTCACCCCCCACCGGTTCCGGATATCGCAGGGGCTTCCCCCTTTCCGGCCCCGGTCGTTGCCACAGGGGCCCCTTCTTCGGATCCTAACGCCGCCCCGGGCGCCCCCTCCCCCGTTTCGGATGGTGCAGGGGCTTCCCCCTTTCCGGTCCCGGGGGCCGCAGCAGGGGGCTCCCCTCAGCAGGCCCCGGTAGCTTCCGGGCCGGCTGCTACAGTGCAGGAGCTCCCTCCCCCGGCGAAGCAGGTCCGCTTCTCCCGAGGGGAGGTTGAGCGAATGCATTCTCCCAGCCGCGGGGAAGAGCTTCCCCCCGGTCGTTGTCGCAGGGAGCCTCGCTCTCGCACCGGTCGGGGGAAGAGACCCGCCGAAGAACCATCCTCCCCGGAGGGAAGCCCGGACGTCCGGGAAATCAGTCCCAGCCCGGAAGAGAAGCGTCGTCACCACCACTCTGGCGGCCCTCTTGGGCCGCTACCTGACTCGGATAACGAGGGGGCGTCCCCCGTTAAAGAAGACAGTGACTGGGGCTCCCCCCGGGAAGTGCAGGGGGCGAACCAGCCTCTGTGTCGAAGACTCCGCAGCATCCGATGGCCGCGGCCCTACCGTCCCCCGCACATCGAACATTATAATGGTGAGGCGGACCCTTACGAGTTCGTGCAGATCTACTCGACAGCCATCTCCGCGGCGGGGGGGGACGAGAGCGTCCAATGCAACGTCTTCCCCCTCTACCTCACCGGCATTGCCCGCTCCTGGTTTTACAATCTGAAGGCGGGCTCCATCAAGTCTTTCTCGCAGCTGAAGCGAGAGTTCTGCGCCAACTTTCAGGGGAATTACGTACGTCCCCTGGATTCTTCACAGCTATACACAGTGCGCCAGAGGACCGGGGAGACCATCAGAAGCTTCTTCAAGCGCTTTGCCCAAGTGAAAAGCAAAGTGGCCCACGTCCCGGACTCCACAATCATCGAAGCCTGCAAAAGCGGGATCCTCCCGGGGGAACTCCACCGAAGACTCTCTCGAAGCTGCCCCTCCTCCGCCGACGAGCTTTTCAACGTACTCGAAAAATACGCTCGCGCGGAGGAAGACGACATCTGGAAGAAGACCCAGGGGGCTCCTGCCCCCGCCGAGCGGGGGGCCCGGGATCCCCCCAGGCGCCCCAGGCAGGGGGGCCGTAGCGAACCACGGCCTCGGGACACTTTTGTCCTCGAGGGCGGAGGCGGCTCACGCGACCCCCCAAAGGGCAAGCGCCCCTTTCCCAAGCCGAGAGGCCATGGGGGAGGACAGTCTTCGCGCGGCCGCGAAGGCCCCGCGGGGAGAAGCCGGGAAGGACCGTGGTGCAGCTTCCACGGGTCCAGTACCCACGCCACCCGAGATTGCCACCAGCTGCTGCAGCACTTCGCGGCGTTCCTCGACCAGCGCGGGCAGGGGGGGGGGGACTCCGGCCTCCTTGCCCCCTCGGCCAGCTGTCCCGGCCCTTCCCGCTCCCGCGGGGGGGCAACAGGTGCAGGAGGGGGAGCCTTCAGACGCTCTCCCCTTTAAAACTTCTCAGCGCCGCATCAACGTCATCGTAGGGGGCTCCGCCTCCGGGCGGGACTCCAAGCGCCAGCGCAAGGAGTACGCGCGAGAAGTTAAGGTAGTGGGGGTGCTACACGCGTCTGTGCCGCCCAAGTGGTCGGACGTCCCCCTCACCTTTACGGCGGAAGACGCGCGTGGGGTTCGCTTCCCCCATGACGACGCGCTTATTGTCTCCGCGACAATCTACAACTGCCACTTAGCCCGCATCCTCGTGGACGGCGGAAGCTCCGCCGACGTCCTGTTCCTGAAAACCTTCAAGGAAATGCAGGTGGATGAGAAGCTCCTGCAACCAGCGGCAGGGCCTCTGCAAGGGTTTGTCCCGGGGAAGGCCATCCACCCCGTGGGCAAGGTAGATCTCCCGATCACCTTCGGCACCCCGGAGAACTACCGGACCGAGCTAGTCCGCTTCGACGTAGTGGACCTCCCCTCCTCCTACAATGTGATTATGGGGAGGACTACGATCAATCGGCTGGGGGCTGCCACCCACCAAAACTACCTGTGCATGAAGATCCCCGGGCCGCATGGCGTGATCAACGTCCGGGGGGATCAAGACATGGCGCGTGCTCTATACGAGCGAGCTGCTGCCACAATAGGAAGCGTCAACCTGATCAAGGCACCCGGGGGGGAGGCTCCCCCCCCGGACGTAGAGGTCGCCGCGCCATCCCCTGGGAGGCCCCTCCTCAAGCCACGTCCGGAAGGGGGCCTCCGGAAGGTCCCGCTGTCCCCGGGCAGCAGGGACAAAACTGTCCAAATCGGGGCAGAGCTCCCCCAAGACCATGCGGCGCAACTCGCAGCCTTTCTGCGCGAAAACTCCGATGTTTTTGCGTGGAAGCCTTCGGACATGCGGGGCGTCGCCCGGGAGGTTATTGAACACAAGCTCGCGGTAACCCCCGGTCACCCCCCTATCAAGCAAAAGTTGAGGAAGCTCTCCCTCGAACGTCAAGAAGCCATCAAGACGGAGATAGCCCGGCTCCGAGAGGCGGGGTTCATCCGGGAAGTGTTGCACCCCGAGTGGCTCGCAAACCCCGTCCTCGTCAGGAAGTCAAGTGGCAAGTGGCGCATGTGCGTGGACTTCACCGACCTTAACCGCGCTTGCCCCAAAGACAACTTCCCGCTCCCGCGGATCGACCAGCTCGTTGACTCCACCGCGGGGTGCGAGCTGATGAGCTTCCTAGACGCCTACTCAGGATACATCAAGTCCGGATGGCGGAGGGGGATGAGGAAAAGACGAGTTTTATAACTCCCCTCGGAACCTTCTGCTACCGCCATATGCCCTTCGGGCTCAAGAATGCGGGAGCCACCTTCCAGCGCCTTATGACGCTGGTCTTCAAAGATCAAGTCGGCCGCAACGTCGAAGTCTACGTAGACGACGCGGTCGTCAAGAGCCCCCGTGCGGCCTCCCACATCGACGACCTCGCAGAGACCTTCCGCAACCTCCGCGCGTTCGGGCTCAAGCTCAACCCGGAGAAGTGCGCCTTCGGGGTGTGCGGGGGGAAGCTCCTGGGTTTCCTCGTGTCCCAGCGGGGCATTGAGGCAAACCCCGAGAAGATCCGGGCCTTCCTAGACATGCCCCCGCCGCGCTCCGTCAAAGATGTCCAGCGGCTCTCCGGCCGCCTGGCCGCGCTCGGCCGCTTCGTCTCCCGTTCGGGGGAGCGGGGCCTCCAGTTCTTCAAGATCCTCCGAGGGCTTGAGGGGTTCCGCTGGACCCCCGAGGCCCAGGAAGCCTTCAACGACCTCAAGAAGTACCTCTCGAGCCCTCCAATGCTCGTGAGTCCGTCTCCGGAAGAGCCCTTGCTCCTCTACCTCGCCGCGACCCCTGTCGCCGTCAGCGCGGTTTTGGTGAAGGAGCAAGGGGGGCAGCAACGTCCCGTGTACTACGTCAGTGAAGCCCTCCAAGGGGCCAAGACCCGGTACACGGAGATGGAGAAGATTTGCTACGCTCTCCTCATGGCGTCTCAGAAGCTCCGGCACTACTTCCTGGGGCACCCCATCACCGTCCCGTCATCCCTCCCCCTGGGGGAGGTACTGCGGAATAAAGAAGCCACTGGCCGGATTGGGAAGTGGGGGGCCGAGCTTGCCCCCTTCTCCCTGTCCCTTACCGGCCGCTCCGCAATCAAGTCACAGGTCCTCGCCGACTTCGTCGCAGAATGGACTCCCGCCTCTGGGTCCGGGGACGAGGATCTCCCTGTGCCGCCCCGACGCAGTGACCATTGGACCCTGCTATTTGATGGGTCGCTGTGTCTCGCTGGGGCTGGCGCGGGGGTAGTCCTCCAGAGCCCCGAGGGGAAGGAGCTCGAGTACGCCGCGCGGCTCGAGTTGCCCGCAACCAACAACGTCACCGAATACGAGGCTCTGCTCCTCGGGATGCGCCTTGCGCGCTCCCTGGGGATCCGGCGCCTACTAGTGAAGGGAGACTCTCAGCTCGTTGTCTGCCAAATGGACAAATCTTACCTGTGCCATGACGCAAATTTAAGTCTTTACTTGCAGGAAGTACGAAAAATGGAGAAACACTTCGACAGCCTTGAGGCCCGGCATATCCCGCGAAGGGAGAATGACCGGGCTGATGCTTTGGCCCGGGCGGCAAGCGCCCGGGAAACGCTCCCCAAGGGGGCCTTCTTGGAAACAATCACGAAGCCCTCGGTGGCCTCCCCGGACGCAGGCCCCGAGCCTCCGGTCCCGGAGGTCGCCGAGATCGTCCGGCCGTCGTCATGGATGGATCCCCTCATCTCCTTCATCAAGGGGGAGGGGGACCCTCCCAGCGAGACCGAGGTTAAGCGCCTCCGGGCCAAAGCCCGGGCATATCTCCTGCTCGAGGGAAGGCTCTACAAGCGGGGGGCTTCAGCCCTCCTGCGCTGCCTCCCCCGGTCGGAGGGACTTCAACTCCTGGAAGACATTCACGCGGGGAGCTGTGGTTCTCACCTAGCCCCGCGTGCCATCGCCGCCAAGGCCCTTCGGCAGGGCTTTTACTGGCCTACAGTCATGCGCGACGCGCGAGACCTTGTCTCCGCGTGCGAAGCATGCCAGAAGATGGCCAAGGGCTCGAATCTCCCCCCTGTAGCGCTGCGGACTATCCCCATCACTTGGCCCTTCGTGCGCTGGGGGATGGACCTCTTAGGGCCTTTCCCCCCAGCGCCCGGAGGATACAAGTATGCGGTGGTCGCGGTCGACTACTTTACAAAGTGGGTTGAGGCGGAGCCCTTGGCTAGCATCACCTCCCGGGCCGTTCAGCGGTTTTTCTGGAAAAACGTCGTTTGTCGTTTTGGTGTCCCCCGGGAAATTACCGTGGACAACGGGACCCAATTCGACTCGGCTTATTTCCGGGAATTCTGCGAAGGCCTGGGGGTCGTCATCCACTTCGCCTCAGTGGCCCATCCCCAAAGCAACGGGGCCGTCGAGAGGGTCAATGGCGTAATCCTACAGGGGTTACGCCGGAGACTCGAACAAACCGCTTCCAAGCGGGGCGCGTGGGCAGAGGAGCTCCCTAGCATCCTCTGCTCGATGCGCACGACCCCGTCCTGGGCCACAGGGCGTGCTCCCTTCTCCCTAGTCTACGGGGCGGAGGCAGTCCTCCCCCCGGAGATTGGCTTCCGGTCGCTGCGGGTCGAGCTCCTGAACGGAGCCACGACCGCAGCCTACCGGGCCAACGAAGACAACCGACGGCTGGAAATCGACCTCGTGGAAGAAGAACGCGACCGAGCGCTCCTCCGCCACGCCATCTACGAGCGCGAGATGTCGCGCGCATACAACCAGCGCGTGCGCGAGAGAGCTTTCCGCCTTGGGGACCTTGTCCTCAAGCGCGTCACAGACCCCCAAGCCCAGGGTAAGCTCTCCCCCAAGTGGGAGGGCCCCTATAGGATCTCCGCTGTCCTAGGCTCGGGGGCCTACAAGCTCTCCAACCTTGAAGAGCAGGAGCTGAAGCACACCTGGAACTTGCATTTACTTCGCAAGTTCTACGTCTAGCCTTACGGGCCTGTCCACCGTGGACAATGTAGCTTCCTTCCCCCCCTTCGCGGTTTCGCAGGGGGGGCTTTGTATGTTTTGTTAATAAATGCATAGCCTTTGTCCTTCAACTGTCTCATTGCAGGTCTTTCTCGTTACCGCCCCTAGCGGCAATGCCCTCCCCGCGAGGATGCCCTCCCCGCGAGGAAGCCCTCCTTGTGAGGATGCCCTCCCCGCGAGGAAGTGGGCCAGTCCCAACAAGTCCCTACAATGGAGCCTGCACTCCCGTAGGGCGGCTTACGATCAGCCCTCGTGGACTGAGGGTGTAAGCGGCAACCCGGTCCCCAGCGGCCGTGGTAACGAGTCACTTTGGGAGACTAGTCCCCTGCCCAAACACTCAAGTCCCGTCTTCGGGCACTTCCTCCTCCGGGAGTAGACGCTCTCCTCAGCGAGACGTCTAATGGCTTTCTGGATTATCTTCCTCCTCCGGGAGTCGACGTTATTCCTGGCTCCCCGTTCTCACGGCGACCGGAAGATCAGCCCCCTGCGGCTTGATTGGATTATCTTCCTCCTCCGGGAGTCGACGTTATTCCCGGCTCCCCGTTCTCACGGCGACCGGAAGATCAGCCCCCTGCGGCTTCATTGGATCTATCTTCCTCCTCCGGGAGTCGACGTTATTCCCGGCTCCCCGTTCTCACGGCGACCGGAAGATCAGCCCCCTGCGGCTTGATTGGATCTATCTTCCTCCTCCGGGAGTCGACGTTATTCCCGGCTCCCCGTTCTCACGGCGACCGGATGATTATCTCTAGAAGACCTTATTCCCGGCTCCCCGTCCTCGCGGCGACCGGACAATTGCTTTACGAAGATTGGGTTTCTCAGATATATTTTCCCCGGACACATTATTCCCGGTTCCCCGTTTTCACGGCGACCGAACGAAGTCTCCCGGGAAGCTCCCCTCCGGAGGTCTTATTGGCTTTTCATGAGCCCCTTCCGCGCCTTGTTCTCGGTTCCCCGCTCTCCCGGCGGCCGGATGAACCTCTCCCGGTGCCCCCGGGCACCCCGGAAGTTCCCTCGGAAACCCTGTTTTTACAATTTTCTAAGAAAATATTTCTACAGGTTATGCTCCCCCCGGGGACCCTGTTACCCCCACAGCACGCGGAGGCCTCCTCCCGCCCGCTGTGGGCGGGGGGGGGGGGACAGGGGGCCCCCGGGTCACCCACGAAGAGACTTAGCTCATCCATGTTAAGATGAGTCGTCCAGACCATCTTAGAAGAAAATAGAGGCAATAAAGGGAAACAATGCACTTTATTGATCAACAAACCCGGAGGACATCTTCCCCCTCCGGTGGGTTTCGGAAACGATACAACCCGGGTCCTAACCCGGGGGATTTTCTACGAGCCTAAGGCCCCTACGCCTAAAGCTCCCGGAGGCGCTCACTCAGCTCCCGGGCCAAGTCCCGGTACAGCGCCCGGACGCGACGCTGAGAGTCCCGAAGTATGTCTTCGGGCCAAAACTCGTACCCAGCCGGCGGAAGTATCCGGAGAGGAGGTATCATCTGGGTCTTCGGACGCGGGGGAGGTAATTCAGCACGGCTGTTGTCAAAATTATCCAAGTGCCATTCCGGGCGCCACCTCAACCGGACAGGCTCCCGGGCAGTACCGCCGTCGCGCCTCCCGGAGACAAGGCTCAGTAAAATCAAAGCCGCTTGGGCGTCCCCCGGAGAGCCTCTCCCGGACCGTTGCTCGGGAGCAACCCCCCGGGAACCCTGGTAACATTTCATTACAAAGACTTAGAAAAATTTCTAATATATTTAATTGCAAAATGTTTTTGTACAAGTGCCCGGGGCTTCTCCTAAGAAGCTACCGGAATCAAAATGTCTAACAAAATAAAAAGGGGTCCTAGCTAAAGACCCGGGGGAGGCTCATACTTTGGCATTGGGGTCCTCCCCCCGGGGGGCTTCCTCCGTGGCCGGGGCAGGGACATCCGCGGCCGGAGGCGCCGGTGTCGGGAACCACGTCCGGATGATCCGGTCGTAGAACCCCTCCGCCAGGAGCTCCACCTCCCGGCGCGTTGGCTCGAAGGCCTCCGGGAAGCCCCGGGGGATGCGCCCCCCGATCGCCCGGGCGCCGACCCCATGGTAGTCGACGAGCCCCACGGCGGCCGCGATGACGGGGATCGCCCGGCCACGTGCCCGGACGTCCGCAGCCTCCGGGATGGCGGAGACTTGTGCGTTAAGAAAACGCACAGCCTCCGCGAGGGTCGCCGGGGGCACCTCCGGGCCGCTCCCGGAGCCCAGGCTAACGCCAAGGCTTTCCAAGGCCGAGCGGACGGAGCGGCCCGCGTCCGACAGCGCCCGGACACTGGAGCTCTCGAGCTCCCGGAGCGCCTTCTCCCGCACCTTGGCCTCCTCTCGGAGGCGGATGTAGGCGCCCTCCGAAAGGTGCACCTGCGCCCGGGCCCGGGACAGCTCATCAAGAGCTTCGTCCCGCTCCCGGAGGGCCGCCTCCCGCTGCTCGACGCAGGCCGCGGCCCGGCTCTCCGCTTCCTTGAGCAGCCGGGTGACCCGCTGCTCAAGGCCCCAGGTAACAGTCGCTACCTACAAAATGCATAAAGAGTTAGAAAAATCTTAAGTGCAGGAAAAAAGCCGAAGTGTTGAGAGCTCGAGTTACCTGGGCTCCGAGGGACTCGAGCCCCTCAAAACGCTCGTGGAGCGTTCCTCCTGCTACGAAGGCCTGCACCTTCCGGTTGTGCAGACCCTCCGCGTAGCGGGCCACCTCCCCCGCAGGAAATAGGGAGGTGTCTTGACCGGCCCTCCTGTCGCGGCTGGGAGAGGGCCCCCGGACCTCCGAATCCGGGAGCACGGCCGGCGTCGCCGGCGTCTTCGTCGACGAAGTTTCCTCCGAAGACGAAGACGATGATTGGGCGGGGACCTCCGCCCGGGGGGGGATCATTGGGCCTTTCCCTGCCCCAGGCCGGAGGGCCCTCGGAGCCTCCTGCTCCGGGGGGACCTCGAAGACTGAGGGGCTCCCCCCTCTTCATCCACCCGCCAGAGGCGTGGGGGCGCCGCCCCCGAAAACCTCACCTCTAGCCTCTCCGGCGCAAATGCCGCCGGGAGAGGCGAGAGGAGCGTCACGCGAATTGGCGACGGGGCGTAGTCCGCCGAATCGGACCCCGCCCTATCAACAACAACCTCCTTCCCCCGGGCCTCGACGGGGGCCTCCGGGGGTGGAGGCGTCGCCTCTGCCCGGGGCGCCGCCCGGGCATGTTCGGCTCCGGGAGCCGCGTCCCGGGCCCTCACCGGCGTCGTCGCCGGCGCCGTCGTCGGAGCTGGGGTCTTTTGGACCAGGGGCCTTTTGGGCTCCGAGCCCCCGGCGGCATCCTTCCCCCGTTTATGAGACCCGGGGGTGGGAAGGGGCTTCCTCTCCGGAAGCCTGAGCCCGTAGGCCTCGGCCACCAAGTTCCAGGGAGGCCCCTCCCACATGAGGCGCACGATGCGCTCGTGTTCGTCGGCGAAGTACCTCCCCAGGAGGTGCTCCGCCTTGTCCCTCGCCGCCGGGTACGGGCGCACTGCAAGAGGTAAAAAGTGTCAATTTCTCATAAAAAACTGCAAGTACAAGAATGCAGGGGTCTTACGCCGCGTCACCGGCTTGACCGGAGGCCGCTGCTCCGGGCCCATGCCGATCCCCCTTCCCCCGCGTGAGAAGGGGGAAAGCCGCAGGAGCGCCAGCTCCTCCGCGGCGTCCCGCATTGAGCGGGCCTTCTTCGCCAACACCACCTTCCCGAGGAGCTCGAACTCCTCGTCCGTCCACACCGGCGGCTTCGGTGCGGATGATCGGCTGTAGGTGGGAGGCTCCGGGGCGTAGACCACCGCCTCGTCCCGGACCCGGAGGTAGAACCACCTCCGGAGCCAGTCCCCCCAGTGGTCCCGGGAGGCCGCCGCCGGGTAGTCCGCCACCCGGGAGGGCAGCATTTGGACCATCACCGATCCGAAGGGGGACTTCGGTCCTCCCTTCACCAGGTGGGAGCTCCGCGCCGCCGGTTCATAGAAGTACCGGAAGGCGCGGAGAGTGGGCTCCCGCCCGGTCGCTGTCTCATAGAGCCATATAAAAAGGCCCATACGGACGAGCGCGTTCGGGGTGAGGTGGTTGAGAGCCACCCCGTACTCTTTGAGAAACTCCCGGAGCATCGGATGCACCGGGAGCCGGAGCCCCGCCTCGAGGAAGGCCTCGAAGGCCACGACCTCTTCGGGCCGGGGGCGAGGGGCTCCGTCCTTCTTTAGGGGGACCCGGATGTCCCCCTCTTCGACGACGCCCTTCTTGACCAGGGACTCTGCGTCCGAGGCCGAGAACTCGGAGGCCCAGAGGAAATTCGCGGGGACTTCCTCCAGGGGCACCTCCGTGGTCTTCGCTCGACCTTTGGGTGCCATTAGGTGAGTTTTTTGTTTTTCGGTGGCTAAGTTTTCAGGTGGCTACGGCTACAACTCCCGGACGTTCGCTACCGGAGAAGGCTACCGGAAATGCTACCGGGAGAGCGCTACCGGGAGAGCTGAAGCTGGAGTTGGAAAATTTGGAATGAACTTCCGGGGCCCCCTAGGGCCCTATTTATAGAGGCGGCCGTGATCTAGATGCGCGCCACGTGGCCCCCTCGGGGCAATCTGGACCGCTGAAATTCAAACCGTGCGCGGGAAACGAAGGGACAGGCGCGTAAATCGAGACGCCGGTTCGAACCGCGCGTGCATTTATTGCGAAAACGGCGCGGCCATGAAGCGCCCGGCACAGAAACCGAAGCGTCGCCGGGGCTCCGGTGATTTTCGTCCGGAGTTTGCGTCCGGAGATTTTCCCGGTACCGTAACCATTCCCTCCGGGGGCTCAGGCTTCGTCCCCGGAGGGCATGGGGGGCTGCTGTTGGGGGAAATTTCCACGCGGTCAAGTCCAGGTAAGTTCATGATTGCCCGGGGACAGTGGCCTCCGGTGCCTGCCCCGGGCGCCGCCTTTTAGGCGCCCGGGACCGTGCCTCCGGGGCATGTCCCGGGCGCCGCCATTTGGCCCCCGGGACCGTGCCCCCCGGGCGTGTCCCGGGCGCCGCCCTTTGGCCCCTGGGACCGTGCCCCCCGGGCGTGTCCCGGGCGCCGCCCTTTGGCCCCCGGGACCATGCCCCCCGGGCGTGTCCCGGGCGCCGCCATTCGCCCGGGGATAGTGGCCGCCGTTGCCTGCCCCGGGCGCCGCCATTTGGCCCCCGGGACCGTGCCCCCCGGGCGTGTCCCGGGCGCCGCCATTCGCCCGGGGATAGTGGCCGCCGTTGCCTGCCCCGGGCGCCGCCATTTGTCCCCCGGGACCGTTCCCCCCGGGCGTGTCCCGGGCGCCGCCCTTTTGGCCCCCGGGACCATGCCCCCCGGGCGTGTCCCGGGCGCCGCCATTCGCCCGGGGATAGTGGCCTCCGGTGCCTGCCCCGGGCGCCGCCATCTGGCCCCCGGGATCGTGCCCGCCGGGCATGTCCCGGGCGCCGTCATTTGCACAGGGAGAGTGGCCCCTGGTGCCTGCCCCGGGCGCCGCCATTTGGCCCCCGGGACCGTGCCCCCCGGGCATGTCCCGGGCGCCGCCATTTGGCCCCCGGGACTGTGCCCCCCGGGCATGTCCCGGGCGCCGCCATTTGGCCCCCGGGACCGTGCCCCCCGGGCATGTCCCGGGCGCCGCCATTTGGCCCCCGGGACTGTGCCCCCCGGGCATGTCCCGGGCGCCGCCATTTGGCCCCCGGGACCGTGCCCCCCAGGCGTGTCCCGGGCGCCGCCTTTTGGGCCCCCGGGACCCTGCTCTCCGGAAGGGGTCCCGGACGTCATCGCCCTCCTAAAAGGTAAAACCCCTGTTTGTTTATCACGTGCAGGTCACGCGAGGGACGCCTCGGGAATCAGCGACCACCTGTCAAGCATCCAAGACGTTTGACCGGGAGAAGGACGGTCCTACCCTTCAATCCGACGGTGGCTCCCGGGGTAGTTTAGGTTTTTTGCTTCTTTTTGGGGCTATAAATAGCCCTTGTACCCCTCTGTTGTAAAGGATCAGTTCATTATTGTTTGGAATAGCTAATCTCACAGACGTGCTCCGGAAGCCTCTCCCCCAGAGAGAGCCTCCCCAGCCGACTCCGGTCGGGAGCGCGTCGACAGGACTAGGGCCCCCACCGGGACCCGAACCTGTATAAATCCACGTGTCAATTCTTGTGTTTGTCCGGCGGGGGAGGACCGGTCACCCGGTCAACCCGCGCTGCGTGATCTCCGCTAGGATCGTCTTCGAAACCTACCGGGGTATTCTTAATACCACGACAACAGGTATTCTACATCGTTGACCCGGCCAATCCAAACTTGCACGTTGTCCTCCACAGCAAGAGACGTATCGTTGGGGTTGAAGACATTGTCGACGAAGAGGAGTATAACCAATTCGACAAAATACCTCCATTTTTAGAGGACATTCAATCTATCCCTACTGAAGATATCGACGAAACAACGTATCTGCGAGATGATCACGAAGAAGGATTATGGGTTGAGAACCATTGATGATTATTTTCTATTTCAGGGAAAAATGCCAGGCAAACAGCCCACAAGTTGTGCATCAAGGTGAGGAACTTATCATTAATACATCAGGCAATACATTTTTCTTTATAACTTAATGATAAGGTAGTTCACAGCATTAATATATCATAATTTTACTCCACAGCATGAGTTCTAACATGTACAGTACCTTTATCCTGTAAGAACTTAATTCTTCCCTTCAAATTTTCTTGCCAAAATCTCATTTTAGCCTCTTGCTTCTTCAAAAATTAAGCTCTTAAAAAATCCCATTCCCTGAAACATCATTTTCCAATGCCCTGCCCACTTCAAATATTACTATGGGAAAAATTTACTTGTTCTATCGGTATTATTTTGTTGTACCGTTAGAACAAAACCATTAGTCGACGGTATTTTGTTGTTTGTACCGATAGAAAAGGGCATCCACTACTTCAAATATTACTCTGAGAAAAATTTACTTGTTCTATCGGTATTATTTATTTGTACCATTAGAATAAATCCATTGGTCTGACGGTATTTTGTTGTTTGTACCGAAAAGGGCATGCACTGCTTTATTAAACATGGCCCTTGAGTTTCCGTCCAGTCAGAGCGTTCCAACTTATAGCACTGCATCTCTTCGAGCGCGAAAACCACAACCTCCGCAGTGACCACTTACTTCCTCACTCCCACACGATGATCACTGCCTGGATACTGGTTCGCCACTACCACCGATCCATATTTTCGTCCTTCACCGGCCGCCGTTGCGTTCTACACCGCCTCTCTATCACCACAACTGATCGCCGTAAAATACCCTAATTCTTCGTTCTTTTTCCAGCATCTTCCTTATTTGATCTTAGTGTTTTGTACGTACTAATTCTTCAAGTTTTGGAATTAAACTAGGGTTCCCTATTGTGTTGGATTATGTAAATTCCTCAGGCAATGTTGATTTAAATTAGGGTTGACATAATATGTTCCAGTGCTGTAATGAACCTATTTTGAGATTTTAACTTATCTATACTACTGTATGTGTGATCAATTGTATCCAACTACCATGTAATGCACTTTATATGTTGGAGGTGTTCTTACACATCTTTTATCGGTATCTCCTGTATTTGCCGATAGAAAAAATTGTTATGTTCTATCGGCAGCTCATGTGTTTACCGATAGAAAATATTGTTATGTGTGAAATAATAATGCTGGCCCATGAATATTAGTATAGCAAATCATGGAGAATGTTGACTTAAACCAAGATTATGTGATGCCAGTGAATGGCGGCTTATCAACAATATTCTATAACATGGAGAACATTGTTATGTCTTATCGGTATCTCGTATCTTTGTCGATAGAAAACATTGTTATGATCTATCGGTATCTCATGGGTTTACCGATAGAAAACATTGCTAAACACTTCAGCAATTAATTTTTGCATGTCTTTTAGTACTATTTTCTTCAAACATACCTTTAGCAGCCCTAATTAGTCTCCAATCTTGAACTGAGTTATGGAACTCCAAGAAGAATTAATTACCATATGTTGCTTGCTTCCTATATGAAAATGTGTAGATGAAAAAGCTCAAAAATAGAATCTTATCTTCTATTGGTAGTTTTTGTGTTTACCAATAGAAAAAATATTTAAAATAGGCCCTTTTGCTTTGTAAAATGATTTGGTTTGTGTTTCCATTAAATTTTTGATGGTTTGTTGATGGTTATGTAGGGAAAGACATGTCGTCGTGTTCATCGGATGGTACTAGTGGTTTGACTAGGGCTAACCCCAACATAACTAAAGATGCAGCTGGTTCATCCCAGCGCAAGAGGGTGGGGCGAGGCGCGACGACGTTGGGCCGTTCGGCCAAACGCACGGATCTTTCTTGTGAGTTCAACCAATTTGGGAGGCCGATCGGAAAGAATGCTGGGAAGTACGCGGCCTACGTTGGGCTGTTGGCGAAAGAATGGGTGAAGATGACTGTCCAGAGCTGGAAGGACATGACGGCGGACGAGAGGGATAGGTTGTGGGTGGAACTGAAGGTTAAATTAACTGAAATCGCTGAACTCTTTCGTAATCACATTCTCTTGGCTTATACTAAAGTTTAACTAACTCGTGATTAATTGTATGTATTGTTTGAAAACAGGCTAAGTGGAACATCCCCAACGATAAACCTAGGACGGCTTGCTTGAAGGACATGAATGGAACATGGAAAACCTTTAAGAGCTGGCTCGTCAGTAACTTCCTCGCTGCGGGGAAATCTCATTGTGAGAAGTACCCCTTCATGTCGGATGAGGTATGGGAGGAATTCACCAAGCAGAAGGGGACCGAGGAGTTCAAGGCCCTTCGCGAGAAGAATAAGGCGATCCAGAAGAGGAACGACCACTCGCATCGGCTCGGATTCCCGGGGCTATGCGGGGAAGGAGGAGCAGTGGAAGAAGGAAGACGAGCAAAATTCTGTCATCGACTCCCCTGAGTTGCCGCTCTCCGAGATCCGGGATGTGAGGTGCAAGCGATGGTGGAGGGGGAGAGGGTCCGTGTTGTCCACGGGGTCTGTGCAGTTCACAAACCCTGGGGACGCCGACGTTGTCAAGCGAATGGTAAGTTGGCTAACCTCGTAAACTGTATGCGCACAAGTGTATATATGTATTTGTCTCACAAGGTACGTTTAAATGTAATAGATCTCTTTTGAGAAGGAGGCAATGGAGGGATTGTTTACCCCGCAGAGGGAGAACGACATCCTCACCCGGGCTCTAGGAAATAAGGAGCATCCTAGGCGGACACGGACCGTGGGAGCCATTGTGTCATGGAAGGCCGGTTTCGCAAATCCGGCTCCACCGAGGAAGAAGGCCCGCTCCTGGAAGGAAAAGGAAGCAGAGCTCTCCGATAAGATACGGGCTGAGGTACTGGCAGAGATACGGGCTGAGGTGCAGTCTGAGGTCGCACAAATGAGGGAAGAGTTTGCACAGTTGAGAGAAGCATTGCTGGACAAGAGTGCAGATGCGGATCCCCAGGACGACAGTACCCCCGCGGGGTCAAATAAGCAGTTGCTCTTCGAAGGTCCTCGCGGATCCAGTGGATCTACTTGAGGTATTGCAAGCCTTCATCTGTGCACTTAAGTTGATGCCACTCCCATTCTGTTAGAGTTGTTTCGCTAACTTGTTTTAATTGTTACAAATTTGCAGAAGCCGGAGAGCTGCATCCTACTAACTCACCTAGGCGACGGGCAGGAAGTGGTTGGACACGGCTTCGTATATCCATCTGGGGAGGATGTCCGGATCCACTGCGTACCTCTGCGGTTGGGGTTTGCAAAGGTACAGGTGGACATGGCCATGCTGGGCTACAACGATTCTCCATTGCCAGTCCCAATAGAGGAAATGCAGACAATTGCTGAGGCAATGGACTCCTACGTACAGTGGCCCAAGAAGTGTGTTCTAATACATCAGGTAAATCCTACACATTTTAGATTACATCCTACTCAGTACACTCAACTTGCAAAATCTAACATACGTGCTCATTAATTGAAGTGGCCTACCGGCGTGCTACTAGGGGACTGTGCCCCCAGCTCGGGGCATGAGGCCGGATCTCGTGCGAACCTGAACACAGCAAAGACGGCCTCGACCCCAGCCAGCGCATCCACGCCTTCACCTAGGAAGAAAGCCGCCATCACCTCGCCCTTGCCTTCGAAAGTACATGCTCAGTCCCTAGCAAAAGGCAAGGGCAAAGGCAAGGGCAAAGGACGAAAGGGACAGCCGGAGAGGTTCAGGAACGGGTTCCCACTCGTGTCGGAGGCAACTTTGCGCAAATTGGATCGATCAACCAGAGACCTCCACGAGTGGTACCTACACCGAGCTCAGCGCAATCTGAACTTCTTAGTTCCCTACAGGCCTGGGCAGTTCCACCATGAGCCCAGTAGTATATCCGTGGCACACGAGGATCTGTTCGACCTCTACTACTGGCGGGAGCTCGATATGTCCATCATACGGACTGGAGTCCTGTGAGTTTGCTAATCCTATATATTACTGTTTTCTAACTTTGTTTGCTAACTCTGCATTGCTGTAGTTCATTTGAAATGTAGTAACTTTCTGTGCAATACTAATGTCGTCCTTTGCATGCAGGTGCATGTACAGGCTAGCATCGGAGGCTGCGTGTGACAAGGTGGTTTTCATCGACCTAGAGAAAATAAGCCTCACGATACTAGAGCACGACGCCGCGCACGCTGAGCACTATATATCCAAGACGCTGATGGCGCAGTTGGGCAGGGAGTTCATTCTGGTGCCGTACCACCAAAGGTTAGTGCATCTCGTACTAATTTAACTCAATCTTGTATGCTATACCTCAGATATACTTTGAGCTAGCGGTCCTCTTTTATGTACAATGTAGGGGCCACTGGATCCTCATCGTGATCTGTCCGTCGAGGAACGAGGTGTACTACCTCGATTCGATGCGTGACAGATTATCGAATGAATATGTGGTCAAGGGGAATATGGAGGCGTAAGTAACATATATGTTTGATTTAAATTTTGACCTCACTAGCTAATGATAATATATTAACTAGCAATGCTAACTGAAATGCAGGGCTTTTGAGAAATATGTGTCCGCTGGAGGGAGGCATACCACACCGCAGGGTTCCCTACTAGCTTGGAAAGAATATGAGGTACTCACGAGACTTTTTGTTTATGCTTAATTAGTTTATGGAAACAATAGCTAACATGTCTTCGCATATGCAATTATCTCAGTGCCATCAGCAGCCGCAATCGTAGGAATGCGGGTTTTATGTGCTGCGCTACATGTACGACCTAGTGCGGACAAACTTTGCCCAATTCCCCCAGGTAAGCATCGATAGCTAACTCAAATTTGAAAATTGGGTGTCACGTTCAAAATTAGAAAGTTTCTTACTCAGTATTCACACATGCTTGCAGATCGCCATGTCCAAAGACCAATACGACAATGCAAAGATTAGAGATCTCCGACAAATCTGGGCTCAATATGTTATGGAGGAAGTTGCACCCAACCAACCGCCATTACAAGCTTTTCGCTCACTTGTTGTCAATTTTCTCTTTTTCGTGTATTCTGTGCATAGATTGTTTATATATAGTCTTATTGGTTAGTATTTGTCCATATTGGATTGCAATTTGTATTGGTTCATATATATGTGAATAAATGTGAATAACTGTCTAATGTGTCAATCTGTTCAATGTATATGTGAATTTACCCTTGTTTGCATCTGTACTGTATATGTGAATGTACTGTATTGTGAATGTAAAGAATGTACTGTATAGCATCTATACTGTATTTCTATCGGTAAATTCATTCACAACCGAGATAGTACTATCATTTTTTCTATCGGTAAACTCATTCACAACCGAGAAATACTATGGTTTTTTCTATCGGTACACTCGTAATTAACCATTAGAAGAGTGCAAATTTTCCTTCCGGTAAACACATACACAGCCGAGAGAGTACTATCATTTGTTCTATCGGTACACTCGTTATTAACTGTTAGAAGAGTGTAACTTTTCCTGCCGGTAAACTTATACACAACCGAGAGAGTACTATCCTTTTTTCTATCGGTAAACTCTTTCACAACCAAGAGAGTACTAATATTTTTTCTATCGGTACACTAGTAATTAACCGTTAGGAGAGTGTAACTTTTCCTGCCGGTAAACTCATACACAACCGAGAGAGTACTATCCTTTTTCTATCGGTAAACTCTTTCACAACCGTCAGACTAGAACTGTTTTTCTACCAGTTGTCACCTAAAATGCTGTTAGAATAGTGAACTTCTTCTATTGGTTATTTACCGTTAGAAAATGACATGTCTTGTTCTATCGTGTCTATCTCTAACGGTACAAAAACCGATAGTAGAAGGGTATTTTTTACCGATAGAAGAAAGCTTTTCTGTACTAGTGACCGTAATTACCCTATTTTCAGTTCAAAATCTACTAAAAACCCTAAATTTTGTCTTATGTCTCTTGCCGTCGACCAAGCCAGTTAGTGTGTGTGCTTGCATGCGCGCACGTCTCCGCGCCAGTGGGAAGGCTTGAATCTGCATACGTGCACGTGTCATTGTTGGGCCAGCTTCGTCGCCTTCGCCTTTGCACCGTCCAACGCCAAGTTCCATCGCCTCTACCACCGACCGCCTGACGCAGTTACAGAGCTGCTGTCGCCGTCTCATCGTTGCCGCCGTTGCTTCGACCAGTTGCTTCACCAGCCAAGCTCCACAGTTTCCAGCCTCGCTAAATCCGTCCTGTGCCTATTTAAGCTCACCCATGACCAGCTTTATCTTCACCATTGTTCTCCAAAGCTCACTTAGCCACTAAGTCGTTGTCTTCTCCATTTCTTCTTGTTCTCCGGTGAGCCGTCGAGGAGGAACACATCACCAGAGCTCATCACTGTATCAATCTCCAAATCAACTTCACCAGTTTGTGCCTATTGCTCATCTCATCATGCCGTAGCAGCCAATTTGTCTCCGGTGAACTGTATCACCGGTGATTGCCAGGATTTGATTTTTCCCTGTTCCCACTATCGCCCCTAGTTCCCATCTAAATTAGCCTCCCCTTCTGTAGAATAAAATGATCACCCGAGCCTCTTGAGCAAGCCTGTGTAGCTAGAATTTAAATTGAAGCTTGAATTGTGAGTTTCTATTTCTTCGCGCGCTGCTGTGGACGGTCCACGTCGCCGGCATGCTCCACTGTGTCTGCAACCCAATTGATCTCACCTACACATTCACTATGTCTCATAGAACGTGTAGCCGCTGACCAATTGCCCAACATTGCTTTATATCAGTAGCGCCCTTTTCACCGTCGTCTTCGAGTCTGGCCGCATCGTCGACAAGCCTCAAATCACCACCACAACCAAATTCCTCTCTCTAGCACTGTCAGCACCACTCCAAAAACAAAAACCCTCAATCTATTTCAAGTTTCATCAACCCCAGTTCTCTGTCATCGTAGCTCATCTCGGGATTTCAAAGCTGACGACTTCAACCTCGCTGTTCACCGCCTTCCAGCCACAGCTGTCCAATTAACTTTGCCAGCAACATCCTTGTAACCTCGCCTACATGATTGACAAAGTTGGCGAAGCAATGCATGAGAAAATCATCCAGATGCACACGCCCTAAGAAACGACAGTGCACTAGCACTCAGCTCTCTATGCCAAGGACTTGTCTGCAATTTTTGTGAATTTCTGGACTTTTATGCAAAAAATAGTTTGTCAACTAGCTATCTTATATCCTTTGCACCAATGCCTTAAGCCAAACTTGTTTTGTCAACTGAAAACCTCTTAAACCATGTCTATGCCATTCTTTGACTTTGTCAGGCTGTGAACCAAATGTGAATCAGCTGACATTCGTTGTATTTGAGCAAACCAGACGCAAACCAAATGTCTAATCCTATGCCTTGAAGTCCTAATGACCTTTAGCATCCAACCTTAGCTTATATTTTATCAATTCTAGAGTTTCCACACAATTTCAAATTGAAAAACTCAGTCAACCGTAGCATCGCCAAGTTATTTTTTTAAGCATATCTGCATAGAGATCATAAAACATTTTAAATATAATTAGTAATCATCTTGTGTTTGATTGTTGCTGAATAGATCCTGAGTCAGAATTTGAGGACGTCACCGCCGACGCAAGATCAGCAGGAGAATTCTATGATGCAGAAGGCAAGTCATATTTTTGAACATCTTGAACCTATATTTTAAAAGTTGCTATGATATGACCTTGAATATAAGTAGTATTGCATGTGAAAGAATGTTGAGATATAATTTGGCAGTATTAAGCTGTATGCCAATGAAATGTAAAATGATCAAGTAGTGAGCCATAAACTAATATTTATGTATATATGTATATTCATGAAATAAAACCCTAGTCGATACCAGAGTTGGTATGGAATGGTCGTGGCATAGTATGAGTGCAGGGTTGTGGAATGAACTGGTCACTGGCATATAAGGACTAGAACCTTGTGTTATGCTTCTAGTGGCATGAAAACCGTACCAACCACGAGCCTGGTATGGGACAGGCCTGAACAAGTAGTATCCGGATCGAGCATGAAACCCCTGCAAGGATGAGTTGGAAGGAATTGTGCACGATTGGCATGGAGTGCGTCTCCAGACACATATTGCACGCTGCCCCAATAATGGGAAGAGGCTACTTGGGGTGGGGGTATAGCCCGCCACAACTGTGATTTGTCCGATCATAGCGTCAGGGGTGGATGGTGAGTGAACCATAACTAAAGTTCTTGTTATCTCAACCTTGCTACTCACACATGGCTGTGAGGGAGGGTCTAATCATGATGATAGGATGAGATCTAAAGTTGAGATATCTTGTGGGTAAATTGTTAGCCCTCTGCAGAGTTAAAAACGTATTTGAATACTCCGTACTCCCGGATCTAAAGGAGTCTGCTGTGGTGGATTAAATCCATGTCGATGTGACACACGTATGTTTTCTAAAATTTGATAAGATAAGATTACCCGTGAATGACATGTGTTGTCATATTAAGGGGTGCTGCCATGGGCTGCCATGTGTTGTCATGTCGTGGCAGTACTATTAATAGTCTGTGAAAGAAAGATTATTTGAAAGAGTTGCATCTCCCTTAAGAAAGATTATTTTGCAAACCTCCCACCCTTTTTTATTTACATAGGTTCATATCATCACTACTATATGTATATACTCTTGTATACTATGACTTGCTGAGTACAAAAGTACTCACCCTTGCTATCTATGATCCAATAGATGGGGTGTCCCTTGAGCAAGATGACTGCCTGGAGATCTTCCCGGAACCAAAAGGAGGAGAGCTAGTCCCGCCAGAGTGTTGAACGGTGTTGTTCTGCTTTGAATTTCTTTCTATGGGGGTTTATCTAGCTTTCGTCGCATAGTTGTTTCTTTTGGACCAGACCCTATTGTGCCATGTTTTCTTTGTAATATTATGTATTGTATTAAGGCCAGCAGGCCGTACAACCTAAACTACTATGTAAATTAATTTGCTACAATGTACTCTTGTATGGCTTATCTTGGGAAGTCATAGGCATGCATGGGTCCAGCTACAGTGGGCTGGTTTCCCACAGGAGGGTTTTCCCCTCTAGGGGCAGCCACAGAGATTGGTATCAGAGCAGCTTAAGAACTTGACTGTAGGGCAACACCATCTTCCTTGTGGCTGTCAAATTCCCTCTTCCTCTTACGATATGCGTCATTCTTTGGAAGAAACCTACGGTGACGCATGTACACTATTTTCCTGCAATTCTTCAGCCACATGCTCTCAGTCTCATATTGCAGTGGGGACAAGCTTTGGCTCCTTTCGTACTAAGGCCCGACCAATTTCCAAGGGCAGGGAAATCGTTGATGGTGTAGAATATCATAGCACGTAGGATGAAGTTCTCTCGTTTGTATGCATCCCATACCTGCACCCCTTCGTTGCACATTGTAAGCAAATCCTCTATCAATGGTGCTAGGTACACATCAATATCGTTTCCGGGTTGATTTGGTCCTGAGATAAGTAGAGACATCATGATATACTTGTGCTTCATACACAACCAAGGAGGAAGGTTGTAGATACACAAAAGAACCGGCTAAGTGCTATGCCGACTGCTCATGTTACCAAAAGGATTAATTCCATCTGTACTCAACCCGAACCTTATATTCCTCAATTCAGCTCCGAAGTTAACAAATTCCCTGTCGATGTTTCTCCACTACGCAGAATCAGCGGGGTGTCTCAGCTTTCCATCCTTCTTCCGGTCTTCCGAATGCCAACACAATAATTTTGCCTATTTACGGTTTGCAAACAAACGCTTCAAGCAGGGAATAACGGGAAAATACCACAACACCTTAGTAGGAGGTCCTTGCTTTATCTCAGCACAATCACCGTCGTTAGTTCGGTCTTTATGCTTATAGCGGGATGCGCCGCACACCGGACAAACTATGCTTATAGCGGGATGCGCTGCACACCGGACAAACATGCATATCCTTGTAGTCGTTACTGTAAAGGATGCAATCATTAGGGCATGCGTGTATCCTTTCTACTTCCATTCCCAAGGGACACAATAGCTTTTTCGCTTGGTAGGTGTTTTTTGGCAACTCGTTTCCTTCCGGAAGCATGTCCGCTAAAAGATCTAATATTACTGTGAAACTCTTGTTGGTCAAGTTGTTACTTGCCTTCAATTTTAACAGTTCAAGCACGGAGGCAAACTTTGTGTACTTCGACTTGCAACCAGGGAACAATGGCTTTTCTGAGTCCTCAATCAAGCTCTTGAATTTACCAAATTCTCTTTCACTGTAATTTCCTTCCACATCACGCAACATGTCATATAAATTGTCATCCTCTGGCATATCATCATCGAAATCATTGTTGGGATCTGACATGTCCAGTTCCTCAACCTGAGTGGCACTTGTTTCTGCAGTTTGCTCTTCGCCATGGTGGACCGAACACATGTACCCCTTTTTGAAACCACGTCGAATCAAGTGGGCGACAATTTGAGATGAGTTGGTGAACATCTTAAGATTCTAGCAGTCTACGCAAGGACAGTACATATATCGGAAACTCTTCTTCACCATGTCTTGCTCAGCAACTTTTTAGAAATCGAAAACACCTTTCATGTATTCTTCACTCACTCAGTTGTCATTATACATCCAGTCTCGATGGACCATCTGCAATTAAATTCATACACATGCTAAGTAATACTCTACGTACGGTTGACATGCAATAAATTATAAATCTAGTTAGCTAGTGTTTATGCGGTTTGTGGGTATAACTACTACTTCAACTGCAAGCAATTAGTTAGTAACTAATTGGGGGTGTGGATAATACACATAATAAAGCAATTAAATAGCTACAGGTAGGAAACATGAGAGTTACAACTAGGATTTACTACTCTAGCTTCCCCTCCCTCTCCCTCTAATTTGATCAATCAATGGAGATCGATATTGATGATGAAATTAAGTAATGTGTATACCTTAGGAGCAAATACCAACCTTGGATCTTCAAATTTTTGTCCCCTAAGGCTCCCCTTTGAGATATTGCTCTTCCTTGCCCCACATCTCTTCCAACTGGACAATATGTCGAGCAAGAATGTACGACTAGCTCGAAACAACTGCTAAAAGACTTTTTATACCCTGCAGGCTCAATACAGACGGTTCTAGCATCATACCGTTTGTAATAACAAATATCACTGACGGTTTTCACTTAAAAACCGTCGGTAATATTGTTATATTTGTGTAGAACTATGACAGAAATATCACAAACGGTTTTGAGATATGAACCGTCGGTAATAATTAGAATATCACAGATGGTTCTGAGGTCAAAATCATCCGCTTCACTATCACAGTCGGTTTTGATCCCATAACCAACTGTGATAACTTACTATCTTAGACGGTTTTGAAATCAGAGCCGACTGTGATAACTTACTATCATAGTTGGTTTTGACCTCAGAACTGACTGTGATAACTTACTATCATAGACGGTTCTGAGGTCCGAACCGTTACGAAAAGTCCACCCTCTAAAAATAAATATGCCCTAGAATTTTGCTTGAAGTCCAGTCGTCCAAATTCTTTTCTCCTCGAGCGCGACAAGCCACTTCATTGTGGTTCATTGCGCCATCGCCGGCCACCGCACCTTTCTCCACCACCGCCGGACTGGAGAGTTTCTGTTGAATGAAGTCCAAGGTCCTCGCAGCTTCAACTCCCTCGATTAAATTTCGAGTGAGTAATGAAGCTTTAATTGGTTAAGAGGATTTGTGGTTGAATGACAATCAAATACCATTATTAATCATAGAATTTGCTTTGATTGATTCTGTGCAGGTCCTTGGATGATGTTCATGAGGGTCAACGTAGTTGACGGTTCTTCGTCCCAGTGCAAGAGGAAGGCACGAGATGCGATGATGTTGTGCCGTTTGGCCAAACGCACCGATTTTTCCTGTGAGCTCAACTAGTTTGGGAGACCGATTGGAAAGAACACTTGGAAGTACGCTACTTACGTTGGCTTGTTGGCTGAAGAAAGGGTCAAGAAAATACTTCCTGGAGCTCAACTCAACTCATCTTTTAATAACATAGTTGAGTTGAGTTGAGTATATTAAGTAGTTTGTATTGGTGATTTCCTGGAGCTCAACTAAACTCAACTCAACAGTTGCAGCTCCTCGCCACACTGGCTAGTGGTTTTCTCGAGCCTCTCTGAACTGAACTCCTATGGTTAAGTCAAATGTGGTTCAGTTGTACATTTGCTGTTGCAGATGAATGGATTTGTGATGTATCAGGTCTAACTTGTAGTCGTAGTTACATTGCTGTAGCAATGCTCCATGATTGGTTCTCTTTTATGTAACGGTTCTCTTTTATGTGCAATGGAGGGGCCACTGGGTCCTCATCATGATCTGATGTTTCAGACATGACTTTTGTAATAGAATGTGTGAATTGGTGTGTTTGTGTATTTGTGTATTTGTATTGCTGTTTAGGACATGTACTTGAATGTATGAATTGGTGTATTTGTATATTTGTATTTATGTTTCGGACATGTACTTGAATGTGTGAATTGGTTTATATTTATGTATTTGTATTGTTGTTTCAGACATGTACTTGAATGTGTGAATTGGTGTATTTGTGTATTTATATTGCTATTTCGGACATGTACTTGAATGTGTGAATTGGTGTATTTGTGTATTTGTATTGATGTTTCGGACATGTACTTGAATGTGTGAATTGGTGTATATTTGTGTATTTCTATTGCTGTTTCAGACATGTACTTGAATGTGTGAATGTGTGAATTGTGTATATTTGGGTATTTGTATTGCTATTTCGGACATGTACTTGATTGTGTGAATTGGTGTATGTGTGAATTGGTGACTACCACAGAAATATCACAGACGGTTTTGAGGTCAAAACCGTCTGCTTCGCTATCACATTCGATTTTGACTTCAGAACTGACTGTGATAATTCACTATCATAGTCAGTTTTGACATCAAAACCATCTGTGATAGTCTAGAACCGACTGAAGCAAAGCTAAGGAGTCGAAGAGTTTGAGAATTAGAAAAACTTGTAAAGTAGTTGGTAATTCTGTTGATCGAAGGATGCCGACTAGAGGGGGTGAATAGGCGGTTTTTAAATTTTTACTTTCAATCTAGTGATTAACAACGTAAATTGCAATAATAATGCTCAAAAGATATGAATGACAATTCAAGACAAGTTTTGCAATTTCTAAAGGATTAAGAGCAACAATTCAATCTCTAGGAGTATAAAGCAAGTAATAGAAATAACCGAAGAGATCGAATTTTTCCCGAGGTCTTGGAAATTTGCTGATTTCCACTAATCCTCGTTGAAGCGCTCTTCGCAAGAGCTTATGCTTCGATTTCAATAGGGTAGCCCTTCTCCTCTCCGGATAGGTGAGCTCCGAGCCTTTACAATCAATCGCCGGGCCTCTCTGACACACACCGTCGATGGAGAGATCGCCGGACCTCCCGGGTCGTCTAGGTGACGGCAATCACCAAGAGTAACAAGCCTAGCACCTTACTTGATCAACCTCAAGGCTTGAAGAACAAATATGCAAATGCAACTGGCTTGAAGTCAACTCCTCTCAACTAGCACTCAATGGTTTTCTAGGGTTTTGACTTGAAATGCAAGAGTATGAGTGTGAGTGGATTTGCAAGCTGCTACACAAGTGTTGAGAGCTGAATTTTGTGTGTATACAACATCTACAAATAGTGGGGTATTTATACTCTCAGCAAAACGGTCGTTTTCAAGAAAATTGGGCGAAAGTTGTACTGGCCGGACATTGTCCGGTCACTTCGGACAATGTCCGGTTAGTACAAAAAACTTGACCGTTGCTCACGTGTAATTCAAGTGTCAGTAGCCGTTTGAAGATTTTTATGAAGGCCGGACAAATGGATTTGTCCAGACAAAACGTCCAGACAGATGTATTTGTCTCTGTTAACACTCCTGTTTATCAGAACATGTACACGCCGGACAAATCTATTTGTCCGGTCAAATTTTCCGGACAAATATATATGTCTCTGTTGACACTTGAATTAAAACAACCCATCAAAAGTATAGGCCGGACATATGTGATTTGTCCGGACAAAATGTTTGGACAAATGCATATATCTCTGTTAACACATGCATTTTCAATTTCTCAGAAATGTATTGGCCGGACATTGTTCGGTCACTTCGGACAATGTCCGGTGCATTTCAAACAAAAGCCTCCGGACAAATACATTTGTCTCAACTTAACTTGCCGTGAAAATTGTATTGGCCGGACATTGTCCGATCACTTCGGACATTGTCCGGCCTATATCGGACAGATGCACCGGACAAGTTCATTTGTCTTTGATTCACGTTTTGCAATTTCCAGAGGATATTTGTATTGGCCGGATATTGTCCGGTCACTTCAGACACTGTCCGGCCAGTTCAAAACGAAAACAGGTTTGCTGAATTTTACTCAAATTCAACTAGAGGCTAGATGCATATGCAAATGAGTTTCTAAAGACCACAAGGTTGATCAAGATACTTGTGCTAAGACCCCTCTTAATAGTACGACCATCTAACCTAGAAATTTTCAAAAAATAAAAGCGCTAGGTTTAGATACTTGTACTTTTGTCGGGGTTTTCGTTGTTTTTGCTTCATGAAGTCTTGATAACCTTGCTTTGCTCTTTCTTGATGCTTTCTCCTCTGATTAACCTGACTCTCATACACAAAGGTTAGTCGCAAATCTTACAGATGTCATTAATCACCAAAACCCTAATTAGGGCTCAAGATTCAACAATCTCCCCCTTTTTGGTGATTGATGACAACCGTTATGCATAAAACACATAGATATCAAGAATGAACATAAGCATATAGTGCTCCCCCTGAATCTTACATCCAAGTTCATAAACATATCCATAACAGGATATATGAGACGTATCAACACATACACATCCATACGAAAGATATCCAAACAACAATTTCGTAACATATCCATATCCATGTTCATACATCAATCCATACCAATATATGTCCATAATATGACATAACAATGACATAACACAAACACTATCCATATCCATGTTCATACATCAATCCATAGCAATATATGTCCATAATATGACATAACAACGACATAACACAAACACATATATCCACAACGACATAACACAAACACAAATCCACATCGACCTAACACAAAGACATATCCACATAACATAACTCTCCCCCTTTGTCATCAAACACCCATAAAGGGAGGAAACACATACTCAAGTAGTATAGATACATAAGAAGTAACAAAGATCTAGGATGGCGGAGGATGATCAGAAGAAGAATCGCCGCGACGACGACGCTGATACTGGCCTGCGTCAAAGCGTCCCCACAGCTCAGAGATGTCCTGACTCATAGAATCGATGCGAGGCTCGATGACGTTGAGGCGATGGTCGATGGAGCTCAATCTGGAGTCGACCTCATCAAAGCGGGTCTCGAAGCGCATGGACATCTGGTCAAGACATTCCATGATCATCATGTAAGGAGCCGAGACATCAGGACTCTGAGATATGGAGTAGGACTGGAGTGGAGAAGGCGCTCCCGCTACCGGAGACATGTGTGCATCTTCATGAGCTGGTGATCCTACTTGGTTTTCATATCTAATCAGAATCCCCAAGCTCTTCATCCGGTAGTACTCCATCGAGGAGGGACGAGATGCTCGATGCAACCCAAAGTAGGTCAGGGTGTGAGCGATGAAGGGTGCGAAGGGCAAAAGCCTTTTCGAGTCCATCTAAACCTCCTGCATCTCATGAAACATGAACTCAATGATGTCGAAAGGAGTCTCATCAACTTGGGCTTTTAGCAAACGTAACATAGTGGATGTGACGGCCCCGCGATCTCCGGTTTTGGGAAAAATGGTCATGCTGTTGAGCTTTTCCAAAATAGCAACCGGAGGGATCAGCTGAGAGACTTTACCGATATTTGGATCTGGATTGTCGAAGAGATGGACGATATCTTCAACTCGAACTTCATCGAAGGCGAAGAGGCTGTTGTCAACATGCTTAAGCTGTAGAGCCTCTTCGAACTGTGCCTTCGTGAGAGTTCTCTTCGAGTTGTTGTTCATGAATACGATGTGGGATCGATCCGAGGCTACATGGAGAGATGCGAAGAATGATCGGCTGATATCCACATTCCACTTCCAATCTTCCTTCGTCTCGGTGAAGGAGTACATACTGATCGCCAGGAACTTGCTTCTTAGTTGATAATTCACTTTGCTCTCGATCAAGTTCCAGTCGATGGCCTGATGCTCAAAGACTTTGGCGGAGGAGAAACTGGTGTGATACTGAGACATCTGAAAAGCATTCCAGAAGTTCCTCTCAGTACAGGTCCTCGGATGCTCATACGGATTCTTTCGATGAAGCCGCCGAATAGCACTAGCGGTGAAAGTCTGATGGCCCCTAGGTTGCTGATCACCGCTACTGCTGCTGGTGTCATCCAAGTTTGAATCAGCAATGGGAGACCCTATGGGAGATGCTGGAGCTATATCATCCTCATCAACTGCCAGGGAATCCCAATCAATAGGTTGTGCCTGTTGGGAAGATCCAGGCCCATGGCGACGGCTATTTTGTTTCATTCTTTCTGACATGATGACTCTGGTAGAGAGAGAGATAGAGAAATTTATCATGATATGACTCGATGAAAGTGTCATGAGATGCATGAACTAGTCTTCATATGTATATGAAAGCATGACCTAGTCCTTATATAATTCAATTTGAACTAAATTGTACTCATGCATTCACTAATAGAGGCTTGTTTAGACTTCATATCATCTCTTCCTGCAATTTAAATCAATTTTTCTCTACTCAGTTTTCTTTGGACCTAATGCAATAAAAAAGAATCATCTTCGATATACTCATCCATGCATTCATCTTGTGCATGTTAAAACCTTGAACAAATTTGATGTGAATCCATGTTTAACAGTTGATCCAACTAGTTTATAATGTTTCCATAAGAACCATACTTGATTTTGTCACAAAATCTAAGCCTAGAAAGCATCTTGATACTTATGCCATGCATGTCTATGAAATGCTTCAATTTTGTAAAAATCAACTGAGATGTGATCACTCCTAGATGTCAATTTCATGAATCTATAAGTAATTTAGACATGCAAAAACATTTAGGCAATTTTAAACCCTACTATGACATGAGATGCAATGCATGAATCAACAGGGAAGAGGGAAGAAATCTAACCAAGCAAGGAAAGGAGGAGATGTACAGACGCCCAAATTCGTGGCCGGACGAGAGGAGATCAGACAAACACTTGTGTCCGGAGGAGAAGGTGTGAACAGTGGTGAGAGGATGAACTGGGGAGCAATTAAAGAGAATGCACGATTTGGGGAAGAAGAAGGCTTCGGGAGATTTTAATAACCGAACAGTTATCCATACACCGGACAAAGTCCAATCTGGCCGGACAATGTCCGATATGGCCGGACAAAGTCCGAACTGGGCGGACAATGTCCGGTCAGTTCAGATAAGCGCCTGAAAGTTCTGAAATTTTGAATTTTTCGCAAATTTGCTTCAACCAGAGGTTTGATTCTAGTATAAACTAAAATACCATGTTGGGAATATAGCCAGATAGCCTTGAGTTGGATATAAGAGAAAAAAATCTTAATATGAGCCTCCAAAGCACGTTTTCGGGTAAAACGAGTAAAACAGAACGAGTTTTCACCAAATCATCAAATCTCAATGAAACTTGGATTTTTCTGAGATGTTTGGACTTGTATGAATTTGAAATACTATTTCAAGCCAAACCATGGAAGAGATTTTGGCTCAAACAGCGAAATTCACAAAATACATGTTTTGGGTATTTTCGTGTCAAAACTCGTTTTCGGGCGACTTGAAAAATGTGATAACTTACAAACCGTTGGTCTTCTGAGAAAAAGTTCAACATGAACTATCTTCGAATGATTGACCTCTAAGAGTTTCATGTAGAAAATTTTTGTCAAAACTCAACCAATTTTAATTTATGGAAATAAGTCATTTTAGGCCAAAACAAGATCCCTAGATCTTCAATTTTGTCAAAATTCTACATTTTAGCTCGAAATCCTTTCTTTTCACTTTTAAAACCTTTGAGAACATATTTGAAAGGTATTTTTGAAGATTTTGTGTTATTTTTACATATTTTGAATATTTTATCACTTTTTCACCTTTTTGATTTGAAAATGACCCTTTTAATAAAAGACATGCATATTTTTCATTTTTGTACGCAATTTTGGGGGTATACAACCATTCAATGAGCTTGAAGTTGCTCCCCCTTAATGTGTTATCCAAGTTTTGTTGAGAAAAGACAAGGAGGTGAACTTTTGGTCTTTTTCTTCAAAATAGGAAGAGATTGGCATAGATGCCTACATTGATTGAATATATATATGTATATAAGCAATAGTATACAAGCTAGACACAATCATACTAAGAACCATTCCAAGACAAGCAAAAGATCAAATAACATTTGAAATGTCAATAACATTCAATTCATTTCTTAACTTGCTAAATCTTGACTCATCCAAGGGTTTAGTGAATAAGTCCGCTAATTGATTTTCGGTTGAAACATGATTAATCACTATATCCCTTTTTGATACGTGATCCCTTAGAAAGTGATGTCTAATGTCAATGTGCTTTGTTCGAGAGTGTTGAACGAGATTGTTAGCAATTTTAACGGCACTCTCATTATCACATAAAAGTGGCACACAGTTGACTCTTATGTCATAATCTAACAAAGTTTGCTTCATCCATAGAAGTTGTGCACAACAACTACCGGCCGAAACATATTCCGCCTCGGCGGTTGAGAGTGCAACCAAATTTTGTTTCTTTGAAGTCCATGAGACTAATGATCTTCCTAGAAGTTGACATCCACCGAAAGTACTTTTTCTATCAATTTTACATCCGGCATAATCAGAATCCGAATATCCTAGAAGATCAAAGCTAGCATTCTTAGGATACCAAAGGCCTATGTTTGGTGTATGTTTTAAGTATCTAAAGATTCTTTTTACTGCAGTTAAGTGACATTCTCTAGGAGCAACTTGAAACCTAGCACACATGCATACACTAAACATAATATCCGGTCTAGAAGCAGTAAGATATAATAAACTACCAATCATAGAACGATATAATTTGAGTTCTACTGGTTTACCTCCCTCGTCCAAGTCCAAATGACCATTTGTAGCTATGGGAGTCTTGATTGGCTTTGCATCATCCATGCCGAATCTTTTGAGCAAATCCTTCACGTATTTGCTTTGACTCACAAATATACCTTCTTTGATTTGCTTAATTTGGAGTCCGAGGAAAAAGCTCAATTCTCCTATCATAGATATCTCAAATTCCTTGGACATAGTTTCACCAAAAGCTTGACAAAGAGATTCGTTAGTGGAACCAAAAATTATATCATCGACATAGATTTGGCAAACAAAGAAGTCATCGTCTATGATTTTGGTAAAGAGAGTTGTATCAATTTTTCCAACTTTAAAACCTTGTGAAATTAGGAAATTTCGCAATCGTCCATACCAAGCCCTAGGGGCTTGCTTAAGACCATAAAGGGCTTTTGAGAGTTTATAGACATGATTAGGATATTTTGGATCTTCAAAGCCCGGTGGTTGCTTTACAAATACAAGTTCCAAAATTTCACCATTTAAGAAAGCACTTTTAACATCCATTTGAAATAATTTGATTTCAAAACATGATGCGAATGCAAGTAAGATACGAATGGCTTCTAGTCTAGCTACGGGAGCAAAAGTTTCATCAAAATCTAATCCCTCAATTTGAGAATAACCTTGTGCTACCAATCTAGCTTTATTTCTTACAACTATGCCATTCTCATCTTGCTTATTTCGAAAAACCCATTTTGTACCAATTATATTGTGATCAAGAGGTTGTTCTACAAGTTCCCAAACATTATTTCTAGTATAGTTATTCAATTCATCATGCATAGCATTTACCCAATCCGGGTCCGCTAATACTTCATCAATGCATTTAGGCTCAATACTAGAAATGAAAGATGCATGTTCACAAAAAGATGCGATTCTAGAGCGAGTTTGAACATCTTTACCAACATCACCTATTATTTGGTTGACGGGATGATCCTTAGTGATGGTTTGATGAAGTCTTGGATTTTGCAATGCTTGATCTTCATTTTCCTTCATCTCCGAATCAAGATCAACTTGAGTAGTAGCCTCCGGAACCATAGAAGCTATTTCATTTTCTTGATCGGGTGACTTTGAATCTTCATCTTTGGGCTTGATGTCCCCAATTGTCATGTTCTTCATAGCTTCTCGTAGTTCCTCATTTCCTACATTCTCAAAATCTTCATACTCTTCTTGAGAGCCATTAGATTCATCAAACTCAACATTGCATGTTTCTTCAATGCATTCGGTTATGATGTTAAAAACACGATAAGCTTTACTAGTTCATGAATATCCAACAAGAAAACCCTCATCAACACGTCTTTGAAATTTTCCAAGATGCATGCGTTCTTTAAGAATGTAACATTTGCAACCAAGCACTCAAAAATATGAAATATTTGCTTTTCTTCCAACAATTAGCTCGTAGGGAGTTTTGTTTAACAATGGATGAGTATAAAGCCAGTTTATGGCATAACAAGCAGTATTGACTTCCTCGGCCCAAAACCTTGTGGGGGTTTTATATTCATCCAACAAAGTTTGAGCCATTTCGATTAATGTTTGATTTTTCCTTTCCACAACACCGTTTTGTTGAGGAGTATATGGTACGGAAAATTCGTGTTTAATTCCAGATTCATCACAAAGCTCAATAAAATCCGAATTTTGAAACTCTCCACCATGATCACTTCGAAGTTTCTTGATGGGGAATTCAAATTCATTTTCAACACGTTTTGCAAATCTTTTAATCACACTTGGAGCATCGGACTTATGATTTAAGAAGAAGATCCAAGTAAATCGGGAGAAATCATCAACAATGACAAAACAATAATTACTACCACCAATACTTTGAGTTTCCGATGGACCAAACAAATCCATATGCAAAAGCTCAAGTGGTCTAGATGTAGACAAAACGTTTTTAGCGGGATGAGTACTAGCAACTTGTTTTCCCGCTTGACAAGCACTACAAAGTTTATTCTTTTCAAACTTTACATTTTTCATTCCTAAGACCAAATCTCTTTTTAAAAGTTTGTTTAATTGATGCATCCCAACATGAGACAAACGACGATGCCAAAGCCATCCCAAAGAATTTTTAGCAACCAGACAAGTTGAAATGCAAGAATCTTTTGAACCGAAATCCACCAAATACAAATCTCCATATCGAAAACCTTTGAAATTAAAGATTTGTCTTCTAAGCTTTCAATGATAATGCCATTTGGTTCGAAAATGCATCTAAGACCCAAATCACAAATTTTTGCAACCGAAAGCAAATTGAAATTCAAAGAGTCAACAAGTAATCACTACCACAGAAACAGACATCCTGGACGGCACATCACAGACGGGTATGAACTGTTCAATGGAAAACCGTCTGTGAAGGCCTGGCGGGAGAATATGTTCAGATATCACAGACGGTTCTGACGTCAAAAACAACTGTGAGAGTAAACCAGACGGTTCTGAACACAAAACCGTTTGTGATAGTATACTTATCACAGACGGTTCTAACCTAAAAACCGACTGTGATATATACAATCGGTTCCCAGCTAAGAACCGTCTGTGATAGTCTAATTATCACAGACGGTTCTAACCTAAAAACCGACTGTGATATATACAGACGGTTCTGAGTTCTGAACCGTCTGTGATAATTAGACTATCACAGACGGTTCGGAACGCAGAACCGACTGTGATTTATACAGTCGGTTGTAAACCACGAAGCGTCTGTGATAGTGTAGTTATCACAAACGGTTCTGATGTATGAACCGACTGGAAAAGTACCGGCGCTTCGAATTCTCAACTGTGATCATTTCTGTCTCCGATCTTCGCGCGCGGCGCCTAGGAGAACACGAAGCATCGCTTTGGAAGTTCTATAAATTGACAGTGGAAATATTGTCATTTACTTTACAAGTTTTTATAGTTCTCAGACTGTTTGACTCCTTAGCTTCTCTGCGCCAATGGCATCCTCGATGGCATCGTCAGCCTCGCCCTCCCCGGTATGAACTCTCAATCTTTTGGACTTACCCCTGTATTGTTAATCCATGTTCAATACATTCTTGACCTGTTGATTTGCACAGGGAAGGGGAGCCGTGGAAGACACTGCCAAAGTCAAGGCCGAGCTGAGGGCCCTCCAGGAGGAGCACAAGCTCCTCACGGAGAAGCACACTCGGCTACGGCTTGACCTTGACGATCTCTTCCAGCGCATTCAGCGCATGAAGACGGATGGTGACAATGCTAGGGCGAGGACGAGGCGTCTTCGCGAGGAGAAGAAAGCCGCGGATATGACCATCGCTGGCTGCGGTTTGACAATGAAGGATACCATCGCGAAGCTGAGGGAGGTCGCAGGCCTTCTCGACGCTGAAGTAGTTGATCCTGAGAAGGACAACTTGTCGCTGGAGGAGTCCTGCGTCCTGGCTGCAAGTCAAACTGACTTTATTCTAGATGCAGCCAGGGCTAAGACCACTCCTTGACCTAGCATTCTGTATTTTTACTTTTTTTTTGTAAGTGATGAAACAAATTATTGAAAACTTTGTTCTTATGTCAACTTTCTAATTTTCCAGCACATTCTTGGACTGCATGCAATCTTCCCTCTTTCTTTATCTTTCGTTGGCTTTTGTCGAACATTCGACCATACAAAGGTATGTACACTGTGTGCGATCAAGGAACGACTATCGCGATCTTTGGCTTGTGATCAGAGCCCTTGAAATAATATAGAAACAATATAGAGGTCGCAGGTCCCATGCAAATAATATAAAAAGAATATAGAAGTTATATATCAACGTGCTTTGAAATATCACAAACGGCTCTGAGGTAGAAAACATCTGTGATAGTCACATTAGAGACGGTTTTTACGTAAGGCCCGACTGTGATGGTCCCAACAGTGTCCTCGAGTCGATTCGAATTCTTAACCTCTATCAATATCACAGACGGTTTTTAACTCCAAACCGTCTGTGATAGTAAACGGACATATTAAAGACGGTTCGGACATCAGAACCGTCTGTAATATTAAAGCAGACGGTTTTGATCTCCCAACCGTCTGTGATAGTCCCAACAGTGCAATTCTCTACATGCAATTGTTGATAACCGCACATAATAACTGAGCAGATGAAGAGACTTAATTATTTACTTCAAATTTAATTTGCATCGAATTATGTAATCTGACTCTTTAACTTCCTCGCCTCGAATTCTCGACCTCTATCAATATCACAGACGGTTTTTAACTCCAAACCGTCTGTGATAGTAAACAGACATATTAAAGACGATTCGGACATCAGTACCGTCTGTAGTAGTAAAGCAGACGGTTTTGATCTCCCAACCGTCTGTGATAGTCCCAACAGTGCAATTCTCTACATGCAATTGTTGATAACCGCACATAATAACTGAGCAGATGAAGAGACTTAATTATTTACTTCAAATTTATTTTGCATCGAATTATGTAATCTGACTCTTCAACTTCCTTTGCCGTGTTGCAGTTTATCTCCCGAGAAGTTGTATATCATGAATTTATTGGCCTTGAAAACCAGTACTAGTGCGCTTTTTAGAACTCGAGGCACCCGCGCATATGAACCGTCACCTTCTGTTTCTATAAATAGCGAGGCTCCTAAATCCCTGTCTTTATTCCCTCCTCAACTCCCACCTTGATGGCGAGCAGAGATTCCAGTGAGGTTATTGAAATTGAGAGTGATGAGGAAGAGATAAGGAATGAACTCGATCAGGATCTTCAGAAAGTAAGTCCTCTCTGAAACTCTAATGCAGATCTTTCTTTTATGACTTGATTACCTCGAAACAAATGCATTTCGAAATCCACAGGTGCTTGAGGAAATGCTCCCTCCAAAGAAGAGACTTAGAAATGATGAAAGATCGTACAGTGGAGCTGCAGCGAAGACTCTAGAGGGTGCTGAGGCCTGTGTTGCCACATTGCCCCTTGCAACCCCTCCAGTTGCATCGACTCCACCTTTGGAGATCCACAATAATCCTTCCAATATCCCCTCTCCAACACCTTTGTATCATCAGCTTTTCTGGGGTAAGGCTCACACTTCCACGTCCAAATCCACTCCGAAGCTTGGCAATCATCTTCACCCTCCCAGCATACGCCCCTAGGAGAAGCTGGAGAAGCATATGTGCAGGAGGAGAAAGCTGCCTTGTGCAGAACTCTCCAAAAAAAAAAAGAGGCGCTGGAGAAGCATTCTGAGGGGATGTCTTTTGCCATTCTGCACTTGGCAGAGTGCATGCTTTGAGTTGCAGCTTCATCTCCACCTTTGTTGTATCAACTTTAATTTCTTGGATGATCCTACTGATGCCAAATCCACTCCTTTGGTGAGAGATGATGTTGATAGTCTTAGAGCCATTGGTAGTTCTCCTGGGGCGGCCAGTGTAGATCCTACTGATGCCAATACGTCCCTAGGAGAACTTTGTAAATTACTTTCGGAACAGGTCAACACTAATCAATTGGTCGCTTAATTAATAGTATCTCTTATGTATGGAAAGATTGTAAGAAATAAGAAATTTCTTTTCCTTATATATCTGGCTTTCGATTGATTATGTAACTGATAATCACCAAATGATGTTCTGTGTAAAAATGTTAACAAGAAAATACTGCTGCGATCAAGACGGTTTTTAACTCAAAACCGTCTCTGCTTGAAAGATTACAGACGGTTTTAATTTCAGACATATATATAAAACAAATATGAAAAACAAGATAAAACCAAACAGTCTGAACGTTCATTTTTGTAAATACTAACATTGAAATAAGATAGAACCAAATATGAAAAACATGTGGAACAACTGATGACCAGTAGTCGAATGCAAACAAAAAAACCGGGATATTAAAGACGGTTCGGACTTTAAAACCGTCTGTGTTATCACAGACGGTGCTGAGGTAAAAACCGACTGTGAGAACAACATACACAGACGGTTCTGAGGTCAAAACCGACTGTGATAATAACGTAGGTCGGATGTGATAACACAGACGGTTCAGATGTGAGAACCGACTGTCATAATCAAATACACAGACGGTTCTGATGTAAAGCGGACGGTTTGGAGTCCATAACCGTCTGTGATATTTCTTTCATACTTACACAAATTGCAGCGATATTACCGACGGTTGATAGATTGAAAACCGTCAGTAATATTCTTTTCTTCAATAATGCACCGATATTACCGACGGTATTATATAGAACCGTCTGTACTGAACCTGGTATAAAAGGTCTTTTGGCGGATGTTTTGAGCTAGTCGTACTCTCTTGCTCGACCTACACTGTCCAGTTCGAAGAGATTTGGGGCAAGGAAGAGCGAAATCTCGAAAGGCAGGGGGAGCATTTGGGGTCAAAAATTTGAGGATCGAACCAAGGTTGGTTACTTGCTCCCAAGGCGTACACATTACTTGATTTCATCATCAATATCGATCTCCATTGATTTACTAATTAGCATGTGTATGAATTTGATTTATTGCAGATGGTCCGAGACTGGATGTATAATGACAACCGAGTGGGTGAGGAATACATGAAAGGTGTTTTTGATTTCGAAAAGGTTGCTGTGCAAGACATGGCGAAGAAGGGTTTACCATATATGTACTGTCCTTGTGTAGACTGCCAAAATATTAAGATGTTCACCAACTCATCTCAAATTGTCGCCCACTTGATCCGACGTGGTTTCAAAAAGGGGTACACGTGTTGGGTCCACCATGGAGAAGAGCCAACTGCAGAAACAACTGCCACTCAGGTTGAGGAACAGGACATGCCGGATCCAAACAACGACTTCGACGAGGATATGCCAGAGGATGACCATTTAGATGACATGTTGCGTGATGTGGAAGGAAATTACAGTGAAAGGGGGTTTGGCAAATTCAAGCGCTTGATTGACGACTCAGAGAGGCCGTTGTTCCCTGGTTGCAAGTCGAAATACACAAAGTTGGCCTCTGTGCTTGAACTGTTAAAATTGAAGGCAAGCAACAGCTGGACCGACAAGAGTTTCACAGCACTGTTAGATCTTTTGGCGGACATGCTCCCGGAAGGAAACGAGTTGCCAAAAAACACCTACCAAGCGAAAAAGCTATTGTGTCCTTTGGGAATGGAAGTAGAAAGGATACACGCATGCCCTAATGATTGCATCCTTTACCGTAACGACTACAAAAATATGCATGTTTGTCCGGTGTGCGGCGCATCCCGCTATAAGCGTACTAAGGACCGAACAGACGACGACGACTGCACGGAGATAAAGGAAGGACCTCCTGCTAAGGTGTTGTGGTATTTGCCAGTCATTCCCCGCTTGCAGCGTTTGTTTGCAAACCGTAAAGAGGCAAAATTACTGCGTTGACACTCGGAAGACCGGAAGAAGGATGGAAAGTTGAGACACCCCGCTGATTCTTCGCAGTGGAGAAACATCGACAGGGAATTTGTTAACTTCGGAGCAGAATTGAGGAATATAAGGTTCGGGTTGAGTACCGATGGAATTAATCCTTTTGGTAACATGAGCAGTCGGCATAGCACTTGGCCGGTTCTTTTGTGTATCTACAACCTTCCTCCTTGGTTGTGTATGAAGCGCAAGTACATCATGATGTTTCTACTTATCTCAGGACCAAAACAACCGGGAAACGATATTGATGTGTACCTAGCACCATTGATAGAGGATCTCCTAACAATGTGGAACGAAGGGGTGCAGGTATGGGACGCATACAAACGAGAGAACTTCATCCTACGTGCTATGATATTCTGCACCATCAACGATTTCCCTGCCCTTGGAAATTTGTCGGGCCGTACTACGAAAGGAGCCAAAGCCTGCCCCCACTGCGAAGATGACACTGAGAGCGTGTGGCTGAAGAATTGCAGGAAAACAGTGTACATGCGTCACCGTAGGTTTCTTCCGAAGAATGACGCGTACCATAAGAGGAAGAGGGAATTTGACGGCCACAACGAAGATGGTTCAGCCCCGAAGCCTACGCGCGGGAAAGATGTTTACTCACGGGTGAAGGACATAGACGTTGTGTTTGGAAAGGGTGGTAAATTGAAACCCCGCACGAAGAACACTTGGAAGAAAAGATCGATATTTTGGGACTTACCGTATTGGGAGCATTTAGAGGTTCATCATTGCATTGATGTCATGCATGTAGAGAAGAATGTTTGTGACAGTTTAATCGGCCTATTGCTGAACATTCCAGGGAAGACAAAGGATGGCATCAATGTGCGGCGTGACATGATCGAAATGAGAATCAGGCCCGAGCTAGCACCGAGAGAGGACGATAAAGGCCATATATACCTCCCCCCCGCATGCTACACTTTGTGCAAGGCTGAGAGGACAGAACTCTGTAAGTGTCACCATGGTGTTAAAGTTCCATCGGGTTACTCCGCAAATATGAAAAAGCTTGTGTCCATGGGCGATTTGAAATTGCTGGGTATGAAGTCTCATGATTGTCACGTGTTGATGACACAAATGCTTCCTGTTGCCATCCGGAGTATTCTGCCGCATAAGGTCAGAGAGACGATCACGAGGCTATGTTTTTTCTTCAGTGCAATTTCTTCCAAGGTCATTGATCCCGATGGACTGGATTCTTTGCAGAGCGAGGTGGTTCGAACTCTCTGTCAACTTGAGATGTATTTTCCTCCATCGTTTTTTGATATCATGGTCCATCTCACCGTCCACCTTGTCAGAGAAATCAAGATATGTGGACCCGTGTTCCTACGTTATATGTATCCATTCGAGAGGTACATGGTGTATTTAAGGCCTACGTGAGGAATCGGTCCCGGCCCGAGGGTAGCATTGCCGAAGGTTATGCAGCGGAAGAGGTTGTTGAGTTCTGCGTCGATTACATGGCCGAGGTAGAAGCAATAGGAGTTCCTGTGTCTCGTCACGAGGGGAGGCTTGATGGTGTTGGCACTATCGGACGGAGAGCCATCACTCCTGATTTCGATATGTACTCGAAAGCTCATTTTTGGGTCTTGCAACACATGATGGAGGTGTCTCCATACATCGACGAGCACAAGGAGATGCTACGACAAGACAATCCTCGCCGATCCGAGGTTTGGATCACGTGACCACATAACAGTCAATTCAACGCGTGGATGAAGGTGCGAATCACCGGAGAGTTCGCAAGTGAGAACCTTAAATGGTTGGCAAAAGGGCCCACGTTTACTGTACAGACATGGCAGGGATACGACATCAATGGGTACACATTTTACACGAAAGCTCAAGATCGAAAGAGCACTGTGCAAAATAGTGGAGTGAGCGTAGAAGCTTTCCATGAGGGGTTCACCAAGACAGGCCCAACAAGGGTAGTACGTGGATTGAACTCGTACTACGGGTTCATTGAAGAAATTTGGGAGCTCGATTACGTACTGTTCAAGATTACCCTGTTTCGATGCCGATGGGTCCAAATCCCACAGGGTGTGAAGGTTGACAGTTACGGTTTCACTTCTGTGGACCTGGATCGCGTTGCTTATAAAGATGAGCCATTCATACTTGCAAATCAAGCCATTCAGGCCATTAATGTCACTGACCCGGCCAATAAGAAGTGGCACATCGTCCTTCATGGCAAGAGAAGGATTGTTGGAGTTGAAAATGTCGTAGACGAGGAGGAATACAATCAATTTGATGAGATTCCTCCATTTGGAGATGGCGTACAGGTCGATACTGAAGACACCGACGAAACCAGTTACGTGCGTATGGATCACCAGGAAGGGTTATACTTTAAAGGTAATCAACTGTACGTCTTATCTCTCTGTTTCCATCGGTATAGCTTATATCTCCTGTAATTCTCGTATTTGCAGGGCCGCGGCAAGTGGAAAGTTGAGGATAACATGGCTGTGTACGTGCAAATTGTCGGTGAAAGTTCCCATTTGTAAATTTAACATACAATTTACGTGGAGCATGCTCAAGTTACAGAGCATTTGGACTACATTGTAACCAATTATCGGATATACGTACATAGTAACCAATTTACAGAGTATTTGGACTACATTTGAAATATCTGAGTGTTCATTTAAAACATGTTTTCGAGCATTCAGAGTTGAAAGCTACAGATCAGTTTCAATTTGTAAAACTAACGTTCAATAGAGAGATTATCAAGGACGGTTTTGACCTAGCACAGACGGTGCACAGTCGGTTCTCAACTCACAACCGTCTGTGATAATCTCTCACTATGTAGATTACCACAGACGGTGTTTATTTGAGAACCGATTGTGATAATATTATCACAGACGGTTATATATATAAAACCGTCTGTGATATTTTCAACAGTGTCCGACTCTTCGAGTTCTTAACGTGCACCGTCGGTTCTCAATTCCAAACCGTCTGTGATAATCTCAGGCACAGTCGGCTCTCAACTCAAAACCGTCTGTGATAATCTCTCTGGTGACTACGATTATTATAGACGGTTTCGATGTGAGAACCGACTGTGATATATACTATTATAGACGGTTCAGATGTGAGAACCGACTGTGACAATACCGACGCGGTACATAGTTCAAGGCGGGCTTTATCCCGCTCATTCTACTTCGCCCTAGCTCTGTTTGCCCTAGCTCTCTCCTCCCTCGCACCGTCCGTCGCGATCACCTCCATCGCCTCCCACCTTCTCCTCTCCGTCCGTCGCGATCACCTGCATCGCCTTTCCACCGTCAGGCGCGATCACCTCCATCGCCCTCCCGCCTCCGACGCGATCACCTCCATCGCCTCCCCACCGTTTCTGTCATTCTTGTATGGGTTTTGTTATAGAATTATCAGTTGCATATTTACTTAAACTGTTCTCTCTTTCACTTATGTTAGGAACTATGTCTGGTGACGAAATGCACCACTCGGGGACTCAGGGTGACCTCGCTGGCGATGAGACGCCTGGGCCGGAGGTCGCCTCGTCCGCCGTGACCCCGCAGAAGAAGGGAAAGGGGCGAGGCCGGACGACATGCGCGCGTCTGAACAAGGGGGAAAAGCAGCACGTCCAGTTCGACGACAATGGTGTGCCGGAAGCTCCGCCCAAACTTGTCGGTCAGTACCGCTCACTATGCGGCAAAGTGGCAAGGGAGCGGGTGCCCATCACCACCTCCGACTGGGGTCAAGTGCCCCCAGAGTGCAAGGATGTGCTGTGGGAAGAAGTGCAGGCGGCGTTTCACATTCCGGAGGATCGCCACTTCACCGTCCGCCGGAGGACACTTATGTCAATAAACAAGGCGTGGAGGAACTTCAAGAGCGAACTTGTCAGGCACTATGTGAAGGAGTCGACGACCCCCTTCAATGACTAGCCTTTCGTGACTCCCGAGGCATGGCAGCAGTTCGTAGAGATGAAGGGCAAGCCTGAGTTCCAGGAGCTTAGTGCGAAGGCCCAGGCTAACCAGGCCAAGAACACCCACCCACACAGACTAGGCACCGGTGGGTATGTGGGGAAGAAGGCACTGTGGAGGAAGCAGGACGAGGAAGCTTCACAGTCTTCGGCCGGCAGTCCTTATGCGGGCATAACGGACGTGCGCGCCCGCAATTGGTGCCGAGCTAGATCGACGATGGACTCCTCCGGAAGCGTCTCCGTGAATAACCCTGCGGACAGGGAAGTGATCGACCGACTGGTAAGATTGTCCGATCACGTACTATCCTCATAACACGCATGCAATGGGCTGTATTGCTAAGTTGTCTTGTTGCAGGTGACGCTGAGTGCGCAGGCGGCATCCGGAGAGTTCAACCTGAGAAGGGACAGGGATATCCTCACAGCGGCGCTAGGAAACAAGGAGCATCCAGGCCGCGTGCGCGGCCTCGGCGCCACTGTGCCTTGGAGGCATGGTTTCCTCGATGATGAGGAGGCAGCTAAGAGGAGAAAGAGATCCCACCAAGCCCGCGATGAACGGCTCAAGGAGGAGATGCGATCGGAGTTCGCTGTTCGGGACAAAGCACTCCTACAGTAGTTGTCGGAGATGCGGTCCATGTACTAAGAGCTAAGAAAGGCGACCCAGGGCACCCCTGTTCTAGCAGCTGGCGCAGACCCAGCGGAAGTACCGACCCCCATTCTTGGCCACCGTAGTAGCTGCGCGTCTGCGCCGGGGTCTTCGCAGACGGAGCCCTCTCCAAAGTATCCAGTGGACTCTCTGCAGGTAATGACCGTTAATGCGCACTGTTTGTCTATGTTAATTCATTCGAAAGTGAGAAGCGGTGAAATTCAACATGTTAATGCGCACTGTTTGTAGGAACCCGCCTCCTGCAAGCTTATGGTGCTGGCCGGTGTCTTCCCGATCGAGGCTGCCCGTGGGATGGCGCAACCATGCACGGCGGGGACCACAATCCATGGTGCCCCTCTATGTGAGGGTTTTGCATGTGTCCAAGTGGACAGTGTCTTTGACCATTGCAAGGGTTTTCCATTGGAGAAGCCGCCGAACGACGAGATTACCACTCTCGGGGATGCGGTGCACACGTTCGTGCAATGGCCCAAGAAAGACATCGTCCTGTATGAGGTAATTCCCCCACCAGTTTCATAATTTGTACTGTAATAATAGCCCTCAGAGTTAGTGTCCTAATACGTAGGTTCTTACATCGCAGACATCACAGACCGAGACGCGGCCTACTAGCCAGCATACCCCTTCGACGACGAAGCTGACTCCGAGTAAGAGGCAACCATTCAAGAAGCTGGCTATGAGGGGAAAAGCAAAGAAGAGCGCGTCGAAGGAGAGCGAGAAGAGTGCGCCAGCTCTCATGCCGTTCTCTCTGGGGATGCCCATGGCCTCCGATACCGCAATTTCGAGCATGGGGTTAGCATGCCAGAGCCTGCATGCATGGTACATGAGGAGGACAAACCAGACCAGGACGCAGCGTCCGACGCACATCATGGTCAAGTACACCGTGGCAGAGTTCCATCACGACGTTGGGACCTACTCGGTGACCTTCGAAGACCTGCACAATTTGCTAAACAAAGATGCGCTCGACTTGTCAATCCTATGGTCTTGGGTGCTGTAAGTATCCTACTATCCGTGCATATACGGATATATGTCATTTATTAATTGGTTACTTCCGTGCAGCTGCATGGCCAACTATGCCAAATCCAAGGGCATACCTGTTGGTTTTTTGGACCCCCAGATGGTAGCCGAGGTGATGTTTAGGACCGGCACAGACTTCGTTGTCGACTACATCAAAAGAGGGTTGCTTGCTCAGGTCGACAAGGAGTATATACTTGTACCCTACAACCAGAGGTGAGTGCTTTCATCAGTACTTCACCCGTAGATTAGTGTCTCCATGTGCACACCCCCAAATTTAGATTAAATTTTTAATTCTCTACGTGTAATATGTAGCTACCACTGGATCCTGCTGCTACTTATTCCGAAAAGCAACAAGGTGTTCTACCTTGACTCATTGCAGAGGAAAGGGTACTCGTATTGCGGCGCACGAGATGTATTCGGAAGGTGATGTGGACCTGTCTTGCATGCATCTAGCTTTACTGTCCTCAAATTGTCAATTTCGGCTATCCTCAAACTGTCAATTTTGACTATCTACAGGGCTTTCACGAAGTACATTGCCGAGGTAGGGAGACAACACGAGCGGCGAGCCGATAAGTTTCAGTGGTTACAATTTTCGGTACAAATTTCAACTGGCATCTGTTTTATTTTATAACTTGTCCCCACCTAACTCTCGGTCTGTAAATTGGCAGTGCCATCAGCAGCCGGACGACAATACATGTGGGTTCTGCGTGATGCGCCACATGTATGACCTGATCATCACCCCTCACCGGCCCGATTTCCCCGAGGTATTACAACTGCTCCCCTTAATTTGTCTCGATTTGACAGAATTTACAACTTAATTCAGCTAATTTTTTATGTACCAACTCTTGCTGCAGGGGGTCGACTTCCCTTCAGAAAGCCTTGACCCTCGGCAGATTGGTAATGTCCGAGGGATGCTCGCTGAGTTTTTCCTTTCGGAGCTCATATCACCCAAGGGGAAGTTTAGGGACCCGCAAGGTTCGTATTAGTGCGGCCTTACATTTATTTGTACATCTAACACACTTTAATTGTCGATTACATTTATTTGTTCAATTGTACATATTTCTGAGTTCTGTGCTGTATATATGAAATGCTATACAGAGAGGGGTGCAAATATATTTGAGTACTGCATGTGCATATGAAACTGTATATATTTGAGTACTGTACAAATATAATTCTGAGTTCAATTGTACAAATATATATGCATGAGACTGTATATATTTCAGTACTATGCATGTATGAAATTCATGAACTGTATATATGAAAATGCAATTTGTACAGAGGACATCTGTGAATGTTATAATCTCAGACGGTTTGTAAGCTCAAAACCGTCTGTGCATGCATAGACGGTTTTGATCTTACAAACCGTCTGAGATTATAACAGTAACAGATAATAACACATCGCAGATGGTTTTGACCTCAGATCCGCCTGTGATATCAGACTATCACAGACGGTTCTGAGATAATAACACTATCACAGACGGTTTCAATATTAACACCGTCGCTGATATCGCAGATTGGTTTAACCTCCAAGCCGTCGGTAATAATATGAGTATCACAGACGGTTGTGAGATCAAAGCCGTCTGTGAATTATGAGTATCACAGTCTGTTATAACATCAAAGCCGTCTGTGATACTCATACTAACACAGACGGTTCTAATGTCAAAACCGTCTGTATATACTAAAGTATCACAGACGGTTCTGTTCTCACACCCGTCTGATAGTACAAGTATCACAGATGATTCTGATGTCAAAACGGTCTGTGTATACTCAAATATCACAGACGGTTCTGAGAACAGAACCGTCTGTGATAGTGTGACTATCACAGACGGTTCTGAGAACAGAACCGTCTGTGATACTCATACTAACACAGACGGTTCTGATGTTAAAACCGTCTGTATATACTAAAGTATCACAGACGGTTCTGTTCTCACACCCGTCTGTGATAGTACAAGTATCACAGATGGTTCTGATGTTAAAACCGTCTGTATATACTAAAGTATCACAGACGGTTCTGTTCTCACACCCGTCTGTGATAGTACAAGTATCACAGATGGTTCTGATGTTAAAACCGTCTGTGTATACTCAAATATCACAGACGGTTCTGACCTTATAACTGTCTGTGAAATATGAGTATCACAGACGGTTCTGACCTTATCACAGACGGTTCTGACCTTATATCAGTCTGTGAATGGATATATCACAGACGGTTGAAAACATCAAAAACCGTCTGTGATAGTACATGATTATCACTGACTCGAATATCACTGACGGGTAAGAACCGTCTGTGATGTCTGTTTTGACCCGACTGTGATGATGAATTCTGTAGTAGTGAATACATTTGAGATGGAAAGGTTGTTTGTGATTGCAACTTTACCTAACCCAATTACCTTTCCTTTGCTATTATCACCAAATGTGATTTTATCAATGTCATTGCAACCATTCTCAAATGAGGAGAAACGACTTCCATCACCGGTCATGTGTTGAGTGCACCCGCTATCAAGCACCCAATGCCTCCCACCGGTTTTGTAGTTCACCTAAAAGAAAGGTTAGATGCTTTTAGGTACCCAAACTTGTTTGGGTCCTTGGAAGTTAGCAACAAGGGTTTTTGGAACCCAAATCCTCTTTTTATGTTTATTTTGATAAGGTAAACCAACGAATTTAGCAATTACTTTTCCGTACTTGGTTTTCTTAAGCATGTAATGGGAGTGATACTCATTTTCTTTAGCTCTAGAAGTTGAGGGACAATTATCCGGCAAATGATCTACATTATGGCATTTGTCACAAAACATATTAGTGGCCTTAACAAAAGTCACTTTAGTACTCAACTTCTTTCTTTTGTTCGGTTCATATCCTAAACCTTCCTTTCTAAATGAACATCATTGCTCACTAAGAAGTTTGTCTAAGATTTCTTTTCCTTTAAAACATTTTGCTAATCCTAGATTTAGCTTTTCCACTTGTGCCTTGAGTTCTAAATTTTCTACAATCAAGTTTGAGTTGTTACCAACAATTTCATCACAAACATTTTCATGATTAATTTCTAAATCATTACAAGTGACTGATTTTGAATGAGAGACAATATGAGATGATTCATCTAGAATATCACAAGTAATTCCTATATCACTAGTTTGTTTAGAATCGATAATTTCATTAACTAAAAGTGCCTCATGCGAGTCATTTAGTTCGGCATATAAATCGCTAAGTGTTGAATATTCCTTCTTAAGCATTTTATTCTCCTTAGTTATTCTACCTAGTGCCTCATTTAATTCCATAACCATAACAACAAGTTCCTCATAAAAAGGTTCGAGATCCGATACCTTAGCATCATCACTCGCCATAAGAAACAATGATGACTTGTCTTCAAGCGAAGAGGCCTCTCCAATAGCAATTCCCGCCATCTTCTTAGAAGTTGATGGTACTTCATCATCTGATTCGGATTCCTCCAATCCGGAGTACCATTCACCAATATAGGCTTGGCCCTTGCTTCTATTGTTATAGAACTTCTTGAAAAGCTTCTTTTTACCTTTTGACCCTTCACCGTCATCTTTCCTCTCATGTGATCTTTGATGATCACCCTTCTTATTGGGACATCTTGAGGCAAAGTGTCCCTTCTCATTACATTCAAAGCATGTAATGTTCTTGAATCCGGTCTTCTTGTGTAGTCCTCCTCGTCTTTTGTCAAATTCAAACCCCTTTTTGTTGATTTTGTTTAGGAGTTTCCGGGTATTTCTCACAAGAAGAGCTAGATCACCATCAGAGCACTCATCCGAACTATCTTCCTTGGCCTCCTCGACATTTGCTTTAAATGCTAAGTTTTTCTTCTTTGATCCGGATGCTTCCACAATCCCTTTCTTCTTCTCTTTTTGCATTTCATGGGTAATAAGAGTACCCAAGAGCTCGGTAGGAGTTGTGGATGTGAGATCACCGTTGATAAGCACTGTCACAATTGTATCAAAGCTCGATGGTAAAATCATAAGCATTTTACGCACAATATCAATATCTTCAAATTTTGTACCTAAACCTTTGAGATCGTTGATTAATAGATTGAGTCGAGTATACATTTCACTAGCATTTTCAGATTCAAGCATAAAGAAGGAGTTGTATTCTCTAGTTAATTTAATTAGCTTAGCTTCTTTGACCTTAGATGTGCCTTCATGAATTACTTCTAAGGTTTTCCACATTTCATAAGATGTATCAAGGTTACTAATGCAGTTGAACTCACTTAAATCAAGACCATTAAATATGGCATTTTTTTGCTTGAGCATTTGCTTGGAGGTTTTTTGCTTCTAGAGGTGTGAGATTTTCTAAATCAATTGGAGCTCTAAAACCGTCTCTAGTGACCCTCCAAACATCAAGACTAATGGATTCTACGTAAACAGCCATCCTAATTTTCCAATAGCAATAGTTATCACCCTTGAAGAAGGGGACCTTTCCATTATAGTTTTTTTTGATCGACGACATCCTCTCTCTAGACGGTTAAGCCTAAAATGAGAGACCTAGTGCTCTGATACCACGTGTTGATCGAAGGATGCCGACTAGAGGGGGGTGAATAGGCGGTTTTTAAATTTTTACTTTCAATCTAGTGATTAACAACCTAAATTGCAATAATAATGCACAAAAGATATGAATGACAATTCAAGAAAAGTTTTGCAATTTCTAAAGGATTAAGAGCAACAATTCAATCTCTAGGAGTATAAAGCAAGTAATAGAAATAACCGAAGAGATCGAATTTTTCTCGAGGTCTCGAAAATTTGCCGATTTCCACTAATCCTCGTTGAAGCGCTCTTCGCTAGAGCTTATGCTTCGATTTCACTAGGGGTAGCCCTTCTCCTCTCCGGATAAGCGAGCTTGGAGCCTTTACAATCAATCGCCGGGCCTCTCCGAGACACACCGTCGATGGAGAGATCGCCGGACCTCCCGGGTCATCTAGGTGACGGCAATCACCAAGAGTAACAAGCCTAGCAACTTGCTTGATCAACCTCAAGGATTGAAGAACAAATATGCAAATGCAATTGGCTTGAATTCAACTCCTCTCAACTAGCACTCAATGGTTTGCTAGGGTTTTGACTTGAAATGCAAGAGTATGAGTGTGAGAGGCTTTGCAAGCTGCTACACAAGTGTTGAGAGCTGAATTTTGTGTGTATACAACATCTACAAATAGTGGGGTATTTATACTCTCAGCAAAATGGTCGTTTTCAAGAAAATTGGGTGAAAGTTGTATTGGTCGGACATTATCCGGTCACTTCGGACAATGTCCTGTTAGTACAAAAAACTTGACCGTTGCTCACATGTAATTCAAGTGTCAGTAGCCGTTTGAAGATTTTTGTGAAGGCCGGACAAATGGATTTGTCCGGACAAAACGTCCGGACAGATGTATTTGTCTCTATCAACACTCCTGTTTATCAGAACATGTACACGCCGGACAAATCTATTTGTCCGGTCAAATTGTCCGGACAAATGTATATGTCTCTGTTGACACTTGAATTAAAACAACCCATCAAAAGTATAGGCCGGACATATGTGATTTGTCCGGACAAAATGTCCGGACAAATACATATGTCTCTGTTAACACATGTATTTTCAATTGCTCAGAAAATGTATTGGCCGGACATTGTCCGGTCACTTCGGACAATGTCCGGTGCATTCCAGACAAAAGCCTCCAGACAAATACATTTGTCTCAACTTAACTTGCCGTGAAAATTGTATTGGTCGGACATTGTCCGGTCACTTCGAACATTGTCCGGCCTATATCGGACAGATGCACCAGAGAAGTTCATTTGCCTTTGATTCACGTTTTGCAATTTCCAGAGGATATTTGTATTGGCCGGACATTGTCCGGTCACTTCAGACACTGTCCGGCCAGTTCAAAACGAAAACAGGTTTGCTGAATTTTACTCAAATTCAACTAGAGGCTAGATGCATATGCAAATGAGTTTCTAAAGACCTCAAGGTTGATCAAGATACTTGTGCTAAGAACCCTCTTAATAGTACAACCATCTAACCTAGAAATTTCTGAAAAATATAAGCGCTAGGTTTAGATACTTGTACTTTTGTCAGGGTTTTCATTGTTTTCGCTTCATGAAGTCTTGATAACCTTGCTTTGCTCTTCCTTGATGCTTTCTCCTCTGATTAACCTGAGTCTCATACACAAAGGTTAGTTGCAAATCTTATAGATTTCATAAATCACCAAAACCCTAATTAGGGCTCAAGATTCAACAAATTCCACTGCCAGGCTATTTATAGAATTTCCAAGGTGATGCTTTGTGTTCCTAGACTAGGGCGCCGTACAAACATCGAAACCCGAAATGACGCAACACACCGTTGAGAATTTGAAGCACTGGACACTATTTGAATTTTCACAGTTGGTTCTGACATAAGAATCTCTGTAATACTGTACTATCACAGACGGTTGTGCGTTCAGAACCGACTGTAATAGTCACAGAACCGTCTGGGATAACATGTTCTCCCTCCAAAAGTTGGCACTCCCAAGATCGCACTTAATCACCCCGCGATAATCGTTATATGATCGCTGTAGTCATTCCGTGATCGCACACAGTGCACATACCTTTCTATGGTCAAATGGTCGCCAAAAGCTAAAGATAGAGAGAAAATAGTAGTCCAAGAACGTGTTGGAAAATTAGAAAATTGACATAAGAACACATTTGTCATTAATTTTTTTTCATCACTTACAAAAAAAAAGTAAAAATACAAAAGGCTAGGTCAAGGAGCGGTCTTATCCCTGGTTGCATCTAGAATAAAGTCAGTTTAACTTGCAGCCAGGACGCAGGACTCCCCCAGCGACAAGTTGTCCTTCTTAGGATCAACTACATATGCGTCGAGAAGGCCTGCGACCTCCCTCAGCTTCGCGATGGTATCCTTGATAGTGAAACCACAGCTAGTGATGGTTATATCCGCGGCTTGCTTCTCCTCACGAAGGCGCCTCATCCTCTCCCTAGCCTTCTCACCATCCGTCCCCAAGCACTAAATTTGCTTCAAGAGATCATCCAAGTCAAGCCTTAGCTGAGTGTGCTTCTCCATAAGGAGATTGTGCTACTCTTGGAGGGCCCTCAGCTCGGCTTTCACTTTGCCCAAGTCTTCCCTAGCTCCCCTTCCCTGTGCAAATCAACAGTTCGAGAATGTACTGAACGGGGATTAACAATACAGGGGTAAGTCCAAAAGATTGAGAGTTCTTACCGGGGAGGGCAAGGCTGAGGACAACACTAAGGATGCCATTGGCGCAGAGAAGCTAATGAGTCAAGAATTAGAAAAACTTGTAAAGTAGTTGGTAATTCCACTCCCAAGCTACTTGTAGAATTTCCAAGGCGACGCTTCGTGTTCCCAGCCTAGGGCGCTGTGTAAACATCAGAACCCGAAATGACACAACACATCGTTGAGAATTTGAAGTGCCAAGGACTGTTTGGACTATCAAAGTCGAATCTAACATCAGAAACATCTGTAATACCATACTATCGTAGACGGCTCTGAGTTCAGATATGACTGTGATAGTCAGACAATTTTGACAAGGGAACCGTCTGTGATATTCTACTTATCACCTACGGTTCTCAGTTTAGAACCGTCTGTGATATGCCAGAACTATCACAGATGGTTTTGAACTAAGAATGATCTGTGCTAAGTAGAATATCACAGACGGTTCCATGGTCAAAACCGTCTACTTGACTATCACAGTTCGTTTAGACCTCAGAACCGACTGTGATAAATTGACATATTCTCCTGACAGGCCTTCGCAAACGGTGTTCCATTGAAAAGTCATAACCATCTGTAATGTGCCATCCTGGATGTCTATTTCTGTGGTAGTGTCGGTCCCTGTGCTTATACCATGATGCACTGCACGGTACAGCACACAATCATTTGGGCATACATGTATTCTTTTGATGTCCATTCCCAACGGACACAACAGTTTTTTGGCCTAGTAAACCGATCTTGGCAATTGATTTCCCACTGAAAGCATGTCCACTAAAAGATCTAGTAGTGCCGTGAAACTCTTATCGCTCAAACCATTGCTTGCCTTCAAGTTATATAATCTCAGCACATAAGACAATTTTGTAAATTTGGCACATCCAGGGAACAAAGGCTTCTCAGAATCAACAATCAATTTCACAAACTTACCAAAGTCGTTTTCTCTGTAATCTTCTTCTACATCACATAACATTTCATCTAAATTGTCATCATCTACATGCACATCCAAATGAACATTATCAAGGTTCTGATGATCATCATTATTGCAATCCACTTCCGGGTCCTGCTGATTGGTAGCGGTGCTCGCTTCCTAAAGATCTTCGCCATGCCATATCCAATGAGTATATCGTGCGGTAAAACCACGAAAAATCAAATGACTCTTAATCTGATCAAAGTTGCTGAACCTTTTTAAGTTCATGCAATCTATACAAGGACAATACATATCTTTCTCTCATTTCTTCAACTTTTCATGCTCAGCAAATTTAATAAACCCATTATACTCAAGAGTAGTACATTTTATTCCCTACATCCAATATTCTCAGTCCATCTACAATTAATTCACAAAATTGACAAATTGAAAAAATAATTAATGACTCAGGCATGCATGCATGAAACATGGTCAATTAGGCTATATGTATAAAGCTACTTACAATTGATATATGAAACCCTAACTTGATGCATTAATTGTAAGAGTCAGTTAGCTGGCTTATTAACTTCAACCATAAATCATTCCTAACTTAACTTCAGCAAGCTATAGCTAGCTAGCTAACCTCCTAGCTTGGAGCTACAACTAGTTTAATTGGAAGTAGAGAGAGAGAGTGAGAGAGTGATAGAGAGAGAGAGGTGCTGAGAAGTTTACGTTACCAAGAGGGATCAAATTAACTTCCTTCCAGCTAGCTTGCCCAGATCACTCTAGCTTGAAGCGTGGAACGGTAGAAACTTAACAGAGGGATTGAGGATGCAGAGCAAGGGTCGAGTGGGTTAATTAATTTGTCTAACTTTTACTAACGGTTCCAAAACACAGCCGTTAGTCCTTTATTCTAACGGTTCATAATGTAATAACCGTTAGAATAAATAATGTGGTTTTACTAATGGTTACAAAAAACAAACCATTAGTCCAATTTTCTCTCTTCTAACAGTCCATACAATAATAACTGTTAGAATAAATAATGCGGTTTTACTAACGGTTACAAAAAACAAACCGTTAGTAAAATTCTCTCTTCTAACGGTTCATAATATAATAGCTGTTAGAATAAATAATGTGGTTTTCACTAACGGATTCCCAAAAGCTAACCGTTAGTACAAAAGCTCTTCTCCACCGTAGACCTTGTACACTAACGGTTTTCTTTCAAATTGCGTATAACCGTTAGAAGATAGGGGTTAGTGGACTGCATTTCTGTAGTAGTGTGGAAAGCTGTGAGGATCAAAAATGAATTGGCGTTCAGATTCACCAATTCTAAATCATAATGGGCGAGGATCTCCCAGAGGAAGTCGCTTTCTGGCAGACGGAATCCACAGCGTAAGAAATCCTCGAAAACCACCAGTTCACCTTCTTGCACCACAGTGCTCTCCTCATTTTCCCAAACAAGATGCCATGGAATCAGCGACCTAGGAGGGAGAAAACCTTTGGTCTCCAAAGCCAGCAGGTTCTCCTTTGATCGGTGGCTAGATTGCATCCAACAAGCCATTGAGTCAGGTTTCGAAAGAGGAAGAAGAAGAAGGCTAAGAGCTCAAAAGAACGTTAAGAAAGGAAAGGGCTCTGAGAAAACTTAGGAAATATTCAGAATGGTTTCATGTCAAAAACAAATCTCGGAGCACAAGATTTTAAGGCCACTCTCCTCTGGTTCTTGACCGTTACTTTCACACTAGATGATTTCTTCTTGATAAAAGGGTTTTTACATTTAATGCCTATCACAACAAACCTGACACACGCACCCAAAGTTCTTCATGGGTTCCATAGGAACTCGAAATGAGAAGATGCCTTTTCAGGACTTGAAACACTTTTTAAGGGAAAATAAACCTTTTTGTTTCAAATTTGGGGGCTAGCTGACGAGGATTATTGCCCGAGTTAGGTCGCCCAAGCATTTCTATGGTAGCGACAACCATTCTATGGTCGCGTACAACGGCCTATGATCGCATATGCCTTTCTGTGGTCGTAGTAGACTTAAAAAAAAGATAATGGGGATGGTCCAAGGATATTCTGTACATAGCCCATCAATGATATTTATTCCCATAATTTTAACTATAGAGCTCAATAGTCTCAACACTTATCATCACCAATTCCATAGTCTCATGTTATACCTGCAAATACTATAGTCGCAGAGGCATTTTCCTTTGACGAAAACCCATTGCAGAGACAAAACCTAATATCCTTACATGGTCGTAGCAGGTGTGCCATCATAGTATTAAAAGACTTGTACTACAACATAAGTCACCATTTACAACAACCGTTTCTTGATCCTTATGATTACTCCCAAAATAATAATAAGTCCCTGACACTGTCGAAAAAGGTAAAGGATGGAGAAGCAGTTTCCACAACACCAGGTCAAAGGAGCTAAACCAACCACAACTTGCAACAACCACCACGTAACCACGACTTTCAAGAACCGCCATGAAGCAGTTAAAGGCATCGTGGGGCACGTCTTCAGTAGAACAACCAGCGATCTCTTCGACAAGTATAAAAAGGCCTTAAAGGGGAAGGATTGGGGGTATGATGAACTAGAGTTAGAGAGATAGGAATAGGCAATACATTCTCTTTGTAATCCTCTTACTTATTTACAGTGATAAATACACAGGAGTAAGGTTATTACTCAGCTACGAGGGCTCAAACCTGGATAAATTCCCTTGTCATTAGATTCGTAGATACCTTGAATTCCTCGGTACTTGTCTGAATTTCCTGTCTTCATAACCCATCTAAATTCTACATAAGTTCGGCAAAGGACCCCCAGGTCCCAATCGTCGACACTAACATTGAAGGACCCAAAAGGGTTTGGGTACCTAAACGGACTTGATTATTTGTTTTTGTAGGTGAACTACAAGACCGGTGGAAAACATTAGGTGATAAATAGTGGATGCATTGAACATATGACCAGTAACAAAAGGTTGTTCACCAAATTTGGAAGACAACTCAAGTGAAGACCAAAAGATCACCTTTGGCAACAATCGCCAAGGAAATGTGGTAGGCTTGGGTAAAATTGTTGTATCTCATGATCTTTCAATTTCAAATATTTTACTTGTTGAATCATAAAATTTTAATTTGTTATCTGTTGTACAAATTTGTGATCTTGGATTTCATTGAATATTTTCTCCTAAAGATATTTTAATTGAAAGTTTAAAAGACAACTCTTTGATCTTCAAAGCTTTTCAGTTTGGAAATCTCTATCTTGTTGATTTCAACTCAAAAGATGCATGTCTTTCAACATGTCTTGTTTCTCGAACCTCAAAAGGTTGGCTTTGGCCTAGGAGACTTGCACATGTTGGAATGCATCAACTTAAAAAGCTTTTAAAACGTGATTTGATAGTTGGCTTGAAGGATGTGAATTTTCAGAAGGACAAACCTTGTAGCGCTTGTCAAGAGGGCAAGCAAAGAGCTACTTCACATCCGACCAAGTGCATTATTTGAACTTGCAAACCTTTGGAACTCTTGCATATGGACTTAATTGGACCGTTCGAGTTCCAAAGTATCGAGAGAAACAACTATTGTTTTGTCATTGTTGATGATTTTACACGCTATACTTGGGTCTTCTTTCTTTCTTAGAAATTTGAAACCCCCGATGTTTTTAAAGTTTTACAAAACGCGTTTCCACCGAATTTGAACTTTCCATCAAGAAAATTTGTAGTGATCATAGTGGAGAGTTTGTAAATTCGACCTTATTCGATTTTTGTGACTCTTTGGGCATTAAACACGAATTTTAACTTCCTACACTCCACAACAAAATGGAGTTGTAGAAAGGAAAAATTGAACATTAATAGAAATGGCAAGAACAATGCTAAGTGAGTATAAAACTCCTTGCTTTTGGGCCGAAACTGTGCATACCGCTTGCTACTCTATAAATCGACTTTACTTCCATCATCTTCTAAATTTAACTCCCCATGAGCTTCTTGTTGGGTGCAAGCCAAATGTCTCTTATTTCCAGGTGTTTGGATGTAAATGCTATATCTTTAGAAAAAGAACATTTGGAGGAAAGTTTCAAAGAAGAGTAGATGAAGGCTTTCTAGTCGAATACTCCACCACTATCAAAGCCTATTGAGTTTTCAATAAAAATACAAATTGCATTGAAGAATCTTGTGATTTAGAATTTGATGAATCTAATGGCTCTCAAAAGGAGCAAGTGTCTTGTGATGTTGTAGGTGAAGATCTCCAAGAAACGATGAAGAATATTACTATTGTAGACATCAAACCTAGAGATGATGATCAAGAGGATGATGACAATATAGAGTGTGATGAGCAACATACATCATCACCTCTTATTGTTGATCCACCAAAGTCAAATCAAGTGGAAGCATCACAAGTTGAAGCATCAAGACAACATCAAGCCATTATCAAAGATCACCCTTTAGATCAAGTATTGGGTGATGTTAGTAAGGGTGTTCAAACTCACTCTTGTATTGCTTCTTTGTGTGAACATTACTCTTTCCTTTCTTCCTAAGAACCTAAACTTGTAGATCAAGCACTTAGTGATCCGGATTGGATAAATGCCATGCATGAAGAGCTAAACAACTTCTCTAGAAATAAAGTATGGACATTAGTAGAAAGGCCAAAGGATCATAACGTAATTGGAAAAAAAATGGGTTTTTCGAAGTAACAAGATGAGAATGGAGTAGTAGTACGAAACAAAGCTCGTCTTGTTGCACAAGGATATTTTCAAGTTGAAGGTTTGGATTTTGGTGCAACTTTTGCTCCCATAGCAAGATTAGAAGCTATTCTCATACTTTTTGCATTTGCATCAAATTTTAACATCAAATTATTTCAATTGGATGTGAAAAGTGCATTTTTAAATGGAGAAATATCTGAATTAGTCTTTGTGGAACAACCTCCTAGTTTTGAAGATTCAAATTTTGTAAATCATGTGTGTAAACTCTCTAAGGCTCTTTATGGACTTAAACAAGCTCCCCGAGCTTGGTATGAACGACTTAGGGACTTTCTTATATCAAAAGGATTTAAAATTGGGAAGGTGGACACAACGCTATTTACAAAAGTGGTTGAAAAAGATTTCTTTGTATGCCAAATATATGTTGATGATATCATATTTGGTTCCACTAACGAATGTTTTTGCCATGAGTTTGGAGAAATGATGTCTAGGGAATTTGAGATGTCAATGATTGGAGAGCTAAGCTTCTTCCTTGGTCTTCAAATCAAGCAACTCAAGAACAGAACATTCGTGAATCAAACCAAGTACGTCAAGGACTTGCTCAAGAACTTTGGGATGGAAGATGCTAAAGTCGTCAAAACTCGCATGGCCACTAATGGACATCTCAATATGGACAACAACAGAAAAGCAGTTGATTCTAAACTCTATCAATCTATGATTGGTAGCTTACATTATCTTACCACATCTAGGCCGGACATCATGTTTAGTATATGCTTATGTGCTAGATTTCAATCATCTCCTAGGAAATGTCATTTGATTGCTATTAAAAGGATCCTTAGATATTTGAGATGCTACCCAAATATAGGACTCTGGTATCCAAAAAATGCAAACTTTGAATTAATTGGTTATTCGGATTCGGATGATTCAGGTTGCAAAATTGATGGAAAAATCACATCCGGTAGTTGTCAACTTTTGGGGACATCTCTAGTCTCTTGATCATCTAAGAAAACAAAACTCTGTAGCTCCACCGCCAAAGTGAAATATGTTTTGATGGGTAGTTGTTGTGCTCAAATATTATGGATGAAGAAAACCTTCTTGGATTATGGAATTTTCCTTGAAAGAGTGTCACTTTTGTGTGATAATGAAAGTTCCCTAAAAAAAGGCAATCAATCAGGTTCAACACTCTAGAACAAAGCATATTGATATTAGGTACCATTTTATAAGAGATCATGTGACAAAAGGGGATATAGATGTAAATTATGTAAAAACTGACATACAATTAGCGAATATCTTTACCAAACCCCTAAATGAGTCTAGATTTTACTTTCTTAGAAGTGAATTGAATATCATTGATATATCAAATGCAAATTGATTGTTTGGGTGTGTATATATATATAACTGGTCTTGGTCTTGGTCATAGCAGCTCAACCAGACTTTTTGGTTCCTGACTTGGTCATGATTTTTGTCTTAGTTTTAGTCTTGGTCGAAATTAGCATCTAGTCGAATGAAGGACCAATGACCAAAAACTCTGTGTTTCAGTAGAAATCATTTGGCCACAAACCTTCAATCTCAGCCCTGGTCATGATCAAAATGAGCGACCTGATTGTGATCGAAATTTGCAAACTGATCATGGTCATTTCAGTAGAAATCATTTGACCACAAATCTTCAAACCCAAGTCCTGGTCGTGGTCGAAATTTGAAAATTGATCGTAGTCGTTTCAGTAGAAATCATTTGACCATAAATCCTCAAACCCAATTCATGGTCGTGGTCGAAATTGGTGATCTGGTCGTGGTCTGCATCTCACATTGCCTGTCAGCACCAAATCTTGGTTTTTCATGCTGACTGTCCGCTTTTTATGCTAACTATCCACATGGTTAGTTTGCTCTCAACCCTAGATCTGTCTGTTTTGCTTCACTTCTCTCGCCCCCTCAGTTTATCTTTGCCATGAATCTCCTCATCGACACTTAGATGTAGACACAGATGTATTAGGTCTTTCATCTGATGATGAGTAGTTGCTAAAGGATTAGAATCTGTTTTGATTTACTCCGTCATTTTGTGGTTGATGTCAAAGGGGAAGAGATTCTTGTATGTGGATGATATTATTGATAATTTATATGCTCATTGTTTTTTCATTGTTGTTCGCATGATTGCTTATTGTGTTTGACCTATCATTGTGGACTCTAAAGGATCGGTTTTGGTGGAAAGGAATGAAAAAGGAAATTGCCGAGTTTATAGCTTCTTGTGATACCTGTCAAAGAGTGAAAGCAGAACACCAGAAACCTGCAGGACCGCTGCAACCCCTACCAACCCCGGAGTGGAAATAGGATGAGATTGGAATGGATTTTGTAGTTGGTTTACCAAGAACCCAGCAAGGATACAATTCTATATGGGTTATCGTCGATAGATTGACGAAAGTAGCTCATTTTCTACCTGTAAAAACGCAATACACGACGAAAAAGCTTGCAGAACTATATCTTACCAGGATTGTCACGCTACATGGAGTACCAAAAACAATCGTCTCAGACAGAGGAGCACAATTTGTATCAAGATTTTGGGGAGAACTACAAAAGTCCCTGGGAACGAAGTTGAAGTTCAGTACAGCTTACCACCCGCAAACTGGAGGTCAAACGGAAAGAGTGAACCAGATTTTGGAAGACATGTTGAGAGCGTGTGCTTTGGACTATGGAAATTCTTGGGAACAATTTCTACCGTACGCGGAATTTACCTACAACAATAGTTATCAAGTGAGTCTACAGATGGCTCCTTATGAAGCGCTTTATGGAAGAAAGTGCCACACGCCACTATATTGGACCGAAGTGGGACATAAACAATTTTTAGGACCGCAATTAGTGGAGGATGCCACAGCCCACATGAAGATCATACAAGAAAGATTGAAAACGGCCCAGTCTCGACAGAAAAGTTACGCCGACAGAAGAAGGAGAGAATTATCCTTCGAGATAGGTGATTATGTATATCTCAAAGTGACACCCTACAAGGGAGTTCGACGATTCCAAATAAAAGGAAAGCTATGTCCGAGATACATAGGACCATACAAGATTTTGGAAAGACGAGGAGAAGTAGCATACAAACTGGAGCTACCGCCTGAATTAGCAGGAGTTCATGATGTCTTTCACGTATCCCAACTGAGGAAATGCTTGAGAGAACCAACGGAGCAAGTGTCTCCCACAGAAACGGAGGTTCAACCAGATCTGACATATCAAGAGTACCCAGTCAAGGTGTTAGAGGTCAGCGAAAGAAGGTTAAAATCAAGGACCATAAAATTCTGCAGAGTCCAATGGAATAACCACACCGAAGAAGAATCGACTTGGGAAAGAGAAGAAGAACTGCGTCAGAATTTTCCCTACCTGTTCTCAGACTCATTGGAATCTCGAGGACGAGATTATTCCTAAGGAGGGTAGGTTGTAACATCCCTATTTTTTGACTATCTTTTCTGCTTACGAGTCAGCATATATTCTTTGGAATCCCTGTTGTCTCAACCCTATCTTGATCTTAGGTATGCCACTACCTTAACCTAAAAAGTTAGCTGCTAAACTTCATTCCCCAGATCATTTTCACATTTCAGCCCAAAAGTGTTTCAATTTAGCCCTTTCCAGAAGTTTCAGAAAACCCAAAAAGGCTAAAAGTCTCAGATCATCTCCAAATCCAGATCTGATCAAGTGATTACCTTTCTTTCATTTTTCTGAACATTTTTCCCTTCTGGAAGAATTCCAGAATCTCAACCGAAACCCTAGTTTCAGCCTCGACGAAAGTTTCAAACCCTAATTACCCTGTTTACCCTACTTACCCTGTTTTCGATTTTTGCCAAAACTACCAGATATTATCGGATTTTACCATTTTTCCTTCTGGATGAGTCTAAGACATTTTGTAGCACTTAGCTGCAGAGTCAAAGTTCAAATCAGCCCTTCAGATCTCCGAAATTACACATAGGCCCAAATTCCCGAGCCAAAACCTTCACAGTTTAGTCCAAACCGTCACAAATCAGTCCAAAGTTTGCAACCAGGTCCCTGTGCCTTTTTCGACCAGTGCTCGTTCGACCAGCGCCCCGCCATTTGCCGCGCCGTTGAGCTCGCCGCCGGCAAAGTTCCTCGCGCTGCCACCTTCACGGCCACGTAGCTATCAACCGCGCACAACTGTGCCGCCACCGTGGAACGCTTCAACCACACCGTGCTGTGTTCTTCCCCGCGCGCGCGCGTGCCTGCTGCTGCCAGAAGCCTCACGCCACATGGCTGCCATCCCGGAGATCAGCACCTCGCCTTCCTGACGGAATCCTGATTTTGCGCGATGCTCCGCCTCTGGCAGAGCCCCGCCATGTCCCGGAGTACATCGATGACCGCCCCAGCGCCAGAAGAAAAATCCCCCCGGCGATTGCTGCTGCTCCCGAGAGCTTCACCCCGCGGCTATATAAAGCCCCCCCTTGCCCAGCGTTTCTTCACACACCACCGTAGCTGAACACCTTAGCCTCCACCACCAGAGAGCAACCGAGTTCTCCAGCGCCGCCGTGAAGACTTTCTTCTCCGGCGAGTTGCTTCTGAGGCCACCGGTGCCAGCTTCGCCCGAAGCTTCTTTCTCCAAACCAACGCCACCAGTAAGCTTCCTTCATCCCTCTCTTCGTACCACGGCATCTAATTGGCCCCAGGCGAACCCTAGCGCCGGCAATCGTCGGAAAACCCCAAATGCCCTGTTTCCTCAATGCTGGCCGATTCTATCCGAATTAATCCTCTTGCCAGTGATGAGAATTGTTCAGTACACCCCTTTGAGCAAGCCTACAAACTTAGATTTCAAAATCGAGCAACGATCATAGCCTTTTTGAAGTTTGCACGCCACCAGTGAACTGGTGCTCGTCGCCAAGCTTCTCCGGCCACTCTCCAGCCGAATTAACCCTGCAAATAGCCCCCTCACCTCACCCTCTCACTCCCTGAGCAATGAATCGACTTCAAACCCTTTAAACCGAAAACGCCCAATTTAGGAGTCATCTTCTCCAGCGCCGGCCGCCGGAATTTTTCCCCGGCCGATCTAGCTCCGCACACTTTGTCCCTTAGATAGATCTCAATACCCTGAGCAATATTGTCTACTAGCTCAACTTCTGAATCGACCTGAATCAAAAGTTATGGTCATGCCAAAGTTGCTGTCCAGTGGTTCAGTTCATGTTCAGGCCACCGTGTTTGCTGACCGGATTTGGCCACCCTCCGGCCACTTTCGGTCTTTGAGCCTGTTGAGAGTTTTGTAGCTGTTATCAATGCCTAAACCCCAGACAAAGTTTTGTATCAATTGGAGTCCTGAGTCAAAAGTTATGCAATGCCCTAGTTTCTGGCCATGTCTAGCACTATGTCAGTGCATGACCACCAGTGGCATTGGATGATTTAGACTTGTTTCATTTGAGCAATTGAAATGCCACTTTGTCCAGTAAGTCCTTTGAGCCATGATCTACAACATTCCCTACTACCACATCTCCAGAAAACAGACCTAGAACCGATGTAGGGCAATGTCAAGCCATGAGTCGAATGTCAGCCCTTCGACATTCAAGCCCTTTGAGCCCATCTCTTCGACCAATGTCAAGTGGCCTTGTCCAAACCCTTACCCCTGCATGCATGATGTATTTACGTATTATTTTCTAGTACTTGTATGCTTATATAGTGTGTATGTGTTGTTTGTATCCGCCGTGGAATCAGACGTTGAAGGAACCGAGGAGATCTTCGAGGATTCATCTGAGTAGCTAGACCCATCACTACAAGGCAAGTCTCAAACCCTTGATCATGTCTAGCCTATTATTTTGGAATGAAGTATGTTATCTGTTTTCAAGTATATGCATGCCTTAGATTCAAATAAGAATTATGTTTCAATAAAATGATTAGATATGACCTAAATGATTGTAAAGCCTTTTTGACATTGAATACCCCTGCACCCTTGTTACCCTAGATTATCATGCTTAGGCTATGCTATGCTTAAAGATTATATGATAAATGTTGAATGGTCACATATGAGAAAAGCATGTTCAAAACCCCTTCTGTGAAAGAAAATGTGATTGGAATCGATAGTGAGGATGGTTTGAATGAATGGTGCTGTGTGCCCACTGGGAATGTGAAAGACTCCTCACTAGAGATTCATAAGGACTAGAACCTTGTGCTGTGCTTCTATGCGGCATGAAAAACGTACCAACCACTTGGCTGTTTATGGGACGGGCGCAACTTAGTAGCTTTCTTTAGTGTTAGCTTTTCCCTGCAATGGTTGTCGATCCAGTGTCTTGCGAGAACTGGTGGGCCGCAGAAGGCCATGAGTGATGTGAGTTCAGAAAAATCATGAGAGGAAAAGGTGGAAAGAAGGAAGACGCCATATGCCAGATTAAGTCGTGCGCGACTGTAATCAAGAGAGGCTATGTGTCTTGCGAGAACATAGACCCAGGCTAGGAAGTAAGGCAGTGGGGAGGACCCACAACGGTACTTGAGACTTAACTGTCTATTTACCGGGCAGGGAAATAGTTAATGCTAGGACTGTAAACTGTTGTGTCATCTCGGCCTTGTCACATGCGTAAGAGTCGCATGGAGAGGTACGGACTTGAAAGCCGAATGATCGGTGGATTAAGGTGGTACACCTTTGCAAAGTTTAAAAAGTATCGGATACTCTGAGCTCCCAGGTTATGGAGTCTGCGCGCTGTGGATTCGATTCACGTCGATGCAGCACAAGTAGCTTTTGGAAAGTTTTCACAAAATCAGAATAAAGTGGTGACTCATGAAAGACCGCCACACACAACATTTTCTGAGAATTTAGCTTAGGATTTTAAAAGCACTGCTTTTGAAAATAAAAGTCTTTTCTCCAAAGAATAAGTGTGAAAATCTATTCTGTATACATATATGAAGCCAAGGAGCTATTCTTTGAGAAATTTCCCCCTCATCTATATATACACTTGCATTCTTATTTGAGACTTGTTGAGCACCATGTGGACAATGTGCTCACCCTTGCTTTTACAAACGAATTTAGAAGAAGGATTCGTCGACCCTGAATCTTACGGTCTTGAACCCAATGTGGAACAAGAAGAAGAAACTGAAGACCAAGCTTGATAGAGGGTTATGTACCAAGGTGGAGTCAGATGTGGAGAAGGCCCGTACACCGCTGCTGCAGAAGAAGAAGACTGATGAAGTCTTTTCGTTTGTTATTGTTGTTTTATTTTGTGCTGACCTTTGTGTCGAAAACTCCTTAATTTGTATCAACTTTTAAATGCGTCATTTTGGCACTAAGTTATTGTAATGTTGGTCCTTGTGATCAGCACTTGTTTTTAATTACTCGCATTTTTATATAATGCATCTTGTTGTTGTGAGCTGCAATGTACCTTTTCTGAGTGCAACCCACCTGGGCGGTTGCCACCGAATTCCTCAAATGAGGGTCCCACAGTCACAAAATTTTATTTCATTTAAACACATGTTGTCATCGATCATCAAAAAGGAGGCGATTGTTGCATCTATGTCGATGATTTGGACTTGGGGTCCTTAGTCGATCTTATGCAAATTTGTGAGTTGCAGGACCTTTCAGGGCGCTCCTCCAGAAAGGTAGGGTGAATCAAGTCTGTAGAGGCACAAGATATTTTATATAGGTTTGGGCCCTCGATGGTGGGAGTAATAGCCCTACGTCCTGTTGTGATTTCACTATATGTAATAAAATGTTTGTACAAAAGGGTAGAAGAGAAGATCACAAGCGATGATCTCTTCTATGTTAGTGTCTACCTAACTATATCTAAGCCTTCAGATTTGGTGAATGCCTGGTAGTGCTTGTATGCTCGACCGAATTAGTCACTTATCACTTGCTGCCTTTGGAACGTGCACTGACTTCCTTTTTATACCGGACAAAAGGGTGCCAATACAAAACGGCATTGGACAGTTGTTAAGATGCAGTTTTGTTAACCGCACCTAACTCCCACGCAAACTTAACACGTGCAATCAAGGGATAACCGCACATGTTAACCTCCTGGAAGTTGTCTTCATACATGGAAATATCTTCGTGATTCTCGGGATATGCCCACTCAAAGTGCTAGGCCTTCCTTGATTATCCTGGTTGCAGACAATCAACGACCCTCTGACCGCGCACTGTCCGGAGTTTCCTGACCGCGCACTGTCTGCGACCTCATGATCGCGTAGGGGCTACGACCATGAAGTATCACTGTATCCGCGCCCTTTAGATCGTCTGAGACCATAGCGATGGACTTATTGACATACGTCTAGTCTGATTCTGTCCTAAACCAGACGTGCAATACTTTGAACTAGCTCGGGTGATAATCCTCGTCAACTAGCCCCTAAATTTGAAGAAAATGAAAGAACATATTTACTTCAAATTGTTATCCTGCATCGAATTATGAACCCGACGTTTTAACTTCAGCTGATACTGTTCCACCGTGTGACGGTTCATATCCCGAGAAAAACCCTGAGTTTTTCTTGGCTGGTAATGATGATTTTGGCGACTCATTGTAGTGGCAACCGTAAGTGCGGTTTAAGAACCCGAGACGTGTGTGGAAACAAACCGACGCCTTTAGTCCTATAAATTGAAGAGCCTTTCGGTTCTTTGTATTCACGAGTTTCTTTGCCACGACTAAGTCTTTTCCAGAACAACTTCTCCTCTCCAGTTACTCCCTCTAAGCCTTAGTTCTTGTTCCAATGGCAGATCAAGACCCCAAGAACATCATTGAGATTAAGAGTGATGAAGAGGAAGTGATACCCGAACTTGACTAGGACTTCCAGAAGGTAAGTCTTTTCTGGAACTTTTGGTTCAAGTTGTCATTTTATATTCTGATCATTTCCAAAATGCTTTTTGCGAATTCATAGGTGACTGAAGAGCTGGTTCCCTCAGGGAAGAAACCCAAGGTTGACGAGGGATCCTCCAGCGGAGTTTCATTCACGGGTACAAAGGTTGGGGATGTATCATTGCACTCTCCTTCCTTGTTCCATGTAGTTCTTCTTGTCCATGCAACTCAACAGGTTGAACCCTCATCTCCACCTTTGGAGATTCATAACACTGCTTCAAGTATTTCTTCTTCTTCTCAGCTTTGTTCATTGCGATCAAGTGATCCCCATCTTTTGATGGGTTCTCAATTTTCTGGTGGGAAGGTTGCATTCCCGCGACCAGATGACCCTCAGATTTTGTTGGGTGATCAATTTTCTCGTGGGAAAGTTGCACTCCCACGACCTGATGGTCCTCGACTTTTGTCGGGTGATCTACTTTCTGGGAGAACACTTCATCCTCCCGTCCAATCTTACTGCGAGGATTGGTAATTATTTTCATTTCCTCTGCTGGTCGTTTTATCTTATAAAACTAACACACACTACTACAGAAATGCTTTTCACTATCGGTTAAAAATCCACTCTACTATCAGTTCTCTTACCGATAGTGGTCGGCACGATAGTAGAGGGGCAGCACATTCTATCGGTTCAAAAACCATTAGTAAAACACTACATTCCCAACGTTCACTAATCGCTATCGACTATTTCTTCTATCGGCTCGGATTTAAACCGATAGTATTGTATACGTTTTTTCTATTGGCTCGTATATAAACCGATAGTATTGTGTAGATTTTTTCTATCGGCTAGGATCTAAACCGATAGTAATATAAATATTTTTTTCTATCGGCTCTCATATAAACCGATAGAATTGTGTGGACACAGTTAGTACTGGAAACTTTATTCTATCGGTTGTTACATATAAATTGATAGTATTGTGTAGATACAGTTAGTACTGGAAACTTTATTCTATCGGTTGTTATATATGAACCGATAGTACTGAAATATTTATTCTATCGGTTATATTATATAACCGATAGTATTTTGTAGACACGTTTAGTACTGGAAACTTTATTCTATCGGTTTCTGCATATGAACCGATAGTACTGTAATATTTATTCTATCGGTTGTAGTATATAACCGATAGTAATATTAATTTTTTCTATCGGTTATGTAGTGGCACGGTTAGTACTGGAATCATGCACATATACATACAGCAATACAGAGATACATTGGATCATTCACAAATACACCAATATTTACAAATATTCACCAATATTCACATATTGAATTTGTTCACAAATACACTAATACAGTAATATACACGTGCATTGGACAGATTGAATTTATGCACATATTGATCGAGTTTATTCACAAATACATCAATGAATCTATTCACATATTGAGTTTATTCACAAATACAGCAATCAACACATTCAATATATATTCACAAATACAGCAATCAACACAAGTCAGTTACTATCGATCGTTGATAGCCACTTCTTCCATGACATATTGAGCCCAAATTGTTCGCAGCTCCTTCAATTGACCCAACTCATATTGCTCTTTAAACATGGCGCTCTGCATATATGCGTGTATGAAGTTAGGATCGTACGTCACATCCAATTAAAGTTCGACTTTGAGTCAGGAAAAATGGTTACCTTAGGGAATTGGGCAAAGTTTCTCCTGATCAGGTCATACATGAATCTCATGACATAGAAGCCACATTCCCACGATTGTGGCTGCTGATGGCACTGGAAAAATTGCATATGCAAAGACATAAACCCACATTAACTCGAAAAAACTAATTAAGCTTAAATTAAAAGACTCATCATGAGTACTTCCATCCGTATTAATTACCTCATATTCTTTCCAAGAAATTGTTGTGCCCTTCGACGCGTCATGCCTCCCTCCAGCACTAGCATAATTTTTGAAAGCCCTGTATTTAATTTAGCATTGCCGGTTAATATGTTATCATTAATTAGCTAGTCAGAGAAAAATTTAAAACAACTATGTTACTTACGCGTCTATGTGCCATGTGAGGGTGAAAACATGCGCCACCTTGTCGCTCATCGAATCGAGGTAATAGACCTCATTCATCCATGGGCAAATGACGGCGAGGACCCAGTGGCCCCTACATTGCATATATAAGCGAACCGTTTCATACATATGTTAGGCGTAACATACAAGAATGAGTTAAATTAGTAGGAAATGCACTAACCTTTGGTGGTACGGCGCAAGGATGAACTCTCGGTCCTGCTACGCTAGTAGTGCCCTTGATATGTATTCCTCCGCATGTGCTTGGTCGTGCTCTAGCATCGTGAGACTTATTTTCTCTGGGTCGAGGAAACCCACCTTGTCACATGCCCTCATCGACGCCAGCCTATACATGCACCTGGATGCAAAGTAGACATTAGTAAGTAGTGCATACAAAGTGATTAGATTTATGAAACGAACTGTGATATCTTCAGACAACAACAAACTCACAGGACTCCAGTCCGTATGATGGACATATCAAGCTCCCGCCAGTTGAGGAGGTCGAACAAATCCTCATGGGCCACCGATATGCTCCCGGGCTCACGGTGAAAATGGGCTGGCCTGAGGTGAACCAAGAAGTTGATGTGGCGCCTAGACCGGGTCAGGTACCACAGGTTAGCGAAACAATTCTAACGTAACGGGAGTGGCATCAGCCGAACTACATATATAGCTCAAGAGTTGCAATACCTCGATCAGGTCCACCGGATCCACGTGAACCTTCGAGCCGACACTACTCGGCCTGGCAGCGTCGACCTCGGCAGCTGGATCTAAACCCTTGGACTGCACAACTCGGCTGAGGACTTCATACTTCTCGTTCATTTGAGCGAACATGTCCGCGAATTGTGCAGTCACATCTGCCCGTATCTTCTGAGATAGCTCCACTTCCCTTTCCTTCCAGCTGCCAGCCTTCTTCGCCTTTTGCCCGGGCTCCGAGAAGCCTTCCTTCCATGGCACCACAGCCCCCACGGTTCGCGTCCGCCCTGGATGCTCCTTGTTCCCCAGAGCCCGGGTAAGGATGTTGTTCTCCCTATGGGGACTGAACAATCCCTCGGTCGCCTCCTTCGAGCAAGAGATCTGTTACATTGAAAGCTCTCCATTGTGAGGAAGAAATATATACAAACTTGTGCGCACACTAGTGATCATAGTTAGCCAACTTACGAGTCGCTGCACGACCTTGACGTCCCTGGGGTTTGGGAACGCCACAGTCCCCGTGGCCGACACGGTCCCTCTGGCCAGCCACCAACGCTTGCATCACTGATCGCGGATCTCGGAGAGTGGTAGGTCAGGGGAGTCGACGAAATTCGACGCCTCGTCTTCAGCCTTCTTCCACTGCTCCTCCTTCCCCACATAGCCGCGAGAGCCGAGCCGGTGTGGGTGGTCGTTCCTCCTCTGGATTTGTCGTGGTATTGCGAATGATCCTAGCGAAGATTACGTGGCGCGGGTTGACCGGATGACCGGTCCTCCCCCGCCGGACAAGCACAAAAAATGACACACGGGTTTATACAGGTTCGGGTTCCGGTGGGGGCCCTAGTCCTGTCGACGGGCTCCCGACTGGAGTCGGCTGGGGAGGCTCTCTCCGGGGGAGAGGCTTCCGGAGCACGTCTGTGAGTTTAGCAATTCCAATAAAAGTGATCCGATCCTCTACAACAGAGGGGTACAAGGGCTATTTATAGCCCCAAAAAGAAGCAAAAAACCTAAACTACCCCGGAAGCCACCGTCGGATTGAAGGGTAGGACCGTCCTTCTTCCGGTCAAACGCCTTGGATGCTTGACAGGTGGTCGCTAGTTCCCGAGGCGCTCCTCGCGTGACCTGCACGTGACAAACAATTCGAGACTTTACCTTTAGGAGGACGATGAGGCCCGGGACGGCGCCGGAGGCCAAGTCCCGGGGGCCAATGGCAGCGCCCGGGTCCCGAGGGCCAAAAGGCGGCGCCCGGGGAGGGGCCGGAGGCCACGTCCCCGGCCAATGGCGGCGCCCGGGACGGCACCGGAGGCCGGGTCCCGGGGACCAAAAGGCGGCGCCCGGGGAGGGGCCGGAGGCCACGTCCCCGGGCCAATGGCGGCGCCCGGGACGGTGCCGGAGGCCGGGTCCCGGGGGCCAAATGGCGGTGCCCGGGGAGGGGCCGGAGGCCGCGTCCCCGGGCCAATGGCGGCGCCCGGGACGGCGCCGGAGGCCGGGTCCCGGGGGCCAAATGACGGCGCCCGGGGAGGGCCCGGAGGCCAGGTCCCCGGGCCAATGGCGGCACCCAGGACGGCGCCGGAGGCCGGGTCCCGGAGGCCAAATGGCGGCGCCCGGGGAGGGGCCGGAGGCCAGGTCCCCGGGCCAATGGCGGCGCCCGCGACGGCGCTGGAGGCCGGGTCCCGGGGGCCAAATGGCGGCGTCCGGGGAGGGCCCGGAGGCTAGGTCCCCAGACAATCGTGACGCAACTTACCTGGACTTAGCCCCGCGGAGATTTCCCCCGACAGTGGCCCCCCATGCACGCCGGGGACGATGCTCGAGTCCCCAGTGCGTATGGTACAGGTCACCGGGAAGATCTCCGGGCCAAGTCACCGGAGCCGCGGCGCTTCGGTTTCCGTGCCACGCGCTTAAGGCCGCGCCGTTTCGCCATAAATGCACGCGCGGTTCGAACTGGTGCCTCGATTCACGTGCCCGTCCCTTCGTTTCCCGCGCACGGTTTGAACTTCTACAGTCCAGATTTCCCCCTTCTCGCGCGGGAAGAGGGGAGTCGGCATGGGCCCGGAGCAGCGGCCCCCGGTGAAGCCGGTGACGCGACGTAAGCTCCGGGAGCCTGCTGCATTGTATTTACGAATTTTTCAAATTTTAACTAACTTTTTACCTCTTGCAGTTCGGCTGTACCCGGCGGCGCGAGAGAAGGCGGAGAACCTCCTGGGGAGGTACTTCGCCGATGAGCACGAGGGCGTCGTGCGCGCCGTGGGCGCCGTGGGGGAGGGCCCTCCCCAGAACTTGGTAGCGGCAGCCTATGGGCTAAAGCTGCCGGAGAGGATTCCTCTCCCCACCCCCGGGTCGCACAAACGGGGGAAGGAGGCGGCCGGGGGCTCGGAGCCCAAGAAGGCCCGGGTCCAAAAGACCCCCGGCCCGTCGACGACGCCGGCGGCGACACCGGTGAAGCCCCGGGACGAGACCCCCGGGAGCCATCGTGCCCGGGCACCGGCCCGGAAGGAAGCAACACCTCCTCCCCCGAAGGGCCCCATCGAGGCCCGGGGGAAGGAGGCGACCGCGGGCGGGGCGGCGTCCGACTCGGCGAACTACGCCCCGTCGCCACTGTTGGTGGAGCCCCTCCTGCCCCTTCCGGCTTCTTTGGAGCCGGAGAGGCTGGAGGTGAGATTCGCGGAGGCCTCGCCTCCACGGGTTTGGCCGGTGGACGAGGGGGGGAGCCCCTCGGTCTACGAGGTTCCTCCGGAGGAGGAGGCCCCGAGGGCCTTTCGGCCCGGGGCGGGGAAGGGTCTGATGATCCCCCCCGGGCGGGGACCCCCGTCCGAAGCTCCTCGGGCACGTCTTCGGAGGAGACCTCGGCCACGAAGACGCCGGTGACGCCGGCCGCGTTACCGGACTTGCAGGTCCGGGGACCCCCCACTGGCAGCGACGCCGGCGCCGGGCGAGAGGCCCCCCTGCTTCCCACGGGGGAAGTCGCCCGCTATGCGGAGGGACTGCACACCCAGAGGGTGCAGGCCTTCGTCGTGGAGGGAACGCTCCATGAGCGTTTCGAGGGGCTTCAGTCCCTCGGTGCCCAGGTAACCCGAGTCGATGACGTCTTCATTCAACTCCTGCACTTTGAGATTTTTCTAACTCTATATATTTTGTAGGTGGCAGCTGTTACCTGGGGCCTTGAGCAGCGGGTCGCCCGGCTGCTTAAGGAGGCGGAGGGCCGGGCCGCAGCCTCCGTAGGGCAGCGCGAGGAGGCCCTCCGGGAACGCGACGAAGCCCTCGCGGAATTGACCCGGGTCCGGGCCCAGGTCCATATTTCCGAGGCCGTCAACGGATGCCTCCGGGAGGAGGCCAAGGCGAGGGAGGAGGCGCTCCGGGAGCTCGAGAGCTCGGGCGTCCGGGCGGTGGCGGACGCGGGCCGCTCCGTCCGCTCGGCCCTCGAGAGCCTTGGCGTAAGCCTAGGCTCCGGGAGCACGGAGGTGCCGCCGGCGACCCTCGCGGAGGCTGTGCGTTTTCTCAACGCACAAGTCTCCGCCATCCCGGAGGCTGCCGATGTCCGGGCGCGGGGCCGTTCGATCCCCGTTGTCGCGGCTCCCACGGGGCTCGTCGAGTTCCGGGGGGTCGGCGCCGGGCGATCGGGGGCCGCATCCCCCGAAGCTTCCTGGACTCCTTCTAGCCGTCGCGCCGGGAGATCGAGCAGCTCGCCGGAGGATTCTACGACCGGCTCATCCGGGCGAGATTCCCGGCTCCGGCGCCTCCGGCGGGGGACGTCCCAGCCCCGGCCTTGGAAGAAGCCCCCCGGGGGGAGGACGCCAACGAACATGTATGAGCCTCCCCCCGGGCCTTAGCTAGGGCCCTCTTTTGTTTTGTTAGGACTTTTGATTCCGGTAGCTTCTTAGAAGAAGCCCCGGACACTTGTACAGAAACATTTTGAATGCAATGAAGTTAGAATTTTTTTCTAAGTCTTTGAATTGAATATTGTTACCAGGGTTCCCGGGAGGTTACTCCCGAGCGAAGGTCCGGGAGGGGCTCCCCGGGGGACGCCCAAGCGGCTTTAATCTTGCTGAGCCTTGTCTCCGGGAATCGCGGCGGGGATAGTGTCCGGGAGCCGATCCGGTTGAGGTGGCGTCCGGAGTGGCACTTGGACAACTTTGATAATCATCGTGCCGAGTTGTCCCCTCCGCGACCGGGGTTCCGGAGGATACCTCCCCTCCGGATACTTCCACCGGCGGGATACGAGTTCTGGCCTGAAGATGTGCTCCGGGACGCTCAGCGCCGCGTACGGGCATTCTATCGGGACTTGACCCGGGAGCTAGCGGAGAGCCTCTGGGAGTATTAGGCGTAGGAGCCTTAGGGCGTAGAGAATCCCCCGGGTTAGAACCCGGGTTGTACCGTTTCCGAAGCCCACCAGAGGGGGAAGATGTCCTCCGGGTTTGCCAATCAATAAAGCTGTGTTGTTGCTTCTTCTTTCATTGTTTCTTTATTTTCTTCTTCTTGGATGGTCCGGACGACTCATCTTAACAAGGATGAGCTAAGTTTGCTCGTGGGAGGTGCGGTCGACACCCGGGGGTTCCTTATCCCCCCCGCCCATAGCGGGCTGGAGGATAGCTCCGCGCGCTGTGGGGGTAACAAGGCCCCCGGGATGGAAGTCACCTGTAGCATAGGAAATTTTCTAAGTTAGAAAATTTTAAAACGAGGTTTTCAAGGAGAAGACCTTCCGGGAGACAATCGTCCGGTCGCCGTGAGAACGGGGAGCCGGGAATAAGGCCTCATGTGGAAGAAAATGCCCGAGAAATCCGTGACTTCTCCGAGAGACAATCGTCCGGTCACTGTGAGAACGGGGAGCCGGGAATAGGGTCTCCAAGAGGCATTCATCCGGTCGCCGTGAGAATGGGGAGCCGGGGATAAGGTCGCTGGGAACCAATCGTCCGGTCGTTGGGAACCAATCGTCCGGTCGCCGTGAAAACGGGGAGCCGGGAATAACGTCAACTCCCGAAGGAGGAAGATAGATCCAATCAGGCCGCAAGGGGCCGATCATCCGGTCACCGTGAAAACGGGGTGACGAAGGTTGACACCCGGGTCACTTCTAACTTTTGGTTCAAGACAGGTTCGAACCAGACATGTATCTGGTGATGCGAACTCAAGCTATTCTGAGGGGCATCACCATGCGGTCGCAAGCTTTATGCGATCAGGTCGCGGATTTCGTGCGATCAGACCGACAGCCTTGTGCGATCAGAAATTCGTATGCTATACGCGGACTGGATATCCGGGATGTTGTGCGGTCAGCCTACATTCCGCGGTCAGAACGTTCTCGACCAGGGTGCTTGGGGTTTATTCGGTTATCCTTATGTCAGGATATTCCAAGCATCCCGAGGATTCCTCCACGTTGGAGACCAACCGTCAGAGGTTATTATATGCGGTTATTCATGATTAACACGTGTTAATAACCTCCGTAGAAGTTAACAGCAGTTCTCCAACAACCGCATCTAACCGTTTGATACAGTTTTCTTCATATGGCACCTTTTCAAACAGTACAAAAGGGTGGCATGGAGCATCAATCGGGGGATCCAAGACATTTTTCGGAAGAACCAGACTCAAAAGGATAATCAAGATACAAGATATCTCGATCATCCAGCCAAGTCTACGGCTTAGATTAGACAACACTTACAAGTCTCCTATAGCTTCTCCTTGTACATCATTACAGGAAAAATCCTCGCCTGTGAGGACTTTTCCCTCTATTTGTAAATCTTTTACCACACTTAGTGAAATCTCAACAGGACGTAGGGCTATTACTCCCACTATCGAGGGCCCGAACCTGTCTAAACTCTCTGTGCTCCTGTTCACCATTGTTCATCATACCTTCCCGGAGGGTCATCTTGAAAGGTCTCACAATTACAAAATTCTGCATAAGTTCGGCTGAGGACCCTGAGTCCGAATCGTCGACAGCTGGCGCCCACCGTGGGGCCTTTCTCAAGGCGTCCTAATTGAAATTCGGAGGTTCGCCGAAACATGGCTGGAGCATATGATTCCGAGAATGATTTCGATCTCGAGGATTATGCCCACATACCAATGCCTTCTCCAAGCGATCCTGTTCCGATGGAAGAGGTCGAAGGCCAGAATCTTCCACAAGTTGAATCATCTCCCCAAGTCATGTTAATCGACCAGGAGGTAACTGGCACAAGGTCAGAACCCACAGAGGTTCTTAATGTGCTAGGTGATGAATCCGGCCCGTCATACGGTCCCGCTGAGGGAAAATATGATGGTGACCCTGAAGTTAGCCCAGGAAGATTCAACCCTGATAACCTCCACCGTCTCTTTGATTTCGAGTCCGACTCGGAACAAACCGAAATGTTCTCCCCATCGGCGACCTCACTCCCTAGGCAGTTTGCTGCATTGTCGGAAGAAACTCCCGATCAACAGGCTGCCAGGGAAGAACAAGATCGCAAACAGAAGGAGGATCAAGATCTCGAGCAACAGAACAACGAACTACGCAGAACTGCCCTAGAGGCTCTTCAAGATGCGCAGGCTCGTTACGATGCTGCCCCGAGTTCTTCTCGACGGTCGCGGGGTCGTAGACGTGACCAGACTCCTTCCTTACCACCGGAGCATTTCCCAGTGGACGAAGAAACAATAACACCTGGTGCCCCTAGGAGAAGTACCCATGGTCGACTGCGATCTATCGCGGAAGTCATGCGCAATTTTCCTCCTATGGTCATGGATGCGCAGAGACCGACCTTTTTTAGGATCTTGGCGGAAAGACTGGACGAGGTCGCATCCGAGGCGACCCCAACAGCCTCTTCCCGCTCTGTGACGCATTCCCGTGAACGAGATAGTCCTCATTTTGGCTCTGGCCGACGGAGTTACCCGCCACCTGTACCGTCCCGACAGGACAAATACCGGCGGATGCAGGATTCTCGTAGTAGGGATCGAGTTCCCGTTCACTCTCATTTGGGACCACAAGTAACCTCGCCATTACGTGAGTTTGCTCGAAACCCAACCGAAAGTCGCAGGACGGTTCACGGTCCTTACGTTGGTTGCAAAGCTTTCTCGCCGGGCCTACGAGCAGTCGTTTGGCCCGATAAGTTTCGACCAGGGGCCATTGAGAGGTTTGATGGAACTCAGAACCCATCCGAGTTCCTTCAGATCTATATTACTGCCATCCAAGCAGCAGGAGGCGATGACAAGGTCATGGCCAACTACCTGCCAACAGTCCTCGCAGGACCGGCTAGAACCTGGTTGTTTAATCAGCCCGAGGGTTCCATCTACAATTGGGAAATGCTATGCGATGCCATCCTCAGCAATTTCCAAAACTATTACCAAAAGCCGGGTAAGGAGGATGACCTGCATAGACTGCGGCAAACTTCGACCGAAACACTTCGGCAGTTTGTCAAGAGGTTTGTCGGGGTAAGAAATACCATCCCGAACATACCTGATGGCTCCGTAATTAGGGCATTTAAGCATGCCGTTCGATACCGGAGATTCACTGAAGACTTGCTTATCCACCCTCCTCGATCAGTGGCCGATCTGTTCGATATGGCTGATCGATACTCCGATGCAGCCGAGGCAGTCGAATGGAACCGAATGGTCGACAAGGGGGACCTACCCCCCCAACCAGGCTTCAAGGACGCCAGGAACGAAGATTCAAGCAAAAAGCCGGAGTCCTCACCGGGTGGGAAGTCAAAAAAGTCGAAGAGGAACCGCTCTGGACAGTACCGTGAGGTCGCAGTCGCGAAGAAACCACCCTCGACCAAAGGTAATAAGTCTTCTTTTAAAAGTAAAACTGCTTCTGGTGGCCGGGATTCCGACCAGCCAGAAAAATCAACTAATCCGCAGGAGGGCAAGAGGTGGTGTCCACTCCACAACTCCGCGGGCCACGACCTCAAAAACTGCAGGAGTTGGTTGAGACAGCTGGATGATTTCTACCAAGGAGCTGGGCCAATGCCAACCTTACCGCCTAAAGAGCAGGCGTGCGGGATTAGAGACGTCGACGGAGACGAAGAAATGGCTTACCAGGTACCTCAAAATCATGTTAATGTCATTTTCGGAGGTTCCTCCTCTTTCGCTTCCAAAAGGCAATTTAAAACCTTTTGCCGAGAGGTTAACCAAACGGAGACATCCCTTGGCGAACCTCAATATCCCCGTTGGTCGGATATGCCTTTGACGTTCGATCGCGCTGACTGTCCTGTGGGGCTAACTCGACCATTGAGGCTACCTCTGGTTATTACCCCAATCATCAGTAACGCGAGAGTCGAAAGGGTCCTGATTGATGGGGGAAGTTCCCTTGATCTTTTATTGGTCAAGACACTCGACGAGATGCAAATTCCTCGTTCGAAGATCAAGCCCATAATCCATCCGTTTTATGGGATAATCCCAGGCCCCTCCATGATGCCATTGGGACAAGTGGTCCTCCCGGTCACCCTGGGAGAACCAGATAACTTCCGAACAGAATTGGTTACTTTCGATGTAATCGATTGTGATTCAGCTTATAATGCAATCTTTGGCAGGCCGACTCTTGCTAAGTTCATGATGGCAACGCACTATGCTTATCAGTGCGGGAAATTGCCTGGCCCCAAAGGTGTCATTTCGGTCCGAGGTAGTCGCAACGTGGCGCTCACGTGCGACCGGCTATCTTTGGAGATGGTCGATCAACTTCCCCTCCGGGACGCTCAGGTCGCCACGTTGCCACCGATGCGATCAGGGCTGCTCCTCGACCAGATGAGAAACTCAAACAAGTTCCTTTGTACCCAGATGACCCATCCAAGACAATTCGGGTTGGGTCAGCCCTGGATGACAAATAGGAACTCGACCTCGTTGCTTTCCTCCGGGCTAACGCAGACGTGTTTGCGTGGAAACCGTCCGACATGCCCGGTGTCCCAAGGGAAGTAATTGAGCACAGGTTAGCAATTCGACCTGGACAACGACCAATAAAGCAAAAGCTGAGGCGTTTTGCCACCGACCGACAGGAAGCCATCCGAGAAGAGTTAGACAAACTCTTACAAGCCGGGTTTATCCGCGAAGTAAATCACCCGGACTGGCTCGCCAATCCGGTCATGGTCCGCAAGTCAAATGGCAAGTGGCGCATGTGCGTTGACTACACTAGCCTCAATAGTGCCTGTCCGAAGGACGACTTTCCCCTTCCCCGCATCGACCAGCTGGTTGACTCCACTGCGGGTTGCGAACTGATGAGTTTTCTGGATGCCTACTCAGGATATCATCAAATTAGCATGGCAGAAGACGATGAAGAGAAAACTGCCTTCATCACCCCGTTCAGCACGTACTGCTACGTTAGAATGCCGTTCGGTCTCAAGAACGCAGGTTCCACGTACCAGCGCTTGATGCAAAAGACCTTTCTTTCCCAGATAGGGCGTAATCTCGAAGCATATGTAGACGACTTGGTTGTAAAGAGCACCAAAAGATTGTCTCATTTGGACGATCTTGCTGAAACCTTCTGTAACTTGAATCGCTTTGGAATAAAATTGAACCCGGAGAAATGTTCTTTCGGGGTTTCTTCAGGAAAACTTCTTGGTTTCCTTGTGTGTTCCAGGGGCATTGAGGTTAATCCTGAGAAAATCAGAGCTATTGAACAAATGAGGTCGCCCTCGACCATGAAGGATGTTCAACGCCTGGCTGGTCGCATGGCGGCTTTAAGTCGCTTTATATCGTGATTAGGCGAAAGGGGACTACCTTTCTTCAAAGCCTTGCGGAAACATCATAACTTCACGTGGTCCGACGAGGCCGAAAAAGCATTTCAGGAGGTAAAAACATATCTGTCCAGTCCGCCAGTATTGGTGTCTCCTGAAAAGGAAGAACCATTACTTCTGTATTTGGCGGCCACCCCACACGCGGTCAGCGCTGTTCTGTTCGCGGAAAGGGAAGGAGTACACAGACCCGTCTACTATGTGAGCGAAGTACTTCATGGTCCTAAGGAGCGCTACCCTGAGGTCCAGAAGATACTTTACGCGCTACTGATGGCTTGCCGTAAGCTACGACATTACTTTCAAGCACACAAGATCACAGTACCCTCCTCTTTTCCTTTAGGGGATATTGTCCGAAATCCAGAAAAATCTGGTCGAATCGCCAAATGGGCGGTCAAATTCAGTGCCTTCGAGATCCATTTCACCCCTCGCACGGCGATTAAATCTCAGGTTTTGGCCGACTTTGTGGTCGAATGGACCAACCCTGAGCCACCCGTGCAGTTGGCAAAGGAACTGGAGTGCCCCGATTATTGGACAATGTAATTTGACGGCTCCCGTAGTTTTCAACACTCGGGGGCTGGAATAGTCTTAGTTACGCCCCAGGGCGAACAGCTTAAGTATGTCATTCAACTACACTTTGTTGCAACCAACAACGCAGCAGAGTATGAAGGTCTTCTTGCAGGGCTCCGGGCAGCAAAATTCCTCGGAGTCCGTCGATTAGTGGTGAGGGGGGACTCACAGCTAGTCGTAAACCAGGTAAACAAGGAGTACAGCACCTCCGATGAGACAATGGCTCATTACCTGGGGGAAGTGAGGAGATTGGAAAAACACTTCAGTCACTTCGAAGTCCAATACATCCCGCGAAAGGACAATATTCTCGCAGACCAATTATCCAAAATTGGATCCTCACGCTCATCCGCTCCGGCAGGAGTGTTCATTGAACACTTGGACCATCCTTCAATCATGACTTCGGTCGAGGATGATCCGGCAATAGCCTTCGTTGCCAACCTCGGTCAGGAACAAGATTGGACTCATCCATTGAGGGTCTATCTTGAACAAGGGACCCTACCCGAGGACGAAACCAAAAGCGATCGGTTAATTCGAAAGGCGCGTCTGTACAAACTCATAGATGGGGTTATGTACAGAAAGGGTACTCAAGGAGTATTTATGCGCTGCATATCTCAGGAGGAAGGAAAATCCCTCTTGAAAGAAATACATGACGGTGTATGCGGTGCACACGCGTCATACCGAACACTGGTCGGAAAGGTTTTTCGACAGGGATTCTACTGGCCTTCGGCACTCGATGATGCCAAGCTTATGGTCAAGACGTGTCCACAGTGTCAATTTCATGCAAGACAGGTTCATCAACCTGCTTATGCATTGCAAACTATTCCCCTCGCATGGCCCTTCGCGATCTGGGGAATGGACATCGTCGGTCCTATGCCACAAGCGGTCAATGGGTACAAGTTTCTGTTCGTAGCCATTGACACGTTCACAAAATGGATTGAGGCCGAACCAGTACGAAATATTACTGCATCAGCCGCACAAAAGTTCTTTCACAAGAACATTGTGGCACGATTTGGTGTTCCAAACCGTCTCATCACAGACAACGGTTCTCAGTTCGCTAGCGGTCTCTTCCTAGACTACTGCGATCAGATTGGGACCAAGGTGTGCTTTGCTTCTGTGGAACATCCACAAAGCAATGGTGCCGTAGAACGGGCCAATGGGCAAGTATTGCAAGGCATCAAAAAACGTGTTTTTGATCGCCTCAAGACCCGCTCGGGGGCTTGGGCAGACGAGCTTTATACTGTTCTATGGGCACTACGGACTACCTCTAGTCGAGCCACCGGTGAGACACCCTTCCATTTGGTCTATGGGGCCGAGGCTGTGTTGCCTATGGAAGTTAGTATTGGATCTGTTCGCACGAATCAATTCGAACAGGTCAACCAATCCGAACAGCGATCGCAAGATCTCATCCTCCTGGAAGAACGGCGTGATCGCGCCCTGATCAAGTCCGCGGTATACTTGCAGGCTCTACGCAAGTATCACAGTAAAAAGGTGCGACCACGTGATCTCAACGTTGGCGACTTGGTTTTACGAAAAATTCAAGACCAGTCTAACCGCAATAAATTCTCCCCAAAGTGAGAAGGACCATACACTGTCGTCTCAGTGCCGCGGCCAGGGTCTGCGCGGTTAGCCATGGAGGATGGTCGGATTTTGTCCAATACTTGGAACATCGATCAACTTCGCAAGTTTTACGTGTAAGTACCACAACCCTTTTTCCTGTTCAATTAGCATCTCTTCATAAAAAGCATGTCTTCTTTTCATACAATAAGTGTTTCTCTTTAAGCCCACATTATACAAATTCGACCTGGGGGCTGATCGCCGGCGGTTAGGTTATTACAGCATTTTTCAACCGGATTCGCTGGTCGATCTCATGATCACTTCCAGATAAGTCACTCCTAAATAAGCCGTTTCTCAACGCACACGGGACTATCTGGCTAGTCCTCGGTCATCTGGGTGGCTACCAGTTTGCAATAAGGTTAAAATGTTACTTTAATCTTGACCATCGGCTTGAAGCACATATCCCTGGTCATCATACTTATGTTTTCCCCTCTGCTTAAAATACTCAGGCTCCAGTATTCACAAAACAGAGGCGGGGGCTAGAGGGATATACTTATAGTATGAAATTTATGATGTGAATATGCACTTTCTTTTAAAAAATAGTTTTACATACATGGCATTGCAATTACAATTGTTTGAGTACAAAAATAAGGATCATTCGATCCCCAGCTCAGTCAGGAGTCTATCTACTAGGGGCTTGACTTCCTCCATGACTGCATCGAGCAGCTCTTCACTCTCGACCTCAACCGGACCCACCAATGCGTTCAGATCTGCATCTGGGCCATGGTGAAGTCAAACCCGGCTGAGTACGGCTGCTGCGACTGATCGAACCCTGGTTCTGATCGCCTCTTCGCGTCGCCGTGTATCTCCAGGGAGATACTCAAGCAGTGAATCCGCCTGGGCAGTAAGCAGCGATGTCCAGTCACTTACGCTGAGGTTGTCTTGCCTCAGTTCTACCACATCGGTCTTCAAAAGATCAGCCACGGCCTTTAGTTTTTCGAAGATCCGGAGGCTCAGTTCTTTGATTGCCCGATCGGTGTGGCGAATCGAGGATTCAAGAATCTCCTTGTCTCGACTGAGCTGCGTAATTCGACCTGCTTGCGCTGTACAGAGAGAAGAGATTATTTGCATATTATGGATTCAAGTCTTCCTAATCAGGAATCGGCTTACCAGCATTCTCTGATCGAAGTTTGTTAAGTTCAGTTTCTTGTTTCTTAAACATTGAGACTGAACCGGCCACCTCTTTCTTAAAAAATGTAACCTCTCTGCAGCAAAATCAAGGCAGTCACAACCAAGATGCACCCATGCTAACCAAAGGGTAATGGTACTCACCTGCGCAAGCTATCGCGTTCTTTTTGAATGGCTTCTGTACTGGCCATCACAACATTCGAATGGCTTATTAGCCAGGATAATCCCTGTGGTGCCAAAGGAGAAGATCAAAGGTGTCCTAAGTACAATTCAGACACGAGAGTGGAGGTTTATTATACCTTCATAAACTTTTGTAAGACAACATCATTCAGTTCAGCGGGGATCCTCGCTAGAGCCCCTAATGCGATTACTACAGGGACAGTTGCTGGGAGTGCCGGCTGGACGCCACCCCCAGTAGTCGTCGATGGTGACTGGGTCCCTACATTTATTCTTTCCCCTGCGGTCTGGACGACTTCCTGGACCACAGGGGTGGAGCGTTCTTCGTTGGAAGCTCCTGCACCAGCTGCGACTTCAACCTCTCCGGAGGCGATTGAAGAGCTGGGCGCCGTCTTTCTTTGCCTAACATGACGGACAATTTGAGCAGTTTCTATTTAAGATTACTGTTAAGTAAGAGTTCTTACCTTATTTTAAATCCCATTCGTTCCTGGGACTTCTGGGAAAATTCCCCTTGCGAAGGAGAGCCGTCTCCGGTTCTCGCCTTCCTTATAGTAAACAAGGCAGCACCTCCCTGGAAATGTTCTGTTACAAGCACATTCCTAGGAAAAAAGATAAAAACACATAGAAAGGTTTTACCTGAGCCACCGGGCTAACTGGTGGGGCTACATCCGAAGGCCTTGGCGATTCCAGAGTTGCTGGGACCGTCACAGCCGGCCTTTGTTCATCTACCTCCTCCTCTGTCCGCGGAGGAGGAGGATTTTCCTCCCTGGAACCCCCAGTGGTCCCAGGGGGAAGCTCTCCTCCCTGTATGAACATTAACTTGTCAAATGTGCAGAAAGAGTCATAGAAGGAATGGTCGAAAAGATTCCTTACCTTGGTCGTCCCTTCGACCAGGGAAGCAGAGATAATTGACCCTGAAACCTCGGGGGCTTCAGGAATTGGAAGGTCACCTGCGACCACAAGATCTTCGGTGGTCGCAGGGTCAGCCACGGCCACCTCTTCGGTAGCTGTGGTCCCTACGGGACAGCTTGGGGCGTCACCAGCAGAGGACTCCCCGGTCCTCTTCCTTTCGATGACTAGAGGCACATCATCGTCCTCTTCCTCCTCGCTCCCCTCTCCCTGTACGACGAAGAAGTGATTCCATGTCGCGCCTAAAAAAGAAGAAGGAATGCGATATCTTACCGCAGTCTTCCTTGCGGGACGAGGAATGCTTCGTGAAGACCCCTCCCCAGGGTTCAGCTTGGTCTTCTTGGGGGCAGGACTCTTTGTCCTGGGTCTCTGAGAGACCTTCTTCACATTCTTCGCCGTCGGTTTCCGCAGAGAGCCGACATTTTCGCTTGGGAACGTCGCATCAGCGAACTTCCCTAGGAGCTGGTTCACAATCCATTACAATGGATTAGCGCTGGACACACGCAAGACCTGCAGAACCAAAGCCGGACAAGGAAATTACCTTTCGGCGCTCCTGTCTGAGGTCATCACCGGCGTGAATCAAGCTCTGCGGGCGAGGTGATCCCTTAGGGCCCTCTACATCAGCATTGTAGGCCCTAAGGAGGGAATTAGTTCGCCTCTCAATTTCGGCTGAGGGCAGAACTGTTCCCAAATTCAAGTCAGAAAACATAAATTTTAGAAATGACAAAGCACATTGCTAAAAGGTTTGAGTACCTTCATTGTAGTCCAGGGTTCCATCCGCCATGGACTTGATTTCCCAAGCAGGATGAGCCCTTTCGCGCAGGGGGCTCACTCGGTTCTTCACAAAGTCTCGGATGACATCCCTCGCTGTCAATCCTTGACCCATCAAGTGAAGAATCACCTCGGCGTGCTTCAGGTGCTCCACGCCCAGCGTCGGGGGAGCATCCAACTCGCTTGACTTCTCTGGTCGCGAGTTCTCAAACCAGAAACTACTCTCGGACGGCGGAGAGCAGTAAAACCACCTCTGGTGCCACCCGTGCACCGAATCCCGCAGAGGTGGGGAGGGATATTCCTTCTTGTCCCTCAGCCGGAAGTAGATGCATCCGGCGGCATTGGTGCTCTTCGACCATGCCGAGAAGTAGAACCGTCGGAAGAGGTCCACGCTAGGATATACTCCGACGAAGGCCTCGCAAAGATGCTGAAACACCACCAGGATCAGCATCGCATTTGGGTGGAGGTTGATCAGTTCCCACCCATAATGTTCGAGGATGTCCTTTAGGAACCGACTCTTAGGGAATCGGAACCCGCAGCGCAGATACTCCTCGAAGATTACCAACTCGCCCTCTCGGACGGTTGGAGTTTCTTGGTCCTTCTCCACAGGCCGCCAATTGATCAGCAGCCGCAATGGAAGGATCTCCTCTTTCTCCAGCGCCACCAGAGTCTCCTCAGAATGGTGGTTGGATCTGCTCCAAGATGCCATTTTTTGAGGAAGATTGGTCGAAAAAGTCGATGATTCTGTGGAAGATGAAGGCAAGAAGATGAGGGTTTTGTGCGGCGGGAACTCTAAGGGTTTTTCGCGGCTGAATAGCTTCCTCAAGAAGCTACCTACTGCTTTTATAGACTCGAGGAGTCACGCCTCTGTGAGTAACGTTCCACTCGAGCGTCCTCTTAAATATTTTATTCATTTCCCATAATGGATATTCTCTGATAAACCCTTTAAAACGTTTCGGATATCGGATCTGAAATAAAAAGACTTTTTATTTTGGAAGCTGAAAGGGCTAAAACTCGAAAAGTCTGCTAAAACTTTTTTGAGGGTTATTTACCTTTCTTTTTACTTGAACATTTTTGTAAAAAATATCATGTAACTCAAATTTTGACGTACGGATATGTTCTAACTGGGTTATGGTTTGGTTAAAACCATGTTATTTAACTTCGTTTCTGATCGAAGTAATGGTCTAACCAAACGTTCGACTCTAGTCGCAATTCAGTTCTAACCGCGGCCTTAAGTCTGATCGCGGCATCAGGGCAGGTCACGGTGATCTTTTAAAGCGCGATTCTAATCACAGAACTGAAATTTCCTGTGTATGAATGGTCGCGAACTAAGCCTTTGGCCATAATTTCACACAGAAAGTATGAAGAATGTTCATATGAATAAAAGAAACTTTATTTATTACATTCTTTACATACAAAAGGGATACGGTCGATAAAAGCATCGACTTGTTCCGAAAGACGTTTACAAAGTTCCCCTAGGGACATGTTGTTGTCAGTAGGATCTACACTGACAACCCCCAGGGAACTAGCAACTACCCTAAGTCTATCTATATCGTCCCTAACAACAGACGCACTATTGTCCCTAATCAAGTCAGAGAGTTCTCGCTGTTGCTGAGCGAAGTCCCTCTCTCGACGGAAATGGAGCGCCTCTTCTCGGGATCGATCAAGACATTCTGCTAAACGCAGAATCTTCGAGGCCATCTCCTCGGTCTTCTTCTCTAAAGCATTCTTCTCTTCCAGAAGAGTCTGTCCGGAAGGAAGAGATGGAGCAGCAGAAGGCTGATCGCTGGAGCCTCCTACCTCCTGCATTTTGCAAAAGTTAGTCATACTGACTAAAATTATCAGCAAAAAGGGAGAAGAATTGGTACCTGTCCCGGTGCATAACCCGTTGATACACCCATCTTGGGAGGAAGATCATCATATGGTGGAAGAGCAACCTTCCCATCAGAAGATTGCTTCGCCAACCCAATATGGCAATCATCTGATCGAGGGATAGTCACCGCTTGCCGACCAGGATGTTGATCACCCAAAAGGATGGGAGAATTGGATGTGATAGGATCTTTCTCTAAAGGTAAAGGCCTAACTTGCCGAGAGGCATGAACGGGGAGGGTCAAAGGAACTGAAGGAAGAAAGAAACTCGCTACGTTCTTCACCTTTATTCCACTGGAAGATCCTTTGTCAACCTTGGGTTTCTTCCTTAAGGGAGACAGGACTTCATTCGTTTGAGACCCTTGTTCGACAACTTCCTCTTCATCACTCTCAATCTCGATGATATCGTGATCTGCCATTGGGAGAAGTATGTCAAAAGGAAGAAGGCAGGACAACAAGAACAGGACTTAGGCGTGGAGGGAAATTGTGAAAGTTTACGAATCCAACAGCCTGGTATTTATAGCCGCCTAGGTGACGGTTTGCATTCCAGGCGCCTCGGGTTTCGTCAAAGCATTTACAATTTTACCTCGAGATAAAAACAATTCTACGGCGCTATCATTGCCCGTCACGTAATGTCAGAACCCGTCTTGAAAAACCAACCGTTTTCACTTAGTGCGCCACTAAGTGGAGAAGTTAAAGGGCCGGGTTAAAAATCCAATGCATGGTCTTAAAATTCGAAATAAACACGTCACTTCGTTTCTTTCGAATTTGGGGGCTAGCTGACGAGGGTTGACACCCGGGTCACTTCTAACTTTTGGTTCAAGACAGGTTCGAACCAGACATGTATCTGGTGATGCGAACTCAAGCTATTCTGAGGGGCATCACCATGAGGTCGCAAGCTTTATGCGATCAGGTCGCGGATTTCGTGCGATCAGACCGACAGCCTTGTGCGGTCAGAAGTTCGTATGCTATACGCGGACTGGATATCCGGGATGTTGTGCGGTCAGCCTACATTCCGCGGTCAGAACGTTCTCGACCAGGGTGCTTGGGGTTTATTCGGTTATCCTTATGTCAGGGTATTCCAAGCATCTCGAGGATTCCTCCACGTTGGAGACCAACCGTCAGAGGTTATTATATGCGGTTATTCATGATTAACACGTGTTAATAACCTCCGTAGAAGTTAACAGCAGTTCTCCAACAACCGCATCTAACCGTTTGATACAGTTTTCTTCATATGGCACCTTTTCAAACAGTACAAAAGGGTGGCATGGAGCATCAATCGGGGGATCCAAGACATTTTTCGGAAGAACCAGACTCAAAAGGATAATCAAGATACAAGATATCTCGATCATCCAGCCAAGTCTACGGCTTAGATTAGACAACACTTACAAGTCTCCTATAGCTTCTCCTTGTACATCATTACAGGAAAAATCCTCGCCTGTGAGGACTTTTCCCTCTATTTGTAAATCTTTTACCACACTTAGTGAAATCTCAACAGGACGTAGGGCTATTACTCCCACTATCGAGGGCCCGAACCTGTCTAAACTCTCTCTGCTCCTGTTCACCATTGTTCAGCATACCTTCCCGGAGGGTCATCTTGAAAGGTCTCACAATTACAAAATTCTGCATAAGTTCGGCTGAGGACCCTGAGTCCGAATCGTCGACACGGGGAGCCGGGAATAACGTCAACTCCCGTAGGAGGAAGTACCCGAAGACGGGTCTTGAGTGTTTGGGCAGGGGACTAGTCTCCCAAAGTGACTCGTTACCGCGGTCACTGTGACCGCGTTGCCGCTTACACCCTCAGTCCACGAGGGCTGATCGTAAGCCGCCCTACGGGAGTGGGACTCCAGTTGTAGGGACTTGTTGGGCCTGACCCACTTCCTCGCGGAGAGGGCATCCTCACGGGGAGGGCATCCTCGCGGGGAGGGCATTGCCGCTAGGGACGGTAATGAGAGAGACCTGCAATGAGACAGTTTGAAAAGCAAGACCTATGTATTGCTAATAAAATGAAGTACAGGGCCTCCCCCTGCGAAACCGCGAAAGGGGAGGAAAATACAGTGTCCCTCCTCCCCCTCCGGCGTGAACGCTCCGGGGGAGGGGACAGGCCCGTAAGGGTAGACATAGAACTTGCGAAGTAAACGTAAGTTCCACGTGTGCTTCAGCTCCTGCTCTTGAAGGTTGGAGAGCTTGTAGGCCCCCGGGCCTAGGACCGCGGAGATCCTGTAGGGGTCCTCCCACTTGGGGGAGAGGTTACCCTGGGCCTGGGGGTCCGTCACACGCTTGAGGACAAGGTCCCCAAGGCGGAAAGCCCTCTCGCGCACGCGCAGATTGTACGCGCGCGCCATCTCTTGCTCGTAGATGGCGTGGCGGAGGAGCGCTCGGTCGCGTTCCTCCTCCACGAGGTCGATCTCCAGGCGCTGGTTGGCCTCGTTGGCCTGGTACGCTGCGGGCGTGGCTCCCTCCAGGAGCTCGACCCGCAGTGACCGGAAGCCGATCTCCGGGGGGAGGACTACCTCCGCCCCGTAGACCAGGGAGAAGGGAGTACGCCCTGTCGCCTGGGACGGGGTCGTGGGCATGGAGCAGAGGATGCTAGGGAGCTCCTCTGCCCATGCACCCCTCTTAGAAGCGGTTTGCTCGAGTCTCCGGCGCAACCCCTGTAGGATCACGCCGTTGACCCTCTCAACAGCCCCATTGCTCCGGGGATGGGCCACTGAGGTGAAGTGGATGACGAGTCCCAGGCCTTCGCAGAATTCCCGGAAATAAGCCGAGTCGAATTGGGTCCCGTTGTCCACGGTGATTTCCCGGGGGACGCCAAAACGACATACGACGTTTTTCCAGAAAAACCGCTGAACGGCCCGGGACGTGATGCTGGCCAAAGGTTCCGCCTCAACCCACTTTGTAAAATAGTCGACTGCGACTACCGCATACTTGTATCCCCCGGGCGCTGGGGGGAAGGGCCCTAAGAGGTCCATCCCCCAGCGCACAAAGGGCCAAGTGATGGGGATCGTCTGCAGCGCTATAGGGGGGAGCTTCGAGCCCTTGGCCATCTTCTGGCATGCCTCGCACGCGGAGACAAGGTCTCGCGCGTCGCGCATGACCGTGGGCCAGTAGAAGCCCTGCCGGAGGGCCTTGGCCGCGATGGCACGCGGGGCTAGGTGAGAACCACAGCTCCCCGCGTGGATGTCTTCGAGAAGTTGAAGTCTATCCGGCCGGGGGAGGCAGCGCAGGAGGGCAGAAGCCCCCCGCTTGTAGAGCCTCCCCTCCAACAGGAGATATGCCCGGGCTTTAGCCCGGAGGCGTTTAGCCTCGGTCTCACTAGGAGGGTCCCCCTCCCCCTTGATGAAGGAGATGAGGGGGTCCATCCAAGACGGAGTCCGGATGATCTCGGCGACCTCCGGGACATGAGGCTTGTCGCCCATGTCCGGGGAGGCCACCGAGGGCTTCGTGATGATCTCCAGGAAAGCCCCCTTGGGGAGCGATTCCCGGGCGCTTGCCGCCCGGGCCAAGGCGTCGGCCCGGTCATTGTCACTCCGTGGGATATGCCGGGCCTCGAGGCCGTCGAAATGCCTCTCCATCTTTCGCACTTCCTACAAATAAAGACTTAAGTTTGCGTCATGGCACAGGTAAGACTTGTCCATTTGGAAAACTACGAGCTGAGAATCTCCCTTGACTAGGAGGCGCCGGATCCCCAGGGAGCGCGCAAGGCGCATCCCGAGGAGCAAAGCCTCGTATTCGGTGACGTTGTTGGTTGCGGGGAACTCGAGTCGCGCGGCGTACTCGAGTTCCTTCCCCTCGGGGCTCCGGAGGACTACTCCCGCACCAGCCCCGGCGAGACACAGTGACCCATCGAACATGAGAGTCCAATGATCACTGCGTCGGGGCGGCACGGGGAGATCTTCGTCCCCGGACCCTGAGGCGGGAGTCCACTCTGCGACGAAGTCGGCGAGGACCTGCGACTTGATGGCGGAGCGGCCGGTAAGGGACAGGGAGAAGGGGGCGAGGTCGGCCCCCCACTTCCCGATTCGGCCGGTGGCTTCCTTGTTCCGCAGTACCTCCCCGAGGGGGAGGGACAACGGGACGGTGATGGGGTGCCCCAGGAAATAATGCCGAAGCTTCCGGGACACCATGAGGAGAGCGTAGCAGATTTTCTCCATCTCCGTGTACCGAGTTTTGGCCCCTTGGAGGGCCTCACTCACGTAGTACACCGGACGCTGCAGCCCCCCTTGCTCCTTCACCAAGACCGCGCTGACGGCGACGGGGGTCGCGGCGAGGTAGAGGAGCAAGGGCTCTTCCGGAGCCGGACTCACAAGTATTGGAGGGCTCGTGAGGTACTTCTTGAGGTCGTCGAACGCTTCCTGGACCTCGGGGGTCCAGCGGAACCCCTCGAGCCCTCGGAGAATCTTGAAGAACTGGAGGCCCCGCTCCCCCGACCGGGAGACAAAGCGGCTGAGTGCGGCTAGGCGGCCGGAGAGCCGCTGGACATCCTTGACGGAGCGCGGCGGGGGCATATCTAGGAATGCCAGGATCTTCTCGGGGTTCGCCTCAATGCCCCGCTGGGACACGAGGAAACCTAGGAGCTTCCCCCCACGCACCCCGAAGGCGCACTTCTCCGGGTTGAGTTTGAGCCCGAACGCGTGGAGGTTGCGGAAGGTTTCAGCCAGGTCGCCGATGTGGGAGGCTGCGCGGGGACTCTTGACAACCGCGTCGTCTACGTAGACTTCAACGTTGCGGCCGACTTGCTCGTTGAAAACCAACGTCATGATGCGCTGGAAGGTTGCCCCCGCGTTCTTGAGCCCGAAGGGCAGATGGACGTAGTAGAAGGTTCCGAGGGCAGTAATAAAACTCGTCTCTTCCTCGCCCCCTTCTGCCATCCGGACTTGATGGTAGCCCGAGTAGGCGTCTAGGAAGCTCATGAGCTTGCACCCCGCAGTGGAGTCGACGAGCTGATCAATCCGCGGGAGTTGGAAGTTGTCTTTGGGGCAGGCGCGGTTAAGGTCGGTGAAGTCTACGCACATCCGCCACCTGCCGGTTGATTTCTTGACGAGGACGGGGTTCGCGAGCCACTCGGGGTGCAGGACCTCCCGAATGAACCTCGCCTCTCGGAGCCGGGTGATCTCCGCCTTGATTGCCTCTTGGCGCTCGAGGGAGAGTTTCCGCAGCTTCTGTTTGACCGGGGGGTGACCGGGGGCCACTGCGAGCTTGTGCTCAATGACCCCCCGGGCGATGCCCCGCATGTCCGAAGGTTTCCACGCAAAAACATCGGAGTTTTCGCGCAGAAAAGCCGCAAGTTGCGCTGCGTGCTCCTCGGGGAGCTCCGCCCCGATCCGGACGGTTTTATCTTCGTTGCCCGGGGACAGCAGGACCTTCCGGAGGCCCCCTTCCGGACGCGGCTTGAGGAGGGGCCTCCCGGGTGGTGGCGCAGCAGCGTCTAGTTCCGGGGGAGCAGCCTCCCCCCCGGGCGTCTTTATGAGGTTGACGCTTCCGAGTGTGGCCGCAGCGCCCTCGTATAGAGCACGGGCCATGTCTTGGTCTCCCCGGACGTTGATCACACCATGCGGCCCGGGGATCTTCATGCAGAGATAGTTTTGATGGGTGGCAGCCCCCAGCCGGTTGATTGTCGTCCTCCCCATAATCGCGTTCTAGGAGGAGGGGAGGTCTACTACGTCGAAGCGGACCAGCTCGGTCCGGTAGTTCTTCGGGGTGCCGAAGGTCATTAGAAGATCTACCTTGCCCACGGGGTGGATCGCCTTCCCCGGGACAAACCCTTGCCGGGGCCCGGCAGCGGGCTGCAGGAGCTTCTCATCCACCTGCATTTCTTTGAAGGCCTTCAGGAATAGGACATCGGCGGAGCTCCCGCCGTCCACCAGGATACGGGCCAGATGGCAGTTGTAGATGGTCGCGGAGACAATGAGCGCGTCGTCGTGGGGGAAGCGGACCCCCCGCGCGTCTTCTGCCGTGAAGGTGAGGGGGACGTCTGACCACTTAGGTGGCGGGGACGCGTGTAGCACCCCCACAACCTTGACCTCGCGCGCGTACTCCTTACGCTGGCGCTTAGAGTCCCGCCCGGAGGCGGATCCTCCCACGATGACGTTGATGTGCCGCTGTGAAGTTTGAAAGGGGCGAGCTTCTAAAGGCTCCCCCTCCTGCGCCTACTGACCCCCCGAGGGAGCGGGAAGGGCTGGAACAGCTGGCCGAGGGGGCAAGGAGGCCGGAGTCCCCCCCTGCCCGCGCTGGTCGAGGAAGTCTGCGAAGTGCTGCAGCAGCTGGCTACAATCTCGGGTAGCGTGGGTACTGGACCTGTGGAAGCTGCACCACGGTCCTTCCCGCCTTCTCCCCGTGGGGCCTTCCCGGCCGCACGAAGACTGTCCTCTCCCATGGCCCTTCGGTTTGGGGAAGGGGCGGTTGCCCCTCGAGGGGTCGCGCGAGCCGCCTCCACCCTCGAGGACAAAAGTGTCCTGAGGCCGTGGCTCGCTACGGCCCCGCTGTCTGGGGCGTTTGGGGGGATCCCTGGGCCCCCGGTCGACGGGGGCGGGAGCCCCCTGGGTCTTCTTCCAGATGTCGTCTTCCTCCGCCCGAGCATACTTTTCGAGTACGTTGAAGAGCTCATCGGCGGAAGAGGGGCAGCTCCGGGAGAGCCTTCGGTGGAGCTCCCCCGGGAGGATGCCGCTTTTGCAGGCTTCGATGACCGTCGAGTCGGGGACATGGGCCACTTTGCTCTTCACCTGAGCAAAGCGCTTGAAGAAGCTTCTGATGGTTTCCCCAGTCCTCTGCCGGACAGTGTACAGCTGCGAGGAGTCCAGGGGACGCACGTAGTTCCCCTGGAAGTTGGCGCAGAACTCCCGCTTGAGCTGCAAGAAAGACTTGATGGAGCCCGCCTTCAGGTTGTAGAACCAGGAGCGGGCAATGCCGGAGAGGTAGAGGGGGAAGACGTTGCACTGTACCGTCTCGTCCCCCCGGCCGCGGAGATGGCAGTGGAGTAGACCTGCACAAATTCGTAAGGGTCTGCCTCACCGTTATAGTGCTCGATGTGCGGAGGGCGGTAGGGCCGCGGCCACCGGATGCTGCGAAGTCTTCGGCACAGGGGCTGGTTAGCCCCCTGCACCTCCCGGGGAGAGTCCCGGTCGCTGTCTTCCTTCACAAGACCTTCGTTGTCTGAGTCTGGAAGCGGTCCGAGAGGTCCGCCCGAATGGCGTTGGCGACGCTTTTCCTCCGGATCGGGACTGAGTTCCCGGACGTCCGGGCTCTCCACCGGGGAGGTTGGCTCTTCAGCGGGTCTCTTCCCCTGGCCGGTGCGAGAGCGAGGCTCCCCTCGCCCGCGGCCGGGGGGAAGTTCTTCCCAGCGCCCTGGTGAATGCATTCGCTCGACCTCCCCCCGGGCGAAACGGACCTGTCCCGCCGAGGGAGGGAGCTCATGCACTGTAGCTGCCGGCCCGGAGGCTTCCGGAGCCGGTTGGGGGGAGCCCCCTGTGATGACCCCTGGGTCCGGAAAGGGGGAAGCCCTTGTATTATCCGGAACCGGGGAGGGGGCGCCCACGGCGACGCTTGGAACCGAAGTGGAGGGTGCCCCGGTGGCCACGACCGGAACCGGGAAGGGGGCAGGCCCTGTAACACCCGGAACCGGCGAGGGGGGAGCCCCAGCGGCGACGTCCGGAACCGGGAAGCCCATGCGGTGGGAAGTCCGCTGCGGCACGGGGGCTGCTCTGTCAACCGCCCCCGGTGCGGTAAACGCGACGGGTGGGGGGGGGGCTGGACTGGCTCCCGGCGCAGGGTAAACCCCCGGCATGAAGTGGGCTCCCGGCCCCGGGAATAGGCCAGGGACGGGGTACCCCCCCTGGTGCCACGAAGGGCCCCGGCATGAAGTAACCCCCCGGCACCGGGACGGGCCCGGGCGCCGGGAGGGGTCCGGGCGTATATCCCGCAGGGGGAGGGAACCCCCCGGCAGGATCATACGGGGCGGACAAACCCCCGGAGGCCGGAGGGGCCGCCGGGTAGCCCATAAACGGGGGCATGTTCCCCGGATACGGGTGTGACGCAAATGTGGGGGCCGGAGGCCGCGCCAACACGCTAAGGAGTTCGTCCATAGAGCGCTGAGCGCGGAGCTGGCCTTCCATGAGAGCTTCGAGCAGGGCGTCCCGGGGAGCCGGGGGAGCCATCGGGGGGAGACTGGTCCCGGCCGAGGTCCCCGCGGTCACTGGGAACGACCTGGAGGTGGAAGCACCTAAGTTAAGAGGAAAAGAGGGAGGCGGTACCTGGGCCAGGTCGCCTCCGGAAGGGACCGCCGGGACAGCAGTGTCCCGGGCGGACGGCGCCGGGTCTCCGAGACCCGGGTCACCGGGAAGGGTGCGAGCCCTTGTTCTTGGGGGAGCCATGGCGTCTTGTCATGAGTCCCCACGGACGGCGCCAACTGTCGTCGTATTGCGAATACCCCGGCAGGTTTTGAGAATGATCCTAGCGAAGATTACGCAGCGCGGGTTGACCGGATGACCGGTCCTCCCCCGCCGGACAAGCACAAAAAATGACACACGGGTTTATACAGGTTCGGGTCCCGGTGGGGGCCCTAGTCCTGTCGACGCGGGGAGAGGCTTCCGGAGCACGTCTGTGAGTTTAGCTATTCCAATAAAAGTGATCCGATCCTCTACAACAGAGGGGTACAAGGGCTATTTATAGCCCCAAAAAGAAGCAAAAAACCTAAACTACCACAGAAGCCACCATCGGATTGAAGGGTAGGACCGTCCTTCTTCCGGTCAAACGCCTTGGATGCTTGACAGGTGGTTGCTAGTTCCCGAGGCGCTCCTCGCGTGACCTGCACGTGACAAACAATTCGAGACTTTACCTTTAGGAGGACGATGAGGCCCGGGACGGCGCCGGAGGCCAAGTCCCGGGGGCCAAAAGGCGGCGCCTGGGGAGGGGCCGGAGGCCACGTCCCCGGGCCAATGGCGGCGCCCGGGACGGCGCCGGAGGCCGGGTCCCGGGGGCCAAAAGGCGGCGCCCGGGGAGGGGCCAGAGGCCACGTCCCCGGGCCAATGGCGGCGCCCGGGACAGCGCCGGAGGCCGGGTCCCGGGGGCCAAAAGGCGGCGCCCGGGGAGGGGCCGGAGGCCACGTCCCCGGGCCAAATGGCGGCGCCCGGGACGGCGCCGGGGGCCGGGTCCCGGGGGCCAAATGGCGGCGCCCGGGGAGGGCCCGGAGGCCAGGTCCCCGGGCCAATGGCGGCGCCCGGCACGGCGCCGCAGGCCGGGTCCCGTGGGCCAAATGGCGGCGCCCGGGGAGGGGCCGGACGCCAGGTCCCCGGGCCAATGGCGGCGCCCGGGACGGCGCCGGAGGCCGGGTCCCGTGGGCCAAATGGCGGCGCCCGGGGAGGGCCCGGAGGCCAGGTCCCCGGGCCAATGGCGGCGCCCGGGACGACACCGGAGGCCGGGTCCCGGGGGCCAAATAGCGGCGCCCGGGGAGGGCCCGGAGGCCAAGTCCCCGGGCAATCGTGACGCAACTTACCTGGACTTAGCCCCGCGGAGATTTCCCCCGACAGGATTGCCTTGTTCTTCTCGCTGAGGGCCTTCGTAGCAGAAACAAGAAAATTAATGCACCGCTGCTTACTGCATACAATGGTGTAACCAAGCAAAGGAACCATACATACCTTGAACTCAGGAGTCCCCTTCTGTTGGGCGAATTGCTCCCATACCTCCTCCGTTATGAAGGGGTACTTCTCGCATGGAGATTCGCCTTTAGCGAGGAAGGTACTGACGAGGACGCTCTTGAAGGTTTTCCACGTGTTGTTCATGTCCTTCAAGCAAGCTATCTTGGGACCATCGTCGGGGATGTTCCACTTGGCCTGTTTCAAATGGTGCATATAAGCAGGACTTACCTAATCTCTGGGATAAACCAAGGGAATGTGATTACTCAAGAGTTCAGTGATTTTGATTAATTTTACCTTCACTTCCGCCCACAGCCTATCCCTCTCGTCGGGCTTGACGTCCTTCCAACTCTGGACAGTGATCTTCACCCTTTCCTTCGCCAACAAGCCAACATAGGCAGCATAGTGGCCGGCGTTCTTCCCGATCGGTCTCCCGAACTGGTTGAACTCACATGAAAGATCCGCGCGTTTGGCCAAACAACCCAACATCGTTGGGCCTCGCGCCTTCCTCTTGCGCTGGGACGAGGCAGCGCCATCTACGTTCGCCCTTGCCGAATCACTACTATCAGCCGAGGAAGATGCCGACATGGCTTTACCTAAAATTCCATGAACAAACCATCAATTGATATGAAGAAAGGTACATGACAAAGTTCATAACTAAAATTGTTGTGCCCTACGCTAGTCTCTCTGCATGAACATAAAGTCTGTTGAAATTTAAATGAACCAAAATTTCATATGAACATTAGAAAATGGGAAGTAATTAACAGAAAATTCAGATTAGCAGTGCAAACTAAGACATACTCTATTTCCTATCGGTTTTGAAAGGAAAACTGATAGTAATAAGGTTTGTATTCAGGAAAATTTAAAAGATTAGCAGTGCAAACTATGCTAATCTCTCTGCAGGAAAATAAAGTCTGTTAAAATTTAAATGAACCTAAATTTCAGATGAACATTAGAAAATGGGAAGTAATTCACAGAAAATTCAAATTAGCAGTGCAAACTATGATATAATCTATTTCCTATCGGTTTTCCAAGTCAAACCGATAGTAATCAAGTTTGTATTCAGTAAAATCTATAAGATTAGTAGTGCAAACTATGCTAGACTCTCAGCAGGAACATAAAGTATGTTAAAATGTAAATGAACCAAAATTTCAGATGAAAATTAGAAAATGAGAAATAATTAACAGAAAATTCAGTTTAAGGTATTTACTATCAGTTCTAAATAAGAAACCGATAGTAGACTACACTGTATGACAAATTGCTAGTGGTTTTCATCAATTCTGTCATTCTCATAGCTATCAAGTTTCTAGTTCATGAATTTTACTCTAGGTTTATATTTGTAATCCATTGAACGGGATATGAACCATTGCATACACTTAAGCAATACACGCGAGCGATTTGGTCAAGAACACTTACAGTCGATCGTGGAGTGGCCAGAGGCGGTGGCGCAATGCAGTGCCGGAGGCGGTGGAGAACCAGAATCTGATCGGCAATGGTGGCGCAGAGGAGCGAAGAAGCGAACGTCGGGGAATCTACGATTTTCCGCGCGAGTATTTGGAAATTGGAATGTGATCAGTTGCACTGGTGGGAAAATCGTGCAAGGTTATAACCTAATGTATAAATATTTACTATCGGTTCATAACCACCAAACCGATAGTACAAACATGTAGGTTAGGGTTTTCAGTATGGGCACTTTTCACTATCGGTTTTATTATACCAAACCGATAGTAAACTAAGAACAGGGGCTCATAACACAGTATAAATTACTATCGGTTATAAACAATAAACCGATAGTAAAAACATGTAGGTTAGGGTTTTCAGTGTTGGCTCTTTTCACTATCGGTTTTATTATACCAAACCGATAGTAAACTAAGAACAGGGGCTCGTAACAAAGTATAGTTTAATTTCATATCGGTTCTACAGTTAAAACCGATAGTAAAATACAATGTTATTGACCCTAACGGATTTCCCTTAGAAGAATTACAGATGATCTCAGTACATCATTTTGCATTGTATTTTACTATCGGTTTTATGACAATAAACCGATAGTATATGTTAATTTCATATCGGTTTGGAAGTTGAAACCGATAGTAGAATACTGTTAAATTGATCCAAAGGTATTTCCTGAGAACAATTACAGATGGGTCTCAGTACATCATTTTGCACTTGTAAAGACACCTGAAACCCCATGCAAATGACTTCCAATAATTTTGAAATAAATTAACAGTAAAAACCAATCATGGAATGAAAATTTGCAGTTTTCATATTGATTTGTGAAAAGAATCAATTATTGCTCAAATCAAGTATATACTCCAATTGAAATGAAAATTTGCAGAAATGATTCTCAATGCATCACGTATGTTTTCCCAAAGAATTTTTGAAAAATGATTTGAAGAATTCTTCGATTAAAGATCCAAGTAATATACGTCACTTACATATTGCAAATTAGTCAAGAATGGTTGCCCACCCATAATCCTTCTTCGTGGTCGTCTCGCCGGTAACTTGTTTCGTCAAAATCTTCGGTAGGGACAGATTGAAGGATTCCATCTAAAAATGGAGATAGTTCGTCGAACTGATCGTACTCTTCTTCATCCACAACGTCTTCGACCCCAACAATACGTCTCTTACTGTGAAGGACAACGTGCAACTTTGGGTTGGCCGGGTCAACGATGTAGAACACCTGTGTGGCTTACTCAGCAAGTATAAATGGATCATCTTTGTGTGCGACTCTACTGAGATCGACGAGAGTAAACCCATAATTGTCGACTTTAACACCTCGAGGGATTTCGACCCATTGGCATCGAAACAGAGGAATCTTAAGTAATACATAATCGAGCTCCCATATTTCCTCAATAACACCGTAATATGAGTCGAGTGCCCTTACTGCCCTGGCATCCTCCGAAATAGCAAGTAGTGTCACTCCACTACATTGCATAGTACTCTTCTCGTCCTGAGTTCTTGTGTAAAATGAATAGCCGTTGATGTCATACCCCTGCCAAGTCCCTTCAGTAAATCTAGGCCCTCTGCCCAACCATGTAACATCTTCATCTACATTGCCCTCAGAAGCTTGCAGGACTTTATTTTCGATCCACCCAGCAAACTTCCTATTATGTTCTCTGGTGACCCAAATCTCTGGCTTCGAGGGATTCTGTTTCTGTAACATTTCCTTGTGCTCGTGTATGTATGGCTCCACCCCCGTCATGTGCTGTAAGACCCAAAAATGGGCTTTTGCATACAGATCACTAGAGGGGACGACTGCTTTAAATCCAATCGTTCCAATGCCCTGAAGCCTGCCCTCATGCCGGGACGTAGGAACGCCAATTGGGTCAACCCAGGCCATATAGTTGGTGCAAAATTCGATCACCTCCTCGGCGGCATAACCTTCAATGATACTGCCCTCAGGCCGATGTCGATTCCTTACATATCACTTCAAGATACCCATAAATCTCTCAAATGGATACATGTAGCGCAGGAACACGGGTCCACAAAACTTAATTTCTCTGACAAGGTGAACAATTAGATGGACCATAACATCAAAAAAGGATGGAGGGAAATACATCTCCAGCTGACACAGAGTGGTAGTCACATCGCGTTGCAAATCGTTCAGTCCATCCATATCAATTACCTGCAAGGACACAGTTGCAGCAAATATTCAGATCCAAAAAATCTGACAAGTTCCACGAATGGAGCTAATTAACTTGCTAGGAGTACACGCTTACGTACCTTGCCAGATATTGTGTTGAAGAAATAACATAGCTTTGTAATTGTCTCTCTGACTTTGACTGGGAGAATGCCTCTGATAGCAATGGGAAGCATTTGTGACATCAGTACATGACAATCATGGGACTTCATACCAACCAGTTTCAAGTCTTTCATGGACACAAGTTTTTTCAAGTTCGCAGAATACCCGCATGGAACTTTGACACCATGTAGGCACTGACAGAGTTCTGTTTTTTCTCTTTTTGACAAAGTATAGCAGGCCGGGGGGAGGTATGTCCGCTTTCCCTTCTCCAACGGTGCAAGCTCAGTCCTTATGCCCATGTCGAGCATGTCACAGTGAACGTTGATGCCATCTTTCGTCTTTCCTGGAATGTTCAACAACAAACCAGTCAAACTGTCACAAACATTTTTCTCTACGTGCATGACATCAATGCAATGTCGAACTTGTAAGTGCTCCCAATATGGCAGATCCCAAAGAATCGATCTCTTCTTCCAAACATTTTTTCCTGGAGGTTTAGAACATTTACCGAACTCAACTTTGATGTCCTTCACGCGCAAGTAAAGCTCCTTACCAGTCACAAACACTGGGACTGATCCTTTCTCAGGCTTCCCATTGAATGACTTCCTCTTCTTACGGTAGGCGTGATGCATCGGAAGGAATCTGCGGTGACCCATGTACACTGTTTTTCGTACTATACCCCGACAAATTTCCATAGGCCGAGAAATCATTTATGGTGCAAAATATCATGGCCCGCAACATGAAATTCTCTCGCTTATGTGCATCCCACACCCGCACCCCTTCGCTCCACAATTTATGTAAGTCCCCGACTAACGGTGATAGAAACACATCAATATCATTCCCGGGTTGTCTGGGTCCTGTAATTAGTAACGACATCATGATGTACTTGCGCTTCATACATAACCAAGGAGGAAGATTGTAGATGCATAAAAGAACCGGCCAAGTGCTATGTCGACTGCTCATATTTTCGTGTGGATTCATACCATCCGTACTCAGCCCAAACCTTATATTCCTCACTTCGCCGCCAAACTCACCGAATGTTCTGTTAATGTTTCTCCATTGAATGGAATCAGCTGGATGTCTTAGTTTTCCATCTTGTTTCCGACCTTCAACATGCCAACGCAAGTACTTCGCATCTTTCGGATTTGCAAACAGCCGTTTCAATCTGGGAATCACAGGCAAATACCACACAGTTTTGGCCAAAGGCCCTTTCTTTACCTCATCACATCCATTGTGATAAATTCTGTCCCCATGCTTATACCGCGATGCACCGCATCTTGGACAAACATGCAAATCCTCGTACTCATTACGGTACAGAACACAATCATTTGGGCATGCATGTATTCTTTCGATTTCCATTCCCAACGGACACAGTAGTTTTTTGGCCTAGTAAACCTATCTTGGCAACTCATTTCCCTCTGGAAGCATGTCCGCTAACAGATCCAATAGCGCCGTGAAACTCTTATCGCTCCAACCGTTGCTTGCCTTCAAGTTATATAATCTCAACACAGAAGAAAACTTTGTAAATTTTGCACATCCGGGGAACAAAGGCATCTCAGAATCAACAATTAATTTATCAAATTTAGCTAAATCGTTTTCGCTGTAGTCTTCTTCTACATCACGTAACATTTCATCTAAATTGTCGTCATCTACATGGACTTCCGAATGAACATTACCAATGTTCTGATCATGATCATCATTACTGCAATCCACTTCCGGGTGCTGCTGAGTGGTAGCGGTGCTCGTTTCCTCAAGATCTTCACCATGCCATATCCAACGGGTATAGCGTGCGTTAAAACCACGATGAATCAAATGACTCCTAATCTGATCAGAGTTGCCGAACCTTTTTAAGTTCATACAATCTATACAAGGACAATGCATATCTTTCTCTCCCTTCTTCGCCTTTTCTTCCTCAGCAAATTTAATAAACCCATTCACACCCTCCAAATACTCAACAGTAGTACGTTTTATTCCATACATCCAATATTCTCGGTCCATCTACAATTATTTCACAAAATTGACAAATTCAAATAAATAATTAATGACTCAGGGCATGCATATATGCATGAAACATAATTAGCTAGGCCATATGTGTGTACATGAGCTGCTTAATTACATTAAATGGATTTGTATATATGAAACCCTAATTAACTTGATGCATGCATTAATTGGAAGAGCCAGCTAGCTAGCTGCTTAAATTCAGCAAGCCATAGCTAGCTAGCCAACCTAGCCTTCTAGCTAGTTTGGAGATACATGTATCTAGTTTAATGAATTGCAAGTAGAGAGAGAGAGAGGGAGAGTGCATGTGAAAGAGTGATTGAGAGAGAGAGAGAGGGGTGATGAGAAGATGACAATATCGAGGGGGATGGAAATATGATCAACCTCTCAGCTAGCTTCTCCAGATCACTCTAGCTTGGAGTCGTGCGCGGCTGAAATGATTCCAACATGCAGAGCGCAGAGCAGGGGTCGACCTAATTAAGTTGTCCAATTTTACTATCGGTTCAAAAACACAAACCGATAGTAAAATAAGGTCCCCACTGTCATAACCATTAGTTTATATGAAGTCATTTTACTATCGGTTTGTTTTATATAACTGATAGTACTATTTAATATATTGTATCGGTTAGTATAGTAAGAACTGATAGTAAAAGGTCAATAATTTCACTATCAGTTACGCGAGAAAAACCGATAGTACTATGTAATATATTATATCGGTTGGTACAGTACGAACCGATAGTATAAAGTGAGTAATTTTACTATCTGTTACGAACGAAAAACCGATAGTACTGTTTTAATATATTATATCGGTTGGTACAGTAATAACCGATAGTATAAACTGCGCAATTTTACTATCAGTTAAAAGTGGAAAACCGATAGTACTATTTAATATATTATATCAGTTTGTACAGTAATGACCAATAGTAAAAAGTATTTGCATTTCACTAACGTTAGACTAGAGTGTAACCGATAGTAAAATGCCTCTTTTCCGCCGCTGTCGTCCTATTCTATCAGATTTTTCCCAGATTGCTTATAACCGTTAGAAAATATGGGTTCGTGGAATGCACTTCTGTAGTAGTGACATACATGTGCATGAGATAAAAATTTCTGGAGCCCCAGCGACCAGCCTACTGAGGTCTAACCTCTTTCCCTCGAACAAACTCTCCAAAAGGAAAAAGAGGCTCTGGAGTAGAAGACCGAAGAAATGTCTTCGGTCATTCTGCACCTGGCAGAATGTTATGATAACTCCCATGAAGAGGAGCGCCAATTCTGCTTGGAGAGGGACTATGCTCGGCAGCAGCGAGAACTCTCTGATACAATAAGGAATAATAGCGCTTCTTTGATTTGGGATGATGTAGATAGGCTTAGAGCCATAGCCAATTCTCTAGGGGCGGCTAGTGTTGATCCCACTGATGCTAATATGTCCCTGGGAGAACTTTGTAAAATGCTATCAGACCAGGTTGACGCTTGGGTCGCCTGTGTCCCTTTCGTATGTAAAGACTGTCAGAAATAAAGAATTTCTTTTCTTCACATACTGGATCTTTTTAAAAGGATTATGTAGAACTTATAATCCGATTTATGGTTCGTTACATTCTGTGAACAATAGTTACACGAGAACGCTTCTGCGACAAAAAACTGGTTCAGTGCTTCGGTCTCAGAATAGCATTAAGACTGTAAACTGCGATTAGAATTAGAGTAATGATCAGAAAACATTTCTCCGGTCCCAAAATAGCATTGAGACCATAGACTGCGGTCAGAATGATCACAGAACAAACAGCCTTTTGACCGTACAGCGACCATAGCTGTCGTGATCACACATATCATAGGAATATGTTGCTATCAGTGTAAAGACTATAAACTTATTCCACAGTCAAAAAGAATTATTCCCATAATAAAGATTTAGGAAATCTCCAATATTTTTATCCGTACCAGAGCCCCCGAATGCGAAATAAAATGATAAGAACACATTTCATTTCGGATTCATTACTTGGTAGGGATAACGGGTTTCAAGAGGAAAGAGACCCATTATGGGAAATTAACAAAATATTCGGCGTCGGTTGTCTCGAACATATAAAAGGAAGAGGTAGCTTACTGGAGAAGCTAAAAACCCTTCATTGTCTTAGACCCTCCTGCCGCACAAAACCCTCTTTTGTATTCCTCATCTTCGTCGTCTCCAAAGTCACCACTTTTTTCCTCAAACCTTCATAGTAATGGTGTCCTGGAGCTGATCCGTCCACCATACAGAAGAGAGTCTGGTGGCTCTAGAAAAAGAAGAGATTCTCCCCCCACGGCTGCTGATCAACTGGCGGCTAGCGGAGAAAGATCAAGAAACCCCAATCGTCCAAGAGGGTGACTTGGTGATCTTCAAGGAATACCTGCGCTGCGGGTTCTGATTCCCAGAAAGTGAGTTTCTGCGGGGAATCTTGGACCACTATGGGCTGGAGTTAGTAAATCTCCACCCAAATGCAGTCCTTATTTTGGCAATTTTCCAACACCTCTGTGAAGCCTTCGTCGGAGTGCTTCCAAGCATGGAGCTTTTCCGACGCTTCTACTTTTCGGCATGGTCGAAAAGTGCCAGTGCCGCTGGGTGCATCTACTTCCGTATAAGGGAGAAGAAAGAGTACCCATTCCCGCCCCTACGGGGCTCTGTTCATGGGTGGTACCATAAATGGTTCTACTGCACCCCTCCGTCGAAGAGCGGACTATGGTTCGCGAACACCCGACCAGAGAAAGCCAGTGAGTTAGACTCCCTTCCTGTTCTAAGCGCAGAACAGAAGAAACAAGCTCAAGCTATTCTTCACCTAGTCCAGCAAGGCTTGACCGCGCATGATATCATACGCGACTTCGTGAAGAATTGGATAAGCCCCCTGCGTGAAAGGGCACATCCAGCTTGGGAAGTTAAGTCCATTGCGGACAGCACCCTGGACTATAATAATGGTATGTCTTTTAATCAACAAAACATACATTTTTACTGATTAAAAAATGCTGTATTTGCTAACATGCTTGTTTGTGACACAGCTCTATCTTTGTCCGAGATCGAGAAACAGACAAACTACCTCCTTCGGGCGTATAACGCTACTGTGGAGGGAGCTAAAGGATCGCCTCGCCCCCAGAGCTTAATTAACGCTGGCGACGATCTTAAGCAAGAGCGCTGAAAGGTGTGACTTTTTTCAAACAAGCTCTACTGTAAATCATCCATTTGTCTTGTATTACCAAAAGCATGTTGAATAATACAACTTTTGGGAAAATTTGCTGAGGCAATGCGTCTAACTGAGGACGTTGGTCCATCGGGAAGACTGACTACGAAGAGGGTGAGGAGGACCCCTTCGAAGCACGTAGCGAAGGAGCCCGCTCCCAAAAAACATAAGAAGATTCTGAGAGAGGCTTCTTCGTAGAAGAAAACCATTACCGCGAAAAAGATTGCGGTAAGATTCTCGGTTCCTCCTGTACCCCCAAGTACGAGCGGAAATTACTTCTTCGTCGTACAGGGCGAAGGGAGCAAGGATGAGGAAGACGACATTCCTCTAGTTCGTCGCAAGAGGAAAATGACTGACCTTCTGGGAACAAGCGTCCCAGAGTGGTCGACTTCCCTTGTGGTCAACGAAGTCTTGTCCCTGGCCGCAGGGACAGAAATGGCTATAGTGGGCCCCGTGTCCACTAATAATCCAGTGGTTTCGGGTGGAACCCTAGTGCCTAAAGCTCATGAAGCCTCAGGACTTGCAACACCTCCCCTTCTGATAGAAGGAGCGACTGTGGTAGGATTTCTCATAATCCTGCATGTTTTCATTCCTCTGTGCACATCTATTGAGTTGTGTTCATACAGGGAGAGGAGGATACCGTCCTCTTTAAGAGAAGGAAAATGAGGACAGATGAAGACTCTTCCCCGAGAGCAGCCATCAAGCTCTTATCTCTCGGGAGCACATCATCGAAACCCAAACCGTGGGTGGGGTTTCGGATAAAGTGAGAACTTTTCCAATCGTCATCTAAATATGACCGACCAGAGGTTTCTTCACCTTTCGATGTGTCTGTTTGTTGGCGCAGGGATGCTGCACCAAGTACCCCGGCGACCTCGACAAGCTATGGCACATCCACTACGGAGGTCACGGGAGAGCCAAGCCCGATTCCCATGGCGAAGAGGTTCTTCGGGCCATCGTGGATGGAATGGCAGAGGAAATCCATTCCCAAGGGACGGAAACCGAAGTCCCGGTCATAGAGGGGGAACAACAGGAAAAGTCATCTGCTGCCCCTACCGTGAACACAACAGGTCCTGAGGTTAGACCTCATGCTAATGTTGAGAGCGACTCAATCAGCGATTGCATAGAGGTATGAACAATTTTTATTTTCCAACCCGCACAAAATTACGGAACATTCAAGTCTCAAGAGAAATTTCTTATTGTGTTCCAGGACTTGACCCGGGTGGTGACCAAGTCAACAGCTATAGCAAAGCATATTGAGGTCACACAATGGAAGATCAGCCGGCTACAACAGTGAGTATAGTGCTCTTTATTCATGTCAACTTGAGTCCGTATTTAAGCGTAACTGGTTGTCCTTGATACAGAGAAAATACCTTTCTGCACAAGAGCATGGCTGATCGAGAGAATCAAGAAGAAGCTGCAGCTGCGAGGTATTCTTCTTTGGAGAAGGAACTTCGTGAAGCGCAGTCAAAGCTTTCTTGTAAGTACACTCCCGACCAGAAGAAAACTTCACATCGTATGAGCTTTACTTATAGTAAATGTTTACTGTGTTTGTACAACACAAGAGGATCAAATAAGCCGTCTTTCAGAAAAGAACACAAACCTTCAGACGACCATCGAGTTGCAAAGCTCGAGAATTGATACTGCCAGCATGGAGAATAAGGGACTGAACGAAACAATTTCCTCCTGCAGCGGTAGTCAATCAGACATTTTCGAAAAGATGAAGATGGTGGCCAGTCTGCTAAAAACAGATGTGATCGAGTCGCAAAAGGACAATCCAAGCCTTAGCGAGTTAGCCACACTGGTCGCGGCCCAAGCCGAATCACTCCTCAAGTATCTTCCTGAAGATACCAAACGGCAGGAAGAGGCGCTAAGGTCAAATGTCAGATCCGTAGCCTTTGCCATTCTCTGCAGATTACTATTCCACCACGGCCCAAATTTGAATTTGAAGCCGGTGGTAGGAGATGCAGAGATTGAGAGTGATCGATTTAAAGCCATCTCTGAAGAAGTCAAGCCTCTAGTCGAAGATCTACTGAAAGAGCTAGGCCTCATTTGATTTTTTGTAATAATCTCTCTGAGTAACTATACCTGTAAAATTACATTATAGCATGCAAATGTGTGCCTTAAATTTTTTGAAAAGAGTGATACTTTCTTCATTTCATAGCATGATCATATCCTCTTAGCCCCCTTTTCAGAAATCACCAATACTCCAGATTTAGTATTATAATTTCTGGAAAAATATGGGCATGACGAATATACAGGAAAATGCTTTAACTTAGATATAATCATCTGATCGAACCGATACTGACCCCAATACAACATCCAACCTTATTACGAACTGGCAGCCACTTGAATGATCAGGAACATGCCAGTAAGTCCCGTGTGTGTTGAGGAATAGGTTATTGAGGGATGCCTTAGCTGGATGCGACCATGAGATCGGCCAATGAATCCGGTTAAGATATCTGTACCAAGATGATCATCGGCAATCAGCCCCCGAGCCAGGCTCGGTATAGGTATGGTAAATAAAGAAAACAGACATAACATGAAGCGAAGAAGAGTACTCACAAAGTTTTTGTTAAACTATGCTAATTGAACAGGAAAAAAGATTGGGAAACTTATACGTAAAACTTGCGCAGTTGATCAATGTTCCATGTATTGGATAAGATTCTACCATCCTCCATTGCTAACTGGGCCGATCCTGGTCGTGGTACTGAAACGACAACATAAGGGCCCTTCCCACTGAGGAGAGAACTTATTGCGGTTAGACTGGTTTTGTATTTTTTGTAAAACCAAATCACCCACGTGAAGACTACGCGGCCGCACCCTTCTGCTATGATATTTTCACAAAGCCTGCAAATATACCGCTGACCATATCAATGCTCGATCACGCTTTTCTTCGAGAGTGGTTAAATCCTGGGTACGTTGTTTGATCTTATCAATCTGGTCGAATTGATCTGTTCGGATAGAACCAATACGGATTTCCGTAGGTAACACTGCCTCAGCACCGTATACCAACTGGAAGGTGTCTCACCAGTGGCCCGACTACAGGTAGTACGTAGTGCCCATAGAACGGAGTAGAGTTCATCCACCCAAGCCCCCGAGCGCATCTTAAGGCGATCGAAAACATGTTTCTTGATGCCTTGTAATATTTGCCCATTGGCGCGTTCAACAGCACCATTACTCTGTGGATGAGCTATAGAGGCAAAGCACACCTTGGTTCCAATATTATCGCAATAGTCCAGAAAGAGGCTACTAACGAATTGGGAACCATTGTCAGTAATGAGACGACTTGGAACACCAAATCGAGTAACGATGTTCTTGTGAATGAATTTCTGTGCCGCAGCAGTGGTGACATTGCGGACTAGCTCAGCCTCAATCCACTTTGTGGGCGTGTCAATGGCTACGAACAGGAATTTGTAACCATTAACGGCCTGTGGCATAGGTCCTACAATATCCATACCCCAAACCGTGAAGGGCCACGCTAATGGGATAGTTTGCAAGGCATACGCGGGCAGACGAACCCGTTTGGCATGAAATTGACACTGGGGGCATGTCTTGACCAAACTCTTGGCATCATCGAGTGCCGAAGGCCAGAAAAAGCCCTGTCGGAAAGCTTTTTCGACCAGTGTACGAAATGACGCGTGCGCACCACACACACCATCATGGATTTCTTTCAAGAGGGACTTACCTTCTTCTTAAGTAATACAACGCATGAATACTCCTTTATTACCCTTCCTATACATAACTCCTTCTATAAGTTTGTATAGGTGCGCTTTTCGAATTAACCGATCGCTTTCGGTTTCGTCCTTGGGCAAGGTCCCATGTTCGAGATAGACCCTCAATGGATGAATCCAATCCCCTTCTTGTCCGAGGTTGGTAACGAAGACTGTTACTTGGTCATCTTCGACTGTAGTCATGATCGAAGGATGCTCTGAGTGTTCAACGAACACCCCTGCCGGAGCAGATGTACATGAGGACCCAATTTTGGATAATTGGTTTGCGAGAATATTGTCCTTTCGCGGGATGTATTGGACTTCGAAATGACTGAAGTGTTTTTCCAATCTCCTCACTTCCCCCAGGTAATGAGCCATTGTCTCATCGTAAGTGATGTACTCCTTGTTTACCTGGTTTATGACTAGCTGTGAGTCTCCCCTCACCACTAATCGACGGACTCCAAGGAATTTTACTGCCCAGAGCCCTGCAATAAGACCTTCATACTTTGCTGCGTTGTTTGTAGCAATAAAATGTAATTGAATGACATACTTGAGTTGGTCGCCTTGAGACGTGACTAAAACAACTCCAGCTTCCTAGTGTTGGAAACTTTGAGAACCATCAAAATACATCGTCCAATGGTCGGTGTATGACAAATCTTCGGATTCTTGCATTGGAGGGTCAGGGTTAGTCCATTCGACCACAAAATCTGCATGGATCTAAGACTTGACTGCAGTGCGAGGGGTGAAATGGATGTCAAACGCTCCAAGTTCCATAGTCCACTTTGCAATTCGACCAGATTTCTTCGAGTTTTGGATTATATCTCCCAAGGGGAAGGACGAGGGCACTGTACTTTTATGTGCCTGAAAGTAATCGTAATTTGCGGGAAGCCATCCGTAGCGCGTAAAGTATCTTCTGGACCTCAGGGTAACACTCCTTAGGACCATGAAGTACCTCGCTTACATAATAGACGGGTCGTTGCACACCTTCACTTACTGCGATCAGGATGGCGCTGACCGCATGAGGTGTGGCCGCCAAATAAAGAAGTAACTGTTCCCCTGTGACCGGGGAAACCAACACCGGCAGACTAGATAAGTATGCTTTAACCTCTTGGAATGCTTTCTTGGCTTCATCCGACCAGGCAAAACCATGGTGCTTGCGGAGAGCTTTCAAGAAAGGTAATCCCCTTTCACCAAGTCGCGATATAAATCGACTTAAAGCCGCCATGCGACCTGCTAGGCACTGGACTTCCTTCATGGTCGAAGGAGACCTCATTTGCTCGATGGCCCTGATTTTCTTGGGATTAACCTCTATCCCTCTAGAATAAACGAGAAAACCTAACAGTTTACCAGATCAAAACCCTGAAAGAACACTTTTCCGGGTTTAATTTTATTCCGAGTCGATTTAAATTACAAAAGGTCTTAGCAAGATCATCTAAATGAGTCAAGCTTTTCAAGCTTTTTACAACCAAGTCGTCTACGTAAGCTTCAAGATTACGCCCCATCTGGGAAGAAAAGGTCTTTTGCATCAAGCGCTGGTACGTGGGACCAGCGTTCTTGAGACCAAATGGCATTCTGAAGTAGCAGTAGGTGCCAAATGGTGTGATGAAGGCAGTCTTCTCTTCATCTTCTTCTACCATGCTAATTTGATGATATCTTGAGTAAGCATCTAGAAAACTCATCAGTTCGCAACCCGCAGTAGAATCGACCAACTGATCGATGCGGGGAAGGGGAAATCATCCTTCGGGCAGGCACCGTTTAGGCTGGTGTAATCGACGCACATGCGCCACTTACCATTTGACTTATGAACCATGACCGGATTTGCAAGCCACTCCGGATGTTCGACTTCTCAAATAAACCTGGCTGCTTGGAGCTTATCTAACTCCATGTGGATAGCTTCTTGCCGATCAACAGCAAAGCGCCTAAGCTTCTGCTTTATTGGTCGCTGTCCAGGTCAAATTGCTAACCTGTGCTCAATTATCTTCCTTGGGACACCGGGCATGTCAGATGGTTTCCACGCAAACACATCTGCATTAGCCCGGAGGAAGGTAACAAGCTCGAGTTCCTATTTGTCATCCTGGCCTAACCCAATCCGAATTGTTCTAGATGGATCATTTGGGCATAATGGAACCAGTTTTAGCTTTTCCTCTAGTCGAGGGCCGACCTTGATCGTATCAGCACCCGTGGTGGTAACTTTGACATCCCGAAGGGGAAGTTGATCCACGAGCTCCAGTGATAACCGATCGCAAGTCAATGCCACGTTACGGCTACCTCGGACCGAGATCACGCCTTTGGGGCCAGGTAACTTGCTGCATTGATAGGCGTAGTGCGTCGCCAACATAAATTTAGCAAGAGTTGGCCTGCCAAAAATCGCGTTATAAGCCGAATCACAATCAATTACATCGAAAGTAACTAACTCTGTTCGGAAATTATCCAGTTCACCCAGTGTGACCAGGAGCACCACCTGTCCCATTGGCATCATCGAGGGACCAGGAATTATCCCATAAAACGGATGGATTATGGGTTTGATTTTTGAACGAGGGATTTGCATCTCGTCCAATGCCTTGATCAGTAAAAGGTCCAAGGAACTGCCTCCATCGATCAGAACCCTTTCGACTCTTGCATTACTAATTATTGAGATAATGACCAGAGGTAATCTCAGTGGTCGAGTAAGCCCAACGGGACAATCAGAACGATCAAATGTCAAAGGGGTGTCCGACCAACGAGGGTATTGAGGTTCACCAAGGGGTGTCCGCTTGGTTAACTTCTCGATGAAATGCTGTAAACTGTCGTTTAGAAACAAAAGAAGAGGAACCTCCAAAAATGACATTAAAATAATTATGAGGTACCTGGTAGGGCATTTCTTTGTCCCCGTCGGCGTCTCTAAGCCCGCAAGTCTTCTCATTCGATGGCAAAGTTGGCATTCACCCAATTCCCTGGTAGAAGTCATCTAGTTGCTTCAACCAGCTCCGGCAATTTTTGAGGTCGTGTCCCGGAGAGTTGTGGATCCGACACCATTTCTTGCCTTCCTGCGAGTTAGTCGGTTTTTCTGGCTGGTCGGAATTACAACCACCAGAGGCAGTTTTATTCTAAAATGAAAACTTATTACCTTTCATCGGCAGTGGCTTTTCCGTGACTGCGACCTCCCGGTACTGTCCGGTTCGATTCTTTTTGGTTTTCTTGGACTTTACGCCCGATGAAGACTCTGGCTTCTTGCCTGCATCCTCTTTTTTCACATCCTTGAGACCTGGTTGGGGCGATAGGTTTCCTTTATCAACCAACCTATTCCATTCGACGGCCTCAGCCACATCTGAATAGCAATCAGCCATATCAAAGAGATCGGCGACTGATCGAGGGGGGTTGATAAGCAAATCTTTCGTAAATCTCCAATATCGAACAGCATGCTTAAACGCCCTAATAACAGAGCTATCAAATATGTTTGGGATGGTATTTCTCACCCCGACAAACCTTTTGACAAATTGTCGGAGAGTCTCCGTGGAAGTTTGTCGTAGACGATGAAGATCGTCTTCTTTCCCAGGTTTTTGGTAATAATTTTGGAAATTGTTGAGGATGGCATCGCACAACATTTCCCAGTTATATATTGAACCCTCGGGCTGATTGAAGAGCCAAGTCCTTGCCGGCCCCTCAAGAACTGTCGGCAAATAGTTGGCCATGACGCGATCATCCCCACCTGCCTCTTGGATAGTGGTAATGTAAATTTGAAGGAACTCCGACGGATTCTGGGTCCCATCAAACCTCTCAATAGCCCCTGGCTTGAACTTACCCGGCCAGACGACCGCACGGAGGCCTGGCGAAAGAGCCTTGCAGCCTATATATGGACTGTGGAGAGTTCCGTGATTTCCAGCATACCCACAAGCGGTTTTGCGCGACGGGGATGCGCCGCGTGGTCCCAGACGAGAATGCACAGGAATTCGATCTCGATCCCAAGAGCTTCCTATGCGCCTGGATTTGTCATGCCGAAGTGATCCGGATGGTAATCGATTACACCTAGCATGACTGGGGTAAGAATACTCCTTTCATGGGAATGTATCATAGACCGGAAGGAAGCTATAGGGGTTGCCTCAGGTGCAACCTCATCCAATTTCTTCGCCAGGATCCTAGCAAAAGCCGGTTTGTCCACGTCAGTGAGGGTAGGAGGAAAATTACGCAAGACCTCCGCAATAGATCAAAGTTGGCCATGCGTACTCCTCTTTGGTGCGCCAGGTGTAATCGTCTCTTCATCCACTGGTAAATGCTCCAGCGGTGAAGAAGGCGTCTAGTCGTGCCTGCGACCATGTGGGCGATGGGAGGAACTAGGGGCGGCGTCATAATGAGCCTGCGCATTTTGGAGAGCCTCTAGGGCTGTCCTGCAGAGTTCGTTATCTCATCACTCGCGGTCTTGATCCTCCTTCTGCTTGCGCTCTTGTTCCTCCTTTTGTCTACGCTCCTGTTCTTCCCAAGCGATTCGCTGATCGGGATTTTCTTCCGACAAGGTGGCGAACTCTCTGGGGAGCGAAGCTACAGAAGGAGTGAACATCTCTGTTTGCTCTGAGTCAGATTCGAAGTTAAAGAGAGAGTGTAGGTCGCTGCCATCCTGGTCCCCGATGGGAACACATGGCGACCGAGACTCGATTTTGCATATGGTGGAACTGACATCAAGTTCCGGACCCGTCTATTCCATTCCGTGGTCGATGGACAAGACCCGGGTAGGGGAAGATGTGTCCTCTTGACGTCCCTTCGGACTGTCTTCGAAACTGACCTCTTCCATTGGAACGGGGTCGCTTGCGAAGGCATTTTTATATGGGCATAATCGTCAAGATCGAAGTCATTCTCGGAATCATATGCCCCAGACATTGTTCGCCGAAACTCCGGATGAAGGGAAAGCACCTTGAGAAAGGCTCCATGGTGGGCGCCAGCTGTCGTCGATTTGGACTCGGTGTCCTTAGTCGATCTTATGCAAATTTTTCAGTTGCAGGACCTTTCAGGGTGCTCCTCCGGAAAGGTAGGGTGAATCAAGTCTGTAGAGGCACAAGAGATTTTATACAGGTTCGGGCCCTCGATGGTGGGAGTAATAGCCCTATGTCCTGTTGTGATTTCACTATATGTAATAAAATGTTTGTACAAAAGGGGTAGAAGAGAAGATCACACACGATGATCTCTTCTATGTTAGTGTCTACCTAACTATATCTAAGCCTTCAGGTTTGGTGAATGCCTGGTAGTGCTTGTATGCTCGACCGAATTAGTCACTTATCACTTGCTACCTTTCGAACGTGCATTGACTACCTATTTATACTGGACAAAAGGGCGCCAATACGAAACGGCATTGGACAGTTGTTAAGATGCAGTTTTGTTAACTGCGCCAAACTCCCACGCAGGCTTAACATGTGCAATCAAGGGATAATCGCACATGTTAACCTCCTGGCAGTTGTCTTCATATGTGGAAATATCTTCGTGATTCTCGGGATATGCCCATTCAAAGTGCTAGGCCTTCCCTGATTATCCTGGTCGCAGACAATCAACGACCCTCTGACCGCACACTGTCTGGAGTTTCCAGACCGTGCATTGTCTGCGACCTCATGATCGCGCAGGGGCTACGACACTGTATCCGCGCCCTTTAGATCGTCTGAGACCATAATGACGGACTTTTTGACATACGTCTAGTCTGATTCTGTCCTAAACTGGATGTGCAATACTTTGAACTAGCTCGGGTGATAATCCTCGTCAATCTAGGCCCTTAATCTTGATTTTGATGATAAATGACAACAAGTGTCTTGGACTAATCTATTTGCTTTGAGTATGATCAGTAAGATCAGGTGAAAAGATGAAACACCAAACGAGAGTCGCAAAACGGAAGTTGAAAAGTCTAAGGTAAATGTTTTGGTTTTTACCGATCTCGGTGTTTGGAGTATCGACCAGATTTTTTGAAATTCGTTTTAGTTTAACCATACTATTAAGAGGGGTAGAGAAATCTCTTTTAATTCCAGCAAAAACTGAGAAACTTTAGGTCATATGTTTCATTCACATTCATTCATAATCTTGGTTGAGTCTGAGAAAAATAAAGATTTCAAAAAGGGACTGAAACTAGACTTTAAATTTGTGTTTTCAAAGTTGTTAGCAAGGCATCAAGTATTTGAACTCTAGTCTTTTGAACATCAATCATTCGAGCAATTTCTTTTGACCAGAGGTTATTCGAGCACTGTTCATTCGACCAAATAGTTTTTTAACCAGTTTTTCAATAAAGTTAAATTTAATAGCACAAACTAGTCTTGGTCGATGCTGACAGTCAGCATTGAATGTCACCTTCAATGCTGATATTTGTCTAGAGAGATGTTTTTGAGACCAAAAACTTTTATACTATGCTGACAATCAGCATAGTGATGCTGACAGTCAACATGAATGTCAGCGTGCGTGCAGACTTTCTCCAGAGAAGCATGTTTCTAAGCCAAAATGTTTTTGACCTTTGCTCACTGTCAGCATCACAATGCTGACTGTCAACACATGTACTGACAAAAATTTCAACGGCTACTAACTGTGTCATAACTAGCCGTTTAAGGTCGATGCTGACTATCAGTATTTGAGGCTGACTGTCAACATGCATTGTTTTTTTTCCTGCATGACCATAACGGCTAGTTGAGAGGTTTGGACTATATATATGTGTTGTGAGCACAAAATGACTATCTCTTTGAGCCATATTCTGATATACACTTAAGCCCAAGTCCTCTAGTACTAAAGTCTTGATCTTTTGATCAAAATCATTCATTGTGATTGTAAGAGATCCTCCAAGAACATTCATTCGCATCATTTGAATCCTTACAGTGTCTCGGTGATTGTTGAAGGTCAAAAGAAAATCTTGCAACTTGTTACTCTTGGTGATTTCCTTCACCTAGACGGTTCGGAGGCGTGGCCGTTGATCTCTCTCCATTGACGATGTTTGTTGGAGAGGCTCGGCGTGTTTGTGAGAGGTTTGGTGCTCACCTTTCCAGAGAGGAGAAGGAGCAACCTTAGTGGACATTGGAGCAAGACTCATTCACATGAATGCTTCAACGAGGAATAGTGGGGACTAGGTGAGTCTACGAGATGTCGGGATACATCATCAGGTTTGATTCTTTTTCTCTCATTTTCACTTGTGCAATATATTATTGATTTGATTCAGTTTTATTTGCACTAATCTCATTTAGGCTTTAATTGTGAAAAAGTTGTGATTCATTAAAGTTTTTAGAAGCCTCCTATTCACCACCCCCTCTAGTCAGCATCGTCGATCCAACACAGCTCGCGCAGGTCAATAGACGACGACGTGGATGACTTCAAGGCCGACGAAATAGGCAACACATCATCCTTAGCCCCAGTTCTCTGTCATCGTAGCCCATCCTTGTTTCAAGGGGCCGACGATTTGAATCTGGCCGTTCGCCGCAGTCAAGCCACCTCTACCCAATTCACTGCACTAGTAGCTTCACCTTGATCTCGCCTGCACATGCGTGAATTGTCCAGACGCGTGTTCCCTAGCTCACTGCAGTGCACTGGCATGCAATTTTCCTGTGCCAAGGACTTTGCTGCAATTTTCTTTAATTCCTGGACATTTCTGTTGAAACCACCTTGTCAATTAGATGCCTTACTGTGTTTGGCACCTAATGCCCCCTTTTAAATCGATCTTGATCTTTTGGATCCTCCAGATTAACTCTATGCCTTTCTCAGACATTGTCTGGCCGCGAACCGAATGTCAGCCTGTAGACGTTCGTCGCATCTGAGCCAAACTTTGTGAACCAGACCCAAGTATCTTCTCTCCTGCTATCTTGTCTTCAACCAGATCACCTCGCTTGCATGCATGTTTATATTGTACTTATTATTTTCCCATAGCAAGTATTTTCTATATGCTTATGTATTGCGATGTGTCGTTTTGTTTTATTGTTTGCGAGAGTAGAGCCAGAAGCGGAAGGTTTGGAAGGAATCTTTGAAGACCCAGCAGAGCAGTTAGACCCCTCATTGCAAGGCAAGTCTCATTCCCTTGACCATGTCTCTCCTAATATTTTAAAGTAAACTAGATTAAATTCTGTTTTGAATATACGCATGCTTTATCTTCAAGTTAAATGTTATGTTGGCTGAATGTGAATAGATATGACCTAATCTCTTGTAAAGCCCCTTTATGTATTTGTGTATCACTTGCACCCTTGTTACCCTAGGACATCATGCTTAGGATATGCTTGTACTTAAATGTATACTTTAAGTATTAAATGGTCAAATATATGATAAACATGTTTAAGAACGCCTTTGGTGAAAGAAAATGTGAAATAGGAATTGATAGTGAGCATTGTTTGAATGGTTGGGTGCTGTGTGCGCATCGGGTATGTGAATGTCTCCTCACTATTGATTCATAAGGATAAGAACCTTGTGTTTTGCTTCTATGCGATATGATAACGTACCAACCACTTGCCTAGTATGGGACAAAAACAACTTAGTAGCTTTCTTGGTATTAGCAGTTCCCTGCATGGTATGTAACACCCTGAGTTTAGGGGTGAAAACTTACTTTTCATGAACAGCATGCATGCATGTATCTGTAGTAGTAGCCAAATCAGTATCTATCTCAAACTCCAAAATTTCCAAATTTATTCCATAAACCCAAATCAAGATCAGATTGTTCAGATGTGATCTATTAGTTACCCTGAACCTAAAAGTCTTCAGAAGCCAGATTCAATTCCATCTCTAAATCCCAGATTTGTCAAAACTTCTGTTTTCGAAAACAGAATTAAGTTAATTACCCTAAATACTCTAAACTCAGATTTAGCCAAATCTTGTTCTAATTCTGTCGCGCCCCGAAACTGGGACTACGACTACTCCTGTAGAGGCCTAGCTCGCTGCAGCTAGTCCCATATATGCATAGCATACACATACCCTTGACTTCCCAGGATAAGTCAAGCATAGGAGTATATCACATTGCAACAGAGTAACTTACAAAATAGTTAAGCAGTGTGGCCTGCTCGCCTTGATATTACATAAAAAGATTACAATGCCTTCACGGCATACATGGTTTAGCAAAATAACATCTACACAGCAGAAGATAGGTGACCCACCCACAATGAGAAGTGGACGGCAGAACAACACACATCAGGGCTCTGGCGGAACTGACACTCCTCCTTCTGGATCCACGAAGTTCTCCATGCCATCATCTTGATCAAAGAACGCTCCATCTACTGATTTGTAGGTTGCAAGGGTGAGCACTTACGTACTCAGCAAGTCATAGGTAAGAGTAGATACATATAGTAGTGATGATATGAACCTAGACTAGTCAAGAAGTATGGATATTTGTAAAATAATCTTTTTCTTTCTCATCTCATCTTATTTCAGCTCATGGCAGCACTTTTCATAATATAGCATCATCATCAATGTTCACTAGATTATAGCACTACCGCGACACGTCGACACACGACAGCCCATGGTAGCACTCCTTATCATGACAGCACATGTCATTTGGGTAATCTTGATTAAACATACTTTATTTAGAAAATAGTACTTGTGTCACACCCCGTGGATTTAATCCACCGCAGCAGACTCCTATAAACCCGGGAGCTCGGAGTATTCGAATACGTTTTTAACTCTGCAGAGAGGTACCAATTTACCCGCAAGATATTCCACTTTTAAGCCTTTCCTATCATAATAAAATGATTGGACCCCTGACTCACTTCATATTGTGAGCGGCACGGTGGAAATAACAAGAACTTTTGTTATGTATCACTCACAATTCACCCCTGACCCTGTGGCTTTCCGCGAAACACAGTTGTGGTAGGCTGTATCATAACCTCCACCCCACCTCATTTTCCCATTACTGGGTCAAATATCAGATCACCTTCAGTGATAGTGGGAGTCAGCCTCCAAGTCAATCATCACAACACAACTCATGCAGGGGTTTCATGTACGATCCACATAAGTACTTGTTCAGGCCTGTCCCATACCAGGCTTGCGGTTAGCACGTTGTTCATACCACTAGACGCACAACACAAGGTTCTAGTCCTTATATGCCAGTGACCAGACCATCCACAACCCTGCACCTTCAGTGCCTGCATATCCTTTGCAGTCTAGCACCTCCAGTGCTTCCGCCATCCATACCATTTTTCTGGTCACGGCTAGGGTTTTATTTCATGAATATAAATATATAAATACATATAATAGTTCATGGCTCAAAACTTGTTTATTTCACATTTCACAGATAACCAGTCTAGTACTGCCAATTCATAAATCAATCATTCTCAATCTTTCTCATGCAATATTATCTATATTCAAGGTTATGTTTTAGCAACGTTTAAAATATAGGTTCAAGATGACCAAGGATATGACTTGCCTTCCGCGTCGTAAGAAACAGCAGTTGATGACGGGTCAACAGCAAAATCTTCAAAGTCAGCTTCTGGATCTGCTCGACGACAAACAAACACACAATGATTACTTATAATATTAAAATGATTTAGGATCTATATGCAGATATGCTTAACAAGGATAACTGAACGATACTGGAGATAATTGAGATTGCAAGCTGAACTGAGTCGAGAGTCTAGGGTTTCAAGGAATTGGCTAAGGATGGGTGTTAGATGCTCTTAGGATCTCAAGGTTGCAATAAGAACATCAGTTTTGCGGTTGGTTGGATCAAAAACAACGAATGTCAGCAGATTGACATTCGGATCAAGGTTCTGACATAACTTCAAGGAAAACTAGAGAGCTTATCTCAAGTTATGACAGTAGAAGAAAGTGTAGATCATAACTCTACAAATTCAGTGGACAAAGTGGCTTTCAAAATGTACAATCAGAAGTGGGTAAACAAGGCCAATGCCATTGACTGGCATGCACTGAGACAGTGTCAAAAATTAGGGTTTAGCGTCAAATATAATTCAAGGACTCAAATCAAGTTGTGATAGAAGGAGAAAATGTAAATCACAACCTCAGGAATCTAAGAGACAAAGTTATGCCCAAAATGCACATCTGGAAGGGAGTGAAAAGGGCTAATGCCACTGACTGACATAGCCTGGCATTGATCTTGACATGGCCAGAAACTAGGGCTTGGCATAACTTTTGATCTAGAGCTCCAAATGATGCACCACTTTGTCTGGGAGGTAGGCATTGATAACAAGAACAAATCATTCAACAGGATCCAAAGCTGAAATTGGCTGGAAGATGATGAAATTCAAAGGAGAAGTGTGGTGGCGACACGGCACAGTGAAGCCACTGGGCAGAAATCTCGGCATGGCTATAACTTGAATTCTGGGCAGTTTCAAAGATCGAGCTAGAAGACAAATATGCTCAGGAAGTTGGGGCACACCTGAATGACAAAGTTTAAGAAGCTGAAACGGCCGGAAAAGGATTTCCGGTGAACTGTGCCGGAGAAGAACACTGCTATTTGGGGGTTTTCGATTTAGGCCGAATGAACTCGATTCCAAGCTTGGGAAGTGATATATGGGTAAGAGGAAGCTACCTGCACGATCAATTTGGCCGGAGGATGGCCGGAGAAGCCTGGCGACGATCGCCGGTTTCTGGAGAAACTCAAAATTGGGGAAAACTTCGATTGAAGCTCAATCTGGAGATTTAAGTACACAGGCTTGCTGGAAATGGCTCACTGATCATCTTCTTCCACAGAATCGAAATCCAATTTGGGGTAATTTGGCCTGCATTGCCGGAACAGGGCAATCGGGATTTTCCGGTGATCGCCGGGGTTAGAGGTCACCGGTGAGCAATTAGATGATATCACACAGAGAGAAAGAGAAGAGGAACTCACTGATGGCTTCAATTTGGAGATTGGTGCAGCAGGGCGTGCTGGCACCGTGAGCCTCCTCGACGGCTCGCCGGAGAAGAAGGCTAAAATAGCAATTCTGGGACTTGGATGATTTCCAGTGAGGTTTGAGGGAGCTGCTGAGCACAGGAGCACTTAAATAGGCCAGGCAATGCTACAAAGAGGGGACAACGAAGTGATTTGGCAGCTGGGAAGGAGACTGGTTGCGTGCTGAACATCAGCGGCGAAGACACAGCGAAGAACGGTGATGCAACGGCGACAAGTTTGCAGCTGATCACAGTGTCGGTTCATCGGGACTTTGCAAGGCTGTAGCAAGCGGTGGCGACAAGGGCTGGCAAAGTAAGCAATGTGGCACGGTGTTGCTGACAAAAGCCTGTTGCTGGTCGCGCGCAAGAGCAAATGCTGTTCAACGGCGCTGCCACGGCACGGTTGAAGCAAGGACACGTACACACAAGCATGCACGGTCACGAGTGCGGCGAAGCTTCACCGGCGGCGAGCAAACACGGCGCAAGGAAACCACGGCGATCTCTGGTCGTGCACAGCAGCTACTGTCCTGGTCGAATAGGGCTGATTTGCAATATTTGATTGTCTTGATTTGGACTGAATTGTAAATCTGAAGATTTGGATGATTTGATTTGGAATTGATTCTGCTGTTTTGGTATACTTAATTCAATAGATGATTTGGCACAGCTAGGAGATAAAGTTTGAGACATTTGGATAATTTTGATATGAACTGAAAACAGAGTGGATTAGTGGTAAAATAAGTCTGAATCTTATTGATCTCGAATTCTGGGATTTAGGGTTTGATTTTAAGATACTCATATAAGAAGAATTTGTGTTGAAAAGCATTTGGGAGGTGTTCCCTGAATCAGATTTCAATTTGAAGATGATTTGCAACATTCTGCCTTTTCTGGCTTTTAGAAAATCTGGAAAAAGGACTGATCTGCGAATCTGGAGTTTTGGAAGGTTTAAACTGAATTTGATTGCACTGATCTGGCAGATTATATTCAAAAGAATATTTGGCAAGAACAGTTGATAAAATTTGGCACATTTGAATAGTCTTTGATACAGACTGAAAATAGGGTATTTTTAGGGTAATTGAATCTGAGTTTCAATTGATTTCGAATTATGGTAATTAGGATGAGATCTTGAAATCTGCACAGAAGAAGAACTTGTTTCAAATAGCATCTAGAAAAGATTTGCCGAAGAAATTCTGAATTTGGAGTTAATCTGGAGATTTTAGCCTTTTTGGGTTTCCAGATATCAGATAAAGGACTAATTTGCAATAACTCTTGGACTGATTTGTGAAAAGAGTCTAGATGATAAAATCTGGCTGCCAACTTTCTGGTTTAAGGTATTGGCATACCCATGATCATATTTCAAGAATAATCTGATCTGAACTTGGTCAAGATTTTGATTAAATTTGAATTTCTGAAACTTAGGGTAAAAGATATTCTGTTTCAAAAACAGAAAGGAGTTGAAAAATCTGGAAGTTAGAGATAGAATTGAATCTGGGTTCTGAAGGCTTTTAGATTTAGGATAACTGATAGATCAAATCTGGAAAGTCAGATCTTGACTTGGGGTCACAAGATAGATTTTGGAGATTTTAGGGCTATAACAGAATAAAGCTGAGGCTGATTTGGTTGATCTAGAAGAGACATATGCATGCATGACTTTTAAGAAAGAAACTTTTCACCCCAAAACTCAGGATGTTACAATTCAGAGCAGATTATTCTTCAATTATGATCATGGGTATGCCAATACCTTAAACCAGAAAGTTGGCAGCCAGATTTCATCATCTAGACTCATTTCACAAATCAGTCCAAGAGATATCGCAAATTAGTCCTTTATCTGATATCTGGAAACCTAAAAAGGTTAAAATCTTCAGATAACCCCAAATTCTGAATTTCTTCAGCAAATCTCTTCTAAATGCTATTTGAAACAATTTTCCCTTCTGTCTAGATTTCAAAATCTCATCTTAAATGCCAGAATTCGAAATCGATCGAAACTCAGATTTCAATTACCCTAAAATACCCTATTTTCAGTTTATATCAAAAACTATTCAAATGTGCCAGATTTTATCAAATATCTTTTCCAAATATTTTGTTGAATATAGTTTGCCAGATCAGTGCAATCAATTTCAGTTTAAATCTTCCAAATCTCCAAATTTACAGATCAGTCCAAAACTCAAAATCTGAAATTGCAACTCAGTCCAATTCGACCAGAGCTCTCAGCTGATTTTCGACCAGAGCCTCGCCGTGTTTGCTCGTCGCCGGCCAAGCTTCACCTGCGCTTGTGGCCGTGCATGCTTGTGTGTACGTGTCCTCGCTTCAGCCCTCGCCATGGCAACGTCGATGAACAGCCACCACCCCCGTGCGCGACCAGCAGCAGCAACCACAGCTTTTGTTAGTAACTTTTGTGCCGCGCCAGTTGTTGTCTCCACCGCTTGCTCCAGCTAGTGCTAAGTCCCGATGAAGCGACAATGTGATCAGCTGTAGAACCGTTGTCGCCGTCGCATCGCTGTTTCTTCACCGCTGTTGCTTCTGCGCCCAACCAGTCAAATCCTTGGTGCCAATCTCTTCGCTTTCCCCTCATTGCAAGCTTCGCCATGTCTATTTAAGCACCCATGTACTCAGCAACTTCTTCACACTTCACCGGAAATCAGCTAAGTCCCAGATATTCCTGTTTTCGTTTTCTTCTCTGGCGAGCCGTCGAGGAGGCTCATGGTGCCAGCACACCCTGCTGTATCAATCTTCAAATTGAAGCGACCAGTGAGTTCCCCTTATCCATCTCTCGGTGTGATAGCATTTAATTGCTCACCGGTGACCTCTAACGCCGGCGATCACCGGAAATCCTGATTTGCCCTGTTCCAGCAATGTAGCTTGATTTATTCCAAATTAGCTTTCGAACCTGTAGACTAAATTGATCAGCGAACTGAGTGTAGCAAGCCTGTAAGCTCACAATCCGCAATTAAACTCAAATTGAAGCTTTTCCCCTATTTTGAGCTTCACCAGTAACTGGCTCACGTCGCCAGGCCACACCGGCGATCCTCCAACCAAATTGACGTCGCCAGTAGCTTACTCGTATCCCTCTATCACTCCTCGAGCAAGGAATTGAGTTCAATCGACCTGTATCGAAAATGCCCAATTCTAGTGCCTTCTTCTCTGGTGCCGGCCACCGGAAAGTTTTTCCCAGCAGTTTCAACCCTAACCACTTTTTCCAGTGTGTGTGCCTTGAACTCCTCAGCATTTTTGTCTTCTAGCTCGACACCTAGATCGGTCTAGATTGAAAGTTATAGCTTTGCCAAGATCTGTGTCCAGAACTATTTCAGTGCAGTGAGATCACCGTAGTTCATCACCGGATTTCTGGCCGTCCGGCCATCTTTAGCCGGGGATCCTGTTATGCCTTTTGTTCCTGTTACTCAAGCCTACCTCCTAGACAAAGTTAGCACACCAGTTGAGCCCTTGAACAGCATTTTATGCTTAGCCCTAGATTTTGACATTGTCAGCACTATGTTAGTGCATGCCAGCCAGTGCCATTGGCCTTGTATACCCACTTCTGGTTGTGCAATTTGAGAACCACTTTGTCCACTGAATTTGTAGAGTTGTGATCTACACTTTCTTCTTCTACCACAACTTGAGATAAGCACTCTAACTTTTCTTAAAGCTATCTCAGAGCCTTGATTCGAATGTCAATCTGCTGACATTCGCTGTTTTTAACAAACCAGACATAGAATTGATGTCCTTATTGCAGCTTTGAAACCGTAAGAGCATCTAGTACCTACTCTTAGCCCAGATTCCTTGAAACCCTAGAATCTCGACTCATTTCAGTTTGCAATCCAAATTATCTCCAATATCGTTCCGTTATTCTTGTTAAGCATATCTGCATATAAGTCAAAAAACATTTTAATATAATAAGTAATCATTGTGTGTTTGTTTGTCGTCGAGCAGATCCAGAAGCTGACTTTGAGGATTTTGCTGTTGACCCGTCATCAACTACTGTATCTTACGATGCGGAAGGCAAGTCATATCCTTGGACATCTTGAACCTATATTTTAAGAGTTGCTATAACATAACATTGAATATAGATAATATTGCATGTGAAAGATTGAGAATGGTTGAATTATGAATTGGCAGTACTAGACTGGTTATCTGTGAAATGTGAAATAAACAAGTTTTGAGCCATGAACTAATATATATTTATGTATATACTTATATTCATGAAATAAAACCCCTAGCCGTGACCAGAAATTTTGGTATGGATGGCTGTAGCACTGGAGGTGCTTAACTACAAAGGATAGCAAGCACGGAAGGTGCAGGGTTGTGGATGGTCTGGTCATTGGCATATAAGGACTAGAACCTTATGTTGTGCGTCTAGTGGCATGAAACACGTGCTAACCGCAAGCCTGGTATGGGACAGACCTGAACAAGTACTTATGCGGATCGCACATGAAACCCCTGCATGAGATGTGTAGTGATGCACGATTTACACAGAGAATGGCTCCCACACATATCACTGAAAGTGATCTTGCACGCTGACCCAGTAATGTGAATAAGCAAAGGGGTGGAGGTTTGGGTACAACCTGCCACAACTGTGGTTCGCGGAGATCCACAGGGTCAGGGGTGAATTGTGAGTGAAACATAACAAAAGTTCTTTTCATCTCCACCTTGCCACTCAGAATATGAAGTGAGCCAGGGGTCCAATCATTTTGATAGGAAGGGCTTGAAAGTGGAATATCTTGGGGGTAAATTGGTACCTCTCTGCAGAGTTAAAAATGTATTCGAATACTCCGAGCTCCCAGGTTTATAGGAGTCTGCTGCAGTGAAATAAATACACGGGGTGTGACACAAGTATATTTTTCTAAATAAAATTTTTTAAATCAAGATTACCCAAATGACATGTGTTGTCATGATAAGGAGTGCTGCCGTAGGCTGTCGTGTATCAACGTGTCGCGGTAGTGCTATAATCTAGTGAACATGAATAGCGATGCTATATTATGAAAAGTGCTGCCATGAGATGAGTTGAGATGAGATATGAAAGAAAAAGGTTATTTTATAAACATCCATAATTCTTGACTAGTCTAGGTTCATATCATCACTACTATATGTATCTACTCTTACCTATGACTTGCTGAGTACGTAAATGCTCACCCTTGCAACATTCAACTCAGTAGATGGGGCGTACCTTGATCAAGATGAGTGCCTGGAGAACTTTGTGAATCCAGAAGGAGGAGAGTCAGTTCCGCCAGAGCCCTGATGAGTGTTGTTCTGCCGTCAACTTCTTTTGTGGGAGGGTCACCTATCTTCTGCTGTGTAGTTATTATTTTGCTAAACCTTGAATGCCGTGAAGGCATTGTAATCCCTTTATATAATATTAAGGCCAACAGGCCACACTGCTTAAATATTTTGTAAGTTACTCTGTTGCAATATAATATATTCCTGTGCTTGACTTATCCTGGGAAGTCAAAGGTATGTATATATGGGACTAGCTGCAGCGAGCTAGGTCTCCACGGGAGTAGTTGTAGTCCCAGTTTCAGGGCGCGACACAAAAGTTGGTATCAGAGAAACATGAGAACTTGACTGTAGGACGACACCTTTAGGAATTGGCTGTGCCAGGAAGACGTAATTTATTTAGAAACTATTTGTTGAAAACTTTATTTTGAGAAAAATAATGAGCTTTGTAGCTCCTAAAAACTTTTATTTCAATGTCTTATTTGTATTTTCTAAAAATCGGTAAGATTGTGAGAGTGCGTTCTGTTGTCTCAGAGTGTCTTAGGGATGGTATAGATAGAGCTGGCGGATGCTCTTGATAGCCTTGTGATTCGCTGTTGCTTTTGCAATGGTTAACTTGTATATTATGGCTAATAGCCCAAGTATTTCATGCATTAAAGTCGTTTGCATTAATTTCTGTATTGTTGTCTTAGTTGGCCGTAGTTAGTTAGATCAGTCTGAACCCTTTTCAGAGCCACCATGGTTGATATAAGAAGGAGATCCCGAAGCAGTGGAGAAGACATAGAACAGACTCCGCATGAGGAAGATTCTGTGATAAGAAGACCTTTATTTCAACAACGATCTCAGAGTTCCAATCCTCCCCAGAATGAACAACCTAGTCTACAGGAAATTCTTCTGTCAATGGAGAAAAATCGACAGAAAGCTTAGACGGCCCATACTCAGTTGTTGGCTCAAATAGTTCAGAAATTGCCTACTGGAACAATAGAAGGAACCACTGTAGGAACAAGATTAACAAATTTCCAAAAGACCGTCCACCAACTTTCTCTAGTGCGACCGATCCCATGGTTGCCGATGATTGGTTGAGGGATATAGAGAGGAAATTAGACACAGTTCAATGTGGTGATAGAGAAAAAGTTTTGTTCGGATCTCATCAATTAACAGGAGTTGCAGCAGCATGGTGGATGAACTACCAAGAAGCTCATTTGGACAGAAACAATATTTCTTGGAGGGAATTTAAGGATCCATTTCCATATACCTACTGGTATCATGGTAGCTAAGCGTCGAGAATTTCAAAACTTGATCCAAGGAAATAAGTCAGTCACTGAGTATCTACACCAATTCACTCATTTGGCTCAATATGCACCTGGAGATGTGGATACCGAAGAGAAGAAGATAGAACGCTTCACAGAAGGACTTCAACACTATTTGCAGTATCAAATTTGTTCTCATGAATTTACAGAATTCCAAACACTAGTGAACAGAGCTTTAAAGGTGGAAGAGAAGAGGAATATGGGAGAAGAAATCCGGAAGTGGAGAATGCTCCAACAAGCACGACCACAGACAAACCCAATCAGAGGAAGAGTTCCTATTATTCCTATTTTCTGATCATCTTACCAGACTCCCAGACCAGCAATGACATTGTGCCCTAACTGCAGAGGAAATCATCTTCAGAAGGATTGTCCTCATCCTCGTGTTGAGTGCTATCACTGTGGACAGCGTGGGCATCGTAAAGAATTCTGTCCTTGGATACAACTTCCGAAGTCCATTGCCAGATCTCAGGCAGGAACACAGCCAGTAGTACCTAGAGCATCATCATCACAGAATTTTAAAGGAATTCCATCAGGAAGAGGAGAAAACATGTCTAATCGAGGAAGAGGAAGAGGTAGAGTACCAACTGCAACCCAAGGAGGAAGATTAAACTATACTTCAATCCAAGAAGCAGGCAACGCCACCGACATTCTTCTAGGTAGATTTCCGATTCAATCTGCATCTGCCTTAATATTGTTCGATCCTGGTGCTACTAATTCATTTATGTCAAAAGCATTTGCATCTGAAGTTGAAATGCATATAGTGCAAGTACCATTAGAGTACTCCATAATTATACAAACTTCAGGGGCTAGATTATCTGTTTATTCAATCTGCCCAAATGTAACCTTCAGTATAAAAGGGGTAGAATTTGCGGCAAATCTACTAGTTCTAGAACTGCAAGGTCTAGACATTATTTTGGGCATGGATTGGTTGTCCCAACATAAAGGCCAAGTAGATTGTGAAGAGAAAACCTTAAGCCTTATCAGTAGCCAAGGAGAGAAAGTTCTATTCTATGCAGAAAGATCGTCAATCAAGAAATTGCTAAAATCTGTTCAAGCATTGCAAAAGTTATGCCTGGAACAAGTGCCTGTAGTGCAACAATATCCTGATGTGTTTCCAGAAGAACTTCCAGGAATGCCGCCTGAAAGAGAAATAGAATTCACTATTGAGCTTAAACCAGGAGCAGCACCTATAGCAAAACGTCCCTATAGGATGCCAGTTACGGATTTGGAGGAGCTCAAGAATCAACTCGAAGACTTGGAAAACAAAGAATTTATCAAACCCAGTGCTTCACCATGGGGAGCCCCAGTTTTGTTTGTGAGAAAGAAAGACAGAACTCTACGAATGTGTGTAGATTATCGAGCTTTAAATGAATTCACTATTAAGAACAAGTATCCATTACCAAGAATTGACGACTTGTTCGATCAACTTCGAGGAGCCAGAGTATTTTCTAAGATAGATTTGAAATCTGGATATCATCAGTTGAAGATCAAGAAAGAGGATATACCGAAGACTGCCTTTACTACCAGATATGGTTTATATGAGTTTACAGTAGTACCTTTTGGCTTGACCAATGCTCCGGCAGCTTTCATGAATGTCATGAATAGCACATTTGTGGATTTCTTTGACAAGTTTGTCATAGTATTCATAGATGACATTCTAATATATTCTAGGAGTACAGAAGAGCATGAGAAACATTTACATCTAGTCTTGGGAAGGCTACGAGAGAGGCAATTCTATGCCAAGTTTGATAAATGTGAATTTTGGATGTCAAGGATTGCATTTCTTGGACATGTGTTGACAGCAAAAGGAATTTCAGTGGATCCAGCTAAAATTTCTGCTATCAAGGAGTGGAAACAACCCACCTCAGTTTCAGAGATTAGAAGTTTCTTGGGATTAGCAGGCTATTATAGGAGATTCATCGAAGGATTTTCCCAGATTACCAAACCTCTTACAAACCTGCTAAAGAAGGATGTTGCATTTGAATGGACCACCAAGTGCGAGGAAAGTTTTCAGAAGTTGAAATAGAAATTAACAACGACACCAGTCCTTACTTTACCAGACAGCAAAGAAGACTTCGTAGTTTACTGTGATGCTTCGAAGCAAGGAATAGGCTGTGTGTTAATACAGCAAGGTCGTGTAGTAGCCTATGCTTCATGCCAATGGAGACCACATGAGGAAAATTATCCGACCCATGATTTGGAGTTAGCAGCAGTGGTACATGCTTTAAAGATATGGCGACATTATCTCATTGGAAATAAGTGTGAGATTTTTACAGATCACAAAAGCCTCAAGTATATTTTCACACAAACAGAGCTCAACATGCGTCAACGACGATGGCTGGAATTAATCAAAGATTATGATCTTAGTATCCAGTACCATCCAGGAAAAGCTAATGTAGTGGCCGATGCCCTAAGCAGAAAAGTCTATAACCTACAAGAAATGGATATATTGAAGAACCCTTATCTACAACAAGAGTTGCAGAATCATCAAGTGGAAATAGTACCGCAGGGAACGGTATCTACTTTAACAGTAAAACCTCAACTTGAAGAACAGATAGGAAATGCTCAAAAGGAAGATGAGGAAATTTGTAAGATCAAGAGCTGAATCAAGTTAGGAAAGGCTCAAGGCTTTACTGAAGATGACCAAGGGATTGTATGGTATCGAGGAAGAATCTGTGTACCTCAAAACGCAGACCTTAAAGAAATAATTCTTCATGAAGCCCATAAAACTCCATACTCAATACACCCTGGTAACACAAAGATGTATCAGGACTTGAAGACCCGATTCTGGTGGGATAATATGAAGAGAGAGATTGTAGAATACATTGCAAACTGTGATATATGTCAGCTAGTTAAAGCAGAACACCAAAAAAATAGCCGGAAAGCTACAACCTCTACCAATACCATTATGGAAATGGGAAGAAATTGGTATGGATTTCATTACAGGACTACCTAAAACTCAAGGAGGATATGACTCCATATGGGTTATTGTAGACAGACTTACTAAAGTAGCTCATTTCATACCAGTCAAAAAGATTTATGATAGCAGTAAACTAGCAGAGTTATACATGCAAAGAATAGTGGCATTGCATGGTATTCCTAAGAAGATAGTCTCAGATCGTGGAGCACAGTTTACCTCCAAATTTTGGAATAGACTGCATGAAACCCTAGGAACTCAGTTGGATTTCAGTACTGCATATCACCCGCAGACAGGAGGACAGACAGAAAGAGTCAACCAAATCCTAGAAGATCTTCTAAGAGCTTGTATACTAGATTATGGAACATCATGGGACAAATGTTTACCATTTGCAGAGTTTACATATAATAACAGTTATCAAGCTAGTATACAGATGGCACCATTTGAAGCTTTATATGGACGCAAATGCATAACCCCATTGCATTGGAATGAGCCAGGAGAACGAAAGGTCATAGGACCAGAGATAGTAGAAGAGGCAGAAGCTCATGTCAAACTCATCAGAGAAAGGTTGAAAACCGCACAATCACGACAAAAGAGTTATGCAGACAATCGACGGAGAGAATTATCATTTGAACCAGGAGATTTTGTGTATCTCAAGGTCACACCATTCAAAGGATTACAAAGATTCCAAGTGAAGGGAAAGTTATCTCCTAGATATATTGGACCATTTAAGATAATTAAGAGAAAAGGGGCAGTATCATATAAACTGGAATTACCCGTGGGATTAGCAGGAGTACATGATGTGTTTCATGTCTCTCAGCTCCGAAAATGTTTGAAGGAACCTACTGACCAGATAGATGTACAAGATGTACCATTACAGAAGAATCTTACTTACCTTGAGCACCCAATCAGAATCCTAGCCACTGATGAACGTTAGCTCAGAAAGAAGAAAATCAAATTGTGTAAAGTTCAATGGAAAAATCATTCAAAGCAAGAGGCTACTTGGGAGAAGGAAGAAGATCTTAAGCAAGCCTATCCTTATCTTTTTCTGTCTTAGTTAAATCTCGGGGCAAGATTTCTTTAAGGAGGGTAGATCTGTAACACCCTGAGTTTAGGGGTGAAAACTTTCTTTTCATGAACAGCATGCATGCATGTATCTGTAGCAGTAGCCAGATCAGTATCTATCTCAAACTCTAAAATTTCCAAATTTATTCCATAAACCCAAATCAAGATCAGATTGTTCAGATGTGATCTATTAGTTACCCTGAACCTAAAAGTCTTCAGAAGCCAGATTCAATTCCATCTCTAAATCCTAGATTTGTCAAAACTTCTGTTTTCGAAAACAGAATTAAGTTAATTACCCTAAATACTCTAAACTTAGATTTAGCCAAATCTTGATCTAATTCAGAGCAGATTATTCTTAAATTATGATCATGGGTATGCCAATACCTTAAACCAGAAAGTTGGCAGCCAGATTTCATCATCTAGACTCTTTTCACAAATCAGTCCAAGAGATATCACAAATTAGTCCTTTATCTGATATCTGGAAACCTAAAAAGGCTAAAATCTTCGGATTAACTCCAAATTCTGGATTTCTTCAGCAAATCTCTTCTAAATGCTATTTGAAACAATTTTCCCTTTTGTCCAGATTTCAAAATCTGTAACACCCTGAGTTTGGGGTGAAAATTTCTTTCTTAAAAAGTCATGCATACATATGTCTCTTCTAGATCAGCCAAATCAGCCCCAGCCTTATTCTGTTCTAAGCTCAAAATCTTAAAATCTATCTTGTAGACCCAAATCAAGATCTGACTTTTCAGATTTGATCTACTATTTATCTTGAGTATAAAAGCCTTCAGAACCCAGATTCAATTCTATCCCTAACTTCCAGATTTATCAACTCCTTTCTATTTTCGAAAATAGAAATATCTTATATTACCCAAATACCCTAAGTTTTAGAAATTCAGATTTAATCAAAATCTTGACCAAGTTCAGACCAGATCATTCTTGGATTATGATCAAGGGTATGCCAATACCCTAATTCAAAAAGTTGGCAGCCAGATTTCATCATGTAAACCTTTTTCACAAATCAGTCCAAGAGTATCGCAGATCAGTCCTTTTCCAGATTTTCTAGAAGCCTGAAAAGGCAAAATATTACAAATCATCTCCAAATCCAAATCTGATTCAGGGAACACCTCCCAAATGCTTTTCAACACAAATTTTCTTATATGAGTATCTCAAAATCAAATCATAAATCCCAGAATTCGAGATCGACAAAATTCAGATCTATTTTACACTAATCTACTCTATTTTCAGTTATATCAAAAACCATTCAATTGTTTCAAATTTTATCTTCTATCTATGCCAAATTATCTGTTGAATCAAGTTTGCCAAATCAGTAGAATCAAATTCAACCCTAATCTTCTAAATCTCCAGATTTACAATTCAGCCCAAAGCTAAAAATCAGATATTGCAAATCAGTCCAAATTCGACCAGGGCAGTTGCTGAGTTTTCGACCAGAGCCTCGCCGTGATCTTTGCGCCGTGTTTGCTCGCCGCAGGCCAAGCCTCGTCTGCGCTTGTGCCCGTGCATGTTGTGCTTGCTTTTGCGCACGCGTCCACGTCTCAGCCATCGCCGTCGGAACGCCGTTGAACAGCCACCGGTCCCGTGCGCGACCAGCAGCAGCCATTGTCAGCAACTCCACGCCACGTTGCCTTGCTTTGCCAGCTCTTGTCACCACCGCTTTGCATCGCCCAACATTGTTGAGTCCCGATGAAGCGACAAATTGATCAGCTTTGCACGGCCTGTGCGCCATCGCATCACCGTTCACCGTTGTCGCACCTGCGCCCGGCCAGTCAAGTCACCGGCGCCAAATTCTTTGTTGCTCCCTCCTTGCCAACTCCGTCCCTGGTCTATTTAAGCAGCCCAATACTCTGTGTAATCTTCACTTCACCAGAACTTAGCCAATTCCAAATCTCCTCCTCGCTGCAGTCGTCTTCTCCAGTGAGTCCAGCACGAAGGCTCACGGTGCCAGCACATTCCACTGAATCTCTTGCCAAATTGAAGCCAGCAGTGAGTATCTTTCATCCTCCTGATCATACTGTTGCATTCAATTGCTCTCCGGTGGACCCTAACACCGGTGATCGCCGGAATTCCTGATTTGCCCTGTTCCGGCAATGCACCCCGATTCAATTCCAATTAGCTTTCGATTCTATAGAACAAGATGATCAGTGAGCTATTTTAAGCAAGCCTGTGCATCCAGATTTTCAAATTTAACTCTAATCAAAGTTTTCCCCAAATTTGAATTTCACCAGAAACCGGCGATCGTCGCCAGGATTTTCCGATGATCCTCCGGCCAATCTAATCATGCCAATAGCTTCCTTATACTTCTTAGATACTCCCTGAGCAAGGAATTGAGTTCAATTGACCTGTATCGAAAACCCCCAATTGCAGTGCCATCTTCTCCGGCGCCGGCCACCGGAAATCTATTCCCGGCCGATCAAGCTTTAGCCACCTTGTCCACCAGATGTGCCTTGAACTCCTGAGCATTTTTGTCTTCTAGCCCGATCTCTGAAACTGTCCAGATTGCAAGATATAGCCATGCCAAGATCTTGTCCAGTGGCTTCACTGTGCAGTGTCACCACCACACTTCTTCACTGATTTTCATCACCATCCAGCCATCTTCAACCTTGGAACCTATTGAATCATTTGTTCCTGTTATCAAGGCCTACCTCTCAGACAAAGTGGTGCATCAATTGGAGCCCTAGATCAAAAGTTATGGCAAGCCCTAGTTTCTAGCCATGTCAGTTCAATGCCAGGCTATGTCAGCCAGTGGCATTAGCCCTTTTCACTTCCTTCCAGATATGCATTTTGAGCATAACTTTGTCCCTTAGACTCCTGAGGTTGTGATCTACAAATTCTTCTTCTATCACAACTTGATTTGAGCCCTTGAACTGTATTTTATGCTTAGCCCTAGATTTTGACATTGTCAACCATATGCCAGAGCTTGTCAGCCAGTGGCATTAGCTCTTTTCACCTCTATCCAGTTGTGCAAATTGAAAATAACTTTGTCCACTGAATTTGTAGAGTTGTGATCTACACTTTCTTCTACTGTCACAACTTGAGATAAGCTCTCTAGCTTTCCTTGAAGCTATGTCAGAGCCTTGATTCGAATGTCAATCTGCTGACATTCACTGTTTTTGATCAAACCAGTCACAAAATTGATGTTCTTATTGCAGCCTTGAGATCCTGAGAGCTTCTAACACCCATCCTTAGCCAAATTCCATGAAACCCTAGAATCTCGACTCAGTTCGGCTTGCAATCCCAATTATCTCCAGTATCGTTCAGTTATTCTATTAATCATATCTGCATATAAGTCATAAAACATTTTAATATAATAAGTAATCATTGTGTGTATTGTTTGGTTTGTCGTCGAGCAGATCCAGAAGCTAACTTTGAGGATTTTGCTGTTGACCCGTTATCAACTGTTGTATCTTATGACGCGGAAGGCAAGTCATATCCTTGGTCATCTTGAACCTATATTTTAAGAGTTGCTATAACATAACCTTGAATATAGATAATATTGCATGAGAAAGATTGAAAATGGTTGAATTATAAATTGGCAGTACTAGACTGATTATCTGTGAAATGTGAAATAAACAAGTTTTGAGCCATGAACTAATATATATTTATGTATATATATATTCATGAAATAAAACCCTAGCCATGACCAGAAAAATGGTATGGATGGCGGTAGCACTGGAGGTGCTAAACTGCAAAAGATAGCAGGCACTGAAGGTGCAGGGTTGTGGATGGTCTGGTCACTGGCATATAAGGACTAGAACCTTGTGTTGTGCGTCTAGTGGCATGAACAACGTGCTAACCGCAAGGCTGGTATGGGACAGGCCTGAACAAGTACTTATGCGGATCGCACATGACACCCCTGCTGGAATTGTGTAGTGATGCAAGGTAAACACGGAGAATGGCTCCCACACATATCACTGAAGGTGATCTTGCACGTTGATCTAGTAATGGAAATATGAGTAGGGGTGGAGGTTAGGATACAGCCTACCACAACTGCTGTTCGCGGAGAGCCACAGGGTCGGGGGTGAATTGTGAGTGAGACATAACAAAAGTTCTTGTTATCTCCACCTTGCCACTCACATATGGTTGTGAGGAAGGGTCTAATCATTTTGATAGGATGGGCTTGAAAGTGGAATATCTTGCGGGTAAATTGGTACCTCTCTGCAGAGTTAAAAATGTATTCGAATACTCCGAGCTCCCGGGTTTATAGGAGTCTGCTGCGATGGATTAAATCCACGGGGTGTGACACAAGTATATTTTCTAAATAAAATTTATTAAATCAAGATTACCCAAATGACATTTGTTGTCATGATAAGGAGTGCTGCCGTGGGCTGTCATGTGTCGACGTGTCGCGGTAGTGCTATAATTTAGTGAACATGAATAGTGATACTATATTATGAAAAGTGCTGCCATAAGATGAGATGAGTAGAGATATGAAAGAAAAAGGTTATTTTACAAACATCCATAATTCTTGACTAGTCTAGGTTCATATCATCACTATTATATGTATCTACTCTTACTTATGACTTGCTGAGTACGTAAGTGCTCACCCTTGCAACCTATAAATCAGTAGATGGAGCATTCAATAATCAAGATGAAGGCGTGAAGAACCTTGTGGATCCAGAAGAAGGAGAGTCAGTTCCGCCAGAGCCCTGATGTGTGTTGTTCTGCCGTCCACTTCTCATTGTGGGAGGGTCACCTAACTTATGCTGTATAGTTGTTATTTTGCTAAACCTTGAATGCCGTGAAGGCATTGTAATCTTCTTATGTAATATCAAGGCCAGTAGGCCACACTGCTTAAATATTTTGTAAGTTACTCTGTTGCAATGTAATATACTCTTGTGCTTGAATATTTTGTAAGTTATCCTGGGAAGTCAAGGGTATGCATTTATGGGACTAGTTGCAGCGTGCTAGGTCTCTACAGGAGTAGTCGTAGTTCCAGTTTCGGGCACGACAAAATCTCATCTTAAATGCCAGAATTCGAAATCGATCGAAACTCAGATTTCAATTACCCTAAAATACCCTATTTTCAGTTTATATCAAAAACTATTCAAATGTGCCAGATTTTATCAAATATCTTTTCCAAATATTTTGTTGATTATAGTTTGCCAAATCAGTGCAATCAATTTCAGTTTAAATCTTCCAAATCTCCAGATTTACAGATCAGTCCAAAACTCAAAATCTGAAATTGCAACCCAGTCCAATTCGACCAGAGCTCTCAGCTGATTTTCGACCAGAGCCTCGCCGTGCTTGTGCGCCATGTTTTCTCGTCACCGGCCAAGCTTCGCCTGCGCTTGTGGCCGTGCATGCTTGTGTGTACGTGTCCTCGCTTCAGCCCTCGCTGTGGCAACGTCGATGAACAGCCACCACCCCCGTGCGCGACCAGCAGCAGCAACCAAAGCTTTTGTTAGTAACTTTTGTGCCACCCCAGTTGTTGTCGCCACCGCTTGCTCCAGCTAGTGCTAAGTCCCGATGAAGCGACAATGTGATCAGCTGTAGAACCGTTGTCACCGTCGTATCACCGTTCATCGCTGTTTCTTCACCGCTGTTGCTTCTGCGCCCAACCAGTCAAATCCTTGGCCCAATCTCTTCGCTATCCCCTCTTCGCAAGCTTCGCCATGTCTATTTAAGCACCCCTGTACTCAGCAACTTCTTCACACTTCACCGAAAATCAGCTAAGTCCCAGATATTTCTGTTTTTGTTTTCTTCTCCGGCGAGCCGTCGAGGAGGCTCACGGTGCCAACACGCCCTGCTGTATCAATCTTGAAATTGAAGCCACCAGTGAGTTCCCCTTATCCATCTCTCTATGTGATAGCATTTAATTGCTCACCGGTGACTTCTAACGCCGGTGGTCACCGGAATTCCTGATTTGCCCTGTTCCAGCAATGTAGCTTTATTTATTCCAAATTAGCTTTCGAACCTGTAGACTAAATTGATCAGTGAACTGAGTGTAGCAAGCCTGTAAGCTCAGAATCCTCAATTAAACTCAAATTGAAGCTTTTCCCGATTTTGAGCTTCACTAGTAACTGGCTCACGTCGCCAGGCCACACCGGCGATCCTCCAGCCAAATTGACGTCACTAGTAGCTTACTCGTATCCCTCTATCACTCCTCGAGCAAGGAATTGAGTTCAATCGACCTGTATCAAAAATGCCCAATTCCAGTGCCTTCTTCTCCGGCGCCGGCCACCAGAAAGTTTTTCCCAGCCGTTTCAGCCCTAACCCCTTTGTCCAATGTGTGTGCCTTGAACTCCTGAGCATTTTTGTCTTCTAGCTCGACACCTAGATCGGTCTGGATTGAAAGTTATAGCTTTGCCAAGATATATGTCCAGAACTATTTCAGTGCAGTGAGATCACCGCAGTTCATCACCGGATTTCTTGCTGTCCAGCCATCTTTAGCCGTGGATCCTGTTATGTCTTTTGTTCCTGTTACTCAAACCTACCTCCTAGACAAAGTTAGCACACCAGTTGAGCCCTTGAACAGCATTTTATGCTTAGTCCTAGATTTTGACATTGTCAGCACTATGTCAGTGCATGCCAGCCAGTGGCATTGGCCTTGTTTACCCACTTCTGATTGTGCAATTTGAGAACCACTTTGTCCACTGAATTTGTAGAGTTGTGATCTACACTTTCTTCTTCTACCACAACTTGAGATAAGAACTCTAGCTTTTCTTAAAGTTATGTCAGAGCCTTGATCCGAATGTCAATCTGCTGACATTCGCTGTTTTTGAACAAACCAGCCATAGAATTGATGTCCTTATTGCAGCTTTGAAACCGTAAGAGCATCTAATACCTACTCTTAGCCCAGATTCCTTGAAACCCTAGAATCTCGACTCAGTTCAGTTTGCAATCCAAATTATCTCCAATATCGTTTAGTTATTTTTGTTAAGTATATCTGCATATAAGTCAAAAAACATTTTAATATAAAAAGTAATCATTGTGTGTTTGTTTGTCGTCGAGCAGCTCCAGAAGCTGACTTTGAGGATTTTGCTGTTGACCCGTCATCAACTACTGTATCTTACGACGCGGAAGGCAAGTCATATCCTTGGACATCTTGAACCTATATTTTAAAAGTTGCTATAACATAACATTGAATATAGATAATATTGCATGTGAAAGATTGAGAATGGTTGAATTATGAATTGGCAGTACTAGACTGGTTATCTGTGAAATGTGAAATAAACAAGTTTTGAGCCATGAACTAATATATATTTATGTATATACTTATATTCATGAAATAAAACCCCTAGCCATGACCTGAAATTTTGGTATGGATGGCTGTAGCACTGGAGGTGCTTAAATGCAAAGGATAGCAGGGACGGAAGGTGCAGGGTTGTGGATGGTCTGGTCACTGGCATATAAGGACTAGAACCTTTTGTTGTGCGTCTAGTGGAATGAAACACGTGCTAACCGCAAGCCTAGTATGGGACAGACCTGAACAAGTACTTATGCAGATCGCACATGAAACCCCTACATGAGATGTGTAGTGATGCACGATTTACACGGAGAATGGCTCCCACACATATCATTGAAAGTGATCTTGCACGCTGACCCAGTAATGGGAATAAGCAAAGGGGTGGAGGTTTGGGTACAACCTGCCACAACTGTGGTTCGCGGAGATCCACAGGGTCAGGGGTGAATTGTGAGTGAAACATAACAAAAGTTCTTGTGATCTCCACCTTGCCACTCACAGTATGAAGTGAGCCAGGTGTCCAATCATTTTGATAGGAAGGGCTTGAAAGTGGAATATCTTGCGGGTAAATTGGTACCTCTCTGCAGAGTTAAAAACGTATTCGAATACTCCGAGCTCCCGGCTTTATAGGAGTCTGCCGCGGTGGATTAAATACACAGGGTGTGACACAAGTATATTTTTCTAAATAAAATTTGTTAAATCAAGATTACCCAAATGACATGTGTTGTCATGATAAGGAGTGCTGCCGTCGGCTGTCGTGTGTCGACGTGTCGCGGTAGTGCTAGAATCTAGTGAATATGAATAGTGATGCTATATTATGAAAAGTGCTGCCATGAGATGAGTTGAGATGAGATATGAAAGAAAAAGGTTATTTTATAAACATCCATAATTCTTGACTAGTCTAGGTTCATATCATCACTACTATATGTATCTACTCTTATCTATGACTTGCTGAGTACGTAAGTGCTCACCCTTGCAGCATTCAACTCAGTAGATGGGGCATACCTTGATCAAGATGAAGGACTGGAGAACTTTGTGAATCCAGAAGGAGGAGAGTCAGTTTCGCCAGAGCCCTGATGAGTGTTGTTCTGCCGTCAACTTCTTTTGTGGGAGGGTCACCTATCTTCTGCTGTGTAGTTATTATTTTGCTAAACCTTGAATGCCGTGAAGGCATTGTAATCCCTTTATATAATATTAAGGCCAGCAGGCCACACTGCTTAAATATTTTGTAAATTACTCTGTTGCAATGTATTATACTCCTGTGCTTGACTTATCTTGGGAAGTCAAAGGTATGTATATATGGGACTAGCTGCAGCGAGCTAGGTCTCCACGGGAGTAGTCGTAGTCCCAGTTCGGGGCGCGACATGGTATGTCGGTCAGGTTTCTTGCGTGAAAACTGGTGGGCCGCAGATGGCCGTGAGTGGTGTGAGATCAGAAAAATAATGAGAGGATAAGGAGTAAAGAAGGAAGTCGCCCTAAGCCTGGATTGAGTAGTTTGTGGCTGCAACCATAGGTCATATGTCTTGCGAGGACATAGGCCAAGGCTAGGAAGAAAGGCAGTGGGGGGGACCCACAACGGTATTTTAGACTTAATTGTCTATTTACTGGGCAGGGATACTATTAATACTAGATTACAAAACCGTTGTGTGATCTCGGCCTTGTCACATGCGTAAAAGTCGCATGGAGCTGCCGACTTGAAAGCCGAGTGAAGAAGTGGATTTAAAAAGAGGTACACCTTTGCAAAGTGTAAAAGAAGTATCGGATACTCTGTACTCCCAGGTTATTGAGTCTTATCATAGTGGATCTTTATCCATGTGGTTCAGCACAAGTAATATTTGGAATGTTTTCATAATGTGGGTTAATAAAAGTGATGACTCATGGGAGACCATCACACATAACGATTTCTAAAGTATAACTTAAGATTTCAAAGTATCGCTTTTAAAACTAAAAGCTTTTCTTTATAACTTTAGAGTGAAAATCTATTCTATTTTTACATAAAAAGCAAAGACCTCATTCCTTGAGAACCCCTCATCTATATACCTGCATTCTCATAACGAGACTTGCTGAGCATCATTTAAAAACATGCTCATCCTTGCCTTTACATACAAATTCAGAAAAGGGATTCGTTGATCCCGATTCCTTTGGTTTTGAGTACCAAGAAGAGAAAGGAACCTTTCCAGATGATTCGGGTTTCTAGGAGGGTTATGCACCCAGTGGAGTCCGATGTGGTGAAAGCCCATGCTGAGCCACTGCAGAAGGAAGTGAAGATCTTTGTTGTTGCTTTCTTTGTCATCCTGTGTATTCGGTACCTTAATACCGACTCTTGTATTGAGAAACTCATTATTTTTATATCAACCTTAATTAGAGTTATCCTTGATGTTGTGGTACTGTAATATTGGTCCTCGTGACCTTGTACTTGTTTTAACTATTTGCTTTACTTTTTAAAGTAAATCCTATTGTTGTGAGCTTGTGATGTACCTTTCTGAGTGCAACCCACCTAGGCGGTTGCCACTGGATTCCTCAAATGAGAGTCCCACAATTATACGACGGAATTTCGGAGACAGGCGACGGTCATTGGCATCTCGTTGTACGATCCTCAAGTGTTGTGAAAATACACGTCTAGTCCGTAGAAAATGATCAGTGTTGAGCTAAGCCTGTTCAGTGTCCACGACATCACGACCGCAAGCACGACTGCTATGATGATCAAGAAGAAGAACAAGTCTCGCAATGACAATAATGCGAAAGAGAGTTCAAGCCCGCCAAGAGGGAAGATGAGTCTGAAGAAAAACACTTCTAAATCTGGCACGGGAATCTCTTGTGAGCATTGTAAGATCGCGGGACATTCCAAAGACAAGTGCTACAAGCTCCATCCTGAGCTTCGACCTGAGAGACCAAAGAAGTACGGACGAGGTAAAATAACAACCATGGCTACTACGGCTCCACCTGAAGAAGTTGTCCGAGTGAATTAGGTAGATAAGGCGGATATGACCTTGTCTCTGATGGCAATGCCGAAAGAGACAGGTTCGGATTCGCCTGACGACTATCACCCGACAGAGAACTTGTTCACTGTCAATATCCTGGTGAAGCACGAGGTGGTCGCAACAATATTCAACCCCGGAAGCCAAAAGAATCTAGTCTCTGCTAGATTGGTACGATGACTTGGTTTGAAGACAACCACGCACCCACGACCATATCCTCTGGGATGGTTCACATCTGACGTGAGCCAATAGATCACGAGTCAATGTATGCTGAAGTTTGCGATCTCTGCCCGATATATAAATGAGGTACAATGCGACATTGTTCCTATCTATATTTCTCAGGTGATCTTTGGGAGTCCATTCTTGTATGATCGAGACGCTCATTTCCACTAAAGTGCACAAGAGTACGAGCTCACCAAGAACGGGGTCAAGTTGGCTATCAGTAGAGATGACCACGTCGACACTTTGAACTTGAGAATCGTAAATCAGGCCAAACGAATCATCAACGCATGTCAAAATTGTGTGCTTGTTATGATCCAACCAGTTGGTCAGGGTAATAGTACCCGGGCAACGCTGTCGTTACCTTGTAGAGAATATACTGGTTGTTTGTTGGGACTGCTGGAGGAATATAGCGATCTGTTCAAAATTACTTAGGGTCAACCACCAAAACGACCAGTCAAACATGACATTCAGCCGGTATCAAATGCGACGCTTCCCAATCTGAGTATGTATCGTAACTCAGTATTGGAGAATAAAGAGATCAAAAGGAAACTTGGTGAATTGTTGAATGATGGTGTAATCCAACTGAGTAATTCGCCTTGTGGATCCCCTGTGGTGCTGGTACTGAAGAAAGATGGGTCTTGACGAATGTGTATCAACTATCGAGCACTAAACAAGATCACCATCAAGAATCGATACCCCTTCCTCGTATCGATGACCTGTTAGACCAATTGAAGCATGCTGCAGTCTTCTCAAAATTGGACCTAAAATCGAGGTATCATCAGGTTAGCATCCAGGAGGAGGATACGTGGAAGACCGCATTCAAAACTCGACAAGATCTATTTGAATGGCTCATCATGCCGTTTGGGTTATACAATGCCTCGGCCACATTCATGCGCCTCATGAATGATGTGTTGCAACCATTCATCGATGAATTTGTGATCGTGTACCTCGACGACATACTGGTCTTTAGTCGTTCGTGGAAGGAGCACCTGATCCACATGAAGCAGGTGTTCGATCAGTTGAGGCAGCATCAACTCCACCTCAATAGTAAAATGTGTGAGCTTGGGAAGCAAACCCTACTCTACCTGGGATTTGTGGTCAACGAGGGTATGCTGCAGATCGAACCCTCCGGTCACGAGGACTACACTACTTTTCGGGTAGGACGAAAAGATCAATGAGCACGTGTAGCGAAGTGGTACACACATGAGCATTGTCAATCACAGTTTCCACATCTTCAGTTTTGATCACCAACGAGAGTTGGCTCCTTTTCAACAGGGAGTCATGATCTGAGACAATCTTTAGTCTAGACTTGGTCGTTTGTCGAAACTCGGTAGGTTGTCGGTTTCGAGTAACAATTGTAAATTGGTCAGTCTCAAGCAGCGGATAGTGTTTGGTCAGTTGTCGAGTCCGATACATTATGTGACCAAGTATGATATGAGTAGAGATAGTCCAGTCCTGTACACCTTCGAGCAATGTCTATAAATAGTCTATAATAGTATAGATCTAGATAGATTGAACTCAAAGATCTAATGTATAGATCAAATTTAGATAGAGAACTCATAGATAGATATCTACCAAGATTGAGTGTGATCAATCGTCGACGTGTACAAGTTCATTTTAATAAAAAGGGTCTTGTTCTTTTTTACTTCTGTGTTCGACCACCAGGTTTCGGCTTTCAAGTAAAATCCTATTTTCACATCTGGTCGAGTCCAATACTTAATTGGTCTAGATCTCTATCGGATCACTTCTGTTACTTTTTATGGTTAGATTGCTAATTGCTCTTCTCTTTAAAATAAAAAAAAGTGTAATAGTGAAGTATAATCAACCCACTGTGGGGAGGCGGTGATGAATTGTTGGCCAGCTAGGGAATAGAAGATTTACTTAATTTATGCACACAAAAAATATTTTTCCTTTCTTATAATAAAATGGCTGCTTAAGATGCGGCTTTGTCTAGTCTCTTGTAATGTATATGCGACTCGCTGGGGGAGGCGATGATGAATCATCAACTAGCTGGTGAAGGGAAGGAATACAGGACAATGAGATTTCTTACAAGGGCTTGGGAAACTGACAAAGCTGCCTATTTGTAAGTTCACTTAAGTAAGCGTCTTCAACTGTGTCTCCTCTAGCCGCCACAGAATGATCTAGTTCAAAACATTCTGGCCAAGAGCACAAAAAGTTAAAGAAGAAAATAAAATATTGAATAAATACAAAAAGAAATAAAAGTATTTAAATTTCTCTCTAAAAAGGGCAATCTAGCAAACTTTGTATAAATTGTAGCATAACGAGTGTTTCTTTAGCCATTGTTTGTTCTAAACCCTATATGAAAGAAGTTGTCAAGATAATTTAATCGATTAAGTTCTCTCTTTTCTAAGGTTGAGATTTGATAAGTGGATTATTTGTATTTGGACAATTTAAATTGCTTAGATCAATTGTCTCATATGCATAGATGTGATGTGAATTACTGAAAGTTGTTTATTAAAAATTTGATTAACCAAGACATTCCAATTTTTGAAGAACTCATTCACATTCTTAGCTTGAGGACAAGCAAAATACTAGTTTGGGGGAATTTGATAAGTGTTAAATCGCAGTAGTATTTTTACCCTAAGTTTGCTATTGAAAATGTGTAAAAAATACTAAAAACTCCTTTGATGCGACATTTTATGCGTATTTTTATATTAATTTTACAAATCTCTTTCATGACAGTGTATGCCATGTTTTAGGTACCAAACCTACCAAATTTGAGAAGATTTTGACTTCGTTTGGGCCAATTTCAATAAGGAATACTAAAAATGCACAAAAAGGAACCCTGATCTAATATTTCTCGGTCGGAACACCAGGTTGAACAAACTTAGGCGAGAAGAAACACTATTCGAACACTACTAAATGAAAAAGAGCAATGATCGAACACGAACATAGTTGGTTGAACAAAGTAGAAATCGAACAGGAAGACAATTGGTCGAATCGAGTCCTGATCGAACACGAACATGTCTGGTCGAAAGGAGTCCCGATCGAACACAACTGTCTCCTGCTCGTTATTTGACTGAGCTTAGTACTACCGCGGGCTCGACCAGGACACTAGTCGAGCACGGCTCATTTTTCAGAGGTTTTAGTGATCAGATTTGGTCGAATCTACTTGATTTTGACTCAGATTTGTCTGTTTTCGCGCTGTTTGAAGCTAGACTTCGTCGCCTACACGTCAAGGAGTTATTTTTGGGCATGTTGACCCATGTATTATAAGTAGGGAAGCTTTTGGCTCAATTAGACATGCTCTCTTAGGTAGTTTTAGATACTTTTAGATGCCTTTAGGGCTTAGATTTAGTTTAGTAGAGCCCCATTCTCTATTTTTCCTGCGTTTGTAAGCCGGCAAGGACGGCAGACTTAATTTTGATGCAATCAAGTAAGTTTCCTTTTATTCATTTTTATTTCTGCATTATTATGGCTTCTGCGAGTAATTCACTTCTAGGGTCAGGGATGACCTAATCTGGAAGGAGTGATTCTTCCTCGGTCTTGATCTCAAGTTTTGAAGTTATTTCCTGGTGTTTTCTTCCTCCAAACCATAAATTCTCGTTTCAGCAACAGACGTAACAGTTGAGCCTTAACAAGAATTTAGAGAAGTTCTTGAGTCCTTAGTGCTTTGACGTCAGATCCAGAATAGAAGAGAAGCTCTTGCCAAACGTAACAGTGGAAGTGATCCTCTGACCGTTGTAGCAGTGACCGTACTAGAAACTTAATCTATCTTAAAAAATGATTGAAATTAACTTGCAATTCTCAAACCTTGGATAGAATTACGCCTGATGGTTATGGAATTCCCAAAACCCTAGGTTTTCTTTCCTGCTTTATAAACCCTAGATTTTATACTTTAGTTTACTGCTTTAAACCCTAGATTGATAGTTTTAGTAGTAAATTTAGTTGTAGAAAAACAAACCCCCAATTCATTCAGATGTAATCAGTGATCTATTAACCTAAAAGACAAATACGCTTGTTCCTCGTGGAATTCAACCCTCAATTTCTCGTGGAATTCGACCCTCAATCACGCACACCGCTCGGCGTGCGATCACATTTGACCACTTTACCTTCGAGGGTTTCGAGTAGAGGCACCACAGCCTCAACCTCTGGCTTTGTTGCTTGTGGTACCCCTTTGTTTGATCGGGAAATAGGAGGAAAAGAGTCATCTTCACTTTACTGGTCGTTGAAGACTAATCTTCTTTTTTGACCTATGACCAGAGAAGTAGTTGTCCTAACAGTAGTTGTCCTAAGTTCAGAGCCTATTCAGCAAAAAGACGAGTTAAAATCAAAAATTGGAAGTCAACTAGAAGTCGTCAAAGGATCATGATTGCTTCATAGTTTTCTTTTCCACCTTAGTGGCTTCAACCATATTGTAGGGTACGTCATCTCCAAAGACCCCCTCTACATTCAGTTTGAAGGGGCCAATCATAAAGTGTGATGAGAACATAACAACCTTGGATACACGCACGACTACTTTTCTAGATGAAGCTGAACTGGAACAATTACTTGGACCTATAACTAGAGCTTGGGCACGACAACTAAACTATCAGGGTGACTCTTTCCTTGGGTTTAATACTTTGGATTTTCATAATGAATTACTATCTAACTCTTGTGATCTACTTGTGATCAGGAACGCGGGAGTAGGGGCAGAGAGGAACTCAACAAGTGCTGCCTCAAGACATCACCTTTCGGTTGATCATGGGAGGGATGCATGGCACCACAAGTGAAGCCGGACATGGGCATAGACCGGCAACCACCTGCAACATTCTTTCATCAACATTTCCACAAGATCCCCGCGTCACTTTGGGCCCAAGGGAAACTAGAGTTTGAGTTGGGTTCGCATTAGATTCTGATTCGGACTGCTGCGACAGCACTGAATTCAAATTGCCGTAACTTCCTCGTACGGACTCCGTTTAAAACATTCTTGGACTTCATGGAAAGCTTATAAAGTATACCTTTTAACAGATCTAGCCTCATCTCCAAATTCTATATGAGCCTGCCGCAATCGTCGAAGGAGTCCACGTTCCTTCTTGGAAATGGTGCTGCGCCATCCTAACATGGGCCGATGGGCCTTGTATCAAGTAGAGCCCATTAGGGGCGCATCCCTAGGGTTGTGTACCCCTCAAATACTCCCCTTAGCCATCACAAACAAGCGGGTTTTGCTTAGATTGCATCTACATGACATTTTGTAGATTCTTTTCGTCTCTGCACCGGGCCGACTAGGCCGCTGCGTTGCTTTGTGGAACCCCAACTCGTGTGCTACATCTTTATTTGCAATTCAGATTTCTTCTTCCTTGTTCTTGTGAATTTCTCAATTGTTGTAGGAACATTTACCTTCGTGGTAAGGTCGGCCGTGTACGAGCGTGGTCGATAACGACAAGACGCGCGGGTGCGGGTGTAGTGGTTGCGAGGTGATGATCTGCTGATCAGAAGCCTCAAAATGCCAACGTCCACAAGTCAATTAATCGAACCTATCGGAAGATCGGGCCGCTGTCTCATCAAGTGCTATCAGAGCCAGGTTTTCCATTAGGTATCAACACTTTTTTTTCCCTTTAGTTTAAATCTGTTCTTCGCCCTAGAGTCCAGAATTAATTGCAATTTTTTGTTTTCAGTTTGCTTTTCTGAAATTTGGTCCCTAGCCATGTCGTCGTGTCGAAGTTGCTGGTTTAGGTCTTGTTGTCGAGTTTTTCGGTGGATTTTTCCATTCCACGACGGAATTCGACCACCCTGTAGTAAAATAGCCATAAATTTTGCATACGAGCTCCGATTGAGGAGTTCTTTGGACCATTGGAAAGCTTAGAAAAAGTTATTTTTGAAAATCCATAAGTCTAAAATCAGTAGGCTTTTGACAGAAAACTCATGGCCATGTACGCGCAGCCGGATGAACCCCAAAATACGTCGTTTAGGGCCTCAAAACAGCCTCTGAAGTTTCAGCAACCATTTTTATCAATCTTTTGCATCTAGTTTGAGTTTTCTTGCTTCAAAGTTGTGTAATCTTTGTTTCCCGACCTTAAGATTGTGATTCCTTGGTCAAATTGCAAAAAAAAAAGAAGAAGAAGTGAAGTGATTGCCTCTTTTGAGTCCTTTGCTGAGTTGTGTGCTTCGTGTTGCTTGAACTGGGTCACAAACAAGTTTATGCCAGCAACGACATAGACTAGCTTGGAACTACTTTTCAGTCTCGCAATTTCTGAATTGAGTTGTTGCTAATCCTTGCTACTCATAAATTGCCTTCTGAGCTCTACATCCTTCTGGTCAATTCAGGTTGGATCCTTGCAATCGCCCACTTCCCCCGTCATACGTCCCACCTCTTCGGTTGTACCACCTGCGGTAGTTGGTAAGAATTTCGTAAGAGCTTGGTAAGACGCTCGAGAGTGTGTGTTTCCACCTTTCCACCACCTAGTAGTTGATAGGGATAATACTATTGTGTTCTCTTCTGTTTCCTACTAACAATGACAGGTCTGCAAATTAGAGATCATGATGGGGAGGAGTGTGTTTCGAGGAATGAGCTCACAAGGCATATGGATGAACAACAACATGCCATGAATGAGCGACATGACCAGCTAAACAAGAACCTCGAAGCTAATGCGGCTACCAGAAACACCTTGCAATGGAATATTGAGGCACTCACCGATAGCATTGCAATGCTCACTACACGCATTGATGGAACGGCAAGAAACCAGCCGCTTCACCATGGCGTAGCACCAGAGAATGAAGGATCCATCACAGGAGATGATATTGATGGAGAAGATCGCGATGCCCATATTGACCACCCTGCTGCACGAGATGCACGTCTACAGCAACGATTGAACAACAACCGTCACAGTATGGGAGGTAATAATGCTAATCGCAATGGTCGTGGTAATGATGGTCCTTTTGCTAAAGTTAAATTTAGCATACCTTCCTTTGCTGGTACATATAATCATGAAATTATTTAGATTGGGAGATGACGGTTGAGCAGAAGTTTAACCCCCATTTAGTCCCTAAAATACACAGAGTTAGGGAAGCAACTAGTGAGTTCACGGGTTTTGCTATCCTTTGGTGGAATGAACTAGTTAAATCTAGCCTAGAATCTGACACGTGGGATAGATGAAAGCGAGCTATGCATGGTATATTTATTCCTCCTTTCAAACGTGATTTGCGTCAAAAATTTCAGTACTTCAACCAAGGTAACAAATCTGTAGACGAGTACTATTAGGAGCTCCAACTAGGCATGCTACGTTGTGGGCTAGAGGAGGATGAGGAGGGTAAAATGGCACATTTTTATGGGGGTTTACGACGTGAAATTTAGGACATTATCAGTTATAAGGAATATAATACTATCAATAAATTGTTCCATCTTGCTATGTTGGTAGAAATAGAATTGTAGCGAAAGCAACAACGGACAAGGAACACTTTTGGGAGTACTTCTACACTGAGAGCGATGCCGGGGCAAGCTAAATCCACACCTCCTACTTGTTTTTGGTCTGCTGCCCCTCCTTTAGTAGGGCACATTCAGCAGCACCGTCGACACCGCCACGTGCACCCGAGGTGAGCAAATCCGCTAATGTGCAGGCACCAGCGAAGAACTCTTCGTTGGTTACGTCCACGGGTGGATCACGTGAGATTATTTGTCACTGTTGCAAAGGAATGGGCCATGTAATGAAGGATTGCCCAATTCAGTGAGCATTTATTGCTAACAACAACGGTGAGCACACTAGTGCTAGTGATGTTGACGACGAACTAGTACTTGCAGCTAACCATGCAGATGAAGACTATGAGACAGACGGTGATGAGGATGATGGAGTGGAGAAAATAGGTGCTGTAGATACGGCAAAATACATGAGTATTGTGACACAACGAGTGCTAAGTGCTCAAATGGTGCGAGCGGAGTACAATCAGCACCACAATTTGTTCCAATTGAGGTTCATCGTGAAGGAGAGAGCATGACGTGTCATCATTGATGGAGGGAGCTGCAACAACCTTGCTAGTTCAAATCTGGTCGAGAAACTTCGCTTGACCACGCAGCCGCACCCACGTCCTTACTACATCCAACGGTTCAACTCTTGTGGTAAGTTGAAGGTAAGCAAAGTTGTAAGAGTGCATTTTTCAGTAGGCAACTACCATGATAGTTCAGACTTTGATGTGGTGCCTATTGAAGCATGTTTTTTATTGCTAGGTAGGCCTTGGGAATATGATAGAGATGTTGTGCACCGTGGTAGAGCTAACACATACACTTTCACACATAAGGGTAAAAAGATAAGAGTTGTTACCAATGACCCCTGCTGAAATTTTGAAGGATGATGTAGAACGTGCTGAAAATGAGAGAAAGGTAAATGAATCTAAATCTGAAAATCAGCAAGTAGCTCAAGATATTTTTCCACCTAAAAGGGAGAGGAAAGAACCACATGCTAGGAAAGACACAATTAAGTTGAAAGTTGCTGCCCTGTTAGCTACTAAATCTAACATTTCTAAGCTAAGTGCACATGATTCTATCTGCTATGCTTTGATTTGCAAAGAGGCCTTGTTTACACTTGCGAACTTGCCTTCCTCTTTGCCTCCTGTTGTTGCTAACCTTTTGCAGGAGTTTGCTGATGTGTTTCAAAGTGAATCCCTCGGGTCTGCCACCTATGAGAGGAATCGAGCATCAAATTGATTTGATCCCAGGAGCTTCTTTGCCAAACCCTGCTCCTTATAGGACCAACCCCGAAGAGACTAAGGAAATTCAGCATCAGGTGCAAAAATTGCTTGACAAAGGGTACGTACGTGAGAGCCTTAGTCCTTGTGCTATTCCGGTTATTTTGGTACCTAAGAAAGATGGATCATGGCGTATGTGTGTTGATTGTAGAGCCATTAATAATATTACTATTCGATATCATCATCCTATCCCTAGATTAGATGATATGCTTGATGAATTAAGTGTCTCTCTGGTGTTCTCTAAAGTAGACTTGCATAGTGGCTACCACCAGATTAGGATGAAATTGGGTGATGAATGGAAGACAGCGTTTAAAACTAAATTTGGCTTGTATGAGTGGTTAGTGATGCCTTTCGGCTTAACTAATGCACCTAGTACTTTTATGCGTCTCATGAATGAAGTTTTATGCACTTTCATTGGAAAATTTGTGGTAATTTATTTTGATGATATCCTGATTTACAGCAAGTCTATAGATGAGCATAAAGAACATTTACGTGATGTTTTTCTTGCTTTGACAGAAGCACGTTTGTTTGGTAACATCGAGAATTGTACCTTTTGCATGGATCGAGTTTCGTTTCTTGGTTATGTTGTGACTCCACAAGGAATAGAAGTTGAAGAGACCAAGATCGAAGCAATCAAGAGTTGGCTGACAACTAAATCGGTTACACAGGTGCGGCGCTTCCTTGGGCTGGCTGGATTCCATCGCCACTTTGTGAGGGATTTTAGCACCATTGCCGCACCCATGAATGAGCTAACGAAGAAAGGCATTCCTTTCCAATGGGGACAAGCACAAGACAATGCCTTCAATTTTCTTAAAGAGAAGTTGACTCATGCACCACTGCTCCAACTCCCAGACTTTGGTAAGATTTTTGAACTAGAATGTGATGCTAATGGAATTGGGATTGGAGGCGTGTTGATTCAAGAAGGTATGCCGATTGCATATTTTAGTGAGAAGTTGTCAGGACCTTGTTTGAACTATTCTACTTATGACAAAGAATTGTATGCTTTGGTTCGAACATTAGAAATTCAACACTATTTATGGCCGAAAGAATTTATTATACATTCTGATCATGAATCTTTGAAACATATTAGAAGTCAAGCTAATATGAATAAATGACATGCTAAATGGGTGGAATTTATTGAGTCATTTCCATATATCATTAAGCATAAGAAAGGCAAAGACAATGTGATTGCTGATGCTCTATCTAGACGCTATACCCTATTATCTAAACTTGATCATAATATTTTTGTGTCAGGGGAAATCTCCGCGAGTCTAAGTCCAGGTAAGTTGACACTTGCCCGGGGATTGTGGCCTGCGGTGCCTGCCCCGGGAGCCACCATTTGGCCCCCGGGACCATGCCTCCGGGTACGTCCCGGGCTCCGCCATTTGGCCCCCGGGACCTTGCCTCCGGGGCGCGTCCCGGGCGCCGCCATTCGCCCGGGGACTGTGGCCTCTGGTGCCTGCCCCGGGCGCCGCCATTTGGCCCCCGGGACCATGCCTTCGGGGACGTCCCGGGCGCCGCCATTTGGCCCCCGGGACCTTGCCTCCGGGGACGTCCCTGGCGCCGCCATTTGGCCCTGGGACCATGCCTCCGGGTACGTCCCGGGCGCCGCCATTTGGCCACCGGGACCTTACCTCCGGGGACGTCCCGGGCGCCGCCATTTGGCCCCCGGGGCCTTGCCGCCGGGGTGCGTCCCGGGCGCCGCCATTCGCCCGGGGATTGTGCTGTCCGGTGTCTGCCCCGGGCGCCGCCACTTGGCCCCCGGGACCTTGCCTTCGTGACAGGTCCCGGGCGCCGCCTCTTGCCCGGGGATTGTGGCCCCCGGTGCCCGTCCCGGGCGCCGCCTTTTGGCCCCGGGGACCTTGCCTCCGGGGCATGTCCCGCACATCATCGCCCTCCTGAAAGGTAAAGTCCCTGTTTATTCATCACGTGCAGGTCACGCAAGGGGTGCCTCGAGAATCAGCGACCACCTGTCAGCATCCAAGGCGCTTGACCGGAAGAAAGACGCTGCTACCCCTCAATCCGACGGTAGCGTCCGGGGTAGTTTAGACCTTTTTGCTTCTTTTTGGGGCTATAAATAGCCCTTGTACCCCTCTGTTGTAAAGGATCGAATCACTTTTATTGGAATAGCTAAACTCACAGGCGTGCTCCGGAAGCCTCTCCCCCGGAGAGAGCCTCCCCAGCCGACTCCGGTCGGGAGCGCGTCGACAGGACTAGGGCCCCCACAGGGACTCGAACCTGTATAAATCCGTGTGTCATTTCTTGTGCTTGTCCAGCGGGGGAGGATCGGTCATCCGGTCAACCTGCGCCGCGTAACCTTCGCTAGGATCATTCTCAAAACCTGCCGGGGTATTCGCAATACCACGACATTTTGGATTAGAAACAATAAAAGAATTGTATGCTACTGATTTGGACTTTAAAGAAGCTTTTGCTAACTGTAGAGAAGGAAGAACATGGAATAGGTATGTGCTGAATGACGGTTTGATATATCATACTAACAAGTTATGCGTTCCAACTAGCTCTGTTCGTCTTTTGTTTTTGCAGGAGGCGCATGGAGGAGGATTAATGGGGCACTTTGGAGTGAAGAAAACTGAAGATGTGTTGACCGCTAGCTCACTTCTTATGGCCTAAGATGAGACACGACGTCGAGCGCTATGTGGCACGTTGCACTACATGCAACAAAGCTAAGTCTCGTCTCAATCCACATGGACTCTATTGCCTCTTCCTATTCCTAGTGCACCTTGGGAGGATATATCTATGGACTTCATTTTAGGACTACCTAGGACAAAGAGGGGGAGGGATAGTATTTTTGTGGTTGTGGATCGTTTTTCTAAAATGGCACACTTTATACCTTCTCAAAAGAGCAATGATGCCACAAACACAGCTAATTTGTTTTTCAAGGAAATCATACGCTTACATGGAGTGCCCAATACTATTGTCTCGGATTGTGATGCGAAATTTTGGAGTCACTTTTGGAGGTCACTTTGGAACAAGTTGGGGACAAAGATGCTATTCTCTAGCACATGTCATCCTCAAACAGACGGACAAACTGAAGTTGTCAACCGTACCTTGTCTACAATATTGTGGGCCGTGCTAAAGAAGAACTTGAAGATGTGGGAACAGTGCCTACTGCATGTTGAATTTGCTTATAATAGGTTGTTACACTCCACCACCAAGGTAAGTCCTTTTCAGGTAGTATATGGGTTTAATCCCCATGCTCCGATTGATCTTATACCGTAACCTACATCTGACAGGTTGAATTTGGATGCTAAAAAGCGGGCTGAACTGATTCTGGAAATTCATGAAAATACTGAGGAAAACATTGAGAAGATGACTAAGAAATATAAGGTTGTTGGTAGCCAAGGTAGAAAACATTTATCTTTTGAGCCTGGTGATCTTGTTTCGTTACATTTGCGAAAAGATAGGTTTCCAGAATAGAGAAAGTCAAAACTAATGCCTCGAGCTGATGGCCCATTTAAAGTTCTAGCAAAGATTATTAATAATGCCTACAAGCTTGATTTGGCTGCAGATTTCGGAGTTAGTCCCACATTTAACATTTCAAATTTGAAGCCGTATGTAGGCAAAGAAGATTTAGAGTCGAGGATGACTCTATTTCAAGAGGGGGAGGATGATGAGGACATAACAACCTTAGATACACGCACGACTACTTTTCTAGATGAAACTGAACCGGAACAATTACTTGGACCTATAACTAGAGCTTGGACACGACAACTACACTATCAGGGTGACTCTTTCCTCGGGTTTAATACTTTGGATTTTCATAATGGATTACTACCTAACTCTTGTGATCTACTTGTGATCAGGAACGTCGGAGTAGGGGAAGAGAGGAACTCGACAAGTGCTGCCTCAAGACATCACCTTTCAGTTAATCAAGGGAGGGATGCATGACACCACAAGTGAAGCCGGACATGGGCTTAGACCTGCAACCACCTGCCCCATACTTTCATCAACATTTTCACAAGATCCCCGCGTCACTTTGGGCCCAAGGGAAGCTAGAGTTTGAGTTGGGTTCGCGCTGGATTCTGATTCGGACTGCTGCGACAGCACTGAATTCAAATGGCCGTAACTTCCTCATACGGACTCCGTTTAGAACGTTCTTGGACTTCATGGAAAGCTTATCAAGTCTATATTTTAACAGATCTAGCCTCATCTCTAAATTCTACCTGAGTCGGCCGCAATCGTCGAAGGAGTCTGCGTTCCTTCCTGGAAACGGTGCTGCGCCACCTTAACTTGGGCCGATGGGCCTTGTATCAAGTAAAGCCCATTAGGGGCGCGTCCCTTGGGTTGTGTTCCCCTCAAATACTCCCCTTAGCCGTCACAAACAAGCAGGTTTTGCTTAGATTGCATCTACACGATATTTTGTAGATTCTTTTCGCCTTTGCACCGGACCGACTATGCCGCTGCGTTGGTTTGTGGAACCCCAACTCGTGTGCTGCATCTTTATTTGCAATTCCAGATTGCTTCTTCCTTGTTCTTGTGACTTTCTCGATTGTTGCAAGAACAATTTACCTTTGTGGTAAGGTCGGCCGTGTACGAGCGTGGTCGATAACGACGAGACGCGCGGGTGTAGCAATTGCGAGGTGATGATCCACTGATTGGAAGCCACAAAACGCCAACGTCCACAAGTCGATTAATCGAACCAATCGGAAGATCAGGCCGCTGTCTCATCAAAGTGGATTCTTTCCCGACATTATTCCTCGGCAAAATCTGCACATAGGTGTTGACAAGGATTGACACCCGAGTCAGTTCAAATAAATGCACGACTGGTTCAGGATAGATTCAAGCCAGACATGTGCCTGGCGGTGCGAACTCAAGTCATTCTGAGAAGTACCAGCCCGAGGTCGCAGTCCTTACGCGATCAGACCGCAGCTAGTGTGCGGTCAGGAGTTCGTATGCTATACGCGGACAGAAGGCTGAAGTTGTTGCACGGTCAGCCAACATCGCGCGGTCAGAGCACTTTCGACCAGGGAATGTGGGAATAATCTGTCCCTGTAACAGGAATATCCCAAGTATCCCAAAGATTCTTCCACGTAGAGGAACAACCGTCAGGAGGTTAATACATGCAGTTATCCACGAATAACACGTGTTAAACCTGCGTGGAGGTTAAGAGCGGTTCTCTAAACCGCATCTAAGCAACCGTTTGATGCCGTTACAACTTGGCGCCCTTTCGATCAGTATAAAAGGGCAGCATGGTGCATCAGACAGGGGATCAAAGGATCATGAGATACAACACATCTCACCCAAAGAATCAGACAACCAAGACAATAGCCTAGATTAGATAGCTTTCATAAGCCTTCTAGGCTTCATTTTGTACACTCATATAGGGAAAATCTTCGCCTGTGAAGGTCTTTTTCTGTCATTTTGTAATTCTTTTACTACACATAGTGAAATCCCAACAGGACGTAAGGCTGTTACTCCCACCATCGAGGGCCCGAACCTGTATAAACTTCTCTGTGCTCCAGTTCTCCATAATTCTACATACCTTCCAGGAGGGACAACCTGAAAGGTATCACTACATACAAATTTTGCATAAGTTCGGTTAAGGACCCCGAGTCCGAATCGTCGACAGCTGGCGCCCACTGTGGGGCCTTTCTCAAGGCGTCCTAATTTTCATCCGGAGGTTCGCTAAACTATGGCTGGAGTGTATGATTCTGAGAACAATTTTGATCTCGAGGATTACGCTCACATTTTGATGCCTTCTCCTAGCGATCCTGTTCTGATGGAAGAAGTTGGAGGCGAAAATCTCCCAGAGGTCCAATCATCTCTCCAGGTCATGTCTATCGACCAGGGAGCGACTAGCGCAAGGTCAGAACCCACTGAGGTTCTTAATGCGCTAGAGGGTGAGTCGCTCCATCCTACGACCCCGCCGAGGGGAAGGATGACAACGACCAAGACAATTCGAGTCGGATCAGGCCTGGATGACAAATAGGAACTCGAGCTCATTGTTTTCCTCCAGGCTAACGCAGATGTGTTTGCGTGGAAACCGTCCGACATGCCCGGTGTCCCAAGGGTAGTAATCGAGCACAGGTTAGCAATTCGACCTGGACAACGACCAATAAAGCAAAAGCTCAGGTGTTTTGCTGTCGACCGACAAGAAGCTATCCGAGAGGAGTTGGACAAACTCCTAAAAGCCGGGTTTATTCGCGAGGTCGATCACCCTGGAATGGCTCGCCAATCCGGTCATGGTCCGCAAGTCAAATGGCAAGTGGCGCATGTGCGTCGACTACACTAGCCTCAATAGTGCCTGTCCGAAGGATGACTTTCCCTTCCCCGCATCGACCAGCTGGTCGACTCAACCGCGGGCTACGAACTGATAAGCTTCTGGGACGCTTACTCAAGATACCATCAAATTAGCATGGCAGAAGAAGATGAAGAGAAAACTGCCATCATCACCCCATTCGGCACCTACTCCTACGTCAGAATGCCGTTCGGTCTCAAGAACATAGGTTCCACGTACCAGCGCTTGATGCAAAGACCTTTCTTTCCCAGATAGGGCGTAATCTTGAAGCATATGTAGACGACTTGGTTGTAAAAAGTACTAAGAGATTGTCTCATTTGGACGATCTCGCTGAAACCTTCTGTAATCTGAATCGCTTTGGAATAAAATTGAACCCGGAGAAATGTTCTTTCGGGGTTTCTTCAGGAAAACTTCTTGGTTTCCTTGTTTGTTCCAGAGGCATTGAAGTCAATCCTAAGAAAATCAGGGCCATCGAACAGATGAGGTCACCCTCGACCATGAAAGATGTTCAACGCCTGGCTGGTCGCATGGCGGCCTTAAGTCGTTTCATATCGCGACTAGGCGAAAGGGTATTACCTTTCTTCAAAGCCTTGCGGAAGCATCACAATTTCACATGGTCCGATGAGGCTGAAAAAGCATTTCAGGACGTAAAGACATACCTATCCAGTCCGCCAGTTCTGGTATCTCCCGAGAAAGGAGAACCATTACTTCTCTATTTGGCGGCCACACCGCACGAGGTCAGCGCTGTCCTGATCGCGGATAGGGAAGGAATACACAGACCCGTCTACTATGTAAGCGAGGTACTTCATGGTCCTAAGGAGCGATACCCTGAGGTCCAGAAGATACTTTACGCGCTGCTGATGGCTTCCCGTAAGCTACGACATTACTTCCAAGCTCACAAGATCACAGTACCCTCCTCCTTTCCGCTGGGGGATATTGTCCGAAATCCAAAGAAATCTGGTCGAATCGCCAAATGGCCGGTCAAACTCGGTGCTTTTGATGTCCATTTCACGCCCCGCACGGCGGTTAAGTCTCAGGACTTGGCCGACTTTGTGGTCGAATGGACCAACCCTGAGCCACCCGTGCAGGTGCCTGAGGAATTGGAATGCCCCGATCATTAGACAGTGTACTTTGACGGTTCCCGTAGTTTTCAACACTCGGGGGCTGGAGTGGTCTTAGTTACGCCTCAGGGCGAACAGCTTAAGTATGTCATCCAACTACACTTTGTTGCGACCAACAACGCAGCAGAGTATGAAGGTCTTCTTGCAGGGCTCCGGGCAGCAAAATTCCTCGGAGTCCGTCGTTAGTGGTGAGGGGAGGCTCACAGCTAGTCGTAAACCAGGTAAACAAGGAGTACAGCACCTCCGATGAGACAATGGCTCTTTACCTGGGGGAAGTGAGGAGATTGGAAAAACACTTCAGTCATTTCGAAGTCCAATACATCCCGCGAAAGGACAACATTCTCGCAGACCAATTATCCAAAATTGGGTCCTCACGCACATCCGCTCCGGCAGGAGTGTTCATTGAACACTTGGACCATCCTTCGATCATGACTTCGGTTGAGGATGATCCGGTAACAGCCTGTGTTACCAACCTCGGTCAGGAACAGGATTGGACTCATCCATTGAGAGTCTATCTTGAACATGGGACCCTACCCGAGGACGAAACAGAAAGCGATCGGTTGATTCGAAAAGCGCGTCTATACAAGCTCATAGAGGGAGTTTTGTATAGAAAGGGTACTCAAGTAGTATTCATGCGCTGCATATCTCAGGAGGAAGGTAAATCCTTCTTGAAAGAAATACATGACGGTGTATGCGGTGCGCACGCGTCATATCGGACAATGGTCGAAAAAGCTTTTCGACAAGGATTCTACTGGCCTTCGGCACTCGTTGATGCCAAGCATATGGTCAAGATGTGTCCTCAGTGTCAGTTTCACGCGAGACAGGTTCATCAACCTGCCTATGCGTTACAAACCATTCCCCTCGCATGGCCTTTTGTGGTCTGGGGGATGGATATTGTCGGCCCTATGCCACAAGCGGTCAATGGGTACAAGTTCCTGTTCGTAGCTATTGATACGTTTACTAAGTGGATTGAGGCCGAGCCGGTACGAAATATTACTGCATCAGCAGCACAAAAGTTCTTCCATATGAACATTGTTGCTCAATTCGGTGTTCCAAACCATCTCATCACAGACAATGGTTCTCAGTTCGCCAGTGGTCTTTTTCTGGACTACTGCGATCAGATTGGGACCAAGGTGTGCTTTGCTTCTGTGGGGCATCCACAGAGCAATGGTGCTGTGGAATGGGCCAACGGGCAGATATTGCAAAGCATCAAGAAACGTGTTTTTGATCGCCTAAATTCTCGCTCGGGGGCTTGGGCAAACGAGCTCTGCACCGTTCTATGGGCACTGCGAACTACTTCTAGTCGAGCCACCGGTGAGACGCCCTTCCATCTGGTCTATGGGGCCGAGGCCGTACTGCCTATGGAAGTTAGTATTGGATATGTTCGGACAGAGCAATTCGAACGAGTTGATCAGGCCGAACAGCGATCACAGGATCTCATCCTCTTAGAAGAAAGGCGTGATTGCGCTTTAATCATGTCCCCGGCATACTTGCAAGCTTTGCGCAAGTACCATAACAAAAGGGTGCGACTACGTAGTCTTCACGTGGGCCACCTGGTTTTATGAAAAATTCAAGACCAGTCTAATCGCAACAAATTCTCCCCGAAGTGGGAAAGCCCTTACACTGTTGTTTCAGTGCCGCGACCAGGATCAGCGCGATTAGCCATAGAGGATGGTCGAATTCTGTCCAATACTTGGAACATCGATCAATTACGTAAGTTTTATGTGTAAGTATTCCATCCCTTTTCCTGTTCAATTAGCATTGTTTAATAAAACAAAAAGTCTTTTGGTTTCATACGATGAACATCTCCCTTCATGCCCATGTGTTACGAACTTGGCTCGGGGGCTGATCACCAACGGTTATATCACTACAACGTTCTAATTGGATTCGCTGGCTGATCTCACGACCACTTCTAGATAAGTCACTCCTAAATAAGCCATTTCTCAACGCATACGGGGCTTGCTAGTATGTCCTTGGTCGCCTGAGTGGCTGCCGGTTTGCAACAAGATTAGACGTTACATTGATCATAATTGTTGGTCAGATCGCACACCCAGGAGATGACGAGCAGTTTCCTCCGGAGCCCTGATGTGGTGCTGTCTTGCTGTCAACCTCTGTTTCCTGTGGATTGCTTTTGGGCCTAGCTTCCGCCGACTAGATGTATTATTTTGTTAGACCCTTGTGCCTTGTACGGCACTGTACCTCGTTTTGTACTAAGGCCTGATGGCCACACAATTATGACTATTGTACTATTTTGCTGCTGCAATGTAATCCTGTGATTGACTCATCCTGGGAAGTCAAGTGGTTAGGGGACCAGCTGCACCGAGCTGGGCTCCTCACAGGTGATGTCACTGTCGTGGCAGACGTGACATAAAATAGTGGTATCAGAGCAGCACAGACCTTGACTGTAGGACGGTACCCTTAGGGCTTGGTAGCGCCAGGATCTCGTAAATTATTTAAAAATTATTTCTGAAAAATTTTATTTTGCAAAGATTGTTCTTGCTTTTATAAAAATGTTGATTTCAAAATCTTATTTTGCTTCCAAAATTTCTCGGCAGGATGGCCAAGGAGCGTTTCAGCTACATCGAGCGTCTCGGTGGATGGGCCACATTGCTGTGGCATATTGCTCAATTCCTAGGGATTGATGAGCGGCCGATCTGCGAGACTATTTGGGACTATTATGAGGGGCGTCGCTGTGGCTTCAAGGCCAAAGTGCTGGTGCACGCTCTCGATAGTCGTGGGGGACAGGTGATCAGAGTGGAGGCCAGCAGGGCAAGCCGACTGGATGCCATCCAGGACGCAGCTCGAGAGGCGGTGCATCGGGTACGCCAGGTGTACTCATGCCGGCTCCAGGAGTCACCTTTCCGTCACGTGCCTTCATCTCCCTCTGGGTTGTCACCCATCGTGGAGTACCCGGACCCGTGTCTGGCAGGCACCGTAGGTCTGTTGAGGACCCTCGACTCGCGCTACTCTACGTTGCTTGCTGAGCATCAGGAGCTCCGCAAGGAGTTGGAGGAGCAGAAGAAACGTGGCCGAACCGCTTCCCCGCCGTTGACTTCTCAGCCTGCAGCTCAGAGGCGCCGCACAGTTGAGGAAGTTGCTCCGACAGTTGTCTCCCCAGCTCGTACCCTTGGACCCAGTGCAGGACCTAGCTTGATTCCTCGGAGGGTTGCTAATGCAGCTGGGTACCGATGCTCGTTCTCTACCCCTAGCACCCGCCGGGCAGAGGGCAGTGGGTTTGCGCTACTGTTCCATGAGTCTGGACCACCCGGGTTTGTCACTCTGGAGGAGTCCGACGACGAGATGGAGCCAGAGGAGGTTGAGCCCTGTGGGAGCAGTTAGTTGCCTGTTCTTTTAGATCCTCAGGCCAGGGTAGATCTTCTAGGTTTGGTGATGCTTTTGGTTGTTATCATCACCATTACTTGTATTTTGGTTGTATCAGACTAAGGCGCTTAGCCGCTTTTGTATTAACTACTTGTGCATTAATGAATAAGTTTCGCATTAATTTCTGCATTAGCACCTTAATTCTTTCTAGTTAGTTAGACCTGTCTGCTTCTCTCTTCAGAAGATCAGAATGGTTCACACAAGGAGAAGGACTCAAGATGACCAAGAGGGCCAAGACCCAGTTACGCCACGAAGAGGATCCACACCTCATCCAGGATCACAGAGCTCACTACCACCACAAGAAGACTCACCAAGTCTCCAGGAAATTCTTCTTTCAATGGAGAGGAGCCGCCAAGAAGCCCAGGCTGCACATACCCAATTGCTAGCTCAAGTCATTCAGAAAATGCCAGGGACTGCTGAAGGTACTGCCGTCGGAACTCGACTCTCGGACTTCCAGAAGACGCGACCGCCAACCTTCGCAAGCGCGACCGACCCAATCGTCGCAGACGACTGGCTGCGGGACATTGAAAGGAAACTAGACACTGTTCGTTGCAATGATCGAGAGAAGGTGTTATTCGGATCACACCAACTCACTGGAGCAGCAGCTGCTTGGTGGATGAATTATCAAGAAGCACACTTGGACAAAGATAACATCACTTGGACGGAATTTAAGGATCAGTTCCGAAAATTCCATATCCCTACAGGCGTCATGGCAGCTAAACGCCGAGAATTCCGGAACTTGACTCAAGGGAATCGGACTGTCACTGAGTATCTGCACCAATTCCACCATCTAGCTCGGTATGCGTCCAACGACATCGACACGGAAGAGAAGAAGATTGAACGCTTCACCGAAGGACTTCAGCACTATTTGCAGTATCAGATTGCCTCCCATGAGTTCACAGAATTCCAGACCCTGGTGAATCAAGTATTAAAGATAGAAGAAAAGCGAGGCCTCGGAGAAGAAAATCGGAAGAGAAAGATGATGCAACAGTCGCGACTGCCAGCTAGCTCATCTAGGGGAAGGGCCCCAACACCTCCAAATTTTCGTCCGCCCTACCCGGCGCCAAGACCACAATTCACGCCGACATGCCCCAGCTGCAGAGGAGCACACTATCAACGGGATTGCCCTCAGGCAAGGACTCAATGCTATCATTGCGGACAGATGGGACACCGCAAGGACAGTTGCCCGTGGATCCAACTCCCAACGGCGATAGCAAGATCGCAAGCTGGAACACAAGCGATGGCACCTAGAACCACAGCTTCACCACCATTGCAGAGCCCCAGAGGAGGTTTGCCCAACAGAGGGGGGAATGCAGCAGGCCGAGGACGAGGGCGAGGAGGAAGACCAATGGCAGGCCGAGGAGGCCGACTGAACTTCACCTCCCTTCAAGAAGCAGACAATGCCTCTGACATTCTCCTAGGTAGATTCTTGATCCAATCTGCATCTGCTTTAATACTGTTTGACCCTGGAGCTACAAACTCATTCGTATCAGAAGATTTTGCATTTAAAGTGGGAATACCTATGGTACCTCTAAAGTACCCTATGGCTATACAGACCCCAGGAGCTAAGCTGCCTGTATATTCAGCTTGTCGTCATATAACCTTCAGAATAGATGGGATAGAGTTCTTGGCTAATCTATTAGTCCTAGAACTGCAAGGCCTAGACATTATAATAGGAATGGATTGGTTATCCCAGCATAAAGGTCTAGTGGATTGTGAGAAGAAAACTCTAAGCCTTGTTAGTAACCAAGGGAAGGAAGTCCTATTCCACGCAGAAAGATCATCGGTCGAAAAATTGCAAGGATCAGTCCATGCACTTTAGGAAGTATGCTTGGATCAAGTGCCCACAGTACAAGAATACCCGGATGTATTCCCAGAAGAACTCCCAGGGATGCCACCTGACAGGGAGATAGAGTTTACCATTGAGCTTAAACCAGGAGCGGCACCTATAGCTAAGAGACCATATAGGATGCCGGTAACGGATTTAGAAGAGTTGAAAAATCAGTTAGAGGAACTGGAGGGTAAAGGATTTCTCCGACCCAGTGCTTCACCTTGGGGAGCTCCAGTTTTGTTTGTAAGGAAGAAAGATGGAACCTCACGAATGTGTGTAGATTACCGAGCTTTGAACGAAGTCACCATTAAGAACAAGTACCCATTGCCAAGAATTGATGACTTGTTCGACCAACTTCGAGGAGCCAAAGTATTTTCCAAGATAGATTTGAAATCTGGATATCATCAGCTGAAAATCAAGAAGGAAGATATATCGAAGACTGCTTTCACTACCAGATATGGTTTATACGAGTTTACAGTAGTACCCTTTGGATTGACCAATGCTCCGGCAGCTTTCATGAACATCATGAACAGTACGTTTATGGATTATCTTGACAAGTTTGTCATAGTATTCATAGACGACATTCTGATATATTCCAAGAGTACGGAAGAACATGAGCAACATTTACACCTAGTCTTGAGAAGGCTACGAGAGAGGCAATTTTATGCCAAGTTTGATAAATGTGAATTTTGGATGACAAGAATTTCATTTCTTGGACATGTGTTGACAGCAGAAGGAATTTCAGTAGATTCGGCTAAAATCTCTGCAATCAAGGAGTGGAAGCAACCTACTTCAGTTTCAGAGATTAGAAGTTTCTTGGGATTAGCAGGATATTATAGGAGATTCATTGAAGGATTTTCCCAAATAGCCAAACCTCTCACGAACTTGCTAAAGAAGGATGTTGCATTTGAATGGACCATCAAGTGTGAAGAAAGTTTTCAGAAGCTGAAGCAGAAATTGACAACAACACCGGTCCTCACCTTACCGGACAGCAAAGAAGATTTTGTAGTTTACTGTGATGCTTCAAAGCAAGGAATAGGCTGTGTGTTAATGCAGCAAGGTCGAGTAGTAGCTTATGCTTCACGCCAATGGAGACCTCATGAGGAAAATTATCCGACTCATGATTTGGAGTTAGCGGCAGTGGTGCATGCTTTAAAGATATGGCGGCATTATCTCATTGGACATAAGTGTGAGATCTTTACAGATCATAAAAGCCTCAAGTATATCTTCACACAGACGGAGCTCAATATGCGTCAGCGTCGATGGCTCGAGCTGATCAAGGACTACGACCTCAGCATACTCTACCATCCAGGGAAAGCCAACGTAGTGGCAGATGCCTTGAGCAGGAAGGCTTATACCCTACAAGGAGCTACACCTAAGAACCCGTGCTTACGGCAGGAATTTCAGAATCTTGAAGTAACCATAGTGCCATCCGGGATGTTAGCTACATTGACGGTGGAGTCTCAACTCCAAAAGCAGATTGAGGATGCTCAGAAAGAAGATGAGGAGATACATAAGATCAAGAGCCACATCAGATCAGGAAAAACCCAGGATTTCATTGAAGATCATCAAGGAATTGTATGGTATCGGGGAAGGATTTGTGTGCCTCGAAATACAGACCTTAAGGAATTAATTCTTTTCGAAGCCCATAAAACCCCATATTCACTACACCCTGGAAACACCAAGATGTACAAGGATCTGAAGACGCAATTCTGGTGGAATGGAATGAAGAGGGAAATCGCGGAATATGTCACAAGATGTGACACTTGCCAAAGGATTAAGGCCGATCATCAGAAGATAGCCGGGAAGCTGCAACCCTTACCAGTGCCAACTTGGAAATGGGAAGAGATTGGTATGGATTTCATCACAGGACTTCCCAGAACACAAGGGGGATATGATTCCATATGGGTCATTGTGGACAGACTCACGAAAGTTGCTCATTTTATACCAGTCAAGAAAACGTATAATGGCAACAAATTAGCGGAGCTATACCTGCAGTGAATAGTGACACTGCATGGTATCCCGAAAAAGATCGTTTCAGATCAAGGAACACAATTCACATCCAAATTCTGGAACCGACTCCACGAAGCCTTGGGAACCCAATTGCAGTTTAGCACTGCATATCATCCACAGACAGGAGGACAGACGGAACGTGTAAATCAAATCTTGGAAGACCTCCTCAGAGCTTGCATCTTAGATTATGGAACCTCTTGGGAGAAATGCTTACCATTTGCGGAGTTTACTTATAACAACAGTTACCAAGCTAGTCTGCAAATGGCACCCTTTGAAGCTTTGTATGGGCGCAAGTGCAGAACTCCACTACATTGGGACGAGCCAGGAGAAAGGCAAGTCATTGGACCCGAACTCATCGAAGAAGCTGAAGCACACGTCAAGCTCATCAGAGAACGATTAAAGGCAGCACAGTCACGCCAGAAGAGCTATGCCGACAACCGAAGAAGGGAATTGTCGTTTGCACCAGGCGAATCAGTTTATCTCAAGGTTACGCCGTTAAAAGGGATGAGAAGATTCCATCAGAGAGGAAAACTGTCCCCAAGGTACATTGGACCCTTCAAAGTCCTTAAGAGGAAAGGAGAGGTATCTTACAAACTGGATTTACCATCAGATTTTGGAGAAATTCATGACGTGGTTCATGTCTCACAACTCCGTAAGTGCCTCAAAGAACCAACGGATCAGATAGAACACCAGGGAATTCCGCTTCAGAAGAATCTCACTTACCTCACTCAACCACTGCAAATACTGGCTAGTGATGAGCGTCAACTCAGAAGAAAGAAAATCAAGCTTTGCAAGGTTCAATGGGAAGATCACTCAAAGGAAGAAGTGACTTGGGAGAAAGAGGATGATCTGCGGCAGGCTTATCCCTACCTCTTCCCTTCTCTAGGTAAATCTCGGGGCGAGATTTCTTTAAGGAGGGTAGGCTTGTAACACCCTAGTTTTGGGGGTGAAAAGTTTTGCATGAAAATCCTGCATGCATGTATCCCTGTAGTAGTAGCCAGATCAGTTGAACTTTAATCTCTCCCAAACCCTAAAAACCTCCAAATCTATTCTCTAGATCCAGATCAAGATCTGACCATCCAGATTTAGCCTACCAGTTACCCTGAAGATAAAAGTCTTCAGGAGCCAGATCAAATTCTGACCCTAACTCTCAGTACCTAAGCCCCTCTCTGTTTTCGAAAACAGGAAAATTCAGATTTACCCTAAGTACCCCAGTTTCCAGATGATTGAATTATTTTGATTTAACCCTATTCAGACTCAAGTAACCCCTGGAATATGTTCCTAGGTTCAGCCTCAACTCACTTCAAAAAGTTGGGAGCCAAATTAATTCATCTAAACACTTTTCGCAGTTTAGTCCAAATTTTACTGCGAATAAGTCCTTTTCTGTTTACCTGGAAGCCTGAAAAGGCTAAAATCTGCAAATTAATTCCAACTCCAGAATTTCTTCAGGAAACACCTTCCAAATACTATTTGATACAGATCTCCCTTTTGATCAGACTTCAGAATCTCTCTCCAATCACCAGAATTCGAAATCGACAAAATCCAGATTTATTTTACCCTAATTTTACCCTATTTTCGAAAATAGGTGAAATCCCTCAAATCTTATCAAATTTTCTCTAAATTTGAGTTGGATGAGTACTAATAGAAATGTTATACTCAGCCATGAAATCAAATCTCAAATTAACCATCTCTAAGACAGAAATTACAAATCAGTCCAGATTTCAAATAAGAATCCTTGCATTTTGGTCCCTGGTTCGACCAGAGACGCTGTGCACGACCAGCGGCTGTGCACGACCGCGACCGCCGCGCTGCCACACCAGGAATTTCGTCGCCGGTGAAGCCCCGTGGTCGCCACCTCTGCCACCGCGTTCCTGCCACGTGTGCGCACGCCGTTCGCCACCGTGGAGCCACCGCGGCCGCACCAGCATCGCCAATTTTGCCCGCGCGCGCACGCCATCGCTGCAGCCACTGCAGAAGCACGGTGCCACGTCGCAAGCATGCCTTGGGGGAGCATCACTTCGCCTTCACCTCCACCAGAGCAGCAGCGCAGCCGACACGACCGGTGAAGACGTCGCTTCACCGCCTGTCTTCGCCGCCGGTCACTTCCCAGTCAATTCAAGCCGGCTTCAACTCCCCGTGCGCTTCTAGCCGTTGCAACACCTCCGAATCCTCTATAAATAGTCCCTGGTCTCAGTGAAACATCACACACCCACCAGAAACACCTAAGCCCTCAAACTCGCTGTGTCTTCTTCTTCCCCGGCGAGCAGCAAAGGGGGAGCACGGTGCCAAGCTTCTCCACTGCTTCATTCTCCAATCCAACACCCCCAGTGAGCTCCTCTCATCCCCCTCATGCTTCTCGAGCTTGGAATTTAGTCTAAATACCCTCAGTCGCCGGCAATTTCAGTTTTACTCTAGTAGCTCCGGCGAGCAATTAATCCTCAACCAGATCGATTCAACCTTCGAACTAGTAATCAAATATGCTCACTAGACCTTGCTTAACATCCCTAAGCAACCAAAATCGACAGGCTTGCTGAAATATGAAAAACCCCAAATTGGAACTTTGCTTGTGGACTGAGCTTGCTGTTCAAGCTTTTCTGGTGCATTTCTAGTTAATCTAACCTCACCAGTAGCACTCTTATGCCCCAGAGACCATCCTCAAGCAAGGAATTAAGTTTATTTGCCCTAGATCAGAAATGCCCAAATCAGGCTTGAGTTAATCTTTTCTCCGGCCAATATCTCCTAAATCCAGCCAATCCAGCCATGGAAACCTTGCCATCTAGATGTTTTGGACCATTCTGAGCAACTTTGTCTTCTATCACGACTTCTAATTCGGCCTAGATTGTGAGATATAGCTATGCCCTAGTTTGCTGTACTGTTCACACTACATGTGCTCCAGGCCAGCCAACTTCTTCGCCGGTTTTCATCACTTTCCGGCCATCTCCTGCCCTAGATCCTGTTGAGACACTTGTTCCTGTTACAAATGCCTAACCACCAGACAAAGTGGTGCATCATTTGGAGCCCTGAGTCAAAAGATATGGCTAACCCTAGTTTCTGGCCGTGTCAACCCTATGCCAGACTATGTCAGCCAGTGGCATTGAGCCTTTTCACCTACTTCCAGCCATGCACTTTGGAAATAACTTTGTCCCTTAGACTCCTGATGTTGTGATCTACACTTTTCTCTACTGTCACAACTTGAGTTGAGCCCTCTATCACCCATCGACCGTATGTCGATGCCTCGAACCGAATGCCAACCTAAAGACGTTCGCTGTTTTTGGGCGAACCAGTCACCACCTTGATATTACCCTGATATTTTGGAACCTTGTAAACTTTAACAGCTAATTTTAACCCTGGTTTCCATAATTAAATCCACATCACTTTCAAACCTTGTATCACCAGAGTATTTTCTCCTTGCATCTTGCATGTAGTGAATTAGTAAGAATAGGATTGATTGTAATGCCTGTTTGCTTGTTTGATCTTGTTCAGAGCAAGAGTCCGGGGTTGAAGATCTCGTCGCTGAACCGTCATCGACTGCTGATACTTACGACGCGGAAGGCAAGTCATACTTTGATCATATTGAAACCCATATTTTATGAATTGCTATGCTATTCCATGAGTAGATATCTCGTTAATATTGCATGTGTTGAGATCAATGATATTATGGCAGTGGTAGATTGAATACTTGAGAAATGTGAACTTGATAGCAAGCCACGAACTAATAAAAGTATAAACATGTACATTTATATTCATGAAATAGAACCCCTAGCCGTGACCAGTATTTTGGTATGGAATGGTGGTAGCACTGGAGGTGCCTGGCTGCACTGAAGGTGTAGGCACTGAAGGTGCATGGTTGTGGTATGATCTGGTCACTGGCATGTAAGGACTAGAACCTTGTGTTATGCGTCTAGTGGCATGAAAAACGTACCAACCACTTACCTGGTATGGGACAGGCGCAACCTAGTAGCTTTCTTAGTATTATCAGTTCCCTGCATGGCTTGTCGATCCGGTTTCTCGCGTGGAAACTGGTGGGACGCAGTTCGTCCATGAGTGATGTGAGATCAGAAAAATTATGAGAGGATAAGGTGTAAAGAAGGAAGACGCCCTACGCCAGATTAAGTCGTGCGCGACTGTAATCAAAAGAGGTTATGTGTCCTGCGGGAACATAGACCCAGGCTAGGAAGTAAGGCAGTGGGGAGGACCCACAACGGTACTTGGGACGGTATTGTCCATTTACCGGGCAGGGATACTGTTAATACTAGACTGCAAAAACGTTGTGTGATCTCGGCCTTGTCACATGCGTATAAGTCGCATGGAGTTGGCCCAACTTGGAAGTCGAGTGAAAAAGTGGATTTAAAAAGAGGTACATCTCTGCAGAGTTTTAAAAATGTATTCGAATACTTCGTGCTCCCGAGTTTTAGGAGTATGCTGCGGTGGATTAAATCCATGGGGTGTGACACAAGTATTGTTTTATAAACTAAAATTTGTTAGCTCAAGATTACCCAAGTGGCATGTGTTGTCATGATAAGGGGCGTTGCCGTGGACTGTCATGTGTTGACGTGTCGCGGTAATACCATAATCTAGCAAACATATGATAATTAAGAGGCATGTGGTTTATGTCCTAAGTTCTGAAATATTGCTAAGAGTATATGATTGAAAGGCTTGAATGAAAATAATGTGATATGAGGATATATCGCCTTGGATATGGGATATATGTATCACCATCAATATGATTTATTTACTGCCATGGGTATGATCAGAAGTTGAGTAAGAATTGAGAAAGAAATGTATTTTGGGAAAAACCTTTCACTCTTTCCCCAATAGCATAGGTTCATGTCATATATATATATGTATCTCTACCTTCCCTATGACTTGCTGAGTACGTAAGTGCTCACCCTTGCAACAACTCATCATTAGATGGAGCGTTCTACGACCTTGGAGGATATCCTGAAGATGCTGCGGACCCAGGAGATGACGAGCAGTTTCCTCCGGAGCCCTGATGTGGTGCTGTCTTGCTGTCAACCTCTGTTTCCTGTGGATTGCTTTTGGGCCTAGCTTCCGCCGACTAGATGTATTATTTTGTTAGACCCTTGTGCCTTGTACGGCACTGTACCTCGTTTTGTACTAAGGCCTGATGGCCATACAATTATGACTATTGTACTATTTTGCTGCTGCAATGTAATCCTGTGATTGACTCATCCTGGGAAGTCAAGTGGTTAGGGGACCAGCTGCACCGAGCTGGGCTCCTCACAGGTGATGTCACTGTCGTGGCAGACGTGACAGGGGGCTAGGGGGATATGCTTATAATATGAAACAACAAATATATATATATATATATATATATATATATATATATATATATATATACCTTCTTTCAAAGTACATGCATTGCATTCTATAGTCTGTATCTATACAAATTGGAGGGCATTTATCCTTACTTGCGCAAGCAGTCTCTCTCTTCTTGTATGGCCTCGATGCTCGCCACCATAGCGATCGATCTGGCCGTTACACGGGATAGTTCCTGTAATACAAAGAGAAGTCAGTGGTGTCCTACGCACAATTCAGGTACCATAAGGGATGTTCGTCATACCTCTATATACTCCCGAAATGAACTATCCTCCAGGATGGCGGGAAGTCTGGTCGAGGGACCCGTCTCACCCTCGACAGGTGTAGCAGGTGGATGCGCCTGCTGTGCCTCAGTCCCAGGTTTTGCTGCTTGCAACTGGGTCTCTGTGCCCGATTCATCCCTCACGGTCCGGACGACTTCTTGGACCAGAGGGACAGAGCGCTCCTCACCGGAGGCTTCGGCATCGGTAGCGACTTCAACCCTTCTCAGGGCGGCTGAAGGGCTCGGTGCTACCTCTTTACGCCTACAAAGAAAAAGGAATTGACAATTACGTTGGTGGTCGCCACAATCCAACTCAGAGCAGAACCAACCAGGGGTTCTTACCTTATTTGAAATCCCATCATCTTCTGGGATTTCAGGGAAGGCTCTCCGTGAGAAAGAGGACAGTCACTGTCCGTCCTAGTCTTCCTCTCTGTAAACAGGCCTTTTCTCCCTATGAATGTTCTCTTATAAGCATATTCATAAGGGATGATAAAAACCTAAGTGGCAAGAATTCATACCTAGGTAACCTGTCCAGTTGACAGGGATACTCCCGAAGGCCTGGGGGGCTCCTGGACTGTTGGAGCCGGCACTTCATCCACGATCCTCGCGTTGGTCGCAGGATCTTGTTCGGTCATCTCCTCTTCTGTCCGCAGGAGTGGAGGATTTGCCTCCCTGGGACTCACAGGAGTCGCAGGGGGAAGTTCTTCTCCCTGTATAAGTGTAAATCCGATAAACACATGTACAAGAGAAAATTGAGAAGATAAAATCATGAGGAAATCTTTCTGTGGTCGTCCCTTCGACCAGGGAGGGAGAAGCAACTGATCCTGAAGCCTCTGGGGCTTCGGGGGCGGGGATCTCACCCGCGACCACGGGACTCCCGATGGTTGCGGGGTCCGCTGCGGCTGCTTCTGTTTCCACGGGACGAGGTGGAGTCTCGCCGGATGGAGAATCTGCTACTTTCCTCCTCCAGCGGATCAGGGGAACGTCGTCTTCCTCCTCCTCGCTCCTCTCGCCCTGTACGACGAAGAAATGATTCCAGTTTGTACCTGGAAGAACAGGAGGTACGTGATATCTTACCGCAGTTTTTCTTGCGGTAGGAGGAGTGCTCTGTGAAGACCCTTCCCCAAGAGTTTGCTTGGATTTCTTGGGGGCAGGATTCCTCGTCCTGGGCTTCGAGGAGATCTTCTTCACGTTCTTCACCGTCGGCTTCCCCAGGGAACCGACGTTTTCACTTGGGAACGTCGCCTCTGCGAATCTCCCCAGGAGCTGTTTCATCCTGACAAATTTGTCAGTGCTGAGTATACATGAGACCTGCGAATAGGAGCTGAGTGAAAGATGACATACCTTTCGGCGCTCCTGTTTGAGGTCGTTGCCGACTTGAACCAAGCTCTGTGGGCGAGGCGATCCCTTGGGGCCCTCCACTTCAGCGTTGTAGGCCCTGAAGAGGTAATTTGTCCGCCTGTCGACCTCGTAGGAAGGCAGGACTGTTCCCAGAATACCAATTAGACAGTACATCACAGGAATATGAGGTTTCAGTGTCGAAATCACATACCGTCGTTGTAGTCCAAGGTGTTGTTCGCCATGGACTTGATCTCCCAAGCCGGATGAGCCCTTTCACGCAGGGGGCTCACCCGATTCTTCACGAAATCGCGGATGATGTCGCGAGCCGTTAGTCCCTGTTGGACCAGGTGAAGAATCACCTCGGCATGCTTCGCGAACTCAGCATTCATCGCCGGGAGGGAGTCCAACTCGCTCGGCTTCTCTGGCCGCGAGTTCTCAAACCACAACCCGCTCTCAGACGGAGGGGTGCAGTAAAACCATTTCTGGTGCCACTTGTGCACCGAATCTCGCAGGGGTGGGAAGGGATACTCTTTCTTCTCCCTTATCTGGAAGTAAATGTATCCGGCGGCGTTGGTGCTCTTCGACCATGACGAATAGTAGAAGCGACGGAAGAGATCCACGCTGGGATACACTCCGACGTAGGCTTCACACAGGTGCTGGAACACCGCCAAGATCAGGACCGCATTCGGGTGGAGGTTTATCAACTCCAACCCGTAATGCTCCAGGATGTCCTTCAGGAACCGCCTCTCGGGGAATCGGAACCCGCAGCGCATGTACTCCTCGAAGACCACCAGTTCGCCCTCTCCGACGACTGGGGTTTCTTGGTCCTTCTCCGCAGGCCGCCAGTTGATTAGCAACAGCGGAGGAAGGATCTCCTCCTTCTCTAGCGCCAACAGACTCTCCTCGGAGTGGTGGATCGATCTGCTCCAGGACGCCATTTCTTGTCAGAAATCGGGAGGAAAGTTGGCAACTTTGGGGAAGACGGAGGCTGAGAAGAATGAGGGTTTTCTGCGGCGGAAGTGTTGAGGAAGGGTTTTTGGCTGTGTGGCTTCCTCAAGAAGCTAACTGCTCCTTTTATAGGCCCGAGGAGGCGCACTACTGTGAGTAACGTTCCACTCAATATTTTATTCATTTCCCATAATGGATACTATCTCTGGCGGACCCGTTAAGTGTTCCTGGTATCGGATCTGAAATAAAAAGGACTTCTTTGTTTCAAGATTTGAAGATACAAAAACATGAAAAGTTTTTCAAGGGTTTTCGGAGGACATTTTCCTTCATGCGCCTTGTAAATTTTCATGAAAATATCCTATGACCAAGTTTTTGGACGTACTGATATATTTGATCAGATTGCGGTATGGTTGGAACCATGTCTTCGATTAAGCTCCGATTCTAATCGAAGTGATGGTCTGATCGAGTTTCGGTTCTGATCGCAGTAATCTTCCAAATCGAACTTCGGTTCTAACCACGGCTTTGAGTCTGATCGCAGTATCAGTGCTGGTCATGGTACAATGCGATTCTGCTCGCAGAATTGAATTTTGCCTATGTATGAGTGGACGTAAAGATATTGCTTATGGCCATGTTTTCGCACAGAAGATGTAAAGAATATTCATATGAAGAAAAAGAAAATTTTATTTCTTACATTCTTTACATACAAAAGGGATACCAGCGACCAAAGCGTCGACCTGATCCGAAAGAAGTTTTCTAAGTTCTCCTAGGGACATGTTGTTGTCAGTAGGATCTACGTTGACAACCCCCAGAGAACTAGCAACTAACCTAAGCCTATCTACGTCGTCCCTAACAAGAGATGCACTACTATCCCTAATCAAGTCAGTGAGTTCTCGCTGTTGCCGAGCATGGTCCCTCTCTCGACGGAACTGGTGCGCCTCTTCACGGGATCTTTCAAAACATTCTGCCAGGTGCAGAATCGCGGAAGACATCTCTTCGGTCTTCTTCTCCAGGGCCTCTCTTTCCCCTTGGAGAGTCTGTCCGAGGGAAGGAGGTAGAGTCTCAGCAGGCTGGTCGCTGGGGGCTCCAACAATTTTCGTCTCCTATATTTGCAAATGTTAGTTTTACTAAACTATGACAAACGAGCAAAGGGAGACAGAAGTAATTACCAATCCTTGCAAGTGACAGGGTGGTACGTATATGCATCCTAGAAAGTTGATCAGCCGACAAAAGAGGATGATCACTGGATGGTGGAAGTGCAACCTTCCCACCATATGATTGCTTCCCCAACCCTAGTTGAGGGTCATCTGGTCGGGTAGTCACCGCTTACCGACCAGAAAATCGATCACCCAAACAAAAATGGGGAGTATTGGGATGAAATGGAGAAAACTTAGAAGAACATCCCTCCAAAGGTGGAGATGAAAGTTCAACCTGCCCAGGTGCATGGATAGGAAGAACTAGAGGAATAGAACGAAGAAAGAACGGTGATGCATATTTCACCTTTGTTCTGCTGGAGGATCCCTCATCAACCTTGGGCTTCTTCCTTGAAGGAGATAGATCTTCGGGCATCTGTAACTCTTGCTCGAAGACTTTTTCTTCGTCACTCTCAATCTCGATGATGTTATGGTCTACCATCGGGAGAAGTATGAGAGGAAGAATGCAGATGGCTGCCACGGAAACTTAGCCGAGAAAAGAAGTTGTGAAGCTTTACAACCCAAAGGCTTCAGTATTAATAGCCGCCAGGGTGACGGTTCGCCTTCCGAACGCCTCAAGTTTTTAAAGCATTTACGATTTTACCTCAGATTATAAAACGTTTTCAACAGCGCCATCATTACCCGTCACGTATTACCCAGAGCCCGTCTCGGGGAATGAACCGCCACACTTAGTGCGCCACTAAGTGGGGGATTTGAAGCGTCGGGTTAAAAATCCGATGTGTGTCTTGAAATTCGAAATAAACACGTCCCTTCGTTTTCTTCGAATTTGGGGGCTAGCTGACGAGGATTGATACCCGAGTCAGTTCTAATAAATGCACGACTGGTTCAGGATAGATTCGAGCCACACACGTGCCTGGCGGTGCGAACTCAAGTCATTCTGAGAAGTACCAGCCCGAGGTCGCAGTCCTTACGCGATGAGACCGCAGCTAGTGCGCGGTCAGGAGTTCGTATGCTATACGCGGACAGAAGGCTGAAGTTGTTGTGCGGTCATCCAACATCGCGCGGTCAGAGCACTTTCGACCAGGGAATGTGGGAATAATCTGTCCCTGTAACAGGAATATCCCAAGTATCCCGAAGATTCTTTCACGTAGAGGAACAACCGTCAGGAGGTTAATACGTGCATTTATCCACGAATAACACGTGTTAAACCTGCGTGGAGGTTAAGAGCGGTTCTCTAAACCGCATCTAAGCAACCGTTTGATGCCGTTACAACTTGGCGCCTTTCAACCAGTATAAAAGGGCAGTATGGTGCATCAGACAGGGGATCGAAGGATCATGAGATACAACACATCTCACCCAAAGAATCAGACAACCAAGACAATAGCCTAGATTAGGTAGCTTTCATAAGCCTGCCAGGCTTCATTTTGTACACTCATATAGGGAAAATCTTCGCCTGTGAAGGTCTTTTCCCGTCATTTTGTAATTCTTTTACTACACATAGTGAAATCCCAACAGGACGTAGGACTATTACTCCCACCATCGAGGGCCCGAACCTGTATAAACTTCTCTGTGCTCTAGTTCTCCATAATTCTACATACCTTCCCGGAGGGACACCCTGAAAAGTCTCACTACATACAAATTTTGCATAAGTTCGGCTAAGGACCCCGAGTCTGAATAGTCGACAGGTGTGTAATTTCAATATTCGGTCAATGAGAAAAATCTCAAAGACCAGGGAAAACTAAATTACATTCGTTTGCATCTCCAGTAGAATCTTGAACCCTAGCATACGTCCATACTGGGTGGTCGCGAGCACGAAGAGGACTAATACGGAGCAAATGAAACATGCAACCACGTATCGACCAGTCAAACCCCTTCCTCGAAGGGATTTGATGTGTTTAACCCACTACTTCAATTCAATTGAGAGAGTAGGCTGAGAATCCCAATTCTCATTGCACACAGCTTGTTTATTGTTGAAAAATAGTGGATCACCGCCTGGTAAACAAGAGTAGAACCACCTATTCTTCCACCTAATTTGCAACTCTTTGAGTGGCACGATCAAGTAATCTTATTTTCTCCCTTCGCGAAGACGGAAATGGACGCAACTTGGGACACAAGCAACTTTTGAGAAGTAAAGCTAGTAAAAGAAAGAGAAGAGTTCTACAGTGGGCTCTAAACCCAGAAACCCCTAGCACAAATGTGCAAAGACACTCAAAATGACTAAAGAATTAGGGGTGAAGTTCAATAATTTGACGTCATAGAACTCTAAATCAGAGGCTAGGAATCGACAAGTCAGAAGGCAGAATCCACATGCCAAGAAATGTAAAAACAAAAACACTTCACCGTCTTGAGGGTTTGGTTGCTTCTCATCCACTGCCGGGGCCTGGTGCCTGAGGATCTCTGGTGAATTGATCAGTTTCTTCTTCACCAACTCCTTCAACATGAACAAAGTGCAATATGAAGAACTCCAACCAGCCATTTGCTCGAGGTGAGTATAAGGGGAAAATTAAACAAAGGAAGATGAGCTTTTTTGCAAAGAAGTTGAAACGGAGTGATCTCCATTGCCCTAAAAGTTTCCCTTATATAATCATTGGAAACACCATTCCAAGACGACACTTCGTATTCTGCAACCATTTGGGGAAAGGTGCCGACAATTGATAAGACAAAGCAAGTAGCTCTTTATCCAAGAAATCTTCAAGTTACGATATTATTACAATCCCAAACTGCACTAACTCTATCCAAAGAATTTAAAAATTCCGATCATATTGCTCGATCCATTTGACATATGGTCGAAGGGCAAGAGAATATTCCTTAATTCAAATAGACTAGATTTGTTTAGAACTGGTAGGCTAGCTGACGAGGATTAAGACATTTATTTAATTCTAGTACTTTGATAATGTAAGCTTTTCTACATTATCCTAAATATTAAACAATAGCTTCGACCAAATCTAAGTTATTGATTCGACCAAGAACCTCAGACCAATTCTGAGCATCTAATTCGACTAAGTCCAGACTTGATCAAATACATGATTAGACTCAATCAAAGATATAAAACGTCAAGCCCTCATTGAATTTTCGGAGGCAGTTCCCCCAACCGCTACACTTAAACCACTCCAAAGAAGTTTATGTGTGGAAACCACAAGCAACCATGAAGCAGTTGTTAAGCAATCATCAAGTAGATTTTCCACTAACTAACGTGCGATAACTACTCATGAACCATTATTAAAGAAGAGCGGATTGTGTAGATGGGGGGAGAGAGAGACAACTACTAGACAACTGCCTTTTTGTTAAGTAGATCCATTCTTGTAAACATTCAATCTTTTGAATAATTACAGACACAAGAAGTAGGATTATTACTCATCTTTGAGAGCCTAAACCTATATAAAACTTTAGCTCCTGTCTAATTCATCATCTATTCGACCACCATACTTCATTTTATTCAAATGATTATTTTCATAAGTTCGACGGTCATCGATTGATCGTCGACAGTAACAACAAGAACATCTGAATCATCCTTCTCCATCACTATTGACCAAACTTCACCTTCTAATTCCTTCAATTTTGGACAGTCTTTCATCATGACCCTCCTTATCACACATAAAACAACATCTGTCCTTGAATTTGCATCCTTGATCTTGCCATTCTTCTTCCAATGACCCCAAGCAGTTTTGTCTACACCACTTATGGTAACCAATTCTTGGTTGTCTGAGTATGAAGAGTTTGCTGGCTTCTTCAAAGACTCCGCCTCCAATAAATATGCAACTGTCTCATTGAAGTTGAGAATAGTCTTACCAAGAAGAATATTCATCATCAGTTGCTCTCATGACAGTGGAAGAGATGACACCAACAAGATGACCTTGTCGTTGTCCTCGATCGGCTCATCCACACTAATTAGCTGTGTGACAAGTTTGTTAAAGACATTAAGATGGTTAACGAACCGTGTGCTGTGCTCCATGCACAACTTGTATAGTTTCTAGTTCAACACCCATTTGTTCATCAGCGACTTTGCCATGTACAATTCTTCTAAAATCCTCCATAATTTCTTCAATGAATCTTCATAAATCACTCAATACTTTAACTCATCAGAGACATAACCGGATTGTACTGACAGCCTTGCGCCCCATCGTTCTCCGCTCTTCATTGGACATCTTTTTCGGCATTTCTTCTTCAAGGCCATCAATTAATCTTTGCAAAATTAAGATATCCTCATCCTACATTGCCATTCTAAAATTACTCTTATTGTCAAATTTTTATACAAAATAACTCCACCCACTAGACATCATTCTTGATTTTGTACCTCTATAATACTTACCAGTCGTCTCAATAAATCCAATTTAGATAGTTTTGTTGGCTCCTTAGCTCTGATACCACTTGTCAGGAATAGCAGGAGCCCCAGCAGTAGATCGAATCCAACCTAGTGAGATATAGTCTAGCACACACAAAAAAAAAATAATGAGAATAAGAGATCTAGTAAAGAAAATTATGATAATAATGATGAAGCAACAAAAATCAAAGAGAAAAAACTGGTGAAGAAGACCGCAAATTTTTAAGCACAATTTCAAAAGAGTATATGAGATTGACGCTCTCAACCAACCTTCGTATTTTTGAATCCTTTAACTCTTATCCTATGTAAGTGTTCTACTTAAGAAAACACTAATTTTTATCCTTTCTATGTCTCTCTTACATCTATGATGGATGATTGGATGATCTCTCTAAATCCACCCTTCGTGGGTTTATATAGATTCTAATTCTAAGTCTAGAACAATAAGAAAACATGATACAATCTGACTAGTATTCTTAATAATTTTTCAAATATAATATGATTAGAATTTCAATCAAAATATATATGACTGGATAAGAGACATTCTCAACACTCCTAACTTATTCAGTGCTGTACGACTAAACAAGAAGACAGTGGCAAACATGCTATCAAATCATCGCTGGACATCGGATATACAAGGATCGCTCTTGCACAAGCAATTCAGGAATACTAACAAGTATGAGCACTCAGCCAGAACATTTACCTGAACCCCCTAGCTGAAGACCGAGTGCCTTGGAAGTAGACTGCTGACGGAAACTACTCTGCAAAATCTGCCTATCATAGCTTTTTTATGGGTACTGTCATCTTCAGCCTACACCAGGCCATCTGGAAGGCGGGAGCTGAATTGAAGTGTCGCTTCTTCTCCTGGTTGGCAGTCCAAGGAAAGTTCTTGAATGCTGACAATCTAGCCAAAGGAGGATGGCCCAACCAGGCCTCCTGCCCGCTGTGTTCCTTGCAAGATGAAACACCGCTTCACTTGTTTCAGACATGCCAATTTGCCCTGGCCATTTGGACAGCTATGATAGACGATTTCGAACAGCCAGTTCAGAGCCCAGACCAGAATCAGAGTCTTTATACTGCATTTGATTCTTTAGAAATCCTAATAATCTGGAGTTTATGGTGTGAGAGGATTAGACGCATCTTTCAGCATACAAGCAGCCTGGCACACCAGCTGCAGGAAGCCATCAAGGAACAGCGGAGTCATGGCGAGGAGCGGGCTTAGTTGATGGGCAGATTGGCCAGCTTTTCAGGCTGTCCAGGGGTGTTTGCAGTTCTATCTATGGCGTATTAGGGTTTCTAACTTTGCTGTTAATAGGGCGATTTCATACTTTTTGATCATTTATTAGGCTCACAGGCCTAGATGTTAGCTTGCCACGACGCTTGCAACCATTTATCAGGGCTCGTGGATCTTTTGTAACCATTGATTCATTCACACTCTCTCTCAATAGAAAATATGCATACCTGCATGTTTCCAAAAAATACTTTACTTTTATTTGTCTTGACAACAAAAGAGAATATTTAATATGAAATATTATTCATATAGAGTATGAAAATAAATAAGATACATATAACACTAAAATATTGATAAATTAGCATGTAAATTTTATATTTTATTATAAAATAAACAAAAATTATATCTTATATTATTGAATGGAGGTAGCACGAGTCCATAGCTTGGGCAAGATTCCACTGTCTGAACCCAAAATTTGCTTTTCTTCTCCAAAGAATCTGAAGAAGGAAAGTGTACTCCACAGAAAATCGATGTCATTGCACATGAGCAACTCTATAGCAGAAGCAAGCATGCAAAAACAGTTTTGCCTCATAAGTTTTTTCTATTAAAAAATTGTTAACAATACGTCATTGCAGAAGCCAGCAGCCGAACTCACCTCAGATTATTAACAATCTGATTTTTATGAGAGATAGTTACCAATCTGAGACAGAAGATTTCCCGAACATAAATCCTATTGATATCAAATCCATATACATAAATTATACTTACTCTACATTAACAATTTGATGCTTGAATTTGATACATATAGCAACACTATTTCCATAATTATCCATATTCTTTTACTAATCCTGTCTTAATCCCTCGTATTCTCCGAGTAAGACATCAATCTGTACATTTGTCATTGTCCACATTGCTCTTAATATTGCTATTGGAGTTACAATGCAGCTAGCAATTTCTTTAACAATATTAGTAGAAAATTATCAAGATAAATATCTTACACACACATCAGTACTGAAAAAAATCATTAACATATATATGCATAGATTTTTCTTTTGACCAAATGTATGTTGTCACACACATATATATATACAAACAATGAATCCATCAAGGACCTCAATTATTAATTTTTCTCCATTACCACTTGCTTTTTTATGTCTATACCAAACAAGAATATTAATCAAACTACCAAATCAAACGAACTATATATATATCACACACAAGTAATGATCACCTACCCATTAATCACTGGTACATTTTCAAGGATAGTGACCAAGCCTAAGCTCCAAGTCCACGGCCTCCCTACCCTCCTCACTCCTGCCCAGACCAAGTCCCAAATGCACCTCACCTTCCTCCTTGCCATGGCTCAATGCGGCGGCTGGGGGCGCGGCCGTATGCTCGCTACGTGTCGTCTTGCCGCTCCCGCCACGGTCCTTGCGGTGGATGTTCATGTGCCCGCCGAGCGCCTGCGCATTGGTGAAGCCCCTCTTGCAGAATACACACTCATAGTACGGCTGCACCCTTCTCGCGCTGTTTTCGCCGCCTTCCATGAGCTGTGTCAAAGGGCGGAGGTTAGGTTAGGTTCGGTTTAAAGTTTTGATTGCTAGCTGATGGTGTTTGGAGGTTTGCAAATGCAACAAGGGCAATTGTGTGAGTGGTGTTATATATATAAGTGACAAGTGCAGGCCTCGTACACACGGCTTTGACGTGTAGTTTCGGCATGTGGCAAGGACTATATTTTACTTGGCCGGCCTTGCCATTTAGTTTTAGCCTGCCGTCCCTATTGGTTAAATTAGGAAAGGTTCTTGTGCACATACACTGCGTTGTACATGTATACACACAGAAATTATAGGCCAACCGGCCACCAAAATTTGCTTATAATATGAACTGGAAAAAAGGTACCATGTTAAAATGTTTTTTTTTCTATTTTGGTTGAATTTGTATATATGTTCTGGTATTTTTAAAGAGAGCTAGTTTCAGTTGTGTGGGCCACTTCAAAAAAAAAAACTTAGCACTCTTAACTTAAATTTCTAGAAAAAAAATGTATTCGTGCGAACATCCAAGGTGTTTTCTATTGAACATCCTTTACAGCTGTACTAGTTTGTTGCACACGCTTGTCGCAACATTTTCGTAAGCAAAAATGAGAAAAATATGTTGAATTATTTAAATTGAACGCATAAATAAACGTATGCAATATGTATTATTTGGTGGAGGTTTTTTTTTTTGAAAACATAAATATATTTCCGTGCATAAAAATATATTAAATTATGTCTAAGAAATGTACACTATTTTACAAACATTCTGGAAACACCTCAACATTTACATTAAAAAAAAGACTCCATCAAGATTCCTTTTTAGATTTATTTTAATGTTTTCACTAATGCATGTTTGAACGCAGAAATTTCACATAAATTTTAGAAAAAAATTTTATATTTAATGAGAATAGATATTTCATTTCCTCTAAAATCCTACAAAATTTTTGTATTTAAAACGAGGCTTAAACAATCATATGAGTGTTGCAAAGATTATATAAGAATCTTTAAGTACACAGAGTCTTCCGTTGATCATAGAGGCGGTGAGTTAACAGGAATTTACTTTTGCCAAATCACACCATGTACACATGTACATATATAAATTGTATATCTTGTTCCGATATTTCTGCATTTTGTTCTAGCTTAATGGCAATATTGGAGAATCTAAGATTGATTGACTCAGACCTCACTACGGATTCTGTGGATCTCGGAATTGAAATTGATGTGTGTAATTCAATTGTAATTCTAATTATAATTCTTATAGAATTGAAATGGGTTAAAATTGGGCTAATTTCATATCGTGTTTGGATGTACAAATCCAGAATTACAAAGCTATATGTCATTCTAATAGTTAAATGTGAAGTTTCAAATTCAAATTAAAGATTTAAATTCACAATTAAATGTACAACTAAAATTCAGGGTTAAATTAAAATTTTTATTACAAAAATTATTCAATTTTAAATTAACATTTGACTTTATATCTTTAGTTTAAATTCAAAAAATTAAATTAAAATTTTCAAATTTGACTTTATATAAATCAAAATTAAAATTTGAAATTTGAATTTTGAACTAAAGTCTCTAATTGAATTTTGAAATATAAAATTTAAAATTGAAATTTGATTTTTTAAATTGATTTGAATATTTAAATTTGAAATCCAAAGTTTGAAATATGAAGTGTGAAATTTGATGCCCAATCTGGAAAATTTGAGAACAATATGGAAGAAAAATAGTGTTTGAGACAATTTTGAAGCAAAATTCAAACACCTTTCGCAATTATGCCAAAAAGAAGAATATGAGGTGAAAATGTTCATGATTTGTTATGTATGAGTTTGAAATATTATCACGAATTGAGATATGACATGATATCTCATTCAAAAAGGTAAACTCACCTGTTTCAATTATAGGTCATTTCAGGTCAAAATAGATTTTTCAATGAATTTCAAAAGCTCAACTTTCAAATGAGGTTTCTTTTGAAAATATGTTTAACTACAAAAACCTGTGGGGAAAGCAATTTGGAAAAATCTAAATAGATTTTGATTTGTTTTTGAAATCAATTTTGCTCAAAAGCAAGATTCTCAGAGATCGTTTTGAGACAAGTACTAATAAAAACTTTTTGAAATCATTTTTCTTTATTCCAAAACCTCTAAAAACATTTTGAACACATTTTAAAAATATTTAAGGCCTATATTCAAGATGGTTGATATTTTCACATTTAAGATTGTAATTGTCGTGCCCTAAAACTGGGACTACGACTACTCCCGTGGAGACCTAGTTTGCTGTAGCTAGTCCCATATATGCATACCTTTGACTTCCCAGGATAAGTCAAGCACAGGAGTATATTCACATGGCATCAAAAAAACTTATAAAATATTTAAGCAGTGTGGCCTGCTGGCCTTAATATTACATAAAGAGATTACAATACCTTCGCGGCATTCAAGGTTTAGTTAAAGAAAATAAAAACTTCTACACAGCGGATGATGGGTGTCCCTTCCACAGTGAGAAGTTGACGGCAGAACAACATACATCAAGGTTCTGGCGGAACTGGCTCTCCTTCATCTGGGTCCACAAAGTTCTCCATGCCTTCTTCTTGGTCGTGATACACTCCATCTTCTGGATTGAAGTTGGCAAGGGTGAGTACTTACGTACTCAGCAAGTCATAAGTAAGAGTAGATACATATAGTAGTGTTATTATGAACCTAGGCTAGTCAAGAATTATGGATGTTTGTAAAATAATTTTTTTCTTTCATATTTCATCTCATCTCATGGTAGCACTTTTCATAATATAGCAACGCTATTCATGTTCACTAAATTATAGCACTACCGCGACACGTCGACACACGACAGCCCACGGCAACACCCCTTATCTTGACAACACATGTCATTTGGGTAATCTTGACTTATCAAATTTTATTTAGAAAACATACTTGTGCCACACCCTGTGGATTTAATCCACCGCAGCAGACTCCTATAAACCCGGGAGCTCGGAATATTCAAATACGTTTTTATCTCTGCAGAGAGGTACCAATTTACCCGCAAGATATTCCACTTTCATGCCCTTCCTATCAAAATGATTGGACCCATGGCTCAGTGTATACTGTGAGTGGCAAGGTGGAGATAACAAGAACTTTTGTTATGTTTTACTCACAATTCACCCATGACCCTGTGGATCTCTCGCGAACCACAGTTGTGGTGGGTTTTACCCAAACCCCCACCCCGAATGCCTCTTCCCATTACTGGGTCAGCGTGCAATCACATTCAGTGATATGTGTAGGAGCCGCACTCTGTGTAAAATCGTGCATCACTTCCCATCTCATGCAGGGGTTTCATGTGCGATCCGCATAAGTACTTGTTCAGGCCTGTCCCATACCAGGCTTGCGGTTAGCACGTGTTTCATGCCACTAGACGCACAACATAAGATTCTAGTCCTTATATGCCAGTGACCAGACCATCCACAATCATGCACCTTAAGTGCCTGCACATCCAGTGCAGTCATGCACCTCCAGTGCTACAGCCATCCATACCAAAATTCTGGTCATGGCTAGGGTTTTATTTCATGAATATATATATATATAAGTACACATAATAGTTCATGGCTTACTAATTGATTATCTCACATTTCACAGGCATTCAGCCTAGTACTGCCAATTCACAATTCATCCATTCTCGTTCTTTCATATGCAATATTATTTATATTCAAGGTTATGTTATAGCAACTCTTAAAATATAGGTTCAAGATGTCCAAGAATATGACTTGTCTTCCGTGTCGTAAGAAACAGCAGCTGATGTCGAGTCTGCGATGAAGTCTTTGTACTCGGGCTCTTGATCTACTCTCCAATCAAACAACCACACAAAGATCACAAACTATTTTAAATACTTTAAAATCTATATGCAACATGCTTTTAATAGAAAAGATCTTGGCGATGATGAAACGGACTGAGATTGCAAGATGATCTGGGTCAAAACCCTGGAATTATAGAATACAAGCTCAGGATGGTGTTAGAAATTCTTAGTGCTTCAAGGCTGCAATATGGACATCAAGTCCGCGGCTGGTTTGCCCAAAATCGACGAATGTCTTCAGGTCGACATTCGGTTCAAGGCGTCGACAAAGGATCAATGGTTGATAAAGGGCTCAACTCAAGTTGTGACAGAAGAAGAAAATGTAGGTCACAACATCAGGAGTCTAAGAGACAAGGTTATGCTCAAAATGCATGGCTGGAAGTAGGTAAAAAGGTTCAATGCCACTGGCTGACATAGACTGGCATTGGACTGACATGGCCAGAAACTAGGGTTTGCCATATCTTTTGATCTAGGGCTCCAATTGATGCACTACTTTGTATGGGAGATAGGCCTTGATAATAGTAACAAATGATTCAATAGGTTCCAAGGTTGAAGATGGCCGGACGGCAATGAAAATCGGCGAAGAAGTGTGGTGGTGACACGGCACAGTGAAACCATTGGACAAGATCTTGGCACATCGATATCTGATAATTCTGTGCAAATTTAGAGATCGAGCTAGTAGAGGGAAGTGTTCAGGAGATCAAGGCGAAGATGTTAGACAAGGTGGCATCAACGGCAGTGGCCGGCGACGACCGGCCGACACGCTGGCGGCACGACAGCGAAGGGTAAAACATTCAAATTAGGATTTGATGCTGTGCTGCTAAGACTTGAGGTTGCTGAAGATAGCTAGAGCTAAGTGGTACTGCTTGATGCAGTGGGCTCGACTGGGGATGGCACGGCGGTGAACGGCGACGAGCTGCGCCGGAGAAGAAGACGGCTTCAACGGCAACAGGGCGATGTAGTGAATCAAACTCCAATTTGAAGGCATAATTGAGTTCCTTGGTAGCTTCAGTTAGTGTGGATGAAAGGAATCGGCCTAAGGCGGCGTCGGCGAGGAAAACAACATCGCGGCCGGAGAAGAAAGCACTAAATTGGCCAAAATCGACATACTGCTTCAGAGGTCAATTGTTTACTATGAGAGCCGTAGGGAAGTGAGGTAAAGCTTCTGACATGGTCAATTTGATCTAAAGAACGGCGGCACGGCCTGGCGACGTGACCCATCTCCGGTGGCGCACAGAAAAGGGGAAAACTTTAATTTGAACCAAATTTTGAAATCTTCATGCTTAGGCTTACTAAGAATACTTCACTGATCAATTTCTTCTACTACAGGAAAGATCAATTTGGACCGAAATAGATACAATTGCTGGAACAGGACATTTTCGAAATACGGCAATCGCCGGCGATGTGGTTCACTAAAACTCAATTAAATGCTATAGCATGAGAAGGTAGACAGGAGACACGTACTGGTCACTCCAATTTGGAAGTTGGTACAGTAAATCAGCCTGGCATCGAGCTCCTCCTTGGCGGCTTGCCGGAGAAGAAGACAGCAGCGAAGAAAATTTGGTTAATTGCTGAAGAGATTTGGAGAGCAGTGCTGGTGACCAAGAAGCTGCTCTGGACTGCTATTTACCGGCAAGATGGGTTGAAGCGAAGTTCACCGCTTGGTGGCTAAGTTGCTTGCGCCAATGTACCTTCGGGTTGAAGCAACGGCGAGCAGGTGAAGCTTCTCTCTGGCGCGCGAGCTGCTATTGTGCTGGACAAGGACTGCCATGGCATTAGCTAAGGTGCAAACACGTGTGCGCATGCAAACACGGTTGTGAAAAAGCACGGGCTAGAGCGGCGCTTGATCGGCGGCAAAGACACGGCCACATGGCGCTCTGGTCGCGGTCGCAACGGCGCTGATTGAAGCGAAGCACTGCTCTGCTGTCGAGGTCGAAGAAGCTGGTGATCTAGTCGCAGACAGCTGCTCCGGTCGAAGATGCTGAGCCCTGGTCGTGAACTGCAAGTGTGGTCGAGCCAGGGACCTAATTGCAAGAATTTTTGTTTGATTTCTGGACTGATTTGTAATTTCTGATTTAGAGAGGGGTAAACTGCAATCTGATTTCACAGGTGAGTATAAACTTATACCTTATACTCATCCAGCAAGAAATTTGGTAAAATCTGGCATGATTTGATGATTTTCGATATAAACCGAAAATAGGGTATTTAGGGTAATTAAAATCTTAGTTTTGGTCGATTTTGATTTCAAGGTAATTGGAGAGAGATTTGGGTGTTCTGATAAAAGAAGATTTTGTATTAATTAGCATTTGGGAGGTGTTCCCTGAAACATGTTTGAATTTGGAGTTGATTTGAGAATTTTAGCCTTTTTGGGTTTCCAGATATGAGAAAAAGGACTGATTAGCGATACAATTTGGACTGATCTGTGAAAAAGGCTTAAATGATGAAATCTGGCTGCCAACTTTCTGGATTAAGGCATTGGCATACCCATAATCATAATCCAAGAATAATCTGGTCTGGATTAGGTCAAGATTTGGCTAAATCTGAGTTCAGAGTATTGAGGGTAATTAGGATATTAATTAGAATCCTGTTTTCGAAAACAGAAAAGAATTGCAAGATCTGAGAGTTAGAGATAGAATTGAATCTGGCTTCTGAAGGCTTTTATGCTCAGAGTAACTGATAGATCACATCTGAGAAATCTGATCTTGATTTGGGTTCACAGGGAAGATTTTGAGATATTTGGGGCTTAGGATAGATTAGAGTCTGACTGATCTGGCTACTACTACAGATACATGCATGCATGATGTTCATGAAAAAAAAAGTTTTCACCCCTAAACTCAGGGTGTTACAGTAATATTCATAAGATGGACTTCATACGACTCCCCCTTAATGTGTCCCTCATCAAATCCTCAATTTTGACAATGTTGAGAAAGAATTTTGGAGTTTTATATCAACATACAGCCAAATACATTTTTAAATATACATATACATATCAAGAGGACAAAAGAAACACAACAAATGCAATGAAACAAAGATCAAGAGATTAATGCACACTTGAAAAATCAATGACATTTAGTTCATTGCTAAGCTCGCAAAACCTTGCCTCATCCAAGGGTTTGGTGAAAATATTTGATAATTGGTTATCGGTCTTGATATGGCTAATCTCTATCTCTTTGTTTGCCATGTGATATCTAATAAAATGATGTTGTATATCTATATGTTTTGTCATAAAATGTTGGACTGGGTTATTTGTAATCTTGACAGCACTATCATTGTCACACAAAAGAGACACATGATCAAAGGAAGTTCCATAATCCAACAAAGTTTGCATCATTCACAAGAGTTGAGCACAACAACTACCCACCGAAACATACTCAACCTTGGCGATTGAAAGTGCTATGAAATTTTGTTTCTTGGATGAGCATGACACTAAAGATCTACCCAAAAGTTGACAACTTCTGGAGGTGCTTTTTCTATGCACTTTGCACCCAACATAATCCAAATCCGAATGACCAATTACTTCAAAATATGCACTCTTGGATACCAAAGTCTAATGCTATGATAACATTTAAAATACCTAAGAATTCTTTTTGATGGCTACTATATGACATTCCTTGTGGGAGGCTTGAAACCTACCACACATGAAAACACTAAACATGCTATTGGGCCTAGATGTGGTAAGGTGAAGCATGGTACCAATCATAGAACAATAAAGTTTGGAGTCAACCAGTTTACCTCCATCTAAGTTGAGGTGGCCATTTGATTGTCTTGCCATTTACCATGCTAAATCGTTTGAGCAAGTCCTTCACATACTTTGATTGACTCACGAATGTTCCGTTCTTGAGTTGTTTTATTTGAACCCCGAGGAAGAAACTTAACCCTCTGATCATTTGCATCTCAAATTCCATAGACATCATTTCACCAAAGTCTCGACAAAAAGATTCATTAGTAGAATTGAAAATGATGTCATCGTCATAGATTTCGCAAAAAAAAAGAAATCATTTTCAATCACATTCGTAAATAGTGTTGTGCCAACCTTTCCCATCTTAAAACTTTTTGAAATAAGAAAGTCTCTAAGGTGTCCATACCAAGCCTGAGGAGCTTGTTTTAGACCATAGAGTACTTTGGAAGTTTGTAAACATGATTTGAAAATTTTGAGTCCTCAAAACTGGGGGGTTGTTCCACAAAAACAAGTATGGAAAATTTTTCATTTAGAAAAGCACTTTTCAAATCCATTTGAAATAGTTTTATACAAAGCTAGATGCAAATGTAAGAAGAATGCGAATAGCCTCTAATTTAGCTACGGGAGCAAAGGTTTCATCGAAATCCAAAGCTTCTACTTGAGAGTAGCCTTGTGCAATCAACCTTTCTTTGTTTAGGACAACCACACCATTCTCAGCTGGTTTGTTCCGGAATACCCATTTTGTCCCTATGACATTATGATCCTTGTGTCTTTTGACTAGTGTCCAAACTTCAATTTGGATGAAATTGTTTAGTTCTTTGTGCATCGCGTTCACCTAATCCAGATTACTAAGTGCTTCATCTATAAATTTGGGCACCAAAGAGAAAACAAATGATTAATGTTCACAAAATGAAGCAATATGAGAACGAGTTTAAATACCCATACTAGAATCACCTAAAATTTGATGTGAGGAGGCTCATTTGGTTGAACCAAAGTTTGTTTATTGTCAAGAATATTCTCATCTTCTTCTTTAGAATTGATGTCTCTGAGTGTCATCTTCTTTATGGCTTATTGGAGATCACATCACCTACATGATCATTGTCAACTTGCTCCTTTTGAGAGCCATTAGTTTCATCGAACTCAACATCACAAGATTCTTTTATGCAAGAAGCATTTTTGTTAAAAATCCGATATGCATTGTTAGTAGTAGAATAGGCAACTAGAAAGTCTTCACTGACTCTTCTTTGAAATTTCTAAGGTGAACACACTTTTTGTGAATATAGCATTTGCAACTGAAAACCCGAAAGAAAGAAATATTAGGCTTTCACCCAACTAAAAGTTCATAAGGGATTTTCTTGAAAGGAGGATCAGTGTAAAGACGGTTTGTGGAATAGCACGCGATGTGAATGGCTTTCGCCCAAAAAAGAATAGAAGTATTGTACTCATTTAGCATGGCCCTATTTTATTTTGGAAATCCTTTTTCTGTTTGCGGGTTGCCATTTCAATTAATGTTTAGTTCTTCCTTTCTACTATTGCATTTTGTTGTGGAGTGTAGGATGTGAAGAACTCATGCTTTATCACTACTACAAAAATGCAGTCTATTGGATCTAGATTTTGATGATTAATGACAATTTGGATAAACTCTATTTTAGCACAAGTAAATTGAAATGTCATTTGTTAAACCCTCAAGTTGATGTTGTAGGATCGAGGATGCCGACTAGAGAGGGGGTGAATAGGAGGCTTTAAAACTTTTCAAAAAAGACAACTTTTTTAAACTGAAACAATTGAACAAAATATATATTGCAAAAATAAAAGAGGAAGAGAAGACAAACACAAAGATTTTTCCCGAGGTCTCGGAGACTCGCCCGGTCTCCCCTACTCCTCGTTGAAGCACTCAAATGAATGAGTCTTGCTTCAATATCCACGAAAGATATTTTTCACTAAGGTTGCTCCTTCTCCAATCAGGATAGGCGAGCACCGATGCCTTTCACAAAATATGCCGAGCCTCTCCGACAACCTCCATTAATGGAGAGGTCAACGGCCACGCCTCCAAACCGTCTAGGTAAGGGCGTTCACCAAGAGTAACAAGTTACAAGATTTTTTCTTGACTCCCAACAAATACCGAGAAACTTCTAAGGATGCAAATGATGCGAATGAATACCCTCAGAAGATCTCTCTCAACCACAATGAATGATACTTGATCAAAAGATCAAGATTTTGGCACTTGGGCTCAAGTATATATCAAAAATTATATCTCTTGGTTCTTTATAAAAACTGCTCAAAACAATATTTATAACCACTGATCAAAATCTGCTTGAAAAGTGTTTATAAAACTGATCAAAAATGTGAACAGAACTTTCTCAAAAATCTGCTCAAACACTGCTCAAATATCTGCTCAAAAGTATTTGTAAAACTGATCAAAAAATAGTAGAGAAATATGCTCAAAAATGTGAACAGAAACTGCTCAAAAATCTGATAAAAAACTGTTAAAAAGTGTTTTAAAACAGCTCAAAAATAGTAGAAAAAATCTGCTCAAAAATATTTTAGAAAACTGCTCAAAAGTGTTTTAAAACTGATCAAAAACAGTAGCGAAAATCTGCTCAAAAGTATTTTAAAACTGATAAAAAACAGTAGCGAAAATCTGCTCAAAAGTGTGTACAGAGACTGCTCAAAGATGTGTATGAGAATGTAGCTTGAAATGTGTTTGTGAATGTGTGAGAATACTACTCAAACCACTTCTATTTATAGCTCAACCTCTCAGCTAGCCGTTGTGGTCGATAAGGAAAGAAATCAGGCAAGCTAACAACCAGCTTCGACCTCTAACGGCTAGTAAATAGCCGTTGGAACCTCTGGTCGAATGAACAGTGTACTGGTTGAGTGAACAGTGTTACTGGTGGTATGAACAGTGCATGAATAGTGCCTGGTCAAATGAACAGTGTCGTGTGACCTCTGGTGGAATGAACAGTGTCTGATCAAATGAACAGTACTTAAAAGACCAGTTTCAGTTCCTCTTTGAGATTCTTTACCAAAATTGTGAATGAATGCGAATGGAACATATGACCTAAGAGTTTCTCAGTTTTTGCCGGAACTAAAAGAGATTTTGCAACTCCTCTTAATAGTACGGTGAAACTAAAAAAGAATTTCTTATAAAACCGGTCAAACTCCAAACTCCAAGACCGGTACAATAAACAAGCACTTACCTTAGGTCTTTGCTGCGTCCTTCTTGGCGACCTTGCGCTTGCGACCTTGGTTCACGATCTCGCGCCTTGCGACCTTGGGCGACACCGCGACCTTTCGACTCCCATTTGATATTTCTTCTTTTCACCTAATCTTATTGATTAGACTTAAGACAAATAGATTAGTCTAAGACACTTGTTGTCATTTATCATCAAAATCAAGATTAAGGGCCTATAAACAACAATCTCCCCCTTTTTGATGATTGATGACAACAAGTATTTAAATGAATAAAATTTAATAATGACTCCCCCTTGGTTTATGTATAGGCATTAGATATACAAGATCTCCTCCTGAATGCATGCATATATAAATACACATATGAGTCATTTGAGAGTCCACAATGAATGAACAATGAGCACATAAACATCAATAATGTCATACAAGAATCTCTTCCCAATCTCTCCCTAAGCTCTCCAAAATCTCTCCCCTTTTGACATCAAGCACAAAAAGGCCAGAGGATAGCAAAGCAGACATTTAACTTGCATTTGATATATCAATAATATTCAATTCACTTCGAAGAAAGAAAAATTTGGTCTCATCTAAAGGTTTGGTGAAGATGTCTGCTAGCTGCAAGTTAGTTCTTACATAAGTCACATCTATGTCCCCTTTTGCCACATGATCTCTTATAAAATGGTGCCTAACATCAATATGCTTTGTTCTAGAATGTTGAACTGGATTATTTGTAATCTTTATAGTACTTTCATTATCACACAAGAGTGGCACTTTTTAAAGGAAATTCCACAATCCAAAAGGGTTTGCTTCATCCATAGAATTTGAGCACAACAACTATCCGCTGAAACATATTCCACTTCGACGGTGGAGAGATCTACGGAATATTATTTCTTAGATGACCAAGAGACTAGTGATCTCCTCAAAAGTTGACAACTACCAGATGTACTTTTTCTATCAATTTTGCACCCTGCATAATCTGAATCTGAGTAACCAATTAATTCAAAGTTTGCATATTTAGGGTACCAAAGTCCTATAATGGGATAGCATTTCAAGTACCTAAGGATTCTTTTAATAGCAATCAAATGACATTCCTTAGGAGATGATTGAAATCTAGCACATAAGCAAACACTGAACATGATGTCGAGCCTAGATGCGGTAAGATAGAGTAAGCTACCAATCAAGATCGATAAAGTTTAGAATCAACTGCTTTTCCGTCGTTGTCCATATCGAGATGTCCATTTGTGGCCATGGGAGTTTTGATAGCTTTAGCATCTTCCATCCCAAAGCGCTTGAGCAAGTCCTTCACATACTTAGTTTGACTCACGAACATTCTGTTCTTGATTTGCTTGATTTGAAGTCCAAGGAAGAAGCTTAACTCTCCAATCATTGACATCTCAAATTCCCTAGACATCATTTCTCCAAACTCATGACAAAAAGATTCATTAGTAGACCCAAATATGATATCATCAACGTATATTTGACACACAAAAAGATCTTTCTCAAGTACTTTTGTAAATAAAGTTGTGTCTATCTTCTCAATTTTAAAACCTTTTGAAATGAGAAAGTCTCTAAGGCGTTCATACCAAGCTCGAGGAGCTTGTTTAAGTCTATAAAGAGCCTTAGAGAGCTTGTATACATGATTTGGAAAATTTGAATCTTCAAACCGGGAGGTTGTTCCACAAACACTAATTCGGATATTTCTCCATTTAAAAATGTACTTTTCACATCCATTTGAAATAATTTGATGTTAAAATTTGATGCAAATGCAAGAAGAATGCAAATAGCTTCTAATCTTGCTACAGGTGCAAAAGTTTCACCAAAATTCAAACCTTCAACTTGAGAATATCCTTGTGCAACAAGACGAGCTTTGTTTCGTACTACTACTCCATTCTCATCTTGTTTATTTCTAAAAACCCATTTTGTTCCAATCACATTAAGATCCTTAGGTCATTCTACTAGTGTCCAAATGCATGGGCATTTAACCTATCTGGATCACTAAGTGCTTCATCTATAAATTTAGGTTCTAAGGAAGAAACAAAAGAATAATGTTCACAAAAAGAAGCAATACGAGACCGAGTTTGAACACCCTTACTAACATCACCCAAGATTTGATTCAGGGGGTGATCTTTGGCGAACGTTTGATGAAGTCGTGGGTTCTGTGATGCTTGATCATCATTCTCTTCAGTCTCTGGTTCAAGGTCTTCTCGACCAGCATTGTTGTGGGTGGTCGCAGGTTGAGCAGCATCAGTATTTGTGGTCATAGGTCCATGTTCGACATCAGCCTGAGTGGTCGCGAGTGATTTATCCTTCCGACCAAGTGACTTTTGTTCTTCAATTCTGGGTTTGATATCACCAATGGTCATCTCCTTCATAGCTTCCCTCAAACCACTGTTGCCTACATCATCAAAATCCTCATTCTCTCCTTAAGAGCCGTTAGATTCATCAAATTCTACATTGCATGATTCTTCAATGCATTCTGTTGTAGTGTTGAAAACCCGATAAGCTTTACTAGTGGATGAATAGCCAACTAGAAAACCCTTGTCAACACGTCTTTGAAGTTTTCCAAGATGCATGCGCTTTTTAAGAATATAACATTTGCAACCAAAGACTCAAAAATATGAAATATTTGGTTTCTCCCTATAATCAGTTCATAAGGAGTTTTGTTCAAAAGCGGATGGGTATAAAGACGATTGATGGCATAACATGCTGTGTGAACTGCCTCTGCCCAAAATTGGGTAGGCCTCTTGTACTCATCGAGCATTGTTTTAGCCATTTCAATCAATATCCGATTCTTCCGTTCTACAACACCATTTTGTTGAGGTGTGTAGGGCATAGAGAATTCATGTTTGATTCCAGACTCATCACAAAAATCAATAAAATCAGAATTTTGAAATTCTCCACCATGATCGCTACGGATTTTCTTGATGGAGAGTTCAAATTCCTTTTCCGCTTTTTTTTGCAAATCTTTTAAAACAAGAGGAAGTTTCAGATTTGTTAGCTAAGAAAAACACCCAAGTAAATCTGGAGAAATCATCAACAATAACATAGCGAAAACAATTTCCTCCAATACTTTGATGTTCAGCAGGGCCGAACAAATCCATATGCAAAAGTTCCAATGGTTTGCAAGTTGAAAGAATGCACTTGGTTGGATGTGAAGTAGCTACTTGCTTACCCGCTTGGCAAGCACTACAAGGTTTGTCCTTTTCAAAAATCACATCCTTCAAGCCAACAACCAAATCAAGTTTTAAAAACTTTTTAAGTTGATGCATTCCAACATGTGCAAGCCTTCTATGCCATAGCCACCCTTTTGAGGTTTGAGCGACAAGGCATGTTGAAAGGGATGCATCTTTAGAGTGAAAATCAACAAGATAAAGATTTCCAAAACGAAAGCCTTTGAAAATCAAAGAATTATCTTTTAAATTTTCAACCAAAACTTCTTTGGGATAAAAAATGCAACGAAATCCAAGATCACAAATTTTTGCAACGGAAAGCAAATTAAAATTCAGAGATTCAACAAGTAAAACATTCGAAATTGAAAGATCATTGGATGTTACAATTTTACCCAAGCCTACCACATTTTCTTGACAATTGTCGCCAAAAGTGATCTTCTGGTTTTCGCTTGAATTATCTTCTAATGAGGTGAATAACTTCTTGTTACCGGTCATATGTTCGGAGCAACCGCTATCTAGCACCCAATATTTTCCACCGGTCTTGTAGTTCACCTGCATAAACAAAAAAAATCAAGTCCTTTTAGGTACCCAAACTCTTTTGGGTCCTTTGATGTTAGCAATCAAAGCTTTGGGCACCCAGATTGATTTCTTCTTTTTATTTAGCATGGATGCACCAACAAACTTTGCTATGGCATATCCTTTCTTCGACCTTTGAAGCATGTAGAAAGTATCAAAATAGTTTGGAGTCATTAAAGGACAAGTTTCATATGAATGACCAGTTTCATGGCATTTAAAGCAAAATGTGTTGCATGATTTTAGAAAAATGGTTTTTGCATTTAGTTTCTTTCCTTTCTTCGAAAAGTATCCAAGTCCTTCTTTTCTAAATGAGCATTTTTTTTTTGCTAAGAATGAGATCAAGAGATACTTTTCCTTTGTAGCAATTTTCTAATCCTTTTCCAAGTTTCTCAATTTGTGCTTTAAGTTAATTATTTTCATTCAAAATTATTTCATTAGAAGCACATGGTATATCGTGACAATCGGTAGGAATAGCATTAGAAGGAGTATTATCTAGATCACATGAAATAGCTACATCTACCTTAGATGGAGCATTTGTAATATCTTTAATGAGAAGACTTTCATATGACTCTTTTAATTCTGAGTATTGAGTGCGTAAGGAAGAATGCTCTTCTTTAAGCGCTCTATACTTCTTTTTGGTAATTCCAAAAACTTCATTCAATTCAGTGATCATTTCAACAAGTTCATCATATGAAGGGTCATTGGAATGTACCTTTTCATCACCTTTGGCCATAAGACAAAGAGATGGACTAGTCGAAATGTTGCCTAGAGCAAGTCCGGCCAGCTTCTTGGAGCAACCTCCTTCATTGTCGGAGTCAGAATCGGAGCTCTCTCCTCCAGACATCCATTCTCCGAAGCAGGCTTCTTTGGTTGCACCATTATTCTTCTTGAAGAATTTCTTCTTGTCCCAAGTCTTATTCTTGTTTGGACATCTTGAGGCTATATGCCCCTTTTTGTGACATTCGTAGCATATGATGTCCTTGAAGTTCGATTGCTTTGGCCCCTTTGGTCGTGTGTCGATGTTGACTCCTTTCTTGTGTAACTTGTGAATAAGTTTTTGAGTGTTCTTTACCAGAAGAGCTAGATCTTCGTTGGAGGAGCCATCGCTTGAGTCATTTTTGGAGCTGGCTTTGAAACCCAACGCCTTCTTTTTCGTCTCCGAAGGTTTGGCCGCTTCCTTCTTCTCCTTTCGATGCATCTCATGGGTGATGAGGTTCCCATAGAGATTAGTAGGCGTGGTGGTTGATAGGTCGGAGTTGGTGAGAACCGTTACTAGAGTGTCGAAACTTTCTGGAAGAGCCCTGAGCATTTTTCTCACAATATCGATGTCAGTAAAAACAACTCCTAACCCCTTGAGTTCATTCACAATATTGTTCAACCGAGTAAACATGGAATCCACAGACTTGGTTGACGACATGGTGAATGTCTCGTATCGTTGCCTCACCATGATCAACTTTGTCTCTTTGACTTTATTAATGCCCTCATATATTTCTTTGAGGGTGGTCCAAACCTTGTGAGCGGTGGTAAGATTGTTCACACGGTTAAACTCATTTAAAGACAACCCAGCAAAGAGAGCATTTTTAGCACGGCCGTTTAAGTGTAGTTTTCTCCTATTGTTATCGGAGTAACTTGTCGGATCATCTGGAGGAGTAAAACCAAGCTTAACAATGTCCCAAACATCAAGCCCCATGGCCTCTAGAAATACCGACATGCACACTTTCCGATAAGGATAGTTAGTCCCATCAAAGATAGGCGCACGATCGGTATGACCGAGAGAAAAACCCTCATTTGACGTCATCCTCTCTTTAGGTGGTAAAGCGTAATTAATCAAGAGATGAAGCTCTGATACAACGTGTAGGATCGAGGATGCCGACTAGAGGGGGGTGAATAGGAGGCTTTAAAATTTTCAAAAAAAGACAACTTTTTCAAACTGATACTATTGAACAAAATATATATTGCAAAAATAAAAGAGGAAGAGAAGACAAACACAAACATTTTTCCCGAAGTCTCGGAAACTCGCCCCAGTCTCCCCTACTCCTCGTTGAAGCATTCAAATGAATGAGTCTTGCTTCAATATCCACGAAGGATATTTTTCACTAAGGTTGCTCCTTCTCCACTCCGGATAGGTGAGCACCGATGCCTTTCACAAGATATGTCGAGCCTCTCCGACAACCTCCATTAATGGAGAGGTCAACGGCCACGCCTCCAAACCGTCTAGGTGAGGGCGTTCACCAAGAGTAACAAGTTGCAAGATTTTCTCTTGACTCCCAACAAATACCGAGAAACTTCTAAGGATGCAAATGATGCGAATGAATACCCTCAGAAGATCTCTCTCAACCACAATGAATGATACTTGATCAAAAGATCAAGATTTTGGCACTTGGGCTCAAGTATATATCAAAAATTATATCTCTTGGTTCTTTAGAAAAACTGCTCAAAACAATGTTTATAAACACTGATCAAAATCTGCTTGAAAAGTGTTTATAAAACTGATCAAAAATGTGAACAGAAGTTTCTCAAAAATCTGCTCAAACACTGCTCAAATATCTGCTCAAAAGTGTTTGTAAAACTGATCAAAAAATAGTAGAGAAATCTGCTCAAAAACTGCTCGAAAATGTGAACAGAAACTGCTCAAAAATATGATAAAAAACTGTTAAAAAGTGTTTTAAAACAGCTCAAAAATAGTAGAGAAAATCTGCTCAAATATGTTTTAGAAAACTGCTTAAAAGTGTTTTAAAACTAATAACAAACAGTAGCGAAAATCTGCTCAAAAGTATTTTAAAACTGATCAAAAACAGTAGCGAAAATCTGCTAAAAAATGTGTACAGAGACTGCTCAAAGATGTGTATGAGAATGTAGCTTGAGATGTGTTTGTGAATGTGTGAGAATACTGCTCAAACCACCTCTATTTATAGCTCAACCTCTCAGCTAGCCGTTGTGGTTGATAAGGAAAGAAATCATGCCAACTACCAGCCAGCTTCGACCTCTAACGGCTAGTAAATAGCCGTTGGAACCTCTGGTCGAATGAACTATGTACTGGTCGAGTGAACAGTGTTAGTGGTCGTATGAACAGTAATTGATCAAATGAACAGTGTGTGAATAGTGTCTTGTCAAATGAACAGTAGTTGTGTGACCTCTGGTGGAATGAACAGTGTCACTGGTCGAATGAACAGTGTCTAGTCAAATGAACAGTACTCAAAAGACCAGTTTCAGTTCCTCTTTGAGATTTTTTACCAAAATTGTGAATGAATGCGAATGCAACGTATGACCTAAGAGTTTCTCAGTTTTTGCCGGAACTAAAAGAGATTTCGCAACCCATCTTAATAGTACGGTTAAACTAAAAAAGAATTTCTTATAAAACTGGTCAAACTCCAAACTCCAAGACCGGTACAATAAACCTGCACTTACCTTAGGTCTTTGTTGCTTTCTTCTTGGCGACCTTGCGCTTGCGACCTTGGTTCGCGATCTCGCGCCTTGCGACCTTGGGCGACACCGCGACCTTTTGACTCCCATTTGACATTTTTTCTTTTCACCTAATCTTATTGATTATACTTAAGAAAAATATATTAGTCTAAGACTCTTGTTGTCATTTATCATCAAAATCAAGATTAAGGGCCTAAAAACAACAGATGTCTCCCTTGTCGTGGTTTAAGATCGATGCATATGTTGAGAGGGAGCTCATCATATTTGTCATCTGTGCCTGTGTCAAGCTTATACTGATCATTCTCATGACATGAGTAGTATAGATCTTGTGCTTATTTCTTATCATGTATGGATCTATATGATTGTATATTTTATCTCTTACCATTTTGTGGTTTGTCAAAAATGGTTCTGTCATTAAACAACGAAAAGAGAAATTATTGAGTCAACTCCTTTGGGAGTAATTTCTTTGGTGATTAATGACAACCCAACTATGAGACTAATGTTGTTTAATGAGTGTATGTGTTGTAGTCTCAAAATGGTTGTGAGATGAAAGCATGCAAGGGCATATGGAGGTTGATGTCGATATGAGCCACCTTGAGCGAGGTCAAGCTTCACCGAAGGTAAAATCCAAGATGAAGGATCATTTTCTTAGGATTTTATCGGTCTTGATGTTTGGAGATAGACCGAATTGATAGGCTTCTTTTTACTAGTTTGACCATACTATTAAGAGGGGTCGGAAACTAGTAGCTTGAGTTGATCTAGTGTGGAAGCTCAAATGCATTCATATCATATTGCACTAGTACTTATTCACCTCTTGCATTGCTAGAAAACAAGTGTAGTTTGTTTGAATTAGAGATAAATATCTAAAAACTACACTTAGCCGTGGTCGCACAGATAAAACAAACTGATTCAATACTAGAGCAGGTCGTGATCGTGTATGCACTTCTTGACAGTATCTCTATTTCGAGCTGGTCGTGGTCGTAGGAGTTCAAACTAGTCGTACCAGTTCACAACTCGCATACGGACCTTCGACCATCTACTTTCGACAGGATATTCGATCAGTGGCTTTAAGTTCTTCAATCAAAACTGGTCGTGGTCTATGCTAAGTGTCAGCATATATATCCATGTGAACACAGACTAATTGCATTGGCAAATACCACAAAATTGAGTTAGAGTAAAAGTGGTAAAGTCCTGTTTTCAGTTTGCATAGGCCGGACATTGTCTCTGATGGCCGGACAATGTTCGGCCAGTACAAAACTCTATTGGCAATTGCAAACCGAAAACAGAGACAGATAGATATGTCTGGCAGGCTTTGTCCTGGACAGGCCGGACATTGTCTGTAATGGCCGGACAATGTCCAGCCAGTACAAAACTTGAGAGTTTTAATTGAGATGTAAACAGAGACATATAAATCCATTCGGGGGCTTTTGCCCGGAACAGGCCGGACATTGTCTGGCCTGTACAAATTGTGTGAGCTCAAAGTCAAAAATGAACCAGAGACTAATAAATATGTCCGGGCACATCTGTCCGGGACTGAGCGGACTTTGTCCGGTACGAGCGGACAATGTCCGCCCAGTACAAATTGTTTTGAGGCTAAATTAAAGAGTGAACCAGAGACGTTTACATTTGTTCGGGCTTTTTTTCCAAACAAAAGGCTTTTGTCCGGCCTTCACAAAAATAGCCCAACGGTAACTGACACGTTTGCACCAGTCATATTGACTTGCATTGGCCAGACATATCTATCGACCTGTACAAAATTCCTCAGCTACTTGAAAATGGCTAGTTTCTTTGAGAGGGCTATATATACCTCATCTTGGCCAGCATTTGAGGGTGCTCAACAACTTGAAAATTCTATGCAAAAGCTAGCGAAATCCTTTGTATTCAATCTCTTGCATTTAGAGCCAAGATTTGAGCCAAATCTTTGAGAGAAATTGAGAGGAGAAGCATTTGTGAGAGGCTAAGATTGCTTAGTGCACTTCATCCATCATTTGCAAGCTAGTGCTAGAATGTGGGCATTCATTTGCATCATTTGAGTTTCTAGAACTTGATTCATTAAGGTGAAAGCGTCCGATTTGTAACTCTTGGCGATCGCCATCGCCTAGACAGCTGGTGGAGGAGAGTCACGATCTCTCTGTTGGAGTTTGTTGGAGATGCCGACAAAACGTGTGATAGGTATTGGTGCTCGCCTATCTGGAGTGGAAAAGGAGCAACCCGAGTGGAGATATCCTTTGTGGATATAGAAGCGAGACTCACGCATGAGCACTTCAATGAGGAGTAGAGGAGACCGGGCGAGTCTCGAAGACCTCGGTAAAAATTGTTGTGTCAATTGTTTCTCTCTTATACATTTCGTATTTACCTTGACACAATTGTTTCAAATTAATCTTGTTGCATGTTGTATTGCATATTCTATATGTTGAATGCAACTAGATGTTAGATGATCTTAAACCCTTTGCGAAAAGTAAGTTTTCCTAAATATCTTGCAAAAATTATTTAATCAAAAAAGAATTTTTAAAGCCTCCTATTCACGCCCCCTAGTCGGTATCCTCGATCCTACACGTGGTATCAGAGCAAGGTCTCTCATTTATTGGCTTTACCGCCTAGAGAGAAAGGATGAATTCGATACAGGATTTTTGTTTGATTGCTCCTCACTTTGATGGCTCAAATTATTCTCGTTGGAGGATTATTATGAGTACTTATTTTGAGGCATTGAATTTAAATTTATGGAGGTTAGTGCTAAAGGGTACGACTTATTTGTTGATTTCGGATAAGGATATTCACCTCTTAAACACAAAGACTAAAGATGTGCTTCTTAGATCACTTAGCTAGGATGTGCTCGAACTAGTGAGTGATCGTTCGACTGCTCATGAAGTTTGGACCACCCTTGAGTCTTTATTTGTGTGCACATCTAGCTTTGAGCATGCTAAGATGCGCATATTAATGCGGTACTATGAGGCATTTTTGATGTTGGAGCATGATACACTCTCCACTATGTATGGTCGTTTGATCAACATCACAAATGAGCTCAAGGCCTATGGCGCTAATATTTCCAATCTAGACATTTGTAGGAAATTACTTCAGGTGTTGCCAGAAGGTCGCTATGGAGACTTCATAATCACTCTTGCAAACGATGACCTTTCCGACACTATACCGAGCGAGCTCATTTACATGCTTATGTAAAATGAGGCTATGTCCAAGGAAAAGGACATATGTTCCACCTCCGAGCATATCAAGAACGATGATTTCATTGCGCAGGATCGGGAGCTTTCTAGCAAGCTCAAAGACATCAATGACTTGGTTCTCCTAAGCAAGACAAAGGCGAAATCTTGCAAGAAGAGCTCAAGGAAAGCTAGAAAGAAAGGGTCGAATTCAAAGTCTTCATCTCAAGACAAATCTATATGCCCTATAGCATGTGACTCGACGGTATCAAATACTAACCTCTCTAATAATGAGCTTATGGATATGATTGTAGAGTTAAAAGACTTGCTTGGCAATATGACTAAAAGCTTTTGCACTTTAAAGAATAACTACTCATCCTTGAAAGTGCAATATCAAGAGTTGAAAAGCTCTTATGATTCTTTGCTTGCCAAGAATTCTATTAGCTCCACATGTATATTAGAAATTGGAGTTGCTTGTGACTCGCTTATTGATCCATCTTTAGAGTCACATACTTCCACTTCACATGCTAGCATTTCTTGTAATAACTTAATCATTGATTCATGGTTAGATTCAAATGCTAGCTTTGTGGACACTAGTACTTCATGTGATAATTTGTCTAATGATTCATTTATGGATTCACATGCTTGTACGGGTGATACTAGTAACTCATACCATGATTCATCTAGTGACTCATCGTTATGCCATGGTGTTAATTAGTACTAGTTGCTCCTCATTTGATATATCTAGCTCATCTAGTGATTGTAGTGCTATGCCTTCTAGTTCATCTACTTGTGATGATATGCCATCATGTTCTCATCATATTTCATGCGTTGACTTGGAATCATATTAAGTATCTAAAATTGAAAATGATGAACTTAAGACTAAAATCAATAGATTGAGCAATGACCTTACTAGATATCATAAGAGTAGTGCTACGCTTGCTAAACCCCCTTTAGATCATAGATATTCATTTAAAAAAGGGAAATTAAATTTTGCACACTCATCTAGTAAGAGGCATCACATACTTCATCACACTCATACAAATTCATTCGAAAATCCCTCTCGAACTTCATGTTCCTCATGTCACTTAATAGGGCAACATTCGCATGAGTGTGTATCTAACGCTTTTAAAGTTAGTTCTTTTGAATACTATTTTATTTCTTGTTCTAGAAGGGGTTTAATTGCAAAACTAACTGATTTTCGTTTTCAAAATCCTAAGATAGAGCAATTTGGGTATCAAAAGATTTATGCGACAAGGCTCAAAATTATATGATTAAATCATGTAAACTCTTCCATGTCTAAAATCCCATGAAAATCAAATTTGAACTCAATTTGCAAAAGTTTGTCGAATTTCAACCTTCTTGTTTAACATAAAGATCATTTGACCATAACTCTTGATTATAAAATCCTTTTTGCAAAATACTTTTTGAAAAATATATTTCATGCAATGAAAATCATTTCTGCAAATTTTCATTTCAATTGGATTTGATTTGAGCAATAATTGATTCTTTTCATAAATCAAATATGAAATCTGCAAAATTCAGACTTCTCGTGGCTTTTGGCTGATTTGCCATTTTTATATCTTTAAATTGATTAGCTATTTGAAGAAACTTTCTATATGATACTTTATCTTCCATGATTGGTCTTTACTGTTAATTTATTTCAAAATTATTGGAAGTCATTTGCGTGGACTTTCAGGTGCTTTTACAAGCGTAAAATAATTTTCTCAAAACCTGAAATCTGAAACTTTCAATCTGGTCAACATTTATCTTTTTCATATCTTGTTGTTGGCTTCAATTTTGGCTTCACTATAAAAGATGATCTAGTTCCTCATTATATCACTCATCACCAGAATTTATTTTAGAATTCTTGGAACTTGTATGCGTATGTTTCGATAATTAAAAAGAAGCCACAGTGTTTAAGAAAACTTTCAGTCAAATTGGATGTCTATCTCTCATTTCTTTCAAATGACTAAATATTTGAATCTTGGATCTTCATGAAGAGTGGTTGTGTTGATGTTATTTATATTTATGAAACTTTTCATGAGTTTTGATGGTTGTTTGGACGCTTTCTCGATTTGAGTTCATTTGGAATTCAATCGTTTCATCCAAATACTATTTGGTAAGAACTTCAAAAATGAAAGTAAATAAAATTTATGCCAAATAAAATTGCATGACACGGCTTTAAATTGATTTCGTTTGAAATATTCTTTGTTTTAGGCCACAAAGAAGGAAATTCTTGATCTTCTCTTTTGTTTTGATTCTTGTTGAACTCTTGTTATTCACAAATAGATCATTTTTATCTCTTGCACATAATTCATGACCAAACTTGAATAACACATTTAGGGGGAGCAACTTCAAAGTCATTGAATCCTTGTATATATACCCTAATTGTGCACATGGATCAAATTATGCAAGTGTTTTGGTAAAAAGCGTCATTTTCGAGCAAAAAGGTAAAACAAAATTGTTTGAAATACTCACAAATGTTCAAAAATGCCACAAAACCTTCAAAATGGGTTTCAAATATGTTTTCAAAGGTTTTGAAGGTCAAACAAAAGAGTTGCAAGTTAAAATGCAAAATTTTGACAAAATTGAAAACTTCGGGATTTTATTTTGGCCCAAAATGACTTATTTCCATAAAACAAGATTAGTCAAGTTTTGAACAAATCTTTCTACATAAAACACCAAGAACTCAATCACCCGAAGATAGTTCATATTGAACTAATTTTCTCAAAAGACCTACGGTTTTCAAGTTATCACATATGCTAGGTTGCCTAAAAATGACTCTTGACCCGAAAACACCCAAAATGTGCATTTTGTAAATTTAGCCATTTGAGCCAGATTTTCTTCCATGTCTTGGCTTGGAATAGCATTTCAAATTCGTCCAAGTCCAAAGATTTGAGAAAAATCTAAGTTTCGTCAATAATTGAAGATTCCGCGAAAATCCTTTTGGTTTTACCCGTTTTACCCCAAAATCACTTTTGAGGAACTAAAATCAAGATATGTTTCAATCAAATTCATCTAAATTATATCCATCTAAGTTCCTGACTTGATATTCAAATCTATTCTGGAACTTGATTCAATTTTTGAAGCAAATTTGCAAAAATCTCAAAATTTGGAGTTTCAGTAGACATTTCTGAACCGTCTGGACGTTATCCGCCCAGAGCCAGATTCTGTCCGCCCAACCCAGACTTTGTCCGGCCCTAGCGGACTCTGTCTGGCCTGTGTGCAGTTGGATGGTTACTAAATTTTTTAGCTTCTTCTTCTCCTTCCTTTGCATTGGTCAAATATCTGCTCTTTTCTCCCCATATTTGCATTTCATCATGGTTCATATGATGGGGTTTGGAAGGCTTTTGATTGTGATTTTGCATATCAAAATAAATATGATTTTCCTGAATTGGAGCATCTTCGAATGAATTAGAGATTTGATTTTCTTTTGAAAATTTGAACTCTCCATTAAGTCATATACTTTTCTCCTAACTTTGTGACCTAAAATTGTTTTCATCAAACCTATTTTGGCATCTCTTTCATTTATGTGATTTTGGAGTTTAATTCCAAAAGAAGGGAACTTTTTTGAGGATTAAAACTGTTACTTCCTATCACTCATTGCATTTTAAGTTTGAAATAAACGCTTCAAAACTTTTCTTATATCCAATGACTTTAAAATTGGGAAGGTTGACATCATTTTTTCTTGTGTGTCAAATATATATTGATGACATTACATTCGATTCTACTAATGAATCTTTCTATCAAGAGTTTTGTGAGATGATGCTTAGGGAAGTTGAGATGCAAATGGTTGGAGAGCTAAGTTACTTCCTTGCACGACAAAACAAGCAACTCAAGAATGGAACGTTCGTGAGTCAAATCAAGCATGTGAAGAATTTACTCAAGAGCCTCGAGATGGAAGATGTTGAAGCTATTACAACTCTCATGGCTACAAATGGACATCTCGATATGGACGAAAATGAAAAAGTGGTTAATTCTAAACTCTATCGATCTACAATTGACAGTTTGCTTTATTTTACCGCATCTAGGCCCGAAATCATATTTAGTGATTGCTTATGTGCTAGATTTCAATCATCTCCTAAGGAATATCATCTGAGTGCCATTAAAAGAATCCTTAGATATTTGAAATGCTACCCTAGGATAGGACTTTGGTATACAAAAAATACAAACATTGAAATACTTGGATTCGGATTATGTGAGTTGCAAGATAAATCAAACAAGTACATCCGGTGGTTGTTGTGCCTAATTTTTATGGATGAAACAAATCTTGTTGGATTATAGAATTACCTTTGAAAAAATGCCACTCTTATCTGATAATGAAAATGTCGTAAAGATTGCAAACAATTCGGTTCAAAACTATCGGATAGAGCTTATTGATATTCGGCATCACTATATGAGCGATCTTGTGGCAAAGAGAGATATAGAGATGAATCATGTAAAAATAAACTTGCAACTAGATGATATTTTCACATCAAACTATTAGATGCATCTAGATTTTGCATGATTAGAAGTGGATTAAATGTCATTGATATATCTGTTGTGTGCTGATTGTCTTGATTCCTTCTATATACCTTGAGTGAATCTTCAAAAATACTTGCAAATCTTCTTGATATCTTGTTTTTGCATAAAAACCATTTCAAGTAAAAATCAACATGCCTTGGGAATCTGTTACAACTCATTTTAGCAAACTTAGTGAATAAATAAATGACTCCGAAAATTTGAGTTCTCACCCCTTCCTTTTTGTGCTTGATGACACAGGGGGAGAGATATTTGAGATGGTTGATATTTGGGTGGGAGAGATCAGATATTTGAGATTGATATTTGAGATCATTGATATTTGGGAGAGATAATTGAGATAGTTTGATTGAACTTGTGCTTCACATTCTCTTAGTTTTCATACATATCTCTTGACTTAGTTGATTAAATACTTTGTTCAGTTCTGAAATCTCATTGCATATATTAGGGGGGAGTTGAAGAATCTATTTTGGGCTTTATAGAGATTGTTGTCATAAATCATAAAAAAGGGGGAGTTGTCAGATCTAGATTTTGATGATTACTGAGAATTTGGTTAAACCCTGTTTTAGCACAAGTAAATTGAAATGTATTTGTTAAACCCTAAAGTTGATGTCTCCCTTGTCACGGTTTAAGACCAATGCATATGTTGAAGTGGAGCTCATCATATCTATCATCTGTCCCTGCATCAAGCTTATGCTAATCATTGTCGACATGAGTAGTATGGATCTTGTGCTTATTTCTTATCATGTATGGATCTATATGATTGTATATTTCATCTCTTACCCTTTTGTGGTTTGTCGAAAATGGTTCTGTCATTAAACACCGAAAAGAGAAATTGTTGAGTCAACTCCTTTGGAAATAATTTATTTGGTGATTAATGACAACCCAACTATGAGACTAATGTTGTTTAATGAGTGTATGTGTTGTAGTCTCAAAATGGTTGCAAGATGAAAGCAAGCAAGGGCATATGGAGGTTGATGTCAATATGAGCCACCTTGAGTGAGGTCAAGCTTCACCGAAAGTAAAATCCAAGATTAAGAATCATTTTCTTAGGATTTTATCGGTCTCGGTGTTTGGAGATAGACCAAATTGATAGGCTTCTTTTTACTAGTTTGACCATACTATTAAAAGGGGTCTGAAACTAGTAGCTTGAGTCGATCTAGTGTGGAAGGTCAAATGCATTCATATAATATTGCACTAGTACTTATTCACCTCTTGCATTGCTATAAAAACAAGTGTAGTTTGTTTGAATTAGAGATAATATTTGAAAACTACACTTAGCCGTGGTCGCACACATAAAACAAACTGATTCAATACTAGAGCAGGTCGTGATCGTGTATGCACTTCTTGACCATATCTCTATTTGGAGCTGGTCGTGGTTGTAGGAGTTCAAACTAGTCGTACCAGTTCACAACTCGCATACGGACCTTCGACCACATCCTTTCGACCACCTGCTTTCGACCGCATATTCGACCAGTGGCTTTAAGTTCTTCGATCAAAACTGGTCGTGGTCTATGCTGAGTGTCAGCATATATATCCGCGTGAACACAGACTAATTGCATTGGCAAATACCCCAAAATTGAGTTAGAGTAAAAATGGTAAAGTCCTGTTTTCGGTTGCACAGGCCGGACATTGTCTATGATAGCCGGACAATGTCCATCCAATAAAAAACTCTATTGGCAATTGTAAACCAAAACCAGAGAGAGATAGATATGTCCGGGGGGCTTTTGTCCGGGACAGGCCGGACATTGTTTGTGAAGGCCGGACATTGTCTGGCCAGTACAAAACTTGAGAGTTTTAATTGAGATGTAACCAGAGACATATAAATCTGTCTAGGGGCTTTTGTCTGGGATAGGCCGAACATTGTCCAGCCTGTACAAATCGTGTGAGCTCAAAGTCAAAAATGAACCAGAGACATATAGATATTTCCAAGCACATCTGTCTGGGACTGAACGGACTTTTTTCGGTGCGAGCGGGCAATGTCTACCCAGTACAAATTGCTTTGAGGCTAAATCAAAGAGTGAACCAGAGACGTTTACATCTGCCCTGACTTTTTGTCTGGACAAAAGGCTTTTGTTCGGCATTCACAAAAATAGCCCAACGGTAATTACACGTTTGCAACGGTCATATTGACTTGCACTAGCCGGAAGTGTTTGGCATGGCCAGACAATGTCTGACCTGTACAAAATTCCTCAGCTGCTTACAAACGGCTAGTTTCTTTGAGAGGGTTATATATACCTCATCTTGGCCAGCATTTGAGGGTGCTCAACAACTCAAAAATTATGTGCAAAAGCTAGCGAAATCCTTTGTATTCAATCTCTTGCATTTAGAGCCAAGATTTGAGCCAAATCTTTGAGAGAAATTGAGAGGAGAAGCATTTGTGAGAGGCTAAGATTGCTTAGTGCACTTCATCCATCATTTGCAAGCTAGTGCTAGAATGTGGGCATTCATTTGCATCATTTGAGTTTCTAGAACTTGATTCATTAAGGTGAAAGCGTCCGATTTGTAACTCTTGGCGATCGCCATCGCCTAGACAGCTGGTGGAGGAGAGTCACGATCTCTCTGTTGGAGTTTGTTGGAGATGCCGACAAAACGTGTGATAGGTATTGGTGCTCACCTATTTGGAGTGGAAAAAGAGCAACCCGAGTGGAGATATCCTTTGTGGATATAGAAGCGAGGCTCACACGTGAGTGCTTCAACGAGGAGTAGGGGAGACCGGGCGAGTCTCCGAGACCTCTGTAAAAATTGTTGTGTCAATTGTTTCTCTCTTATACATTTCGTGTTTACCTTGACAAAATTGTTTTAAATTAATTTTATTGCATTTTGTATTGCGTATTCTATATTGTTGAATGCAACTACATGTTAGATAGTCTTAAACCCTTTGCGAAAACTAAGTTTTCCTAAATATCTTGCAAAAATTGTTTAGTCAAAAAAGAATTTTAAGGCCTCCTATTCACCCCCACTAGTCGGTATCCTCCATCCTACACAGTGTACTAACCCCTATCTTCTAACAGTTTTACATAATCTGAAAGAAAACCGTTAGTGTACATGGCGCGCAGTGGACAAGGTCTTTTGTACTAACGGTTGGGTTGTGGGAAACCATTAGTAAAAACCACATGATTTATTCTAATGATTCTTAGTATATTAACCATTGGAAGAAACATATATATACTAATGGTTATATTTTTGGAACCGCTAGAATAGATTTGATTTTATTCTAATGGTTTTTAATAAATAATTGTTAGAAAAAACGTAATTATAGTAACAAATTTTATTTGGGAACCATTAGAATAGATGTCATTTTATTCTAACGAATATAGATACATAACCGTTAGAAAAATTGTGCTATCTTCTAACTGTTCTAGTGTTGCAAACCATTAGTAAATGTTCCACTATAAGTTAAACCCACTCGACCCTTGGTGCCCATCTCTATCTCTCTCTCTCTCTCTCTTCCATCTGTTTCATGCTCCAAGCTAAAGAGATCAAGGCAAGATGGAAGGAATTTCCTCTCTCTAATGTAAGCTTCTCACCTCTCTCTGTCTCTACTTGCAATCTAGCTGTAGCTCCCAGCTAGGAAGCTAGCTAGCTAGATGGTTGAAGTTAGGCTAGGAATTTAGCTCCAAGCAACTTATTCGAACAGTCCATTGTGAGATTGTCCACTCTTGCTCTCTCTACTCCACAATGTATCATTATTTATGAGCTCACTAGCTTGCATTGTGTAGTTAGGTTAGTGTTTCATCACTTAATTAAGTTAGGGTTTCATATATCAGTTGTAAGTAGCTGTATATACATATAGCTTAATTGGCCAGATTTCATGTATGCTTGACTCATTATTTTTTACAATTTGTTGATTTTGTCATTTGTAGATGGACTGGGAATATTGGATGTATGGAATAAAACGTACTACTCTTGAGTATTTGGAGGGTGTGAATGGGTTTATTAAATTTGCTGAGCAAGAAAAGGCAAATAAGGGGAAAAAGATATGCATTGTTCTTGTACAAATTGTATGAACTTAAAGAGGTTTAGCAACTCTGATCAGATTAAGAGCCATTTGATTCATTATGGTTTTAACGCACGATATACCCGTTGGATATGGCATGGTAAAGATCTTGAGGAAATAAGCACCGCTTCCAATCAGCAGGACCCGGAAGTGGATTGCAGTAATGATACTCATCAGAATTTTGATAATGTTCATTCGGATGTGCATGTAGATGATGACAATTTAGATGAAATGTTACGTGATGTAGAAGAACATTACAGCAAAAATGACTTTGGTAAATTTGAGAAATTGATTGCTGATTATGAGAAGCTGTTGTTCCCCGGATGTGCAAAATTTACAAAGATGTCTTCTATGCTGAGATTATATAACTTGAAGACAAGCAACAGTTGGAGTGATAACAGTTTCACAACACTATTAGATCTTTTAGCAGACATGCTTCCAGAGGGAAATGAGTTGCCAAGATCAGTTTACCAAGCCAAAAAAATATTGTGCCCATTGGGCATGGAAATCGAAACAATATATGCATGCCCAAATGTTTGTGTGCTATACTGTAACGAGTATGAGGATTTGTATGTTTGTCTAAGATGCGGTGCATCGCGGTATAAGCATAGTGTCGCGCCCCGAAACTGGGACTACGACTACTCCTGTAGAGACCAAGCTCACTGCAGCTAGTCCCATATATGCATAGCATACACATACCCTTGACTTCCCAGGATAAGTCAAGCACAGGAGTATATCACATTGCAACAGAGTCACTTACAAAATAGTTAAGCAGTGTGGCCTGCTGGCCTTGATATTACATAAGGAGATTACAATGCCTTCGCGGCATACATGGTTTAGCAAAATAACATCTACCCAGCAGAAGGTAGGTGACCCACCCACAAAGAGAAGTGGACGGCAGAACAACACACATCAGGGCTCTGGCGGAACTGACGCTCGTCCTTCTGGATCCACGAAGTACTCCATGCCTTCGTCTTGGTCGTAGAACGCTCCATCTACTGATTTGAATGTTGCAAGGGTGAGCACTTACGTACTCAGCAAGTCATAGGTAAGAGTAGATACATATAGTAGAGATGATATGAACCTAGACTAATCAAGAATTATGGATGTTTGTAAAATAATCTTTTTCTTTCCTGGCTCAGCTCATGGCAGCACCTTTCTATAATATAACATCATCATTCATGTTCACTAAATTATAGCACTACCGCGACACGTCAACACATGACAGCCCACGGCAGTACTCCTTATCATGACAACACATGTCATTTGGGTAATCTTGATTTAATATCTTTTGTTTTAGAAAATAATACTTGTGTCACACCCCGTGGATTTAATCCACCGCAGCAGACTCCTAAAACTCGGGAGCACGAAGTATTCGAATACATTTTTAACTCTGCAGAGAGGTACCAATTTACCCGCAAGATATTCCACTTTCAAGCCCATCCTATCAGAATGATTGGACCCCTGACTCACTTCATACTGTGAGCGGCAAGGTGGGGATAACAGGAACTTTTGTTATGTTTCACTTACAGTTCACCCCTGACCCTGCAGTTTTCTTCACACAAACCGCAGTTGTGGCGGGCTATACCCCCACTCATAAGCCTCTTCCCATTACTGGGTCAACGTGCTTGATCAAATCACATTCAATGATACGTGGAGGAGCTGAACCCCGTGGATTTAGTGTATTACTTTCTATCTCATGCAGGGGTTTCATGTACGATTCACATAAGTACTTGTTCAGGCCTGTCCCATACCAGGCTTGCGGTTAGTACGTTTGTTCATGCCACTAGACGCACAACACAAGGTTCTAGTCCTTATATGCCAGTGACCAGACCATCCACAACCCCGCACCTTCAGTGCCTGCACATCCTTTGCAGTCTAGCACCTCCAGTGCTACCACCATTCCATACCATTTTTCTGGTCACGGCTAGGGGTTTTATTTCATGAATATAAGTATAATAATACATATAATAGTTCATGGCTCAAAACTTGTTTATTTCACATTTCACAGATAACCAGTCTAGTACTGCCAATTCATAAATCAACCATTTCCAATCTTTCTCATGCAATATTATCAATATTCAAGGTTATGTTATAGCAACTCTTAAAATATAGGTTCGAGATGACCAAGAATATGACTTGCCTTCCGCGTCGTAAAATACAGCAGTTGACGTCGGATCTGCAGTGAAGTCCTCGAACTCGGGCTCTTGATCTGCTCTCCAAACCAACAAATAACCAATAATCACAATCTTTTCAATACATTATTATACTATATGCAATAATGCAAAGATGAAGTCTTGATGATTCTGAGATGATTAGGTTAGAAATTGATTAGGATTAGGTTAGTTGTTGAAGGTTTACAAGGTTCCAAATGTCTCAAAATATCAGAATGGTATCAAGGTTGCGACTGGTTCGCTCAGAAACAGCGAACATCTTTAGGTCGACATTCGGTTCAAGGCATCGACAAAGGGTCGATGGATGATAGAGGGGTTATCTCAACTTGTGGCAGTAGAATAAAATGTAGAGCACAACTCCACAAGTCTAAGGGACAAGGTTATTTCCAGTTTGCGCAACTGAAAAGAGGTGAAAAGAGCTAATGCCACTGGCTGACATGCTCTGGCATAGGGCTGACAATGCCAAAATCTAGGGTTTTAGCATAAACTGTAGTTCAAGGGCTCAAATCAAGTTGTGATAGAAGAAGAAATTGCTGATCACAACCTCAGGAATCTAAGGGACAAAGTTATGCTCAAAATGCACATCTGGAAGGAAGTGAAAAGGACTAATGCCACTGACTGACATAGCCTGGCATTGATCTTGACATGGCCAGAAACTAGGGCTTGCCATATCTTTTGATCTAGAGCTCCAAATGATGCACCACTTTGTCTGGGAGGTAGGCATTGATAACAGGAACAAATCATTCAACAGGATCCAAGGCTGAAAATGGCTGGAAAATGATGAAAACCAGCGAAGAAGTTGACTGGCCTGGAGTACCTGCAGCACAAACAGTGCAGCAACTAGGGCATAGCCGTAACTCCTGTTCTAGGCCGAATTAGGGGTCGTGGTAGAAGACAAAGTTGCTCAAAATGGTCCAAAACATCTAGATGGCAAGGTGGTTTGAGCTGGAGTGGCTGAATTTAGAAGATATTGGCTGGAGGAAGGATGAACTCAATCCTGATTTGGGTATTTCTATTCTAGGGCAATTGAACTCGAGTCCTTGCTTGAGGAGGGTCTCTGGGGCATAACAAAGCTAGGTGTGAAGTCAATTTAACTCGAAAATCACCACAGAAGCTTAACGGCGAGTCCCAGTTTGCATGCAAGGTGTAAATTTGGGGTTTTCCAAGTTTTAGCAAAATTGGTGATTCTGGTTGCTTAGATGTGTTTAGATAAGTTCACTAATCAAGATTGATCACAGGCTCGAGAGCTAATTCACTCTGGTTAGAGTTTAATTGCTCGCCGGAGTTGTCGGGGAAAATCAGCAATTCCCGGCGAGGTGGTGCGATAGAGTTCAATTGGCTGCTACTACACAGGTAAGTGGATGAGGGTTACTTACTGGTAGCTTCAATTTGAAGTTCAGTGCAGTGGATTGGCCTGGCACCGTGAGCCTCTTCTCGAGCTCGCCGGAGAAGACGAAGAAGAGAGCGGGGTTAGGAACTTGAGTGGTTCTGGTGTGAGTGTCTTTGAGCTGAGCTGGGGTGGCTTTTATAGGCACAGCAAGGAGCTTGCAACGGTTGGAAAATGCACGGGGAAGTGAAGCGGGCTGGAGGTGACAACACGACTGAATCCCGGCGAAGTGACGCGCTCCAGCGGCCGTGCCGGCTTTAACCTGCTGCTCTGGTGGAGGTGAAGGCGAAGTGATGCTTCCCCAAGGCATGCTTGCGACGTGGCGCAGCTGGGCTGCCGTTGTCGGGCGCGCGCGCGGGAGAACGAAGGCGCTGCTGGCGGGCAAGGTGATTCCACGGTGGCGAACACGATGCGCACACGCGGCAGGGAAACAGTGGCGGAGGTGGCAACGTTGGAGGTCGCCGGCGACGAAACTGCAGCAGCGGCAACGGCGACGACCAAACTCCGGCGCTTGTGGTCGATTGTAACAGCCTGGTCGTGCACAGTAGCCCGTGGTCGAACCAGGGACTGATTTGCGATGATTGTTGGTTTGGCTTTGGACTAAACTGCAAATCTGGTCTTTGAGAGGTTCAATTTGGAATTTGATTCCATGGCTGAGTATAATATTTCTATTAATACTCATTTAGCTCAAATTTGAAGAAGGTTTGATTAGATTTGAGGGATTTCACCTATTTTCGAAAATAGGGTAAAATTAGGGTAAAACAGATCTGGATTTTGTCGATCTCGAGTTCTGGTGATTGGAGAGAGATTTTGAAGTCTGATCAAAAGAGAGATCTGTATAAAATAGCATCTGGCAGGTGTTCCCTGAAGAAATTCTGGAGTTGGAGTTGATTTGTAGATTTTAGCCTTTTCAGGCTTCCAGGTAAACAGAAAAGGACCTATTTGCAAAAAAATTTGGACCTTCCCGCGAAAAGTGTTCAGATGAATTAATCTGGTTCCCAACTTTTTGGAGTTAGGTGAGGATATATCTAGGAACATATTCCAGTGGATACTTGAGTCTGGATAGGGTTAAATCAAAATAACTCAATTATCTAGAAACTGGGGTACTTAGGGTAAATCTGGATTTCCTGTTTTCGAAAACAGAAAGAGACTTAGATACTGGGAGTTAGGGTTAGAATTCAATCTGGCTCCTGAAGACTTTTAGGTTTACAATAACTGATAGATCAAATCTGGCAAGTCAGATCTTGACTTGGGGTCACATGATAGATTTTGGAGATTTAGGGCTAGAACAGAATAAAGCTGAGGCTCATTTGGTTGATCTAGAAGAGACATATGCATGCATGACTTTTAAGAAAGAAACTTTTCACCCCAAAACTCAGGATGTTACACATAGGGACCGAATTGACAGTGAATGTGATGAGGTAAATAAAGGAGCTCCGGCCAAAACTGTGTGATGTTTGCCTGTGATTTCTAGATGAAAATGGCCGTTTGCAAATCCAAAAGATGCGAAATACTTGTGTTGGCATGCTGAAGACCAGAAACAAGATGGAAAACTGAGACATCCAGCTGATTCTATTCAATGGAGAAACATTAGTAGAACGTTTGATGAGTTTGACGGTAAAGTGAGGAATATAAGGTTTGGGCTGAGTACAGATGGTATGAATCATCACGGAAATATGAGCAGTAGGCATAGCAGTTGGTCGGTTCTTTTATGCATCTACAATCTTTCTCCTTGGTTGTGTATGAAGCGCAAGTTCATCATGATATCGTTACTAATCTCAGGACCCAGACAACTCGGAAATAATATTGATGTGAATTTAGCGCCTTTAATCGAGGACTTACAGAAATTGTGGAGCGAAGGGGTGCAGGTGTGAGATGTATATAAGCAACAGAATTTCATCTTGCGGGGTACTGATATTTTGCACCATAAATGATTTCCCGTTCTACGAAAATTTGTCGAGCTATAGTACGAAAGGAGGCAAGGCTTTCCCTATTTGCCTAGATGAAACTGAGAGCATGTGGTTACAAAACTACAGAAAACAGTGTACATGGGTCACCGCAGGTTTCTTCCGATGCATTACGCCTACCATAAGAAGAGGAAATCATTTAACGGGAAGCCTGAGAAAGGATCGGCCCCAGTGTTTGTGACCGGTAAGAAGCTTTACTTGCACATGAAGGACGTCAAAGTTGAGTTTGGTAAATGTTCTAAACCTCAAAAAAATGTTTGGAAAACGAGATCAATTCTTTGGGATCTACTATACTAGGAGCATTACAAGTTTGACATTGCATTGATGTCATGCATGTAGAGAAAAATGTTTGTGATAGTTTGATTGGTTTGTTGTTGAACATTCCAGAAAAGACAAAAGATGGTATCAAAGTTCACTGTGACATGGTGCAAATGGGGATAAGGACTGAGCTTGCACTGTTGGAGAAGGGAAAGCGTACATACCTCCCCCCGGCCTGCTATACTTAGTCAAAAAGTGAAAAAAATAGAACTCTGTCGGTGCCTATATGATGTTAAAGTTCCATGTGGGTATTCTGCGAACTGAAAAAACTTGTGTCCATGAAGGACTTGAAACTGGTTCACTAGTACAGAAATGAAGTCTACTAACCCCTATTTTCTAACGGTTTTACGCAATCTGAAGAAAATCATTAGTATACATGGTGCGCAGTGGAGAAGGACATTTGTACTAACAGTTGGGTTGTGAGAAATTGTTAGTAAAAACCACATGATTTTTTTCTAACGGTTCAGAATATATTAATCGTTAGAAGAAATATACAAATACTAACAGTTGTATTTTGTAAACCATTAGAATAAACCACATGATTTTTTCTAACGGTTCTGAATATATTAACTGTTAGAAGAAATGGGTGAGCTCCCGGTCCCCCTCCTTTTTCTTCCTACTCTGTTTTTTTCTTCCTCTCTTTTTCTTACTCATCTTCCTATTTCTTCCTCCTTTTTCTTTGCTCTTCCCTCCGTCACTACTCTCTGCAATGCACCCCCGATACACCCCCCTCCTTCTCCTCCTCCGTTTCTTCTCCCCCTTCCTCCATTTCCATTTTTCCTGTTACTTCACCGCGCCACCACGAGCTTGCTCCACCACGCCCCCTCACCAGATCCGGATCTACTTTGCCGCCCGTGCCGCCTCGCGCCTGGATCTGCGCCTCCACCGTGCCTCCTATTCCACCAGATCTACACCACCCATGCCGCCTTGCGCCCGAATCTACGCCTCTGCTGCGCTGCCGCTTATTCCTCTCCTCTCTCTCTCAGTGCACCTCACCGCTGGCGTGACAACGGCCGGTGAGCCGCCGCCTCCTCTTTCTGTCTCTCTCTCTCGGCTGTCTTCTCCAATCTTCCAAACCCTAGATTTGGATCGACTTGACGGCGGAGCGGAGGGCAATGAGGAAGTGAGGACTACTATGTCCATGTACTCATATGATGCTAATTCTTTTGTCTCTGTTTTTCTGATTTTTGATGAATTTTTTGGTGATTTTTTTGGGGTTTTCATTCGTGCAGGTATGTGAAGATGGAGATTGTGCATGACATTGCAGAAGGTAGGTTTGCATAGCTTCGATTTTGTTTCTGGTGTTGAATTTTAAGGCTGCATGTTGTTTTGGTTGTGTGAAATTTGGAAGGTGTGAATTTAAAGCCTCGGTATCTTTGTTCTTCTCAATACATTTATGTGATTCTTTGTGTGTTGGTGCTCCAAAGGAAATGCTCTAATTTGTGTTGCTGTTTGCTGTGAAAGGTTGCAAAGGAAGGTGGTTGTAACATCCCTGTTTTCGCTATCTTTTCTGCTTGCGAGTCAGCATATTTTCTTTGGAATCCCTGATGCCTCAACCCCAGACAAAGTTGTGCATCAATTGGAGTCCTGAGTCAAAAGTTATGCAATGCCCTAGTTTCTGGCCATGTCTAGCACTATGTCAGTGCATGTCCACCAGTGGCATTGGATGACTTAGACTTGTCACATTTGAGCAATTGAAATGCCACTTTGTCCACTAAGCCTTTTGAACCATGCTCTACAATATTTCCTATTGTCACATCTCCAGAAAACAAACCTAGAACCAATGTAGGGCTATGTCAAGCCATGAGCCGAATGTCAGCCCTTCGACATTCAAGTCCTTTTGAGCCCATCTCTTCTATCAATGTCAAGTGACCTTGTCCAAACCCTTACCCCTGCATGCATGATGTATTTACGTATTATTTTCTAGTACTTGTATGCTTATATAGTGTGTATGTGTTGTTTGTATCCGCCGTGGAACCAGACGTTGAAGGAACAGAGGAGATCTTCGAGGATTCATCTGAGCAGCTAGACCCATCACTGCAAGGCAAGTCTCGAACCCTTGATCATGTCTAGCCTATTATTTTGAAATGAAGTATGTTAACTATTTTCAAGTATATGCATGCCTTATATTCAAATAAGGACTATATTCAAATAAAGTGATTAGATATGACCTAAATAACTGTGAAGCCCCTTTTGACATTGAATATCCCTGCACCCTTGTCACCCTAGAATATTATGCTTAGGCTATGCTATGCTCAAGATTATATGTTAAATGTTGAATGGTCACATATGAGAAAAGCATGTTCAAAACCCCTTTTGTGAAAGAAAATGTGATTGGAATCGATAGTGAGGATGGTTTGATTGGATGGTGCTGTGTGCGCACTGGGAATGTGAAAGACTCCTCACTAGAGATTCATAAGGACTAGAACCTTATGTTGTGCTTCTATGCGGCATGAAAAACATACCAACCACTTGCCCGGTTATGGGACGGGCGCAATTTAGTAGCTTTCTTTAGTATTAGCTTTTCCCTGCAATGGTTGTCGATCCAGTGTCTTGCGAGAACTGGTGGGCCGCAGAAGGCCATGAGTGATGTGAGTTCAGAAAAATCATGAGAGGAAAAGGTGGAAAGAAGGAAGACGCCCTAAGCTAGATTAAGTCGTGTGCGACTGTAATCAAGAGAGGCTATGTGTCTTGCGAGAACGTAGACCCAGGCTAGGAAGTAAGGCAGTGGGGAAGACCCACAACGGTACTTGAGACTTGACTGTCTATTTACCGGGCAGGGAATAGTTAATGCTAGGACTGTAAACTGTTGTGTCATCTCGGCCTTGTCACATGCGTAAAAGTCGCATGAAGCTGATCCGACTTGAAAGCCGAATGATTGGTGGATTAAGGTGGTACACCTTTGCAATGTTTAAAAAGTATCGGATACTCTGAGCTCCCAGGTTATGGAGTCTGCGCGCTGTGGATTCTATTCACGTCGATGCAGCACAAGTAGCTTTTGGAAGGTTTTCACAAAATCTGAGTAAAGTGGTGACTCATGAAAGACCGCCACACACAACATTTTCTGAAAACCTACCTTAGGATTTTAAAAAGCCTCGCTTTCGAAAATAAGGACCTTTTTGTCAAAACTGTGTGTGAAAATCTATTCTATATACATATATAAAGCCAAAGAGATATTCTTTGAGAAATTCCCCCTCATCTATATGTACATGCATTGTTACTTGGGACTTGTTGAGCATCATGTGGACAATGTGCTCACCCTTGCTTTTACAAACAAATTTAGAAGAAGGATTCGTCGACCCTGAATCTTACGGTCTTGAACCCAATGTGGAACAAGAAGAAGAAACTGAAGACCAAGCTTGATAGAGGGTTATGTACCAAGGTGGAGTCAGATGTGGAGAAGGCCCGTACACCGCTGCTGCAGAAGAAGAAGACTGATGAAGTCCTTTTGCTTATTATTGTTGTTTCATTTTGTGCTGACCTTTGTGTCGAAAACTCCTTAATTTGTATCAACATTTAAATGCGTCATTTTGGCGCTAAGTTATTGTAATGTTGGTCCTTGTGATCAGCACTTGTTTTTAATTACTCGCATTTTTATATAATGCATCTTGTTGTTGTGAGCTGCAATGTACCTTTTCTGAGTGCAACCCACCTGGGCGGTTGCCACCGGATTCCTCAAATGAGGGTCCCACAGTGGTGAGAAGTGGAAGTCCATGACTGATGAAGTGAGTGCTTGCCTTAACAGTAATTTGTAATTTGCATCTGATGATGGATTGAGTTTATCGATTGAATTGAGCAGGAAAAGGAGCCTTACACTGAGAAGGCCACGGAGTTGAAGGCTGAGTATGACAAGGCGGAACAAGCTAATGATAAATATGCCGAGGGTGGAGATGTAAGTCTATTGGATGTTGTTTACCATTCTAATGATGCATGCTTCATTGTGTTGTCTATGTCTAAACTCTTGTTTGCTATGCAATGTGATGTAGGAGAATGAGGTAGCTGTGAAGGGAGAGAACGCAGAAGAAGGAGAGGAAGAGAAGAATGAGTTAGATGATGACATCTAGATTTGTAAATTGCAGAGATTTCTTGTGCACCTTGAGTAGTTGTTTAGTTTCAAGAGGGGGTTGGCATGGCATGATATGATGTAAATGCTGTATCAACTAGTATCAATTACTCCTAGCAAGTTGGAATATTTGCAAGGGATGGGCTAGTAGTGGTTAACATTCATGCGTTGTTCTTTGCTCATGAATGAAGGCAGGAAACTTGGTTTAGATCTGCAGCAATGAATTGCTACATAAATTGTGTTTTCTTGCAGGATTGCACAGCACAGCACCTTTCTCCTTTTTACAACAATGGATGCATAGCACAGCACAGTACCTATTCTAACGGTTCATTAATAAGAACCGTTAGAAAAGAGTACCTATTATAACGGTTCATTAATAAGAACCGTTAGAAAAGAATACTCTTTTCTAACGGTTCTAATTAGTGAACCGTTAGAAAAGAGTACCTATTCTAATGGTTCGAAACCATTAGAATAGTATTAGACTTATTCTATCATGCCGATCACTAGTGGTATGAGAACCATTAGTAGAGATGTGTTTTGAACCATTAGTAGACAGCATTTTTTACAAGTGGTTGGTATGAAGTCCCATGATTGTCATGTGCTGATGTCACAAATACTTCCCATTACTATCAGAGGTATTCTCCCAGTTAAATTCAGAGAGACAATTACAAAGCTATGTAATTTTTCAACGCAATATCTTGCAAGGTAAGTGTATTCCTACTAAGTTAGCTCCATTCATGGAACTTGCCAGATTTTTTGATCTGAATATCTGCCACAACTGTGTCCTTGCAGGTAATTGATCCAGATGGACTGGATGATTTGCAACGCGATGTGATTCCAACTCTTTGTCAGCTCAAAATATATTTCCCTCCATCATTTTTGATGTTATGGTCTATCTAATTGTTCACCTTGTCAGAAAAATTAAGTTTTGTGGACTCGTAGTGCTCCTGCCTATATGTATCCATTTGAGAGATTTATGGATATCTATCTTGAAGGGATATCTAAGGAATCATCATTGGCCCGAGGGTAGTATCATCGAAGGTTATGCCGCTGAGGAGGTGATTGATTTTGTACCAATTATATGGCCGGGGTTGACCCAATTGGCATTCCGAAGTCCCAACACGAGGGCAGGCTTCTGAGCTTCAGAACGATTGGATTCAAAGCAACCGTCCCCACTAGAGATCTGTATGCAAAAGCATAGTTTGGGGTTTTACAACACATGACGGAGGTGGAGCCATACATACACGAGCACAAGGCAATGTTACGAAAATAGAATACTTCAAAGCCAGGGATTTGGGTAACCAGAGAACATAATAGTAAATTTGCTAGGTGGATCGAAAATAGAGTCCTACGGGCCATCGAGAGCTCTGTAAGTGAAACTGTTACATGGTTGGTTAGAGGGCCAAGATTTACTGTAGGGACTTGGTAGGGATATGACGAGATGAGTACTATGTAATGTAGTGGAGTGACACTATTTGCTATTTCAGAGAATTCCTGAGTAGTAAGGGCATTGAACTCTTATTATGGTGTTATTGAAGAAATATGTGAGCCCGATTACGTATTAGTTAAGATTCCTTAGTTTCGATACCAATGGGTCAAAATCCCTTAAGGTGTTAAACTTGACAATTACGGGTTTACTCTTGTTGATCTCAATACTGTTGCATACCAAGACGATCCATTTATATTTGCTAAGCAAGCCACACAGGTATTCTACATCATTGACCTGGCCAATCCAAAGTTGCACATTGTCCACAGCAAGAGACATATTGTTGGGGTCAAAGACGTTGTCGATGAAGAAGAGTCTAATAAGTTTGATGAAATACCTCCATTTCTAGATGGCATTCAATCTATCCCTATGGAAGATATTGACGAAAAAAGTTACCTGTGAGACGATCACGAAGAAAGATTATGGGTTGACAACCATTTTTGACTATTTTCTAATTGATGTATATTACTTGGAGTTTTAATTGAAGAAATATGTACTAATGGTGTGAATCTTGTGATTACTGTGATTATACACTCAAGATATATATATATATTTTCTAATTGTTCTCAGAAAAAAACCGTTAGTATAAGTCACATGAAAGAAAAATCCAACTCTTCAGCCTAGATCTCACAAAGTGTATTCTAACTGTTCGAGTTTATGGACCGTTAGTAAAAGCTCATCTCTTTTAGTGGTTAATACTAGGGAACTGTTAGAAGAAATTGTGCTTTTACTAATGGTCAATTTTGTCGAATCGTTAGAATAAGGCCTCCCAAAATAACCTCTGCCCTGGAACTTTTTCTCCAGTCAAACCCAAAGTTTCAAATTCTTTCTCTCCTCACGCGCAAAAAGCCTTACCATCGCCACCAGGATTACGGTTCTCCACTGCCACCGGCCACTACATTGCGCCACCACCGACTGCCGCATGGTTCTCCACCGCTGCAGGCCACTACATTGCGTCGTACAGTATTCCTGCACTATCCCTAGTGCATGGTTCTGAGTCCAGGATTAGCAAGGCTCGCAAGGTGCTATCAGTGTATTGTCATGCTGCTCTTTTCAGTATTTAAACTAGGATTTGGCTACTCTTGTTTAGGATTTACACTAGGGTTTGCTTTTTTTTTTGAGATTTAGTTCAGCATGACATGCAACACTCAATCTCTAATTAAGTTCAACATAACAATTAAGTTTTAGGGCTAAGTATGTGACTTGTAGTGCTAGAGTATGATGAGATCTAGTTTTAGGGCTAAGTATATATATATTCTACTTCTAGATGAGTATGAGATCTAGCTTAATTTGCTATGTGACTTCTAGTTTTAAGGCTAAGTATGTGACTTCTAGTTTATCCATTGAGTTTAACTAGAATTGCATCATAGGATCAAAATCTCTGGATGTATGTACTCAGCCTTTTTGATGGTTTGTTCATTGAATTTTAGGCAAAGCCATGTTGACGGACCAAGATCGAGAGTACCACCCGGACGACGAGGTATTTTCCTCGTCTGATAGTAATGGTTCGACCAGGGGCAATGTAGCTGATGCTTCTTTGTCCCAGCGCAAGGGGTGACAATGTTGTGCCGTTTGGCCAAATGCACCGATCTTGCCTATGAGTTCAACCAGTTTGGGAGACCGATCAGAAAGAACACTGGACAGTACGCTGCCTACGTTGGCTTGTTGGCAAAAGAAAATGGTGAAGATCGTCGTCGAGAGTTGGAAGCACGTGAATACGAAGGAGAGGCATAGGTTGTGGGCGGAAGTGAAGGTAAAATTAATCGAAATCCCTATACTCTTTCATAATCACATTCTCTTGGTTTATCCTGAAGTTTCACTAACTCCTACTTATATGCACTATTTGAAATTAGGCTAAGTGGAACATCCCCGATGATGGACTTAAGATGGCTTGCTTGAAGGACATGAACAATACATGGAAAAGCTTCAAGAGTGTCCTCGTCAGTAACTTCCTCGCTGCAGGAAAATCTTCTTGTGAGAAGTACCCCTTCATAACAGAGGAGGGATGGGAGGAATTCACCAAGCAGAAGGGGACCCCTGAATTCAAGGTATGCTTCCTTGCTTGGTTACACTCTATGGTCGGTTGTATGGACTAACCAACGGTGCATTTGCTTATTTTTGCTTCGAAGGCCCTTAGCGAGAAGAATAAGGAAATTCAGAAGAGGAACGACCACCCGCACCGACTTGGATCTTGTGGCTATGCGGGGAAGGAGAAGCAGTGGAGGAATGAAGACAAGCAATCGGCTCTCGTTGACTCCCCTGACTTGCCAATCTCCAAGATCCGCGATCCTTGGTGCAAGTGATGGTGGCAGGGGAAAGGGTCTTTGTTGTCCACAGGGCCTGTGGAGTTCCCAAACCCTAAGGACGCCAAGGTCGTGCACCGAATCATAAGTTGGCTAACTTCCTCAATTGTGTATGCACAATTTTATATTTATATTTTTCTCACAATGTTGCATTGAATGTAACAGATGTCTTGTGAGAAGGAGGCGAGCCAGGGATTGTTTACTCCCCAGAGGAAGAACGACAACCTTACTCAGGCTCTAGGAAATAAGGAGCATCCCGGGTGGACGCGGACCGTGGGAGTTGTCATGCCGTGGAAGGACGGCTTCGAAGAGTGTGAGACACGGAGGAAGAAGGCCCACTCTTAGAAGGATTAGCAATCCGAGCTGGCCGATAAGATACGGGTAGATGTGATTGCATAGTTTGAGGCTAGGTTCACTCAAATGAACGAAAAGTATGAATGGCTCAACATAATTGTGCAGTCAAAGGGTATAAATCCAGCTACCAAGGTCGGCACTATCCTACTTGGTCGACTGAGCAGTTGCTCTTTGAATATCCACGTGGATCCAGTGGATCTCCTTGAGGTATTGTAAGTCTTGAACTATGCACTTAAGTTGATGCCACTCCCATTCCATTAGAATTGTTTCGCTAACCTATTTTCATTGTTGCAAATTTGCAAAAGCCAAAGAGCTGCAGCCTAGTGATTTACATAGGCAACGACCATGTAGTGGTTGCACATGGGTTCATATATCCATTTGGGGAGGATGTCCGGATCCACTGCATACCTCTGAAGATGGGATTTTCAATGGTACAGATGTACATGCCCCTACCGGGCTACACCGCTTTTCCGTCACCCGTCCCAACGGAGGAAATTCAGACTATTGCTGAGACATTGGGCTCCTACATACAATGGCCCAAGAAGGTGTTATAATACAGGAGGTAAATCCTACTCATTGTAGCTTACAACTTACTTAATATACTCAACTTGCAAAATCTAACATACGTGTTCATAAATTGAAGTGGACGATGGATGCCAACATACTTCCTGAGAGCCCCACCCCCAGCATAGGGTCTGACCGAGCTCCTCCGGCCCTCATGCCTCCTCCGATGGCCTCGACCCAAACCAAAAGGATCCAAGCCTCCTCGGAAAGCCCCTTTGCCATCAAATAAAGCCGTCAGTACCCCACCCCGACCTTCGAAGGAATACACTTTCTCCTCGGCCAAAGGCAAGAGCAAAGGCAAAGGAAAAAAGAGACTACCTGACATGTTCAAGAATGGGTTCCCACTTGTGTTGGAGTCCCATTTGCATAATATGGATCACACAACTAGAAGCCTCCACTAGTGGTACCTTACCCGATTCCGGCACAACTTGAACTTTGTAATTCCCTTCAGGCCTGGACATTTCCACCGTGAGGCCCGCAACATATCCGTGGCACACGAGGATTTGTTCAACCTCTTTAACTAGCAGAAACTTGATATGTCCATCATACGAACTGGAGTCCTGTGAGTTTGCTAAGTCCATATATTGTTGTAGTTCATTTAATAGTCTAATCACTTTCTATGCAATACTAGTGTTGTCGTGGTATAAAGGAGCACCATGGCAGGTTCTACGGGATGTGCATAACACGTGTACAGCGGCGCGAGCTGACCGAGTGACCGGTCACCTCCCGCCGGGCAACACAGAGATTGACACGGTGGTTTTATAAAGGTTTGGGTCCCGATGAGGGCCCTAGTAAGTCTACTGGGGAGGTTCTCTCTCGGGGAGAGAGGTCTCCAAGGGATGCCTACTGTTTGTGTGTAGAAAATGAATTGTGCTTGGTCCCAAATGAGGTACAAAAGGGGGTATATATAGGCCCCAAAAGATGCAAAAAGACTAGAAGCCCCTAGCTACGACCTCCGGATCGAGGGGCACCGCTGTCTTTTCAACCGACGAAGGGCTTGGATACTTGACATGTGTCCTTGCTAGTTCCTGAGGCATCCTTGACGTCACCAACCTGTGGTCTTTGCCGAGAGACATCCGTGGCTTTCCACGGGAGCCCTCCGGGACTTCCCATGGGAGGCTTCTGTGGCTTTCCACGGGAGCCCTCCGAGACTTTCCACGGGAGACGTCCGCAGCTCTGCACGGGAGGCGTCCGGGACATTCGACGGGAGCCCTCCAGGACATTCCACAGGAGGTGTCTGTGGCTTTCCACGGGAGCCCTCTGGGACTTCCCACTGAAGACGTCCGTGGCTTTCCACGAGAGCCCTTCAGGACTTTCGACCGGAGGCGTCCGTGGCTTTCCATGGGAACCCTATGGGACTTCCCACGGGAGGCGTCTGTCCACGGGAGCCCTCCGGGACTTCCCATGGGAGGTGTCCATGGCTTTCCACGGGAGACGTCCTGGGCTTTCCCCAAGAAACGTCCAGGATTTTCCCCCAACTGCAGCCCCCCATACCCCTGGGGCCTCAGAGCGACCCCCGGGGGGTATAAGTAGAACTCATCGGGTGACGTTTTGTCTCCCAGTAGGCACACCAGGCGTACGACGCTTTGGCTCCCGGGCCAATTTCCCACGCGACGTCTCGTTTCATGCGCGCGCGTGCCGCATGGCATTTCGATTCTCGTGTAACCTTTCGATATATGTGCGACGTTTTGAATCAACCGCCCAGATGGGCTTGAGGACACATGGCGCCCATCCAAGGCCCCCCTCCGCTACTTATAAAAAGGAGGGGAGGGGCTTCGGCCCGGGAGACTTAGTTTCCCAGCATCAAAAAACATGCTCTCCCGGTAGCCACCTTTTCCTTCGGAAGCTTGATTTCCCGGTTAGCCACCTTTTGCTTTCACCTTTTCCGGATGCTTCCACTCCCCAGCGATGGCACTGAAGGGTCGTGATAAAGCATCTGAGCTGCCCACGGAGGAGGTAACCTCGGATTTTCTGGGGCCCACCGAGATCTCTTCCCAGGACCTCGAGGCCCTTTTGGACCGGAGGTCCTTCGCAGACAGGGATATTCGACTCCTCGAGTCGGAGGAGCTGACGCCCAGCCTCCGGGAGGGGGAGGTGGTCGTCCTCGAAGCCTTTGTCGAGGCGGGCCTCTGCCTCCTAGTGCACCCACTACTCCAGGAATTTCTGCAAGTGTACCAACTCTCGCTCAGCCACCTCACCCCGAACACCCTCCAGCTCCTCTGCTACTTCTACGAGCCCTTTGCAAGGGGCCCGCTAGTCATGAAGGGCGGGCCTAAGTCGGCTTTTGGGTCAATCATGATCCAGCTCATGCCCGGCAGCACTGACAAGTACCTAGTGCAAGCCTCTCGGGATCACTGGGGGGATTGGCTCCGGCGATGATTTTACCTCCGGGTGGGTGACCTGGAGGTAACGTACTCTGTGGAGCCCTCGTCCTATTGCTGGTCTATCGGGCCGCTAGCCCCCGAGTGGACGAGGGGGAGATTGACCTCCTCACCTTGATGGCGGAGTCCCAGTTCCGGACGTCCATGCGGGATCTCACGGAAGAGATGGCGCTCCTCCGGGTGGCGCCCTTCAACACCCACCGGGGGAGAGGAGTGTCTGCAGTGCATCAGCTGCCCTGGCTGGCGGTGGTGGAGTCACTAGTACAGAAAAGCTTTCTTCTATCGGTAAAAAACACCCTTCTACTATCGGTTTTTGTACCGATAGAGATAGACACGATAGAACAAGACAGGTCATTTTCTAACGGCATCTTAGGAGAACACCGGTAGAAAACCCGTCGTAGTCTGACGTTTGTGAAAGAGTTTACCGATAGAAAAAATATAGTACTCTCTCGGTTGTGAATGAGTTTAGCGGCAGGAAAAGTACAACTCTTCTAATGGTTTATTACAAGTTTACCGATAGAAAAAACCTTAGTACTCTCTCGGTTGGAAATGAGTTTACCGATAGAAAAAATGATTGTATTCTCTCGGTTGTGTATGAGTTCACCCGCAGGAAAAGTCACACTTTTCTAACGGTTAATTACGAGTGTACCAATAGAAAAATGATAGTAGTCTCTCGGTTGTGGATGAACTTACCGATAGAAAAAGTGATAGTAGTCTCTCGGTTGTGTATGAGTTCACCGGCAGGAAAAGTCACACTCTTCTAACGGTAATTACGAGTGTACCGATAGAAAAAACAATAGTAGTCTCTCGGTTGTGGATGAGTTTACCGATAGAAAAAGTGATAGTAGTCTCTCGGTTGTGAATGAATTTATCGATAGAACATTCACATATACAGTACATTATTTGCATTCACAATACAGTATATTCACATATACAGTACAGATGCAATACAGTATAGATTGGATATACAATACAGTACAGATGCAAAGAAGGGTAAATTCACAGAACAGATTGACACATTAGACAGTTATTCACATTTATTCACATATATATGGACAAATACAAATTGCAATCCAATGTAGACATTTATTCACATATATATTTATTCACATGTATATAAACAGTCTATGCACAGAGTACACGAAAAAGAGAAAATTGTCATGACGGATGGTTGCGCGCAACTTCCTCCATGACATATTGAGCCCAGATTTGTCGAAGATCTCTAATCTTTGCATTTTCGTATTGGTCTTTCGACATGGCGATCTACAAGCATGTGTGAATACTGAGTAACTAACTTCCTAATTTTGAATGTGACACCCAATTTTCAAATTTGAGTTAGCTATCGATGTTTACCTGGGGGAATTGGGAAAAGTTTGTCTGCACTAGGTTGTACATGTAGCGCAGCACATAAAACTCGCATTCCCACGATTGTGGCTATTGATGGCACTGAGATAATTGCATATGCGAAGACATGTTAGCTACTGTTTCCATAAACTAATTAAGCATAAACAAAAAGTCTCGTGAGTACCTCATATTCTTTCCAAGCTAGTAGGGAGCCCTGCGGTGCGGCATGCCTCCCTCCAGCGGACACATATTTATCAAAAGCCCTGCATTTCAGTTAGTATTGCCGGTTAATGTATTATCATTAGCTAGTGAGGTCAAAATTTAAATCAAACATATAAGTTACTTACACCTCCATATTCCCCTTGACCACATATTCGATCGATAATCTGTCATGCATCGAATCGAGGTAGTACACCTCGTTCCTCGGCGGACAGATCACGATGAGGATCCAGTGGGCCCTGCATTGTATGTAAAAGAGGACCGCTAGCACAAAGTATATATCAGGTGTAACATACAAGATTGAGTTAAATTAGTACGAAATGCACTAAACTTTGGTGGTACGGCACCAGAATGAACTCCCTATCCTGCTGCGCCATCAGTGCCTTGGATATGTACTGCACAGCGTGCGCGGTGTCATGCTCTAGCATCGTGAGGCTTATTTTCTCTGGGTCGAGGAAACCCACCTTGTCACACGCAGCCTCCGATGCTAGCCTGTACATGCACCTGCATGCAAAGGACGACATTAGTGTTGCACAGAAAGTTACTACATTTCAAATGAACTACAACAATGCAGAGTTAGCAAACAGAGTTAGAAAACAGCAATACATAGCATCAGCAAACTCACAGGACTCCAGTCCGTATGATGGACATATCGAGCTCCCGCCAGTTGTAGAGGTCGAACAGATCCTCGTGTGCCACGGATATACTCCTAGGCTAACGGTGGAACTGCCCAGGCCTGTAGGGAACTAAGAAGTTCAGATTGCGCCGAGCTCGGTGTAGGTACCACTCGTGGAGGTCTCTGGTTGATCAATCCAATTTGTGCAAACCTGCCTCCGACACGAGTGGGAACCGGTTCCTGAACCTCTCCAGTTGTCCCTGTCGCCCTTTGCCCTTGCCTTTGCCCTTGCCTTTTGCCGGGGACTGAGCGCGTACCTTCGAAGGTAAGGGCGAGGTGATGGCAGCTTTCTTCTGAGGTGAAGGCATGGATGCGCTGGGTGGGGTCGAGGCTGTCTTTGATGTGTCCAGGTTTGCACGAGATCGGGCCTCATGCCCCGAGCTGGGGGCGCAGTCCCCTGGTAGCCCGCCGGCAGGCCACTTCAATTAATGAGCACGTATGTTAGATTTTGCAAGTTGAGTGTACTGAGTAGGATGTAATCTAAAATGTATAGGATTTACCGGTTGTATTAGAAGACACTTCTTGGGCCACTATACGTAGGAGCCCACTGCCTCAGCAGGTGTCTGCAGTTCCTCTGTTGGGACTGGCAATGGAGAATCGTTGTAGGCCGGCATGGCCTTGTCCACCTGACCTTTGCAAACCCCAACCGCAGAGGTACGTAGTGGACCCGGACATCCGGCCCAGACGGATATACGAAGCCGTGTCCAACCACTTCCTGCCCGGCGCCTAGGTGATTCTGTAGGATGCAGCCCTCCGGCTTCTGCAAATTTGTAACAATTAAAACAGGTTAGCGAAACAACTCTAACAGAATGGGAGTGGCATCAACTTAAGTACATAGATGAAGGCTTGCAGTACGTCAAGTAGATCCACTGGATCAACGAGGATCTTCGAAGCACAACTGCTTATCCGACCCCGCGGGGTACCGTCGCCCTGGGGATCCGCATCTGCACTATTGGCCAGCAATGCTTCTCTCAACCGTGCAAACTCTTCCCTCATTTGTGCGACCTCAGACTGCACCTCAGACTGCACCTCAGCCCGTATCTCCGCCCATACCTCAGCCCGTATCTTATTGGAGAGCTCCGCTTCCTTTTCCTTCCAGGAGCGGGCCTTCTTCCTCGGTGTTGCCGGATCTACGAAACCGGCCTTCCACGACACAATGGCTCCCACGGCCCGTGTCCGCCCGGGATGCTCCTTATTCCTAGAGCCCGGGTGAGGATGTCGTTCTCCCTCTGCGGGGTAAACAATCCCTCCACTGCCTCCTTCTCAAAAGAGATATGTTACATTTAAAGGTACCTTGTGAGATGAATTGCCTTATATACACTTGTGCGCATACAGTTTACGTGGTTAGCCAACTTACCATTCGCCTCACAACATCGGCGTCCCCAGGGATTGCGAACTGCACAGACCCCGTGGACGACACGGACCCCCTCCCCCTCCACCATCGCTTGCACCTCTCATCCCGGAGCTCGGAGAGCACCAACTCAGGGGAGTCGATGACAGGATTTTGCTCGTCTTCCTTCTTCCACTGCTCCTCCTTCCCCGCATAGCCCCGGGATTCGACCCGATGCGGGTGGTCGTTCCTCTTCTGGATTGCCTTATTCTTCTCGCTAAGGGCCTTGAACTCCTCGGTCCCCTTCTACTTGGTGAATTCGTCCCATACCTCCTCCGATATGAAGGGGTACTTCTCGCAAGGAGATTTCCCCGCAGCGAGGAAGTTACTGGCGAGCAAGCTCTTAAAGGTTTTCCATGTTCCGTTCATGTCCTTCAAGCAGGCCATCCTACGTGTATCGTCGGGGATGTTCCACTTAGCCTATTTTCAAAAAATGCATACAATTAATCACGAGTTAGTTAAACTTTAGTATAAGCCAAGAGAACGTGATTACGAAAGAGTTCAGCGATTTCAGTTAATTTAACCTTCACTTCCGCCCACAACCTGTCCCTCTCGTCCGCCATCACGTCCTTCCAGCTCTGGATGGTGATCTTCACCCTTTCGTTCGCCAACAACCCAACGTAGGCCGCGTACTTCCCAGCATTCTTTCCGATTGGCCTCCCAAATTGGTTGAACTCACAAGAAAGATCCGTGCGTTTGGCCAAACGGCCCAGCGTCGTCGCGCCTCGCCCCACCCTCTTGCGCTGGGATGAACCAGCTGCATCTTCAGTTACGTTGGGGTTGGCCCTAGTCGAACCACTAGTACCATCCAATGAAGACGACGACATGTCTTTCCCTACAAAACCATCAACAAACCATCAAAAATTTAATGGAAACACAAACCAAATCATTTTACAAAGCAAAAGGACCTATTTTAAATATTTTTTCTATCGGTAAACACATAAACTACCAATAGAAGATAAGATTCTATTTCTCAGCATTTTCATCTACACATTTTCATATAGGAAGCAGGCAACATATGGCAATTAATTCTTCTTGGAGTTCCATAACTCAGCCCAGGACTGGAGACTAATTAGGGCTGCAAAAGGGATGTCCGAAGAAAATAATACTAAAAGAAAGACATGCAAAAATTACTTCCTGAACTGTTCAGAAATATTTTCTATCGGTAAACACATGAGCTGCCAATAGACCATAACAATGTTTTCCATCGGCAAAGATACGAGATACCGATATAACATATTGTTCTGGAATATTGTTGATAAGCCGCCATTCACTGGCATCACATAGTCTTGGTTTAAGTCAACATTCTCCATGATTTTCTATACTAATATTCATGGACCAGTATTATTATTTCACACATAACAATGTTTTCTATCGGTAAACACATGCCTGCCGATAGAACATAGCCATGTTTTCTATCGGTAAATACAGGAGATACCAATAGAATATGTGTAAGAACACCTCCATCGTATAATGTGCATTACATGGTAGTTGGATACAATTGATCACACATACAGCAGTACATATAAGTTAAAATCTCAAAATAGGTTCATTACAGCACTGGAACATATTATGTCAATCCTAATTTAAATCAACATTGCCTGCGGAATGTTCATAATCCAACACAATAGGGAACCCTAGTGTAATTACAAAACTTGAAGAATTAGTACGTACAAAACACAAAGATCAAATAAGGAAGATGCTGGAAAAAGAACGACGAATTAGGGTATTTACGGTGATCAGTTGTGGTGATGGAGAGGCGGTGTAGAATGCAGCGGCAGCCGGCGAAGGACGAAAATATGAACCGGTGGCAGTGGCGAACCAGTATCGAGCCGACGATCGTCGTGTGGGAGAGAGGAAGTGAGTGGTCACTGCGGAGGTTGTGGTTTTCTTTGCTCTCGAAGAGACGTAGTGCTATAAGTTGGAACTGTTCGACTGGGGGGAAACTCAAGGGCCATGTACGAGTAATAAAGTAGTGGATGCCCTTTTCTATCGGTACAACAAAATAATACCGATAGAACAAGTAAATTTTTCCCAGAACAATATTTGAAGTAGTGGATGCCTTTTTCTATCGGTATAAACAATAAAATCCCGTGAGACCAATTTTCCCCAGAAAATTTTTTTAAGTGCCTGAGATTATAGTATTGGATGTGCTTTTGCTATTGGTAAAAACAACAAAATACCGTCAGAGTAATAAATTTATTCTAACGGTAGATCATAATAATACCGATAGAATAAGTAAATTCATTAGTCTCACCTTCAAACAATCATATGTACACACAATGTAACATCAAACAGACCGTGCTTGAAAGCTACAGAATGATAAAGAAAGAGGGAAGATAGCCAAAAAATTGGAAAATTGACATAAAAACAAATTGTTCATTCATTGTTGTTTTATCACTTATAAAAAAAAATAAAAATCCAAAATGCTAGGTCAAGGGGTGGTTTTAGCCCTGGCTGCATGTAGAATAGAGTCAGTTTGACTTGCAGCCAGGACGCAGGACTCCTCTAGCGACAAGTTGTCCCTAGGATCAACTACTACCACGTCGAGAAGGCCTGCAACCTACCTCAGTTTCGCTATGGTATCCTTCATAGTCAAACCGCAGCCAGTGATGGTAATATCTGCGGCTTGCTTCTCCTCGTGAAGACGCCTCGTCCTCGCCCTAGAATTGTCACCAGCCGTCTTCATGCGCTGAATGCGCTGGAGGAGATCGTCCAATTCAAGCCGTAGCTGAGTGTGCTTGTCCGTAAGGAGCTTGTGCTCCTCCTGGAGGGCCCTCAGCTCGGCCTTGACTTTGCCAGTGTCTTCCACGGTTCCCATTCCCTGTGCAAATCAATAGGTCAAGAATGTACTGAACATGGATTAACAACACAGGGGTAAACCCAAGAGATTTAGAGTTCTTACCGGGGAGGGCGTGGCTGACGATCCCATTGAGGTTGCATTGTGAAAGAGAAGATAAGGAGTCGAAGAGTTTGAGAATTAGAAAAACAACAAAATGCCGTGACGCATGGCGAGGTACTTATAGAATTTCCAAGGCGACGCATGGCGACACAGTTGAGAATTCAAAGCGCCAAAGTATTGTTCTACCGGTACAAACAACAAAAAACCGTCAGACAAATTAATTTTTGCTATCGGTACAAACAACAAAATACCGTGAGACTAACGAATTTATTCTAACGGTAAAACATAATAATACCGATAGAATAAGTAAATTTTTCGCAGTGAAACTTTTGAAGTGCCTGAGACACATTAAAGTAGTGGATGTCCTTTTCTATCAGTACAAATAACAAAATACCGTCAGAAAAATGGATTTTTGGAGAGCTTAATTTGAAGAAGCAAGAGGCTGCAATGAGATTTTTGCAAGAAAATTTGAAGGGAAGAATTAAGTACTTACAGGATAAAGGTACTGTACATGTTAGAACTCATGCTGTGGAGTAAAATTGAGATATATTAATGCTGTGAACTAGCTTATCATTAAGTTCTAAAGAAAAATGTACTGCTTGATGTATTAATGATAAGTTCCTCACCTTGCTACAGAACTTGTGGGCTGTTTGCTTGGTATTTATCCCTGAAATAGAAAATAATCATCAATGGTTCTCGGCCCATAATCCTTCTTCGTGATCATCTCACAGATACGTTGTTTCGTCGATATCTTCAATAGGGATAGATTGAATGTCCTCTAAAAATGGAGGTATTTCATCGAATTGGTTATACTCCTCTTCGTCGACAACGGAGGTCGATCCCAACAATACGTCTCTTGCTGTGGAGGACAACATGCAAGTTTGGATTGGCTGGGTCAACGATGTAGAATACCTGTGTGGCTTGCTTTGCTAGTATGAATGGATCGTCTTGGTGTCCGACTCTATCAAGATCAACGAGAGTAAACCCGTAACTGTCAACTTGAACACCTCGAGGGATTTCAACCCATTGGCATCGAACAGGGGAATCTTAAGTAATCCGTAATCGAGCTCCCATATTTCGTCAATAGCACCGTAATATGAGTTAAGCGCCCTTACTGACCTGGCATCCTCAGAAATAGCAAACAGTGTCACTCCGCTACATTGCGTGCTACTCTTGGTGTCTTGAGCTCTTCTGTAAAATGAATACCCATTGATGTCGTACCCCTGCCAAGTCCCTACAGTGAATCTTGGGCCTCTAGCCAACCATGTCACAGTTTCACTTACGGAGCCCTCGGCAGCTCGCGTGACTCTTTCTTGGATCCACCCAACAAATTTCCTGTTATGTTCTCTGGTGACCCAAATGTCTAACTTCGAAGGATTCTGTGACCGTAACATTACCTTATGCTCGTGTATGTATGGCTCGACCTCCGTCATGTGTTGTAAGACCCAAAAATGTGATTTTGCGTACACATCACGAGCGGGGACGATAGCTTTGAATCCAATCGTTCTGATGCCCTGAAGCCTACCCCGGCCATATAATCTGTGCAAAATTCAATCACCTCCTCGGCGGCATAACCTTCCATGATACTCCTCTCGGGTCGACGACGAGTCCTTACGTATCCCTTCATTACACCCATAAATCTCTCAAATGGATACATGTAGCGCGGGCACACGAGTCCACAAAACTTAATTTCTCTGATAAGGTGAACAATCAGATGGACCATAACATCAAAAAAGGATGGAGGCAAATACATCTCGAGCTGACAAAGAGTTGCGCCAAATATTCATATCAGAAAAATCTTCTAATTAAGCTCCACAAATGGAGGTAATGAACTTATAGTACGAGTGCACGTACTTACCTTGCAAGATATTGCGTTGAAGAAATAACATAGGTTTGTGATTGTCTCTCTGACTTTAACTGGGAGAATGCCTCTGATAGCAATGGGAAGCATTTGTGACATCAACACATGACAATCGTGGGACTTCATGCCAACCAGTCTTAGGTCCTTCATGGACACAAGTTTTTTCAAGTTCGCGGAGTACCCACATGGAACTTTAACACCGTGCGACACTGATAGAGTTCTGTTTTTTCGCTCTTGGACAACGTATAGCAGGCCGGGGGGAGGTATGTACGCTTTCCATTCTCTAAAGGTGCAAGCTCAGTCCTTATCCCCATTTCCACCATGTCACGACGAGCTTTCACACCATCCTTTGTCTTTCTCGGAATGTTCAACAAAAAACCAATCAAACTGTCACAGACATTTTTCTCTACATGCATGACGTCAATGCAATGTCAAACTTGTAAGTGCTCCCAGTACAGTAGATCCCAAAGAATCGATCTCTTCTTCCAAACATTTTTTTCTCGAGGTTTAGAATACTTACCGAACTCAGCTTTGATGTCCTTCACACGCGAGTAAATCTCCTTACCGGTCAGAAACACTGGAGCTGATCCCTTCTCAGGCTTCCCGTTAAATGATTTCCTCTTCTTACGGTACGTGTGATGCACCGGAAGAAACCTGCGGTGACCCATGTACACTGTTTTCTGGCAGTTTCGCAGCCACATGCTCGCAGTTTCATCTAGGCAAATAGGGCAAGCCTTGGCTCCTTTTGTACTATACCCTGACAAATTGCCGTAGGCCGAAAAATCATTTATGGTGCAAAATATCAGGGCCCGCAAGATGAAATTCTCTTTCTTGTATGCATCCCACACTTGCACCCCCTGACTCCACAATTTCTGTAACTCCTCGATTAAAGGCGCTAGAAACACGTCAATATCATTTCTGGGTTGTCTGGTCCTGAGATTAGTAACGCCATCATGATGTACTTGCGCTTCATGCATAACCAAGGAGGAAGATTGTAGATGCATAAAAGAACCGGCCAAGTGCTATGCCGACTGCTCATATTACCATGTGGGTTCATACCATCTGTACTCAGCCTGAACCTTATATTCCTAACTTCGCCGCCGAACTCAGCAAATGTTTTATTGATGTTTCTCCATTGAATAGAATCAGCTGGGTGTCTCAGTTTTCCGTCTTGTTTCCGGCCTTCAGCATGCCAACGCAAGTGCTTCGCAACTTTTGGATTTGCAAACAGCCGCTTCAATCTAGGTATCATAGGCAAGTACCACACAGTTTTTGTCGGAGGTCCTTTCTTTACCTCGTGACGTTCATTGTCAATCCGGTCCCTACGCGTATACCTCGATGCGCCACATCTTGGACAAACATGAAAACTGGAGTACTCGTTACGGTACAACACACAATCATTTGGACATGCGTGTATTCTTTCGATTTCCATTCCCAATGGACACAACAGTTTTTTGGCTTGGTAAGTAGATCTTGGCAACTCATTTCCCTCTGGAAGCATGTCCGCTAGAAGATCTAATAGTGCTGTGAAACTATTATCACTCCAACCGTTGCCTGCCTTCAAGTTATATAATCTCAGCACAGAAGACAATTTTGTAAATGTTGCACATCCAGGGAACAGAGGCTTCTCAGAGTCAGCAATCAGTTTCTCAAATTCACAGAAATCGTTTTCGTTGTAATCTTCGTCTACATCACGTAACATCTCATCTAGATTGTCATCATCATCATCATCTACGTGCACATCGGAATGAACATTATCAAAATTCGGATGATCATCGATATTATTGCAATCCACATCCGAGTCCTGCTGATTGGTAGTAGTGGTGCTTTTTTCCTCAAGATCTTCGCCATGCCATATCCAACGGGTGTATCGCGCGTTAAAACCACAACGAATCAAATGAATCTTAATTTGATCAGAGTTGCTAAACCTCTTCAAGTTCATACAATCTGTACAAGGACAAAGCATATTTTTCTCTCCCTTCCTCTCCTTTTGTTGCTCAGCAAATTTAATAAACTCATTCACACCATTCAAATATTCAAGAGTAGTACGTTTTATTCCATACATCCAATATTTTCTGTCCATCTACAATTAACAAAATTTAACGAGTCAACCATGCATGAAACCTGCCCGATTAAGTTATGTATATGTACATGTACAGCCTCTTACAACTGATGTGTTAAACCCTAGCCTAACAAAATTAACACTAATTAACCTAGCTAACTACACAATACAAGCTAGTTAGCTCCTAAAACATGAAGCATTTCCAGCTAGCTAGCTCCCAAGCTTAGGGCTACAAACTTGGAACTACACAATACAGCTAGCTTGCAAGTAGAGAGGGAGGGAGGGAGATCTAGAGGGAGAGAGAGATAAGTGTCGACAATTAAGCATACCTTAAAGAGAGGGGTGCAATCAACTTCCCTCCAGCTTGCCCTGATCACCCTAGCAGTGTAGCTGCGTTCGTCGAACTTTCATCACAAACAGAGGGACACAGAGTGCAACAGAACAAAAGAGCAGCTCAGCAATGGTCGAGTGGGGTTTTCCTTATAATGGACCTTTTTCCAACGGTAAATACATGAAATAACCGTTAGACTAAGTAAGGTAATTTGCCGCTCACATATTCTATCGGTAAAAACACACATATACCGTTAGAGAATGTACATTGCTGAGCAGGTACAGGTCTTGTTCTATCGGTAAATATGTGTATTGATCGTTAGATGATGCATGACACAGCAAGTACATGAGTTTTTCTATCGGTAAATATGTGGATGATGCATGACACAACAAGTACATGAGTTTTTCTATCGGTAAATATGTGTATTGACCGTTAGATGATGCATGACTGAGCAAATACATGTGTTGTTCTATCGGTAAATATGTGTATTTACCGTTAGAGGAGGTACTGGTACCAAACTGGGTATTGCATGACACACATGACACCAGTTCTCACATTCAAAGAATCATATCTAAACACAATGTAACATCAAACAGATCTTACATCGAACAGATCTTAACTAGAAGATAAAGCAATATTTCAAGAAATGCTAATTTGTAGATTAATTAGGAGACAAAAAATACTTTTCTTAGGTACTTGGTACTTCATCTTGCCAAAGAAATTACACATGCCAGTTCACAAATTCAAGTGCATGGCTGAAACACCAGTACAAATACACACACCTACCTACCAATACAATAAAATACACAAATACTCCCTACACATTCAAGTTCATGTCCCAAATAGCAATACATGGTACACAAATATACAACAATTCACACATTCGATGTATATTAGAAAAGCCACGTCTGAAATTAACAACAGATCACGACGAGTACCCAGTGGCCCATACATTTTACATAAAAGAGAACCTTTGCAGGTTGCGACAATGCAACTACCGACTACAAGTTAGACCTGATACATCACAAATCCATTCATCCAAAACAGCAAATGTCTGAACTACATTGGACTTAACCATAGGAGTTCAGTTCGAAGACGCCCGAGGAGCTGGAACTGCCGTCGAGTTACATTTGTATTGGTGATTTCCTCTGACTCAAACTCGATCAACTCAACTCAACTCCATTAACAAAAAGAACCTACCTTCCAAGATGTTGTTCTGTGTAGTGATGGTGTAGAATGGCTGTGCAAATGACAACAATTCTTCTTCTCCAAGCAGGTAAGCATCTGGCCACAAGCTGGTGCATGCAAAAAAATGTAAGATGCTTTCTATAGGTCCTGATTTGAGAAACACACCGGGCTTAAGGATCTTCTCGACCGAGCCAACCAAGATCTCGCCCTTCACGTCGTTCCAGCTCTCGACGGTGATCTTCACTGTTTCTTTCGCCAACAAGCCAACGTAGGCAGCGTACTGCGATGAAGAACCGTGAAACACGTTGCCCCTCATGAGCATCATCCAAGGACCTGCACAGATCATAATCAAATTGAAAAGAAGACACATCAAAATGAAGGATACAAAAATTGCAGAATAATTGCCATAATCGGATTAGAATAATCTAACAATATTGCCGAAATTTTACGTACCTTGCTTGGGATGCCGAAATCTAGAGGGCGTTGATGGAGGTGCGGAGGTGCAGCGGTCGCCGGTAGAGGTGCGCCGGCCGTCCATGGAGCTTACGGGTTAGGACTATGAGCGCCAGATGAACTGTGAGAATGAAAGAGAAATACCCGGGTATTTATAGTACTAGATAAGTTCTATCGGTACACAACCTCATACCGTTAGTAATTTGATATATCTTCTAACTGTATAAAAATAAATTACCGATAGAATAAAAATATTTGTAGAAGGTGAACGGTTCTATCGGCACAATACATATTGCCGATAGGAATTTTTGTACATACTCTGTCGGTATATACGTACATTGCCGATAGAATAAGACTAGTTGTAGAAGGCGAAAAGTTCTAAAATATTTTCGCTATATTCTAACGGTATAAACAAACATTACCGATAGAATAAAACTATTTGAAGACGAACAGTTCTAAGCAATTTATGATATATTCTAACGGTACAAGCATCCATTACCGATAAAATAAAAATATTTGTAGAAGGCGAACGGTTCTATTGGCACACTACATATTGCCGATAGGAATTTTTGTACATATTCTGTCAGTATACACATACAGTACCGATAGAATAAAACTAGTTGTAGAAGTCGACAAGTCCTATCGGCGCACAACATTCTCCCGTCAGTACTTATGCATCTCTTCTAACGGCAAATATGTTCATCACCGCTAGAGTAAATCATACTGCTTCTTCTAATGCTAAGTTTCTTACAAACCGATAGGAAAAATACACCCATTGGCCTTTTATGACCGCGAGGCACATTTTCTATCGGTTTTCTACTAAATCGCTAATAACCGATAGAAGATTGGGGTTAGTAGACTGCATTTTTGTACTAGTGAGTTTAAGTCACCGGACTTGTTACTTCGAGGGAAGGCATTTTCTAACTCTATTTTTTGCAGTCTGGTCCTACGATCGATCCTGGGAAATCGCGATGATTCTCCTCGAGATATACTATGGGGACGAGCACGAGCGGGTCGTGCGCGTCATCGGGGAGGGCCCTCCCCGGAATGTTGTGGCAGAGGCGTTCGGGTTACAGCTTCCCACCCGGGTGCCTCTCCCCATCCCCGCCTCACACAAGAGGGGGAAGGAAGCGGCCGAGGGGCCGTCGGAGTGCCCCCGGGCGCAAAAAAGCACAGCGAAGGCTAGGGGGTCCAAGAACCCTGTGAGGGCTCAGGTGCAGAGCCCCGGGAGGGCCCAGGCGCAGCCCCCGGCTTCCCCCATGGAGACCCCCGTAGCGACGCCGGTGAGTGCACCGGCTGTTGCCCCGGTGAGTCGTCGGTCACTCCCCACAAGGTTGGTACGCCTTTGGGGGCAGGTCCCTCTGGGCTCTCTGGTGGTCCGGTGGAGCCGGCGACCCAGCTCGCCACCCTAGAGGGGCCGAGCCACGTCAAGGGCATGGTGGCCGGGGAGGGCCAGGCCTCTGACTAGGAGATGTACACCCCGAGCCCTTCCCCGCCCCCCACTATCATGCACACCCGGCCACAACCATCGCCGGGCGCGGTCTCCGTCCGGTTCCAGATGCCGGGGGCTCTTCTGATAGCCTCAATATTCGCACCGGAGGTAGGGCCCCAGGTGGGCTCGGCGATGATGGCAGCTCCCCCTCCGCCCGAGAGGAGCAACGACCTCTTCATCCATCTCGGGGTCCCGGCTTTGCCGATGGACATAATGTCTGTCTCTTTCGACGATGGCATCTCGGAGGATGGCGCCGCGGCGAGTGAGGTCTTCTGGGGGAGCTACCCGGGGGATGACATGGAGGATGGCGAGGATGTGACCTCCTCCAGACTCTAGGTGAGTGTCGTCGTTTGTTGATTGTTTTCCCTTCCAAACGGTGGCATTGGCCCGGAGTCTTCGGGCTCGATTCACCGCGCGCCTCTGGGCCCCCGAGGAGGCGATAGCCTCTAGGCGCTTCGGCAAGGAGAAGGCGCTCGGAGACCTAGCCGCCACGGAGGAGGTGATAGTCTCTGAGCGCTCCCGAAAGTAGGGGGCGCACAATGACTTTGCCATCAAACGCGCCGAGAAGGAGCAGGCACTCTGGGAGCTCGCCGTGGTCCGAGCCTGGCTCAGGGTAGTCACAGACACTACCTTTCGGCTCCGGAATGAATGGTAGGTCAAAGCCTCGGGCGCCCTCGCTGTCGTCTCTGAGGGGAAGATGATCGGTTCGGCCCTTGAGGAGCACAGGATCGAGCTCCGGCCGGGGGATGATTCTGACCCGGCTCCATCATCGGTCAAGGAGGCCACGTATTTTCATGATACACAGGTCTCCTTTATCTCGGTGGCAGCGGACACCCGGGCGCGGGCCTCGCCGCCCCAGTTATAGCCCTGGCGGCAGCTCTCATGGAGCACTGTGGGGCCGATGCCCAGGTGATCGTGGAGTTGGTCCCCCAGAGCTTCCCCCGCTACTTCAAGCCCCAGTGGGAGGGACTCGAGGAGCTCGCCGGGGCCCTCTTTGATCAGGTCATCAGGGCGATGGAGTCAGAGGGCGCGCAGGTGGCGCAACAGGCGGCGATGGCAACGGTTCCCCTGCGGGGGAACAAAGACGGGCAAGTATGAGCTCCCCCCCCCCCCCGATTAGATAGGTTCTTGCTTTTGTTAGACTTTTTGCTCCCTGTAGCTTCTTTAGAAGAGGCCCCAGAAACATGTAATTCCATCATTAATGAAATGAAAACACTTCTTTTTGCTAAGCCTTGTTCACTTATAAGCAGGTGTCTCTAGAACTTGCCCCTGGTGAGCTTTTGAGCGCCGGGAGGCGTAGCCTGGGGAGCGCCCAAGTGGCCTCTACTTTGTTGAGCCTCGCCGCCGGGGGAATAGCCGGCGAGCTAGCCCCTGGGCCTTTTTTCGGTGTTTCCACGGCTGGGAGCGCCCCCCGGGAGCCAATTCGGCTGCGATGGCTCCCGGAGTGGCATTTAGACAATTTCGACAACTGTCGCACCGAGTTGTCTCCCCCGAAGCCGGGATCCCGGAGGGTCCCGCCGTTCCAGATACGCCCCCCAGCCAGCTACGAGTACTGGCCGGAAGATCTCCTCTGAAGGGCCTTCCGGCGCATAAGGAGCTTGTACAAGGATCTCTCCCGGTAGCTCTCGGAAGGCCTCCTAGAATATTAGATGTAGTTGCTCACCGGAGGGGGTTGTCCTCCGAGGTAGTTTCCCGTGGAAACTTAACTCCATGGGTTTTATCTTATTTGTGCCCGGGCATTATCATCCTGGGGACGCCTTAGCCCATCGCGCGGGGGGGGGGGGGGGGGGCGGGGGAGGGGGGTTGTCCCCCGGTTGAAAGTTCAATTAATAAAGAACTTCTTGCCACTTGAACTTGCCTGAAAATTATCTTTTGCAAATTATCCAAAAATTATCCTCCGGGTCCGGGCTATCCTGCCTCCCCCCCACAGCGAGGTGTAGTTCAGTACCGCACGCTGTGGGTAAGGAATGAGAGGCCTGGACAACAATAAGTACCAAGGAATCATAAAGCCCCCGGTCAAAGAGAAAATGGTCGACAGGATTCCCCCGGTCACCGTGAAAACAGGAGCCAGTTGAGAAATTTGAGACGTGACTGTGCATTTTCTCAGTCGAATAAATTCCAACGTCCGATCAACAATTTTGCCCGGTCGCCATGAAAACAGAAGCCGGTCGAGAAATTGGAGACATGATCGTGAATTTTTCCGGTCGAATAAATTCCAAGGTCTGGTTGAAAATTTCCCCCGGTAGCTGTGAAAACGGGAGCCAGTTCAGAAATTCGAGACATGGCCGTGAATTTTCTCGGTCAAAAAAATTCCAAGGTCCGGTCGAAAATTTCCCCCGGTCGCCGTCAAACAGGAGCCAGTCAAGAAATTCGAGACGTGACCATGAATTTTCCCGGTCTAATAAATTCCAAGGTCCAGTCGAAAATTTCTCGCAGTTGCCGTGACAACGAGAGCCAGTCGAGAAATTCGAGACGTGACTGAGAATTTTCTTGGTCGAATAAATTCCAATGTCCGGTCGAAAATTTCCCCCAGTCGCCGTCAAAATAGGAGCCGGTCAAAGTTTCTAAGACACGACCGTGCAATTTCCTGTTGGGGGAAATCTCCGCGGGACTAAGTCCAGGTAAGTTGCGGCACAAATCGCCCGTGGACATGTCCTCCGGCGCCGTCCCGGGCACCGCCATTAGCCCAGGGACGTGACCTCCAGCCCCTCCCCGGGCGCTGCCTTTTGGCTCCCGGGACCTGGCCTCCGGCAGCGTCCCGGGCTACGCCTTTTTGGCTCCCGGGACCAGGCCTTCGGCGCCGTCCCAGGCGCCGCCATTTGCCCGGGGACGTGGCCTCCGGCCCCTCCCCGGGCGCCGCCATTTGGCTCCCGGGACCTGGCCTCCGGAGCCGTCCCGGGAGCCACCATTTGCCCGGGGACGTGGCCTCCGGCGCCTCCCCGGGCACCACCTTTTGGCTCCCGGGACCTGGCCTCCGGTACCGTCCCGGGTGCCGCCATTTGCCCGAGGACGTGGCCTCCGGGCCCTCCACGGGCGCCGCCTTTTGGCTCCCGGGACCTGGCCTCCGGCGCCGTCCCGGGAGCCGTCTTTGGTCCGGGGACCTGGCCTCCGGCGCATGTCCCGGGCCTCATCGCCCTCCTAAAGGTAAAGTCTCGAGTTGTTTGTCACATGCAGGTCACGCGAGGAGCGCCTCGGGAATCAGCGACCACCTGTCAAGCATCCAAGACGTTTGACCAGGAGAAGGATGTTCCTACCCTTCAATCCGACGGTGGCTTCCGGGGTAGTTTAGGCTTTTTGCTTCTTTTTGGGGCTATAAATAGCCCTTGTACCCCTCAGTTGTAACCAAGTGATTCATTTGTTTGAATAGCTAAAAACTAACAGGTGTGCTCTAGAAGCCTCTCCCCCGGAGAGAGCCTCCCCAGCCGACTCCGGTTGGGAGCGCACCGACAGGACTAGGGCCCCCACCGGGACCCGAACCTGTATAAATCCTTGTGTCATTTCTTGTGCTTGTCCGGCTGGGGAGGACCGGTCATCCGGTCAACCCGCGCCGCGTAATCTTCGCTAGGATCATTCTCAAAACCTGCCGGGGTATTCGCAATACCACGACAGTTGGCGCCGACCGTGGGGACCCGTGACAAGACGCCATGGCTCCCCCAAGAACAAGGGCTCGCACCCTTCCCGATGGCCCTGGTCTCGGAGACCCGGCACCGCCCGCCCGGGACACTGCTGTGCCGGCGGTTCCTCCCGGAGGCGACCTGGCCCAGGTACCGCCTCCCTCCTTTCCTCTTAACTTAGGTGCTTCTACCTCCAGGTCTCTCCCGGCGACCGTGGGGACCTCGGCCGGGACCAGTTTCCCCCCGACGGCTCCCCCGGCTCCCCGGGACGCCCTGCTTGAGGCTCTCGTGGAGGGCCAGCTCCGCGCCCAGCGCTGAATGGATGAGCTGCTCAGCGTGTTGGCGCGGCCTCCTGCCCCCACATTCGCGCCGCACCCATACCTGGGGGCTATGCCTCCGTTTATGGGTTACCCGGCGGCCCCTCCGGCCTCCGGGGGTTTGTCCGCCCCGTATGATCCTGCCGGAGGGTTCCCTCCCCCTGCGGGATATACGTCCGGACCCTTCCCGGCACCCGGGCCCGTCCCGGTGCCGGGAGGATACTTCATGCCAGGGCCCTTCGTGGCACCAGGGGGGTACCCCGTCCCAGGCCTGTTCCCGGGGCCGGGAGCCCACTTCATGTCGAGGGTTTTCCCTACGCCGGGAGCCAGTCCCGCCCCTCGCGTCGCGTTTACCGCACCGGGGGTGGTCGACAGAGCATCTCCCATGCCTTAGCGGACTTCCCCCCGCATGGGCTCCCCGGTTCCGGGCGTCACCGCGGGGGCTCCCCCCTCGCCGGTTCCGGATGTTACAGGGGCTTCCCCCTTTCCGGTTCCGGTCGTTGCCACTGGGGCACCGTCCACTTCGGTTCCAAACGTCGCCACGGGCGCCCCCTCCCGGGTTCCGGATGTTACAGGGGCTTCCCCCTTTTCGGTCCCGGGGGTCTTCGTAGGGGGCTCCCCCCAGCCGGCCGCGGAAGCCTCCGGGCCGGTAGCTACAATGCATAAGCTCCCTCCCTAGGTGGAACAGGTCCGTTTCGCCCGGGGGGAGGTCGAGCGAATGCATTCACCAGAACGCGGGGAAGAACTTCCCCCCGGCCGCGGGTGCGGGGAGCCTCGCTCTCGCACCGGTCGGGGGAAGAGACCCGCTGAAGAGCCAACCTCTCCGGAGGAGAACCCAGACGTCCGGGAACTCAGCCCCGGTCTGGAGGAAAAGCGTCGCCACCGCCACTCTGGCGGACCTCTCGGACCGCTTCCAGACTCAGACAATGAGGGTCCCGTCAAAGAAGACAGCGACCGGGATTCTCCCCGGGAAGTGCAGGGGGCTAACCAGCCTTTATGCCGAAGACTTCGCAGCATCCGGTGGCCGCGGCCCTACCGCCCCCCGCACATCGAGCACTATAATGGTGAGGCAGACCCTTACGAGTTTGTGCAGGTCTACTCCACAGCTATCTCCGCTGCGGGGGGGGGGGGGACGAGACAGTACAATGCAACGTCTTCCCCCTCTACCTCACCGGCATCGCCTGCTCCTGGTTCTACAACCTGAAGGCCGGCTCCATCAAGTCTTTCACACAGCTCAAGCGGGAGTTCTGCGCAAATTTCCAGGGGAACCATGTGCGCCCCCTGGACTCCTCAAAACTCTACACTGTCTGGCAGAGGACTGGGGAAACCATCAGAAGCTTCTTCAAGCGCTTTGCCCAGGTGAAGAGCAAAGTGGCTCACGTCCCTGACTCTACGGTCATCGAAGCCTGCAAAACCGACATCCTCCCGGGGGAGCTCCACTGAAGGCTCTCCCAGAGCTGCCCCTCTTCCGCCGATGAGCTCTTCAACGTACTCGAAAAGTACGCTCAGGCGGAGGAAGACGACATCTGGAAGAAGACCTAGGGGGCTCCCGCCCACGCAGATTGGGGGGCCAGGGATCCCCTCAAGCGCCCCAGACAGGGGGGGCGTAATGAGCCACGGCCTCGGGACACCTTTGTCCTCGAGGGCTGAGGCGGCTCGCGCGACCCCCCGAAGGGAAACCGCCCTTTCCCTAAGCCGAAAGGCTACGGGCGGGGACAGTCCTCGCGCAGCTTGGAGGGCCCCACGGGGAGAAGGCAGGAAGGACCGTGGTGCAGCTTCCACGGGTCCAGTACCCACGCTACCCGAGATTGCGGCTAGCTGCTGCAGCACTTCGCGGCATTCCTCGACCAGCGCGGGCAGGGGGGGGGGACTCCGGCCTCCCTGCTCCCTCGGCCAGCTGTTCCGGCCCTTCCCGCTCCCCCGGGGGGTCAGCAGACGCAGGTGGGGGAGCCTTCAGAAGCACTCCCCTTTCAAACTTCTCAGCGCCACATCAACGTCATCGTGGGAGGGTCCGCCTCCGGGCGGGACTCTAAGCGCCAACGTAAGGAGTACGCGCGCGAGGTCAAGGTTGTGGGGGTGCTACACGCGTCCCCGCCACCTAAGTGGTCGGACGTCCCCCTCACCTTCACGGCGGAAGACGCGCAAGGGGTTCGCTTCCCCCACGACGACGCGCTCATCGTCTCCGCGACAATCTACAACTGCCGGTTGGCCCGCATCCTCGTCGATGGCGGGAGCTCCGCCGATGTTCTATTCCTGAAGGCCTTCAAAGAGATGCAGGTAGATGAGAAGCTCCTGCGGCTCGGGGAAGGCGATCCACCCCGTGGGCAAGGTAGATCTTCCTATGACGTTTGGCACCCCGGAGAACTACCGGACCGAGCTGGTCCGCTTCGACGTAGTGGACCTCCCCTCCTCCTACAATACGATAATGGGGAGGACCACAATCAACCGGCTGGGGGCTGCCACCCATCAAAACTACCTCTGCATGAAGATCGCCGGGCCGCATGGCGGGATCAACGTCCGGGGAGACCAAGACATGGCCCGTGCTCTATACGAGCGCGCTGCGGCCACAATCGGAAGCGTCAACCTCATAAAGACGCCCAGGGGGGAGGCCTCTCCCCCGGAACTAGACGTCGCTGCGCCACCGCCCGGGAGGCCCCTCCTCAAGCCGTGACCGGAAGGGGGCAGTCCTCCTCCCAGAGATTGGCCTCCGGTTGCTGCGGGTCGAGCTCCTGGAGGGAGCCACGCCCGCAGCGTACCAGGCCAACGAGGCAAACCAACGCCTGGAGATCGACCTCGTGGAGGAGGAATGCGACCGACCGCTCCTCCACCATGCCATCTACGAGCAAGAGATGGCGCGCGCATACAACCAGCGCGTGCGCGAGAGAGCTTTCCGCCTTGGGGACCTTGTCCTCAAGCGCGTGACGGACCCCCAAGCCTAGGGTAAGCTCTCCCCCAAGTGGGAGGGCCCCTACAGGATCTCCGCGGTCCTGGGCTCGGGGACCTACAAGCTCTCCATCCTTCAAGAGCAGGAGCTGAAACACACGTGGAACTTGTGTTTACTTCGCAAGTTCTACGTTTAGCCTTACAGGCCTGTCCCCTCCCCCGGAGCGATCACGCCGGAGGGGGAGGAGGGACACTGTATTTTCCTCCCCTTTCGTGACTTCGCGGGGGGAGGCACTGTACTTCATTTTACTAGCAATACATAGGTCTTGCTCTTCAACTGTCTCATTGCTGGTCTTTCTCATTACCACCCCAAGCGGCGATGCCCTCCCCGCGAGGATGCCCTCCCCGCGAGGACGCCCTCCCCGCGAGGACGCCCTCCCAGTGAGGATGCCCTCCCCGCGAGGAAGCCCTCCCCGTGAGCATGCCCTCCCTGCGAGGAAGTGGGCCAGGCCCAGCAAGTCCCTCTTGTAGGGCGGCTTACGATCAGCCCTCGTGGACTGAGGGTGTAAGCGGCAACCCGGTCACAATGGCCGTGGTAACGAGTCACTTTGGGAGACTAGTCCCCAGCCCAAACACTCAAGACCCGTCTTCGGGCACTTCCTCCTCCGGGAGTAGACGCTCTCCCCAGCGGGACGTCTAATGGCATTCTTGGATATTTGGTCCCCGGCGACCTTATTCCCGGCTCCCCGTTCTCACGGCGACCGGATGATTGCTTCCCGGAGACCCTATTCCCGGCTCCCCGTCCTCACGGCGACCGGACGATTGTCTCCCGGAGAAGTTACGGATTTCTCGGACATTTCTTCCCCGGAGACCCTATTCCCGCCTCCCCGTTCTCACGGCGACCAGACGATTGTCTCCTAGGAAGCTCGCCTCCGGAAATCTCATCAGGTTTTCCTGGACGTTTCTTCCACATGAGGCCTTATTCCCGGCTCCCCGTTCTCACGGCGACCGGACGATTGTCTCCCGGAAGGTCCTCTCCTTGGAAACCTCGTTTTAAACTTTTCTAACTTAGAAAAATTCCTATGCTACAGGTTGTTTTCACCTTGGGGGCCTTGTTACCCCCACAGCACTCGGAGCTACCCTCCGGCGCTGCGGGCGGGGGGGATAAGGAACCCCCGGGTGTAGACCGCACCGCCCACGAGCAAACTTAGCTCATTCTTGTGAAAAGGAGTCGTCCAGACCATCCAAGAAGAAAAAACAAAAAGACAACAAGAGAAAAAGCAAATAAACAACTTTATTCATCATCAAACCCAGAGGACATCTTCCCCCTCCGGTGGGCTTTGGAAATGATACAACCCGGGTTCTAACCCGGGGGATTCTATACGTCCTAAGGCTCCTACGCCTAGTACACCCAGAGGCTCTCAGCTAGCTCCCGGGCCAAGTCCCGGTACAATGCGCGCAAGCTGTGCCGAGCGTCCCGGAGCACGCCTTCGGGCCAGAACTCGTATCCCGCCGGCGGAAGAATTCGAAGGGGAGGTATCATCCGGAACCCCGGTCGCGGAGGGGACAATTCGGCGCGATGATTGTTAAAATTGTCCAAGTGCCACTCTGGATGCCACCTCAACCGGATCGGCTCCCGGATGCTGTCCCCGCCGCGCTTCCCGGAGATGAGACTTAGCAAGATCAAAGCCGCTTGGGCGTCCCCCGGGGAGCCCCTCCCGGACCTTCGCCCGGGAGTAACCTCCCGGGAACCCAGGTAACAATGCATTCAATTTAAGACTTCGAATAATTTTTCACTTGATTGCATTCAAAATGTTTTTGTACAAGTGTCTGGGGCTTCTTCTAAGAAGCTACCGGGATCAAAATCCTAAGAAAACAAAAAGGGCCCTAGCTAAGACCCGGGGGGAGGCTCATACATGTTCATTGCCATCCTCCCCCCGGGGGGTTTCCTCCGAGGCCGGGGCCGGGGCGTCCATTGCCGGAGGCGCCGGTGCCGGGAATCTCGCCCAGATGATCCGGTCGTAGAAGCCCCCGGCGAGCTGCTCCACCTCCCGGCGCGCAAGCTCGAAGAACTCGGGGAAGCTCCGCGGGATGCGGCCCCCGATCGCCCGGGCACCCACTCCCCAGTGCTCGATGAGTCCGGCCGCTGCCGCGACGACGGGGATCGCCCGGCCTCGCGCCCGGGCGTCCGCTGCCTCCGGGATCACGGAGACTTGTGCGTTAAGAAAACGCACAGCCTCCGAGAGCGTGGCCGGGGGCACCTCCACGCTGCTCCCGGAGCCTAGGCTTACGCCAAGCCTCTCGAGGGCCGACCGGATGGAGCGGCCTGCGTCCGCCACCGCCCGGACGCTTGATCCCTCGAGCTCCCGGAAGGCCTCCTCCCTCGCCTTCGCCTCCTCTCGGAGGCGACCGTTCACCGTCTCCTAGACGTGAACCTGGGCCCGGACCCGGGCCAGCTCCTGGAGAGCTTCATCTCGCTGGCCCAGGAAGGAGGCGGCCCTATCCTCCGCGTCCTTGAGTAGCCGGATGACGCGCTGCTCGACGCCCCAGGTAATCGCCGTTCCCTATAAATTGCAGAGTTAGAAAAATTTTTGGATGTAGGAGCCAAAGGAAAGCGATAGTCGCTTCGGGTGAATACATGGACCTTCGGGGTCTGCAGGCCTTCCGCATAACGTTCGACCTCCCCTGTGGAAAGCAGGGGGGTCTCCTGCCCGGCACTGGTCCGGCCGTGGCCAGTAGCGGGCTCCCGGACCTGGACGCCCGGCGCGACCTCGGTCGGGGTGGCGGTCGTCAACGTCTTCGTCGCGGAGGTGCCCTCCGAGGAAGTGGCCGAGGAAGTCCCGGAAGGGGTCCCTCGCCGAGGGGGGATCATCAACCCTTTCGCCTCCCCGGGAGGGAGGGCCCCCGGGGCCCCCACTTCCGGTGGGACCTTGTAGACCGAGGGGCTCCCCCCCTCGTCCACGGGCCACTCCATCCGCGGAGGTGAGGCCTCCGCGAACCTCACCTCCAGCTTCTCCGGCTCCGAGGGGGCCGGGGGAGCTGGCGGGGCCGCTACCGATGGCGGCGACGGGGCGTAGTTCCTTCCCCCGAGCCGCAACAGGGCTCTTCGGGGGAAGGGGCGTCGCTTCCTTCCGGGCCAGTGCCCGGGCGCGCTCGGTCCCAGGGCTCTCGTCCCGGGGCTTCGCCGGTGTCGCCACCGGCGTCGTCGACGGGCCGGGGGCTTTCTGGACTCTGGCCTTCTTAGGCTCAGAGCCCCCGGTTGCGTCCTTCCCCCGCTTGTGTGACCCGGGAGTGGGGAGGGGCTTCCTCTCCGGCAGCTTCAGCCTGTAGGCCTCAGCCACCAAGTTCCGGGGAGGACCCTCCCCCACGAGGCGCACGACGCGCTCGTGCTCGTCGGCGTAGTACCTCCCCAGGAGGTTTTCCGCCTTCTCTCGCGCCGCCGGGCACGGCCGGACTATAAGAGGTAAAGAGTTAGTCAAATTTTCAAAAATTCGTAAATGTAATGAAGCAGGTTACCGGGACTTACGTCGGGTCACCGGCTTGACTGGGGGCCACTGCTCCAGGCCCATGCCGGTCCCCCTTCACCCGCGTGCGAAAGGGGAGATCCTCAGGAGCATCATCTCCTCGGCTGCGTCCCGCATAGAGAGGGTCTTCCGGGAGATGATCACCTTGCCGAGGAGCTCGAGCTCCTCGTCCGTCCACACCGGAGGCTTCGGCTCGGACGACCGGCTGTAGGAGGCGGGCTCCGGGGCGTACGTCACTTTGTCGTCCCGGACCCGGAGGTAGAACCACCTCCGGATCCAGTCCCCCCAATGGTCCCGGGAGGCTGCCGCCGGGTAGTCGGCCACCCGGGAAGGCAACATCTGCACCATCACCGAGCCGAAGGGGGACTTGGGCGCCCCCTTCACCAGGTGGGAGCTCCGCGCCGCCAGCTCGTAGAAGTACCGGAAGACGCGTAGGGTGGGCTCCCTCCCGGTCGCCGTCTCGAAGAGCCAGATGAAGATGCCCATCCGGACGAGGGCGTTCGGGGTGAGGTGGTTGAGCGCCACCCCGTACTCCTTTAGAAACTCCCAGAGCATGGGATGCACCGGGAGCCGGAGCCCCGCCTCCAGGAAGGCCTCCGAGGCCACGACTTCTCCCGGCCTGGGGCGGAGGGCTGCGTCTTTCTTCACGGGGACTCGGATGTCCCCGTCCTCGACGACGCCGCGCTCGACCATAGACTCAGCGTCCTCGGCCGTAAACTCGGACGCCCAAAGGAAGTCCGGAGCGACTTCCTCCGAGGGCACCTCGGTCGTCTTCGCTCGACCCTTCGGTGCCATAAGTTTGTTTTTTCGGTGGTTAACTTTTCAGGAGCCTACGGCTAAAGGTACCGGACGCTGGCTACCGGGCGCTAGCTACCGGAAGAGGGCTACCGGGAGAGAGCTACCGGGAGAGCTAAGCGCGCTAAGGCTGAAGTTTGGAATGAACTTTCGGCCACCCCCCAAGGCCCTATTTATAGGGTCGAGCCATGATCTAGATGGGCGCCACGTGGCACCCCGCGGATCAATCTGGGCCGTTGAAGTTCAAACCGTGCGCAGGAAATGAAAGGACTGGTGCGCGAATCGAGGCGCCGGTTCGAACCACGAGCGCATTTATGGCGAAGCGGCGCGGCCTTAAGCGCGGGGCATGGAAGCTGAGGCGTCACGGTTCCGGTGGCTTGGTCCGGAGATTTTCCCAGTGACATGTACCATACCCACCGAGGACTCGAGCTTCGTCCCCGGGGGGCATGCGGGGCTGATGTTGGGGGAAATCTCCGCGGGACTAAGTCCAGGTAAGTTGCGGCACAAATCGCCCGGGGACATGGCCTCCGGCGCCGCCATTAGCCCGGGGACGTGGCCTCCGGCCCCTCCCCGGGCGCCACCTTTTGGCTCCCGGGACCTGGCCTCCGGCGCTGTCCCGGGCGCCGCCTTTTTGGCTCCCGGGACCTGCCCTCCGGCGCCGTCCCGGGCGCCGCCATTTGCCCGGGGATGTGGCCTCCGGCCCTTCCCCGGGCGCCGCCATTTGGTTCCTGGGACCTGGCCTCCGGCGCCTTCCCGGGCGCCGCCATTTACCCGGGGACGTGGCCTCCGGCCCCTCCCCGGGCGCCGCCATTTGGCTCCTGGGACGTGGCCTCCGGCGCCGTCCCGGGCGCCGCCATTTTCCCGGGGACGTGGCCTCCGGCCCCTCCCCAGGCACCGCCTTTTGGCTCCCGGGACCTGGCCTCCGGCGCCGTCCTGGGAGCCGTCTTTGGTCCAGGGACCTGGCCTCCGGCGCATGTCCCGGGCCTCATCGCCCTCCTAAAGGTAAAGTCTCGAGTTGTTTGTCACGTGCAGGTCACGCGAGGAGCGGCTCGGGAATCAGCGACCACCTGTCAAGCATCCAAGACGTTTCACCGGGAGAAGGACGTTCCTACCCTTCAATCCCATGGTGGCTTCCGGGGTAGTTTAGGCTTTTTGCTTTTTTTTGGGGCTATAAATAGCCCTTGTACCCTTCAGTTGTAACCAAGTGATTCATTTGTTGGAATAGCTAAAAAGTAACAGGTGTGCTCCGGAAGCCTCTCCCCCGGAGAGAGCCTCCCCAGCCTACTCCGGTCGGGAGCACACCGACAGGACTAGGGCCCCCACCGGGACCCGAACCTGTATAAATCCTTGTGTCATTTCTTGTGCTTGTCCGGCGGGGGAGGACCGGTCATCCGGTCAACCCGCGCCGCGTAATCTTCGCTAGGATCGTTCTCAAAACCTGCCGGGGTATTCGCAATACCACGACATTTCCCACAACCTGTAAATGGGGAAGCCTGCTCCCGGAGCAGGATGAGCCCGATTACGAGCTTTAGAGTGTTTGAGGGGGGACTAGTCTCTCAAATTGACTCGTGACCACAGTTCATGCGAATCGGGTTGCCTCTTACCCCCTCAGTCCACGAGGGGTTACTGTAAGCCGCCCTATGGGAATGGGGCTGCCGTCATAGGGACTTCTAGGCTGTGGTAGCCTACGTCCTCACAGGGAGAGCATCCTCTCAAAGTGGGCATGCTTGCTGATTGGGTATTGCCTTGACGGCTGTAAGTCAAGAATTCACAAGAAAAATTCCGAAGTCATATGAACAAAAGCCACTTGCATTAATGAAGACAATGAATACAACGCCTCCCCCCGTGAAGTCACGGTGGGGGAGGGAATAGAGAGTACAATGCCTCCCCTAGAAAGGCCGCGATGGGGGAGGGAGTGAGTCCAGAGGCTAGACATAGAACTTGTGAAGCAAGTCTACATTCCAAGTATGCTTCAGCTCTTGGTCTTCCAAGTTAGAGTGCTTGTAAGCCCCCAAGCCCAGGACCATAGCGATCCTGTATGGGCGTTCCCACTTAGGGCTAATTTTTCCCTGGGCCTGGGGATCAGTCACGTGCTTGAGGACAAGGTCCCAAAGGTGAAAAGCTCTCGTACAGATGCGCCGATTATAAGCGCGCGCCATCTTGCGTTCTTAGATGGCATGGTGGAGGAGCGCTCTGTCGCGCTCTTCTTCGATGAGGTTGACTTCCATCTGTTGATTTTCCTCGTTGACTTGGTATGCCGTGGCCGTAGCTCCGTCTAGGAGGTCGAATCACAGCGATTGAAAACGGATCTCAGGGAGTAGGATTGCCTCGGCGCCATATACGAGCAAGAATGGGGTTTGCCCATTCGCCCGGTTTGGGATCGTGCGCATGGAGCAGAGGACGTCCAGAAGCTCCTCTGCCCATGCGCCTCATCGGGAGGTGGCCTGCTCGAGTCGCCAGTGTAATCCCTACAGGATCACACCGTTGACCCTTTCGACAGCTCCATTGCTCTGGGGATGAGCTACAAAGGAGAAGTGGGGGGTGGCGCCCAAGGTTTCACAGAACTCCCGAAATGCGCCGAGTCGAACTGAGTCCCGTTATCGACTGTGATTTCTCACGGGATCCCGAAATGCCAAACGATGTTCTTCCAGAAAAACCTCTGCACCGCCCGGGAGGTGATGCTGGCCAAGGGCTCAGCCTCCACCCACTTGGAGAGGTAGTCCACAGCGACTGCCACATACTTGTAGCCCCCCGGTGTAAGGGGGAAAGGACCGAGGAGATCCATCCCGCAACGTGCAAAGGGCCAAGTAATTGGGGTGGCCTGCAGTGCTGCGGAGGGTAGTTTGGACCCTTTCCCATTTTCTGGTAGGCCTCGCATGTGGAGACAAGGCATTGCGCATCGCAGACCACGGTAGGCCAGTAGAAGCCTTGGCAGAGGACCTTCGCCTCGATTACGCCAGGAGCTAGGTGAGAGCCGCGGCTCCCCGAGTGTATGTCCTTGTCTCCCGAGCGGCTCACATCCGATTTCCTTGGGGCCTCCAGTTTACTTCAGAAGACTCGGCGGCCCTTGTGACCCGGAGGGTTTTCTCCGAAGGGGACATCCTCGTCCCGGGTGAGGAAGTGGTCCCACACCCCTGGGAAGGGGAGGTCGTCGCCTTCGAGGCGTTAGTCGACACGGGTCTTCGTCTCCCGCTACACCCCCTGGTCTGGGAGTTCTTGCTCGAGTACAACGTGGCGCTCAACCACCTCACACCGAACGCCTTAGTCCGCATGGGGTTGTTCATCTGGTTGTGCGAGACCACAACCGGGACGGAGGGCACATTTTGCCTCTTCCGGCACTTTTACAAGGCTACCACGCGGAGCTCCCCAGTGGCGCGGCATGGGCCGAAATCTTTGTTTGGGTCCGTGGTGCTGAAGCTTCTTCCATCTCGGACCGACAAGTATCCGGTCACGGCCTCCCGGGACCATTGGGAGGACTGAACCCAAAGGTGGTTCTACCTCCGAGTGGGAGACCCGGAGACCGTCTACTCTCCAAGGCCCCCAGTCTCACTCGGTCTTCGGGACCCCCGGCCCCCAGGTTGAGCACCAGTGAGGTGGCCCTCATCGACAAGATGGTGGAGGCCTGGTCCCGATGGAGTATGAGGGACCTGGCGGAGGAGTTACTCCTCCTTCGGTTTAGTCCCTTCGGGCGAGTTCGGAGGGGGTTGGGCCTTTCGACGGAGAACTGTCCCCCCCAGTACCCGGTGTCACGAAGTAAGTTCCTCGATTATTTTTGGGCGTAGGATCACTTTTCTAACTCCCGTCTTTATCCCTACAGTGCGTTCGTATGAGTCGTCCCGAGAGAAGGCGGAGCGTCTCCCCGGGAGGTACTTCGAGGATGAGCACGCCCGATGCTGCTCGGTCATCGGGGAAGGCTCCCCTCGAAACTTGGTAGCGGAGATCTTTGGGCTATCCTTGCCCGTCTGGGTGCCACTCCCGACGCCGAGCTCCCACAAGCGGATGGAGGCGCCTAGCAGCCAAGAGGGCGGGTGCGCCAAAGCCCCGAGGGTCGCCAGGGAGAGCCCCGGGGTGCTTGGGCGAGGTCTCCCATTCTGGCCCTGGGCCTAACCGGGACCCCCTCAGCGCCTATAAAGGTGAGGCCATCCCCAGGAGGGGCTTCCCCATTGGGGACGAGGGTCCCTCCCCCGGTCGAGGGTTCTCCCCTGACACCCACGGGGGTTGGGCCAGCTCCGAGTACGGCAACCCCAGCGGGGGCGAGGGCGCCTTCCCCGATGGCGGGTCTCACTGAGAATCCCACTGACATGGCCACGTTGGTTGCGCAACTTGACGTGTTGGGTGCCTCGGGAGCGTTGGATGACATTAGGATGGAGTTAGACTCGGAGGATTATGCCCCGTCCCCTTCCCCGGTGAGGGAGGTTTGGGTAGTGTCTTCGAGTACGTGTCTGGTCCCATACATGCGTTACCGGAGGCTCGACGCCATTCTCTGGTTCGATGCCCTCATGGCCCCTAGGACCAAGACGTCAGCGGCGCCGCCCCTGGAGGAGCCACCCTCTCCGACACCACCCCCGGCGGGGCCATACTCTCCGAGGGCGGGGGAACGCATAGCTCTCCCCGCGACAGAAGCCCCTTTGCCGAAGGAACAAGGTGCCGGGGCGAGTAGGACCTGGGGGAGCGACACTAACCCTCATGGGGAAGGGGCGCTCTTTTCCGCCGATGAGACGAGGTGGCTTTCCTTGGGCCTCCTCACCCCCCGGGTTCGGACCAGCATCGACGATCGGTACGAGGACGTCATATCCCTCTCTCTCAGGTAAGGAGTACCAACAACATTTGCTAGTGCCCGTTCGAGGGCTTTCCTAACCACCTTTTATGTATGAGGCAGACTGCTGCCGTGGCCCGCGCCTTCCTCGGTAGGCTCGCACGTTAGAACGAGGTTGCCAACAAGGAGATGGCTACCTCGAGATCTCCCGAGACGCGGCCATCGAGGAGCTAGGGCCCGTTCGGGCGCAGCAGCTTGTCCCGGTCGAATCTGTGAGGGACGCCGCAGTCCGGGAGCTAGTGCTCGTCCAAGCGCAGTTGTTGGCGTCAGAGGGGGCTAACTCCCGTCTCTGAGATGAGTTGAACGCGGCCCTGGGTGCTGCCGATACCACCGCGGCCAAGTCTTTGGTGTCAGTCGGGAATCGCGTACGGGCCATGCTCATCTCACTCGGGCTTGAGTTCCTTCCGGAGACCAACCCTCGGAACCCACTAGCCTCGGTAGCGGAAGAGACGAGCTTCCTTACCCGGCAGGTGGCCACTATCTCCGCAACGGTGGATCTTCGAGCTAGGGGTGTCGCCGTCCCCGTGATCGCCGTCGCTGCAGCTCTCGCGGAGTAGCAAGGCGTTGGTGTCCGGGCCCTCGGGGACTTTGTTCCCCGGGTTTCCCCGACTTCTACGAGCCCCAGCAGAGGGAAGCCGAAGGCCTCATCGAGCTCTTCTTTGACGGGGTGCTCGAGACTTTGCCCGCGGCCACTCCGGGAAAAGCCTCCTCTGGGGGGGTCACAACGGGCAAGTATGAGCCTTCCCCCCACCCCCCCCCCCGATATTAGTTTAGCTTCTTTTTCTAGCATTTTTGCTCCCAGTAGCCCCTTAGGAGGGGCCCCGGAGAATTGTAAGCATTTCCAAGATTAAATGAAACATTTTTTGCTGAACGTCGCTCGATTGGCCAATAGGTTTTTGACGTGAATGTCCCAGAGGGGTATCCTGGGGACCTCCCCATTATGGGGGTTCCCGGGGAGGTCGCCACCTTGCTAAGGTGGCTTCCCGAATGGCATATGGCTAACTTTGATGATTGTTGTGCTGAGTTGCCCCCACCGGAGCTGGGATCTCAGAGGGTTTTCCCACTCCGGATCCTTCCACCAGATGGTTACGAGAGTTGGCCCGAGGACACGCTAAGAGCAGCATTCCGAAGGGTCGAAGGTTTGTACAAGGACATCTCCCGGGAGTTCGCAAAGAGACCTGGAGGATAGTTTCTTTTCCAGTTCCCACTGGAGGGGGTTGTTCTCTGGGTCGTGTTCTTGCCCACCGGGGGGGCTGTTCCCCAGCCCGTTTCATCAATAAAACAGCATTTCAATCCCAACACCCTCCCGAGGGAAATAGCTATCAAGGTGAGAAAAAGGGCCCGCATGCCTCTTACCCGGAGCCATGTCCGGGGAAGAGAGGGCTCCCTTACCCGGTACTGAGTCCGGGGAAGGGAGGGTCCCTTATCCGGAACCACGTTCGGGGGAGAAGAGGGCCCCCTTACCCAGGACCAAGTCCGGGGAAGGGGAGGGCTCCATACCCGGAGCCACGTCCGGGGAAAGAGAGGGCCCCTTACCCGGGACCAAGTCCGGGGAGGAGAGGTCCCCTTACCCGGGACCTAGTCCGGGAGAGGAGAGGGCCCCCTTACCCGAGACCAAGTCCAGGGGAGGAGAGGGCCCCCTACCCAAGACCAAGTCCGGGGAGGAGGGGCCCCCTTACCCGGGACCAAGGCCAGGGAAGAGAGGGCTCCTTACTCAGAGCCACGTCTGGGGGAGGAGAGGACTCCTTACCCGGGACCAAATCCGGGGAAGAGGGGACTCCTTACCCAGAGCCACGTCTGGGGGAGAAGATGGCCCCTTACCCGGGGCCAGGTCGGGGGAGGAGAGGACTCCTTACCCAGAGCCACATCCGGGAGAGGAGAGGGCCCCTTACCCGGGACCAAGTCCGGGGAGGAGAGGGTCCCTTACCCGGAGCTACATCCGGGAAGAAGAGGGCCCCTTACTTGGAGGAAAAGAGGTCCATGTCCCAGAGGCGCGGAGCCCCCGGACCTGGGGAGTCCCTCTCCTGGGAGAGGGAAGATACTCATCAGGGAGTCCCATTATGCCCACAGTCACGTCTCTCTCAATTATGGGCGATCGAGGCGTGGTTGAGAAAGACCAAGCCCGCTCAGATCTAAGCAAGACTTGATCAGAAAAATCGCAAATCTCTCGGGACCTGTGGGGCATTTACTCATGTAGGGGCCTGATTTGTCTCCTCACCCCGCAGCGGGTGGTGTCTTGACCTAGACAACCCACGCTGGTGTCACAAGAGAAAGCCATGCCGCTGTTCTCGTGCAGGCGAGTATGGGGATTCAATTAGAATTCTGTTGGTCGAATGCGACCTAAATTGCTCCCAGAGGAGGAAGAGTATGAGTGAGCTCTGGAGTGTATGGGGGGGACTAGTCCTCCAAAGTGACTCGTTACCTCGGTTCCTTGAGAACCGGGTTGCCGCTTACGCCCTCAGTCCACAAGGGGATATTGTAAGCCGCCCTAGGGGGAGTGAGGTTCCCGCGTAATCTCCTCATAAAGAGGGCATCCTCACGGGGAGGGCATCATCAAAGGGGCATCCTCGTAGGGAGGGAATCCCCGAGACGAGGGCGTTGCCTCAGGGGTGGTTAGAAAAAACCTTCTGCAAAAGACGACACGGTAGGGATAAAAATCATTTGCATTGATTAAAATGAGCTTATACAACGCCTCCCCCTTGCGAAGTCGCGAAAGGGAGAGGGAAAGGCCCTAAGGCTATTGTTAAAACTCACCGCGCCTTCCCCTTGTGAAGTTGCGAGGGGGGAAGGGGGGAGGTTCGGAGACTAAGTGTAGAACTTGTGGAGCAAGTCCGCGTTCCACGTGTGCTTTAGCTCTTGATCTTCGAGGGTGGAGAGCTTGTAAGCCCCCAAGCCAAGGATTGTGGAGATCCTGTATGGCCCTTCCCACTTTGGGTTGATTTTCCCTTGAGCTTGAGGGTCGGTGACGCGCTTGAGGACAATTTCTCCCAAGCGGAAAGCTCTCCCCCGAACACGGTTGTTGTAAGCGCGCACCATTTCTCGTTCATAAATGGCATTGTGGAGGAGGGCTTTGTCCTGCTCTTCTTCGATGAGTTCCACCTCCAGCCTCGGGTTGTCTTCATTGGCCTGAAACGCGGTGGTCGAAACTCCCTTGAGGAGTTCGAATCGCAGCGATCGGAAATTGATTTCTGAGGGGAGTACCGCCTCAGCCCCATATACAAGCGAGAAGGGGGTTACATCCCGTTGCTCGACTTGGGGTCATCCGCATGGAGCAGAGGATGCTCGGAAGCTCGTCTTCCATGCCCCACGCTTGGAGGCGCTTTGGTCCCGGCGGTGACGGAGTCCTTGGAGGATAACCCCATTGGCGCACTCGACCGCCCCATTGCTCTTGGGGTGAACCACCAAGGTGAAGTGGGGAGTCGTGCCCAAGTTCTGGCAGAACTCGTGAAAGATTGTGGAGTCGAACTGGGTTCGGTTGTCAATGGTGATCTCCCGGGACAACCCGAAGCGGCACACTATATTCTTCCAAAAGAACTTTTGCACCGCGTGGGATGTGATGGTGGCTAGGGGTTCGGCCTCGACCCACTTGGAGAAGTAGTCGACGGCCACAACCGCGTATTTGTACACCCCTGGCGCCGGGGGGAATGGGCCTAGGAGGTCCATTCCCCACCGCGCGAAGGTTTGCATCATGGCACAAGTAGGACTTGTCCATTTGACACACCACCAACTGAGAGTCCCCTTAACAAGGAGGCGTAGGATACCCAAAGAGCGGGCAAGGCGTAGCCCCAGGAGCAGGGCCTCATACTCTGTGACATTGTTTGTCGCGGGGAACTGAAGCCTTGCAGCGTATTCGAGGGTTCTCCCCTCGGGGCTTTGTAGGACTGCTCCCGCACTGGCTCCCGCTAGGCATAGGGAGCCATCGAAGAAGAGGGTCCAGTGGTCACTACGTGGTGGTGGCGTGGCATGCGCTTCTTCCTCTAGTCCAGGGACCGGAGCCCACTCGGCCACAAAGTTCGCGAGGACCTGTGACTTGATCGCGGATCGTTCGGTTAGGGAGAGGGAGAAGGGGGCTAGCTCGGCCCCCCACTTCCCAATCCGGCCGGTGGCTTCCTTGTTCCGAAGAACTTCTCTAATGGGGAGAGAGGAAGGCACCGTGATGGGGTGGCCCAAGAAGTAGTGGCAAAGCTTCCTTGATGCCATCAGGAGAGCATAACAGACCTTCTCCGTCTTCGTGTATCTTGTTTTGGCACCTTGGAGAGCCTCACTCACATAGTAGACAGGGCGTTGATGCCCATCTTCCTCCTTGACAAGGACCACGCTGACGCTGACCTGAGTAGCCGCGAGATAGAGGAGTAGGGGCTCCCCTTGACGCGGGCTCACGAGCATTGGAGGGCTCGTGAGATACTTCTTCAGGTCTTCAAACGCGGCCTATGCCTCGGGGGTCCAATGGAACCCCTCAAGGCCATGGAGGATCTTGAAGAATTGGAGGCCGCAATGGAACCCCTCAATGCGGCCAAGCGGCCGGTAAGTAGTTGTACGTCCTTGACAGAACGCAGCGGAGGCATGTCGAGTAGGGCCAGAATTTTTTCGGGATTGGCTTCAATGCCCCTTTGGGACACAAGGAAGCCGAGGAGTTTCCCTCCACGAACACCAAACGCACATTTTTCTGGGTTAAGTCTTAACCCATACTTGCGGAGATTGCGGAAGGTTTCTCCCAAGTCTTCGAGGTGAGTGGCCGAGAGCGGACTCTTGACAACCGCGTTGTCAACGTAGACTTCGACGTTGCGGCCGATTTGGTCCCTCAGGACCAAGCACGTGAGGCGCTGGAAGGTCGCCCCCTCGTTTTTCAACCCGAAAGGCATGTGGACGTAGCAGAAGGTGCCGAGGGGAGTTATGAAACACGTCTTTTCCTCGTCCTCCACAGCCATTCGGACTTGGTGATAGCCCGAATAGGTGTCCAAGAAACTCATCAGCTCGCATCCCGCAGTGGAGTCCACCAATTGGTTGATCCACGGGAGCGGGAAGTCGTCTTTTGGGCACGCTTTATTGAGGTCGGTGAAGTCACACATCCTCCATTTGCCGCTTGCCTTTTTGACGAGGACGGGGTTCGCTAACCACTCGGGGTGCAAGACCTCCCGAATGAACCCCGCCTCTCAGAGGTTGGCGATCTCTGCCTTGATGGCCTCCTGCGGCTCAAGGGAGAGCTTTCTCATTTTCTATTTTACCAGGACGACCGGGCATTACCGCGAGCTTGTGCTCGATAACGTCTTTGGGCACACGCCCCATGTCCGCGGGCTTCCATGCGAAAACATCTATGTTTTCGCAAAGGAAGTCGATGAGTTGCTTCGCGTGCTCCTCGGGGAGGTCGGCCCTGATCTTGACAGTGTTCCCCTAGCCTTGGGAGAGAAGGACTTCCCGGAGGTCCCCCTCGGGGTGAGGTTTGGGAAGGAACTTCCCAGGGAGCGTGACCAGCACGTCTGGGGTCGGGGAGGAGCTCCCTCCCCCCAGGGCCTTGACCAGGTTAATGTCCCCGATCACTCCGGTGGCGCGCTCGTAGAGGGAGCGAGCAATATCCTAGTCACAACGCACAGAGATCACCCCGCTCGGCCCCGGGGATCTTCATGCAAAGATAGTTGTGGTGGACCGCTGCTCCTAGACTGTTGATGATGGTTCTCTCCATTATGGCGTTGTAGGAGGAGGGGAGATCCACCACATCAAACCGAACCATTTCGGTCTCGTAATTATCCGGGGCGCCGAATGTCATCAGGAGGTCGACCTTCCCCACAAGATGTATGGTTTTCCCAGGACGAAGCCTTGCAAAGGCCCCGCCGTGGGTTGCGGGAGCTTCTCGTCCACCTGCATTTCTTTGAACGCCTTTAGATAAAGGACGTCCGCAGCACTCCCACCGTCGACCAAGATTCGGGTGAGGCGGCAGTTGAACACGATGGTGGAGACGATTAGTGCGTCCTCGTGGGGGAAGCGCACACCACGCGCGTCTTCCGCGGTGAACGTCAGTGGGACATCCAACCATTTTGGTGGCCGGGACGTGTTGACGACCCCTATTGCCTTCACTTCTCGCGCGTATTCTTTGCGCTGGCGTTTGGAGTCTCGCCCGGAGGCAGATCCTCCCAGGATGACATTAACGTGTCTCAGGGAGGTTTGGAAGGGGAGCTCATCGTTCGAGCCCCTTTCCTGGCCTTGCTTCTGACGTCCCCCCGGTGGAGCGGGGAGTGCCGCCAGGGCTGGCGACGGAAGGGGTAAGGAGGTAGGGCCTCCTCCCCCCGGCCCATGTTCCTCGAGAAATGCCCCAAAGTGTTGGAGGAGCGCATGGCATTCTCGGGTTGCATGGGAGTTGGACTTGTGGAAAGCACACCATAAAGTGGCTCCAGCCTCCTTGCGCCCTGGCTTGGGAGCCTCTCGCATACGGGAGGATTGGCTTCCCCCGCCGCCTTTGGGCTTGGAGAAGGCCCGTTGCCTCCAGTTAGGATCCCGGGAGCCGCCTCCACCTTCGAGGATGAAAGCGTCCCGAGGCCTTGGCTCACTGCGGGGTCCTCTCCGGGGACGTTTGTGGGAGGGGTCCCTCGAGTCCCTCTCCCCAGGGCCAGAGGTCCCCTGATTCTTCTTCCAAAGGTCGTCCTCCTCAGCTCTCGCGTACTTCTCGAGTACGTTCAAGAGCTCGTCGGCGGAGGACGGGCAACTCCGGGAGAGCCTCCGGTGGAGTTCTTCGGGAGAATGCCGCTTTTTCACGCCTCAATCACCGTTGAGTCGGGGATGTGAGCCACCTTGCTCTTGATCTCGGTGAAACGTTTGAAGAAGCTTCATATAGTCTCCTCCGACCGCTGGCGAACAGTGTACAATTACGACGAGTCCAGGGGGTGAATGTAATTCCCCTGGAAATTTGCGCAAAACTTGCGCTTCAGTTGTGCGAAGGACCTGATGGACCCAGCCTTTAGGTTATAAAACCACGACCGGGCTATCCCGGAGAGGTAGAGGGGAAAGACATTGCATTGGACGCTTTCGTCCCCCCCGACCGCCGAGATAGCCCGGTCTCCCCATTGTAGTGCTCAATGTGGGGCGGCCGATACGGCTTCGACCATCGGACGCACCGAAGGCAGCGGCAAAGAGGTTGATTAGCCCCTTCCAGTTCCTTTGGGGAGTCTGCGTTGCTATCCCCCTTCACGGGGGAGGCGCGCTCGTTGTCTGAATCGGGGAGGGGTCCTAACAGACTGCCTACCTTTCGGTTGGTGGAGCTCACCTCTTGCACCTCGAGGAGGTCCCCAGAGGTGACGGTGGCTTCTTGCATGGGCCTCTTGCCCTTATCTATTGGGACGTGAGAGCCACGCCCGTGTGCGGGGAGTGATTCCTGGCCACGGCAGGACGGGGTGCCTTCAGACCTTGCCGTGCGCATGCGCTCTACCTCCTCCCGAGTGAACCACGTTTGGTCCATCGGGGGAGCCCGGGGAAGGGGCCCCAGGGGAGGGAGTTGATGAGCACCCGCTGCTAGCGTGGGAGGGGAATTGCGTGTCAGGGGAGCTCCGGCGATGGAGACGACCCGCGGTGTGGGAAAAATTCCCAGCGGGGGAACGGCCTGCATCCCAGGGACCGTATCGGAGACACCTCCTAGGACAGGGAGGGAGAAGGGAGTAGCTCCCGGGGGAGGAAGTCCACCAGAGGTGGGAGCATCCCTCGGGAGTGGAGGTCCACCGGGGGTGGGGACTCCCGAGGGAGGAGGTCCGCCGGAGATGAACGCACCTCCCGAGAAGGGATAGCCCCCGGAGACGGGCGTACCTCGCGGGATTGGAAGTCCTCTGGAGATGGGAGCACTTCCCAGGAAGGGATAGGCCCCGGAGATGGGCGTGTCCCCCGGGAGTGGAAGTCCTCCTGAGACGAACGCACCTCCCGGGAAGGGATAGCCCCCGGAGACGGGTGTGGCCCCCGAGAGTGGAGGTCCTCCGGAGGTGGGAACTCCCGGGGGAGGAGGTCCGCCAGAGATGAACGCACCTCCCGGGAAGGGATAGCCCCCGGAGACGGGCGTGCCCCCCGGGAGTGGAGGTCCTCCGGAGGTGGGAGCACCTCCCGGGAAGGGATAGCCCCCAGAGACGGGCGTTCCCCCTGGGAGTGGAGGTCCTCCGGAGGTGGGAGCACCTCCCAGGAAGGGGAAAGTTCCCGGCGCGTAGAAGGCTCCTGGGTGTTCCACCATGAACAGCGGTGGCATTCCCATGAATGGGAACTAGTGTGGGTATGCGGGGGCCGGAGTTGCTCCCTTCCTAGGGCGATGGGAGAAGGGAGTGTCACCTCCCCCAGGGTATCCCCGGGAGGAGGTGTCGCGATGACAACTCCTCGTGCCGGTGGTGCAGGGTTACTAGGGCCGGCGTCATTGGAGATGGAGGTCAAGTGCCTCGTTCTCCTTGGAGCCATGACTACTTGTCACGAGTCCCCACGGACGGCGCCAACTGTCGTGGTATTGAAAATACCCCGGCAGATTTATGATGTGCGTAACACGTGTTCCGCAAACGCGGGCTGACCGTGTGACGGGTCACCCCGTGTTGGACAATCTCAGAGATTGACACAAGGGTTTATACAGGTTCGGGCCTCAGTGGAGGCCCTAGTCCTGTGGACGTGCTACCGACACGAGTCAGCTAGGGGAGCTCTCTCGCGGGGAGAGTGCTCCTAAGCACGCCTTTTGGTTTTTTGTATTGGATGCAAGTGAATTGTTCTTAGGTTACAAGAGGAGTTACAAGGGTATATATATATAGACCCCAAAAGATGCAAATTACAAGACTGCCCTAGCTGGGATTGTCGGATTGAGGGCGTTGCGGTCTTTTTGCACAGCACGAGGCCCAGATCCTTGACATGTGGCCAAATCCGGGGAGGAGGGGACTCCTTAGCCGGAGCCATGTCCAGGGGAGGAGATGGCCCTTTACCCGGCGCCAGGTCCGGGGAGGAGGGGACTCCTGACCTAGAGCCACATCCGGGAGAGGAGAGGGCCCCTTACCCGAGACCAAGTCCAGGGAGGAGAGGGTCCCTTACCTGGAGCTACATCCGGGGGAGGGGAAGGACCCCTTACTCGGGACCACGTCCGGGGGAGGAGAGGGCCCGCTTACCCGGGACCAAGTCCGGGGAAGAGAGGGCTCCTTACCCAGAGCCATGTCCGAGGGAGGAGAGGACTCCTTACCCAGAGCCACGTCCGGGGGAGGAGAGGACTCCTTACCCAGGACCAATTCCGGGGAGGAGGGGACTCCTTACCCAGAGCCACGTCCGGGGGAGGAGATGGCCCCTTACCCGGGGAAAGGTCCGGGGAGGAGAGCACTCCTTACCCGGAGCCACATCCGGGAGAGGAGAGGGCCCCTTACCCGGGACCAAGTTCGGGGAGGAGAGGGTCCCTTACCCGGAGCTACATCCGGGGGAGGGGAAGGCCCCTTACCCGGAGCCATGTCCGAGGGAGGAGAGGACTCCTTACCCGGAGCCACGTCCGAGGGAGGAGAGGACCCCTTACCCGGGACCACGTCCGGGGGAGGAGAGAGCACCCTAACCGAGACCAAGTCCGGGAAGAGGGGCCCCCTTACCTGGGAGCAAGTCCAGGGAAGAGAGGGCTCCTTACCAGGAGCCACGTCCGGGGGAGGAGAGGACTCCTTACCCAGGACCAAATCCGGGGAGGAGGGGACTCCTTACCCGGAGCCACGTCCGGGAGAGGAGATGGCCCCTTAGCTGGGGTTAGGTCCAGGGAGGAGAGGACTCCTTACCCGGAGCCACATCCGGGAGAGGAGAGGGCCCCTTACCCGGGACCAAGTCCGGGGAGGAGAGGGTCCCTTACCTGGAGCTACATCCGGGGGAGGAGAAGGCCCCTTACCCGGGGCCACGTCCGGGCCCACGTCGCCTAGCGGAACCTCATTTTTCCCCCAGCAAAACCCGCAGCAACCTGTTCCATTGCTGTGCAATCGAGTTAGATTATTTCCTCGCCTTCTCCTTTCTTCTTCTTCCCCGGTGAGCCGCCAAAGAGGCAAACATCGCCAGAGCTTTTCGCTTCACCAAACTGCAAATTTACTGTACTGGTATGTCTCTAGTACTCACCTCTTCGTCCCCTAGCAGCCAATTTGACTCCGGCAAACCTCATCACTAGTGATCACTGAAAAAGCCCAGATGCCCTGTTCGTGCAATTGAACTCTCTCCAGTCATTTTCTTAAGCCCTTTTAGGGTGGAACAAATCAATGCTCTGGAGATCCTAAGCAAGCATGTTCAGCCACATTTTAAAATTAACCCGGTTCGAAGAGTTTCCAGATTCTTCACGCGCCGCCGTGAACAACTCACGTCACCGGCCCGCTCCATCTTTTCTCCGGCCAAATTGGCTACAAATTCACGTTCCTTGTGTCCCCTAGATGGTGTAGCCGAGCCCAATTTTCTAGCATTGCCATGCATCAACGGCGCCCCTTTTACCGTCGTCCCCGAGACCGGCGTCAATGCCGGCGAGCTTCAAAACTCAATTCCAACCCAATTCCTCTCTCCAGAACGATCAGTGTGACCCAGTAACAAAACCCGTCCATCAATTTCAAGGTTCTTCAGCCCTAGTTCCCTACCACCGTAGCCCATCTTTGATTCTAGCGACCGACGATTTAAACTTTGCCGTTCACCGCCATCAAGCCACCTCTGTCCAATTCACTTCACCAGCAGTCTCATCTTGATCTCGTGTACATGTTTGACAAGGTTAGCGAAGCAGCACATGCGTGGATTGTCCAGACGTGCAAGCCCTAGTGCGCTGCAGTACACTGGCACTTGTTTTTCTCTGTGCCAGGGACTTAGCTACAAATTATTTGTTTTCCTCGACTTTTCTGTTAAAACCAATTTGTCAATTAGTTTCCTTACTGTGTTTGGCACCTAATACTACAATTTTGAACTCATTTTGACCTCTTGGAAGCTCCAGATCAACTCTATGTCATTCTAAGACATTGTCAGGCCGTGAACCGAATGTCAGCCTACAGACATTCATCACGTCTAAACCAAATCTTGTAAGCCAAACCCAAGTATCTTATCCACCGCTATTTCATCTTTGACCAGATCGCCTCTCTTGCATACATGTTTGTAATTTTCTCAAAACAAGTAATTTCTATATGCTTGTGTTGTATTGTTTCGTTGTTTGCGTGCGAGAGCCGAGCTAGAAGTGGAAGGATCGGAAGAAATCTTTGAAGACCTAGTAGAGCAGTTAGAAACCGCTTTGCAAGGCATGTCTCTATTCCCTTGACCATGTTTCCCAGTATTTTAAAATAAATATAAAAGTTAATTGTTGTTCAAGTATATGCATGCTTTATATTCAAACTAAGTGCTATGTTGGAAGAACGTGAAAAGATATGACCTAATTCCTTGTAAACCCCTCATGATCGTATATCTCATGCACCTTTGTCACCCTAGGATATCATGCTTAGGTTATACTTATGCTTAAATATTTGTGTTAAGTGTTAAATGGTCATGTGTATGAAAAATGTGCTTAAAACCTCCTTTGTGAAAGAAAATATGATTAGAATCGATAGTGAGGATGGTTTTAATGGTTGGTGCTGTGTGCGCATCGAGAATGTGAAAGGCTCCTCACTAACGGTTCATAAGGATGAGAACCTTGTATTGTGCTTCTATGCGGCATGAAAAACTTACTAACCACTTGCCTGGTATGGGACAGGCACAACTTAGTAGTGTTGGGGGAAATCCCGTGTCTCTGGGCGATCTTTGGAGTGGGCTCCCAAGCGCCCTATGGAGAAGGTCCTCGGTGGGTCCCGGGCCTCTGGGCCCTGGGTCCCGTGGGATCCCCGGAGCGCCTGAGTCCTTCGTGTGGAGAAGGTGCCCAACGGGTCCCTGGGCCTCCGGGCCCCGGGTGCAGCAAGACACCGGAGCGCTACCAGGGAAAATCCCGGAGGCCTCTCGACAAAAACCACAGAGCGCCTGGGTCCTTCGTGCGGAGAAGGTCCCCGGTGGGTCCCTGGGCCTCCTTGGCCCGGGTCCTGTGGGATCTCACGACCACCTGGGTCCTTCGTACAGAGAAGGTCCCCGGTGGGTCCCCGGGCCTCCTGTCCCTGTGTCCCGTGGGGTCTTCGGACAGCCTGGGTCCTTCATGCGGAGAAGGTCCCTGACGGGTCCCCGGGCCTCCGGTTCCTGTGTCCCGCGGGGTCTCCAAAGCGCCTAGGTCCTTCGTGCAGAGAAGGTCCCCGATGGGTCCTCGGGCGTCCGGTCCCTGTGTCCTGCGAGGTCTCTAGAGCGCCTGGGTCCTTCGTCTGGAGAAGGTCCCCGACGGGTCCTCTGGCCTCCAATCCCTGAGTCCTGCGGGGTCTCCAGAGCGCCTGGGTCCTTCATCTCCTTCGTGCGGAGAAGGTCCCCGATGGGTCCTAGGGCCTCCTTTCCCTGGGTCCCGTGGGATCTCCGAAGCGCCTGGGTCCTTTGTGCGGGCGTTGGCTCGGTCCCTTGTATCTCATTTGAGAGGACCTCATTTATTTTTTCATACACACAAACAGAGGGCTCCCTTGGAGACCTCTCTCCCGGAGAGAGCACCTCCATAGTGGACTCGCGTCCAGAGGGTGCCGACAAGACTAGGGCCCCCAGTAGAACCCGAACCTATATAAAAATCACCATGTTAATCTCTGTGCTTGCCCGGAGGGAGGTGACTGGTCGAACGGTCAGCTCGCGTCATTGTACAGTGTTATGCACGTTCGAAGAAACCTGCCATGGTATTCATAATACCACGACTGTTGGCACCGTCCGTGGGGACTCATGAAGAATCGTCATAGCTCCCCCACCAGAGCTCAAGCCCCCTCCCTTTCCGGTGGTGCCGGTCCCAGCAACCCAGCACCGCCTCCGCAAGAAGATGCTACTGTAACAATCCCACCATGTGGGGGCACCCGGAGAGAAGTACCACCTTCTTCTCCCGAAATCTCCGATAGAGGTGTTCCCGTTTCCAGCCCAGCGACCGCGATCGTGATTGCGGGACCTAGCGCCCCCCCCACCAGCAGTCCCGGTCTTCGGACACCCCTTGTTTGGGGCCTTGGTCGAGGGCCAACTCCGTGCCCAGCACACCATGCAGGAGTTGTTGTGCACCTTAGCGCGACCTCCGACTCCCGTCTATCCACCCCCATTCCCGTTTATGGGGGCGCCGCATCCGTTTCTTATGGGGCACCCGAGGGCTTTACCCGCGCCGGGAGCTGTCCCCGCGCCAGGGACTTACCCCGCTCTGTGAGCTTTCCCCGCGCCAAGGCCTTACCCCATGCCGCGAGCTTTCCCTGCGCCAGGGACTGACACTGCACCGGGAGCTCTCCCCGCGCCAGGGCCTTACCCTGCCCCTAGTCCGCTGATGAGCTCTTCAACATACTTGAAAAGTACACAAGGGCAGAGGAGGATGACCTCTGGAAGGAGAACCAAGGGGTCTCCCCCCTCGCAAATGGGGACGTTGGGGACACATCCCACAAACATCTCAAGGAGGGACATCGTAGCGAGTCAAGGCCTCGAGACGTCTTCATTCTCAAAGACGGAGGCGGTGATCCGTTCTAGACCTAGCCTTGGTTTTCGCACTTGGCTCGCCCAGATTCTAATATGCGGAATAACGAGATCTTATTCGGAAATACTGAAACCCAAAGTAATTGCACAACTCTTTATTTCAAAGAGGGCTTTATACATCGAACGTTAGACACACTTGCCTACGTCGAAGGAATTATAAGTGTCTAAAACTCAAATAAGTTATATGACTCTTCGATGATCTAAACTAGACCTATTACAAGGTATTTATAGTCCAATCGTATGAATACGTATTAGACTCTGTAACCTAAACATATTAGACTCGTATAACTAACTAATCCTAAATGGATAGACTTAGTAATCTATATTTGGATCGGATTACAATTCCAAACAGGGAACGATCACGAAACCTTTTCGAACATGGTTAAGGTCGCGAAGCTGTATGCGACTCGACCTAAAGATCCCCGCAGATCATGACTTCCTTGTTGAGAAGGAGCCAACCCCTGTTGCGACCTCTCGATCAAACTGGAGATGTGGAAATTGGGCTTGTCCATCTTCTCTGGTGTACCACTTTGCGCACGTACTCGTTGACCTTTTTAACCGATTTGAAAAGTCTCCTTTGTGCCACTGCGGGTGGTAGTCACCTTCTTCTCCAGAATCACATCTTCGCGTAGAGGTTCGTCTCGTTGATAGACCAAGTCTTCAACAGATGGTACTATGGTATCTGGCTCATCATCCAGCATTGAAGGCTCGAAGAGTTTGAGGTGCTCAACATTGACAACCGAGTAAGTATCCATGTATAGAGGTAACTCGAGTTGACAAGCATTATTACCCACTTTCCACAAAATCCGAAAAGGACCATAATGAATGGGTTTGAGTTTCTTACCTTCACCTTTAAGTCTCTCCTTACTCAGATGTAACCATACCATATCACCTTCTTGAAATTGCGCATCAACTCGGTGCCGATCATGTCGCGCCTTGTACTTAAGTTGAGCTTTCAGCAAGTTCTGTTCAACTTCTTGATGGAGTCATTGAATACCTTCCAGGAACTTTTGTGCTCGATCCTGATTAGATGCTTCCTTGCTGTTCTGTACTGAGGTAGGGATCACAAACTCCATGTCGAATGGACTTTGTGGTAGAAATCCTAAACAGACCTCAAACAGCGACTTTCCAGTGGAACCATGCATTGCTTGATTAAAAGCAAACTGCAGGTACGGTATGCTTTCATCCTAGGTCTTCGGGTGCTTCGACTTATATCCTCTCAAGAGATGAACGATTGTGCGATTTACCACCTCGGTTTGACCATCAGTTTACAGGTGAAAGGCAGTACTCCTCTTTAGCTTGGTGTCCATCATCGTCCAAAGCGTTGGCCAAAAGTGACTAAGGAACCAGGTATCGCGATCAGACACAATAGAAGTCAGCAGTCCGAAGTGTGTCCAAACGTGTTGAAAGAATACCCGAGCTGCTTCTTTTCCCGTGATAGTCTTCCGACAAGGTATGAGAATAATCATTTTGGAGAACCGATCAACGACCACAAATAGATAGTCGTTGCCACGTCGGGTCTTAAGCAATCCTCCCAAAAAATCCATGGATATGCTCTCCCATGGTCGCGATGGAATTGGAAAAGGAGTGTACTGTCGTGGTATTGCGAATACCCCGGCAAGTTTCGTAGACGATCCTAGCGAAGAAAACGCGACGCGGGCTGACCGGGTGACCGGTCCTCCCCCGCCGGACAAACACAAGAAATGACACGGGGATTTAGACAGGTTCGGGTCCCGGTGGGGGCCCTAGTCCTATCGGCGTGCTCCCGACCGGAGTAGGCTGGGGAAGCTCTCTCGAGGGAGAGGCTTCCGGAGCACACCTGTGAGTTTGTCTATTCCAATAATAATGAATCACTTGTCTTACAACAGGAGGTACAAGGGCTATTTATAGCCCCAAAAAGAAGCAAAAAGACTAAACTACCCCGGACGCTACCGTCGGATTGAGGGGTAGCAACGTCCTTCTCCCAGTCAAGCGCCTTGGATGCTCGACAGGTGGTCGCTGATTCCCGAGGCGCTCCTCGCGTGACCTGCACGTGATCAAGAACCAAAGACTTTACCGTTAGAAGGGCAACGATGCCCGAGACATGCAGCGGGGGCGATGTCCCCGGCCAAAAGGCGGCGCCCGGGGCAGGCACCGGAGGCTACGTCCCCGGGCAAATGGCAGCGCCCGGGACCGGCATCGGAGGCGAGGTCCCGGGAGCCAAAAGGCGGGATCCGGGGCAGGCGCCGGAGGCCACGTCCCCGGGCAAATGGCGGCGCCCGGGACCGGCGCCGGAGGCCAGGTCCCGGGAGCCACAAGGCGGCGCCCGGGACGGCGCTGGAGGCCAGGTCCCAGGGGCCAAAAAAGGCGGCGCCCGGGGAGGCCCTGGAGGCCACGTCCCCGGGTGATTCTGACACAACTTACCTGGACTTAGTCCCGCGGAGATTTCGCCCAGCAGCAGCCCCCCATGCCCCCCGGGGACGATGCTCGAGTCCCTGGTGGGTATGGTACATGTCACCGGGAAAATCTCCGAACCAAGCCACCGGGAACGTGACGCCTCGGCTTCCGTGCACCGCGCTGAAGGCCGCGCCGCTTCGCCATAAATGCGCTCGTGGTTCGAACCGGCGCCTCGATCCGTGCGCCAGTCCCTTCGTTTCCCACACACGGTTTGAACTTCAACGGCCCTGATTGATCCGCGGGGTGCCATGTGGCGCCCATCTAGATCATGGCTCGACCCTATAAATAGGGCCTTGGGGGGTGGCCGGATGTTCATTCCAAACTTCAACCTTAGCGCGCTTAGCTCTCCCGGTAGCTCTCTCTCAGTAGCCCTCTTCCGGTAGCTAGCGCCCGGTAGCCAGCGTCCGGTACCTTTAGCCGTAGCCTCCTGAAAAGTTAACCACCGAAAAAACAAACCTGATGGCACCAAAGGGTTGAGCGAAGACGACCGAGGTGCCCCCGGAGGAAGTCGCTCCGGACTTCCTCTGGGCGTCCGAGTTCACGGCCGAGGACGCCGAGTCCATGGTCGAGTGCGGCGTCGTCGAGGACGGGGACATCCGAGTCCCCGTGAAGAAAGACGGAGGCCCCCGCCCCAGGCCCGGACAAGTCGTGGCCTTCGAGGCCTTCCTGGAGGCGGGGCTCCGGCTCCCGGTGCATCCCATGCTCCGGGAGTTCCTAAAGGAGTACGGGGTGGCGCTCAACCACCTCACCCCGAACGCCCTCATCCGGATGGGCATCTTCATCTGGCTATTCGAGACGGCGACCGGGAGGGAGCACACCCTACGCGTCTTCCGGTACTTCTACGATCCGGCGGCGCGGATCTCCCACCTGGTGAAGGGGGCGCCAAAATCCCCCTTCGGCTTGGTGATGGTGCAGATGCTGCCGTCCCGGGTGGCCGACTACCCGGCGGCAGCCTCCCGGGACCATTGGGGCGACTGGATCCGGAGGTGGTTCTACCTCCAGGTCCGGGACAACGAGGTGACGTACGCCCCGGAGCCCGCCTCCTACAGCCGGTCATCCGCACCGAAGCCTCCGGTGTGGACGGACGAGGAGCTTGAGCTCCTCGGCAAGGTGATCATCTCACGGAAGACCCGCTCTATGCGGGATGCCGTCGAGGAGATGATGCTTCTGAGGATCTCCCCCTTCGCACGCGGGCGGAGGGGGACCAGCATGGGCCCGGAGCAGCGGCCCCCGGTCAAGCCGGTGACCCGACGTAAGTACCGGTAACCTGCTGCATTGCATTTACAAATTTTTGAAAATTTGACTAACTCTTTACCTCTTGTAGTCCGGCCGTACCCGGCGGCATGGGAGAAGGCGGAGAACCTCCTCGGGAGGTACTTCGCCGACGAGCACGAGCGCGTCGTGCGCCTTGTGGGGGAGGGCCCTCCCCGGAACCTGGTGGCTGTGGCCTACGGGCTGAAGCTTCCGGAGAGGAAGCCCCTACCCACCCCCGGGTCGCACAAGCGGGGGAAGGACGCGGCCGGGGGCTCTGAACCTAAGAAGGCCAGAGTCCAAAAGACCCCCGACCCGTCGACGACGCCGGCGCTACTAAAGCGAAGCCCCGGGACGAGACCCTTCGAAAGGAAGCGACACCCCCTCCCCCGAAGAGCCCCGCTGCGGCTCGGGGGAAGGAACCGGCCGCGGATGCGGCGGCCTCCGACTCGGCGAACTACACCCCATTGCCGCCATCGATAGCGGCTCCGCCAGCGCCCCCGGCCCCCTTGGAGCCAGAGAAGCTAGAGGTGAGGTTCGCGGAGGCCTCGCCTCCGCGGATGGAGTGGCCCGTGGACGAGGGGGGAGCCCCTCGGTGTACGAGGTCCCACAGGAAGTGGGGTCCCCGGGGGCCTTCCCTCCCGGGAAGGGGAAAGGGTTGATGATCCCCCCCCGGCGAGGGACCCCTTCCGGGACTTCCTCGGCCACTTCCTCGGAGGGCACCTCCGCGACGAAGACGACGACGACCGCCACCCCGACAGAGGTCGCACCGGGCACCCAGGTCCGGGAGCCTGCTATCGGCCGCGGCCGGACCAGCGCCGGGCGGGAGACCCCCTTGCTTTCCACAGGGTAGGTCGAACGTTACGCGGAAGGCCTCCAGACCCCGAAGGTTCAGGCCTTCGTCGCGGGGGGGACGCTCCACGATCGCTTCGCGGAGCTTCGGTCTCTCCAAGCCCAGGTATTCACCCGAAGCGACTGTCGCTTTCCTTTGGCTCCTACATCCAAAAATTTTTCTAACTCTGGAATTTATAGGGAACGGCGATTACCTGGGGTGTCGAGCAGCGCGTCATCCGGCTGCTCAAGGACACGGAGGATAGGGCCGCCTTTGTAACACCCCAGTTTTTGATTATCTTTTCTGCCTGCGAATCAGCATAACTTCTTTGGAAACCCTAATATTTTAACCCCATCTTGATCTTGGGTATGCCACTACCTTAACCTAAAAAGTTGGCTGCTAAACTTCATTGACCAGATCATTTTCACATTTCAGTCCAAAAGTGTTGCAATTTAGTCCTTTTCAGAAGTTTCAGAAAACCCAAAAAGGCTAAAAGTCCCAGATCACCTCAGAATCCAAACCTGATCAAGTGATAACCTTTCTTTCAATTTTCTGAACATTTTTCCCTTCTGGAAGAATTCCAGAATCTCGACCAAAACCCTAGTTTCAGCCTCGACAAAAGTTCAAACCCTAATTACCCTAATTACCCTGTTTTCGAATTTTGTCAAAACCACCAGATGTTATCGGATTTCATCATTTTTCCTGATAGATGAGTCCAAGACATTTAGTAGCACTCATCTGCAAAATCAGAATTCAAATCAGCCCTTCAGATCTTCAGAATTGCATTTAGGCCCAAATTCCCGAGCCAAAACCTTCGCGTTTCAGTCCAAAACCTTGCAAACAAGCCACTGGCCTTTTCTTCGACCACGACCAGGAGACCGCGTGCACGACCGCGACCAGTGCTCGTTCGACCAGCGCCCTGCCGCTTTGCCGCACCGTTGAACTCGTCGCCGGCGAAGCCCCTCGTGCTGCCACCTCACGGCCACGTAGCCCCCAGCCGTGCGCACCTGTACCGCCACCGTGGAGCGCTCAAGCCCCACCGTGCCATCGTCTTCCTCGCGCGCGCGTGCTGCTGCTGCTGCTGCTGCTGCCAGGAGCTTTATGCCACTTGGCTGCCATCCTGAAGATCTTCGCCACCACCTCCTGACCGAATCCTGCTTCCCCGCGATTCACCGCCTCTGGCAGAGCCCCGCCGCGTCCCGAAATGCATCGATGACCGTCCCGGCGTCAGAAGAAGATATCCCCGGCGATTGCTGCTGCTCCCGAGAGCCTTACCCGCGGCTATATAAACCCCCTCCCTTGCCCAGCATTGCCTCACACCATTCCACAACTTCAAACCGTAGCTTCCTTCACCAGAGAGTAGTTGAGTTCCTCAGCGCCGCCGCGAAGTTCATCTTCCCCGGCGAGCAACCGTTGAAGCTTACGGCGCCAGCCTCGCCCGAAGCTTCCCCCTCCAAACCAACGCCACCAGTAAGCTCCTTTCATCCCCCTGTACGTTTCATAGCCATCAATTGGTCCCCGGCGCACCTCAACGCCGGCAATCACTGGAAAACTTAAAAACCCCTGTTCCCGCAATGCCTTGCGATTTAGCCCGAATTGGCCTTCGTGCCAGTGATAGGAATTGACCAGTGCACCCATTTGAGCAAGCCTGTAAGCTTAGATTTCAAATTTGAGCAACAGTCATGGCTTTTCCGAAGTTTGCGCGCCACCAGTGAGCTGGTCCTCGTCGCCAAGCTTCTCCGGCCACCCTCCGGCCGATTCAACCCCGCAAATAGATCCCTCACCTCACCCTCTCACTCCCTGAGCAAGGAATCGAGCTCAAACCCTTTAGAATAGAAACGCCCAATCTGGAGGTTGTCTTCTCCAGCGCCGGTCGCCGGAATTTATCCCCGGCCGATCTAGCCTCGCTCACCTTGTCATTTAGATAGATCTCAATCCCCTGAGTAATTTTGTCTACTAGCCCGACCTCTAAATCGACCTGAATCAAAAGTTATAGCCATGCCAAGGTTGCTGTCCAGTGGCTCAGTTCATGTCCAGGCCACCGTGTTTGCTCACCGGATTTGGCCACCCTCCGGCCACTTTCAGCCCTTGAGCCTGTTGAGAGTTTTGTAGCTGATGTCAATGCCTAAACCCTAGACAAAGTTGTGCATCAATTGGAGCTCTGAGTCAAAAGTTATGCAATGCCCTAGTTTCTGGCCATGTCAAACACTATGTCAGTGCATGTCCACCTGTGGCATTGGATGATTTAGACTTGTTTCTTTTGAGCAATTGAAATGCCACTTTGTCCACTAAGCCTTTTGAGCCATGTTCTACAATATTCCCTACTATCATATCTCCAGAAAACAAACCTAGAACCGATTTAGGGCAATGTCAAGCCTTGAGTCGAATGTCAGCCCTTCGACATTCAAGCCCTCTGAACCCATCTCTTCAACCAATGTCAAGTGACCTTGTCTAAACCAATTCCCCTGCATGCATGATGTATTTACGTATTATTTTCTAGTGCTTGTGTGCTTATATGGTATGTATGTGCTGTTTGTACCCGTCGTGGAACCAGACGTTGAAGGAGCAGAGGAGATCCCTGAAGATTCATTTGAGCAGCTAGACCCGTCACTGTAAGGCAAGTCTCAAACCCTTGATCATGTCTCGCCTACTATTTTGAAATGAAGTATGTTTTAACTGTTTTCAAGTATATGCATGCCTTAGATTCAAATAAGAATTATGTTTCAATAAAGATGATTAGATATGACCTAAGTGATTGTAAAACCCCTTTTGATATTGAATACCCCTGCACCCTTGTTACCCTAGATTATCATGCTTAGGCTATGCTATGCTTAAAGATTATATGATAAATGTTGAATGGTCACATATGAGAGAAGTATGTTCAAAACCCCTTTTTGTGAAAGAAAATGTGATTGGAATCGATAGTGAGGATGGTTTGATTGGATGGTGCTGTGTGCGCACTGGGAATGTGAAAGACTCCTCACTAAAGATTCATAAGGACTAGAACCTTGTGTTGTGCTTCTATGCGGTATGAAAAACGTACCAACCACCTGCCTGTTTATGGGACGGGCGCAACTTAGTAGCTTTCTTTAGTGTTAGCTTTTCCCTGCAATGGTTGTCGGTCCAGTTTCTTGCGAGAACTGGTGGGCCGCAGAAGGCCATGAGTGATGTGAGATCAGAAAAATCATGAGAGGAAAAGGTGGAAAGAAGGAAGACGCCCTAAGCCAGATTAAGTCGTGCGCGACTGTAATCAAGAGAGGCTATGTGTCTTGCGAGAACATAGACCCAGGCTAGGAAGTAAGGCAGTGGGGAGGACCCACAACGGTACTTGAGACTTAACTGTCTATTTACCGGGCAGGGAAATAGTTAATACTAGGACTGTAAATTGTTGTGTCATCTCGGCCTTGTCACATGCGTAAAAGTCGCATGAAGCTGATCCGACTTGAAAGCCGAATGATTGGTGGATTAAGGTGGTACACCTTTGCAAAGTTTAAAAAGTATCGGATACTCTGAGCTCCCAGGTCATGGAGTCTGCGCGCTGTGAATTCTATTCACGTCGATGCAGCACAAGTAGCTTTTGGAAGTTTTTCACAAAATCTGAGTAAAGTGGTGACTCATGAAAGACCACCACACACAACATTTCTGAAAATCTAGCTTAGGATTTCAAAAGCCCCGCTTTCGAAAATAAAGACCTTTCTTTAAAGCTGCATGTGAAAATCTATTTATACTCAGAGCCAAAGAGCTGTTCTTTGAGAAATTCCCCATCATTTATACATATGCATTGTTACTTGGGACTTGTTGAGCACCATGTGGACAATGTGCTCACCCTTGCTTTTCAAACAAATTTAGAGGAAGGATTCGCCGACCCTGAATCTTATGGTCTTGAACCCAATGTGGAACAAGAAGAAGAAACTGAGGACCCATCTAGTTAAAGGGTTATGCACCAAGGTGGAGTTCGATGTGGAGAAGGCCCATGCAATACCGCCGCTGCAGAGAAAGAAGACTGAAGAAGTCCTTTTGTTTATCTTAGCTGTTTTATTTTGTGCCGACCCTTGTGTCGAAAACTCCCTAATTTGTATTAACAATTAAATGCGTCATTTCGGCGCTAAGTTATTGTGATGTTGGTCCTTGTGATCAGCACTTGTTTTTAATTACTCGCATTTTTATATAATGCATTCTATTGTTGTGAGCTGTAATGTGCCTTTTCTGAGTGCAATCCACCTGGGCGATTGCCACTGGAATCCTCAAATGAGGGTCCCACAGCCTTCTTCCTGGGCCAGCGGGATGAAGCTCTCCAGGAGCTGGCCCGGGTCCGGGCCCAAGTCCACGTCTCGGAGACGGTGAACGGCCACCTCCGAGAGGTGGCGAAGGCGAAGGAGGAGGCCTTCCGGGAGCTCGAGGGAACGAGCGTTCGGGCGGTGGCGGACGCAGGCCGCTCCGTCCGCTCGGCCCTCGACAGCCTTGGCGTAAGCCTAGGTTCCGAGAGCAGCGCGGAGGTTCCCCCGGCCACGCTCTCGGAGGCGGCGGACGCCCGGGCGATCCCCATCGTCGCGGCCGTGGCCGGGCTCGTCGAGCACCGGTGAGTGGGCGCCCGGGCGATCGGGGGCCGCATCCAGCGGAGCTTCCCTGAGTTATTCGAGCCTGCGCGCCGGGAGGTGGATCTGCTCGCCGGGGGCTTCTACGACCGGATCATCCGGGCGAGATTCCCAGCGCCGGCGCCTCCGGCAATGGACGCCCCGGCCCCGGCCTTGGAGGAAACCCCCCGGGGGGAGGACGCCAATGAACATGTATGAGCCTCCCCCCGGGTCTTAGTTAGGGCCCTTTTTGCTTTCTTAGGATTTTGATCCTGGTAGCTTCTTAGAAGAAGCCCCGGACACTTGTACAAAAACATTTTGAATGCAATCAAGTTAGAAATTTTTCTAAGTCTTAAATTGAATGCATTGTTACCAGGGTTCCCAGGAGGTTACTCCCGGGCGAAGGTCCGGGAGGGGGTCCCCGGGAGACGCCCAAGCGGTTTTGATCTTGCTAAGCCTCGTCTCCGGGAAGCGCGGCGGGGGCAGCGTCCGGGAGCCGATCCGGTTGAGGTGGCAGCGCACGAAGGGCCAAGTGATGGGGATCGTCCGCAGCGCTATAGGGGGGAGGTTCGAGCCCTTGGCCATCTTCTGGCATGCCTCGCACGCGGAGACAAGGTCTCGCTTGTCGCGCATGACCGTGGGCCAGTAGAAGCCCTGCCGGAGGGTCTTGGCTGCGATGGCACGCGGGGCTAGGTGAGAACCACAGCTCCCCGCATGGATGTCTTTGGGAAGCTGAAGTCCCTCTGGCCGGGGTAGGCAGCGCAGGAGGGCGGAAGCCCCCTGCTTGTAGAGCCTCCCCTCCAGCAGGAGGTATGCCCGGGCTTTGCCCCGGAGTCGCTTAGCCTCGGTCCCACCGGGAGGGTCCCCCTCCCCCTTGATGAAGGAGATGAGGGGGTCCATCCAGGATGGAGTCCGGGTAATCTCGGTGACCTCTGGGACATGAGGCTCATCGCCCGTGTCCGGGGAGGCCACCGAGGGCTTCGTGATGATTTCCAAGAAGGCCCCCTTGGGGAGCGATTCCCGAGCGCTTGCTGCCCGGGCTAAGGCGTCGGCCCAGTCATTGTCCCTTCGCGGGATATGCCGGGCCTCGAGGCCGTCAAAATGCCTCTCCATCTTCCGTACTTCCTGCAAATAAAGACTTAAGTTTGCGTCATGGCACAGGTAAGACTTGTCCATTTGGCAAACTATGAGCTGAGAATCTCCCTTGACTAGGAGGCGCCGGATCCCCAGGGAGCGAGCAAGCCGCATCCCGAGGAGCAAAGCCTCGTATTTGGCGACGTTGTTGGTTGCGGGGAACTCGAGCCGCGTGGCGTACTCGAGCTCCTTCCCCTCGGGGCTCCGGAGGACTACTCCCGCACCAGCCCCGGCGAGACACAGCGACCCATCAAACATGAGAGTCCAATGGTCACAGCGTCGGGGCGGCACAGGGAGGTCTTCGTCCCCGGACCCAGAGGCAGGAGTCCACTCTGCGACGAAGTCGGCGAGGACCTGCGACTTGATGGTGGAGCGGCCGGTAAGGGACAGGGAGAAGGGGGCGAGCTCGGCCCCCCACTTCCCAATCCGGCCGGTGGCTTCTTTGTTCCGCAGTACCTCCCCCAGGGGGAGGGACGTGGACGGTGATGGGGTGCCCCAGGAAGTAATGTCGAAGCTTCCGGGACGCCATTAGGAGGGCGTAGCAGATTTTCTCCATCTCCGTGTACCGGGTTTTGGCCCCTTGGAGGGCCTCACTCACATAATACACGGGACGCTGCTGCCTCCCTTGCTCCTTCACCAAGACCGCGCTGACGGCGACGGGGGTCGCGGCGAGGTAGAGGAGGAAGGGCTCTTCTGGAGACGGACTCACGAGCATTGGAGGGCTCGTGAGGTACTTCTTGAGGTCGTTGAAGGCTTTGTCGACGATTCGGACTCGGGGTCCTGAGCCGAACTTATGCAAAATTTGTAATTGTGAGACCTTTCAAGATGACCCTCCGGGAAGGTATGTAGAACAATGGTGAACAGGAGCACAGAGAGATTTATACGGTTAGGGCCCTCGATGGTGGGAGTAAAAGCCCTACGTCCTGTTAGGATTTCACTATATGTGATAAAGCTTTACACACTAGCGGGGAGAAACCTTCACAGGCGAAAGTTTCCCCTATATAAGTGTACAAAAAGAAGCTATAGGAGACTTGTAAGTGTTGTCTAATCTAAGCCGTAGACTTGGCTGTTTGAGTGGTTGGGATATCTTGTATCTTACTTATCTCAGGGGTCTTGTTCTTCCAAAAATGTCTTGGATCCCCTATTTGATATACTTTGCCACCTTTTTATACTGGTCGAAAAGGTGCCATATGAAGAAAACTGCATCAAACGGTTAGATGCGGTTGTTGGAGAACCGCTGTTAACTTCCACGGAGGTTATTAACACGTGTTAATCATGAATAACCGCATATAATAACCTCTGACGGTTGGTCTTCAACGTGGAGGAATCCTCGGGATGCTTGGAATATCTTGACATAAGGATAACCGAATAAACCCCAAGCACCCTGGTCGAGAACGCGCTGACCGCGGAATGTGGGCTGACCGCACAACATCCTGGATATCCAGTCCGCGTATAGCATACGAACTTCTGACCGCACAAGGCTGTCGTTCTGATCGCACGAAACCCGCGACCTGATCACGTAAAGCTTGCGACCTCATGGTGATGCCCCTCAGAATAGCTTGAGTTCGCATCGCCAGATACATGTTTGGTTCAAACCTATCTTGAACCAAAAGTTTATTAGAAGTGACCCGGGTGTCAATCCTCGTTAGCTAGCCCCCAAATTCGAAGAAAACGAAGAGACGTGTTTATTTCGAATTTTAAAACCGTGCATTGGATTTTTAACCCGGTTCTTCAATTTTTCCACTTAGTGGCGCACTAAGTGAAAACGGTTGGTTTCCCAAGACGGGTTCTGACATTATGTGATGGGCAATGATAGCGCTGTAGGACTATTTTTATCTCGATGTAAAATTGTAAATGCTTTGACGAAACCCGAGGGGTCTGGAATGCAAACCGTCACCCAGGCGGCTATAAATACCAGGCTCCTGGATTTGTAAAATTTCACAATTTCCCTCCACGCCTAAGTCCTTTTTTTGTTATCCTGCCTTCTTCCTTTTCACATATTCCTCCCAATGGCAGATCACGATATCATCGAGATTGAGAGTGATGAAGAGGAAGTTGTCGAACAAGGATCTCAAACGATTGAAGTCCTGTCTCCCTTAAGGAAGAAACCTAAGGTTGACGAAGGATCTTCCAGTGGAGCAAAGGTGAAGAATGTAGCAAGTTTCTTTCTTCCTTCAGTTCCTTTGACCCTCCCCGTTCATGCCTCTCGGCAAGTTAGGCCTTTGTCCTTAGAGAAAGATCCCATCACATTCAATTCTCCCATCCTTTTGGGTGATCAACATCCTGGTCGGCAAGCGGTGACTATCCCTCGATCAGATGATTGCCATATTGGGTTGGCGAAGCAATCTTCTGATGGGAAGGTTGCTCTTCCACCATCTGATGATCTTCCTCCCAAGATGGGTGTATTAACGGGTTATGCACCGGGACAGGTAACAATTCTTCTCCCCTTTTGCTGATAATTATAGTTAGTGTGACTAACTTTTGCAAAATGCAGGAGGTTGGAGGCTCTAGCGATCAGCCTTCTGCTGCTCCATCTCTTCCTTCCGGACAGACTCTTCTGGAAGAGAAGAATGCCCTGGAGAAGAAGACCGAGGAGATGGCCTCGAAGATTCTGCATTTAGCAGAAAGTCTTCATCGATCCCGAGAAGAGGCGCACCATTTCCGTCGAGAGAGGGACTTCGCTCAGCAACAGCGAGAACTCTCTGACTTGATTAGGGACAATAGTGCGTCTGTTGTTAGGGACGATGTAGATAGACTTAGGGTAGTTGCTAGTTCCCTGGGGGTTGCCAGTGTAAATCCTACTGACAACAACATGTCCCTTGGGGAACTTTGTAAACTTCTTTCAGAGCAAGTCGACGTTTTGATCGACTGCATCCCTTTTGCATGTAAAGAATGTAAGAAATAAAAGTTTCTTATTTCTCATGAATATTCTTCACATCTTCTGTGCGAAAATATAGCCATAAACTTTATGTTCGCGACCATTCATACACAGGAAACTTTAGTTCTGCGATCAGAATCGCGTTTAAGAAAAAAGCACCGCGACCTACCCTGATATCGCGATCAGTTTCAGAACCGCGGTCAGAACTAAATTGCGACCAGAGTCGGAACTCGGTCAGACTGTTACTCCGATTAGAATTGAAGTTTTAGTCTAAAACACGATTTCGATAAAAACCATAACCCAATTAGAAACATTCCAGTACGTCAAAAATTGAGTTGCATGATTCTTTCATAAAAATATGTTCAAAGCATATAAAGGAAAAAACGTCTTCTGAAAAGTACTGAAAATTTTTTCAGTCCTTTTGCACTTTCAGTTTCTAAAACAAAGAAGTCTTTTTGTTTCAGATCCGACGCCTGAACACTTTATCGGGTCCATCAGAGACAGTATCCATTATGGCAAATGAATAAAGCATTCAATGGAACGTTTGAAATGAGCCGTTTACTCATTAATGCGCCGCCTTGGGTCTATAAAAAGAGCAGATGTCTTTTCAAAGAAGCCACACAGCCAAAAACCCTCATTATTCCCGTCGCGCAAAACCCTTATTTTCTCCAACCTTCGTCTTCCCAAAATCGCGAACTTTCCCTTTGATTCTCCACCAAAGATGGCGTCCTGGAGCCGATCCATCCACCATTCCGAGGAGAACCTAGTGGCGTTAGAGAAGGAGGAGATCCTTCCCCCGCGGTTGCTTATCAACTGGCGGCCTGCGGAGAAGGACCAAGAAACCCCAACCGTCCAAGAGGGCGAGCTGGTAGTTTTTGAGGAGTACCTGCGCTGCGGGTTCCGATTCCCCGAGAGTCAGTTCCTCAAGGATGTCCTTGAGCACTATGGGTGGGAATTGATCAACCTCCACCCCAACGCGATGCTGATCCTTGCGGTATTCCAGCATCTTTGTGAAGCGTTCGTCGGAATATATCCCAGCGTGGATCTTTTACGGCGATTCTACTTTTCGACGTGGTCGAAGAGCACCAACGCCGCCGGATGCATCTACTTCCGGCTGAGGGACAAAAAGAAGTATCCTTCCCCACCCCAGCGAGATTCTGTGCACGGGTGGCACCAAAGGTGGTTTTACTGCTCTCCACCATCCGAAAGCAGTCTATAGTTTGAAAACTCGCGACCGGAGAAGTCGAGCGAGTTAGATGTTCCCCCGGAGATGAACTCAGAGCTTTCGAAGCATGCTGAGGTGATTCTTCACTTGGTCAATCAAGGATTGACGGCTCGAGACATTATTCGAGACTTCGTGAAGAATCGGGTGAGTCCTCTGCGTGAAAGGGCTCATCCGGTGTGGGAGATTAGGTCCATGGCGGATAGCACCCTGGACTACAGTCAAGGTATTTATTTCTTTGGCCCTGAGCTTTCCCATTCTTGAATTGTGCAAATTCTGACTTGAGTTTGGGAACAGTCCTGCCTTCATCCGAAATTGAAAGGCGGACCAATTCCCTCCTTAGGGCCTACAATGCCGATGTAGAGGGCCCTAAGGGATCGCCTCGTCCACAGAGTCTAATTCACGCCGGCGACGATCTTAAACAGGAGCGCCGAAAGGTACATCCTCTATCTGGCCTCCATTTTTTAGATCTTATGTATGTCCAGCGTTAAACATTTTCATCGAAAATGTGAATCAGCTCCTAGGAAGGTTTGCCGAGACGACCTTCCCAAGTGAGAACGTAGGTTCTCATGGGAAGCCAACGGTAAAGAACGTGAAGAAGGTCTCTCAAAGACCCAGGACAAAGAGTCCTACCTCCAAGAAGGCCAGACCGAATCCCGGGGAGGGTCTTCACGGAGCGTTCCTCCTACCGCGAGAAAGACGGCGGTAAGATATCACATCCCTTCTGTTTTACCAAGCACAGGTTGGGATCACTTCTTCGTCGTACAGGGAGAGGGGAGCGAGGAGGAAGAGGATGATGTTCCTCTGGTCCTTCGGAGGAGGAAGATCGCGGATCTTCCATCCGGTGATGCCCCAAGCTGTCCCGCAGAGGCCATTGTTACCGAAGACGTGGTCGTGGCAGAACCTGCCACTGCGGAGAATCTTGGGGTCGCGGATGACCTGGCTTCAGGGTCAATTGTCTCTGCTTCCCTGGTCGAAAGGACGACCTCAGTAAGGATTCCTTACAGTCATACTTTCTTCAATTCCTTCTGTATATTTTGACGAGTCAATGTTTATACAGGGAGGAGAGCTTCTCCCTGCGACTACCGCGAGTCCTAGGGAGGAAAATCCTCCTCCTCCGCGGACAGAGGGGGAGGTGGTTCAGCAAAGGCCGGTTACGGTGGCTCCAGCGACCCAGGAATTGTCAAGGCCTTCGGATGTAGCCCCACCAGCCAGTACGGTAGCCCAGGTAAAGACCTTGCTTTTTGTCTCTATCTTTTTCTTAGAAATATGCTCATAGCTGAACACATCCAGGAGGGAGCTACCTTGTTTGCCATGAGGAAGGCAAGAACCGATGATAGTTCTCCTCCCCAAGGGGAACCTTCCCAGAAATCCCAGGAGCGAATGGGATTTCAAATAAGGTGGGAACCTTAAACTGGCAATGATCTTAAATAAAAACTGCTCAAATTCTCTTTCTTGTCAGGCAAAGAAAGACGGCGCCCAGCTCTTCAACCGCCTCCGGAGGGGTTGAAGCAGTAGCTAGTACAGGAGCTTCCAACGAAGAACGCTCCACCCCTGTGGTCCAGGAAGTCATCCAGACCGCAGGGGAAGGAATAAATGAAGGGACCCAGTCACAACCGATGACTACTGGGGGTAGCGCCCAGCCGGCACTCCGACCAACTGTCCCTGTAGTAAGCGCATCCGGGGCTCTAGCGAGGATCCCCGCTAAAATGAATGATGCTATCTTACAAAAGTTTATGAAGGTATAATAAACCTCCATTCTCGTGCCTGAATTGTACTTAGGACACCTTTGATCTTCTTCCTTGGCACCACAGGGATTATCCTGGCTAATAAGCCATTCGCATGTTGTGATGGCCAGTACAGAAGCCATTCAAAAAGAACGCGACAACTTGCGCAGGTGAGTACCATTACCCTTTGGTTAGTATGGGTGCATTTTGGTTGTGACTGCCTTGATTTTGCTGCAGAGAGGTTACATTTTTGAAGAAAGAGGTGGCCAGTTCAGTCTCAATGTTTAAGAAACAAGAAACTGAACTCAACAAACTTCGATCAGAGAATGCTGGTAAGCCAATTCCTGATTAAGAAGCCTTGAATCCATAATATGCAAATAATATCCTCTCTCTGTACAGCGCAAGCAGGTCGAATTACGCAGCTCAGTCGGGACAAGGGGATTCTTGAATCCTCGATTCGCCACACCGATCGGGCAATCAAAGAGCTGAGCCTCCTGATCTTCGAAAAACTGAAGGCCGTGGCTGATCTCTTGAAGACCGACGTGGTAGAACCGAAGAAAGACAACCTCAGCATAAGTGACTGGACATCGCTGCTCACTGCCCAGGCGGATTCACTGCTTGAGTATCTCCCTGGAGATTCACGGCGACGCGAAGAGGTGATCAGAACCAGGGTTCGATCAGCCGCAGTAGCCGTACTCAGCCGGGTTCGACTTCACCATGGCCCAGATGCAGATCTGAGCGCACTGGTGGGTCCGGTTGAGGTCGAGAGTGAAGAGCTGCTCGATGCAGTCATAGAGGAGGTCAAGCCCTTAGTAGATAGGCTCCTGACTGAGCTGGGGATCGAATGATCCTTATTTTTGTATCTAGACAATTGTGTATAATGTAATGTATGTAAAAAATCATTTTTGACAGGAAGTACATATTTTGCATTTTTATAATATGAATTCCATACTATAAGCACATCCCCCCTAGCCCCCGCCTCTGCTTATGAATACTAAAGCCTTAGTGTTATAAGCAGAGGAGAAAACATAAGCGTAACGACCAGGGGTGTGCGTTTTAAACCAACGATCAGGATCAATGTAACGTCTAATCTTATTGCGAACTGGTAGCCACTTAGATGACCAAGGACTCACCAGATAGCCCCGTATGCGTTGAGAAATGGCTTATTTAGGAGTGACTTATCTGTAAGTGGTCATGAGATCGACCAGCGAATCCAATTAGATTGTTGTAATGATTTGATCGTCGGCGATCAGCCCCCAGGTCGAATGCATATGATACGGGCTTAAAGAGAAAAACTCATTGTATGAAAGCAAAACATATTTTGATTTGGCAAAAGATGCTAATTGAACAGGAAAAAAGTGATTGGAATACTTACACGTAAAACTTGCGAAGTTGATCGATGTTCCAAGTATTGGACAAAATCCGACCATCCTCCATAGCTAACCGCGCCGATCCTGTCCGTGGCACTGAGACAACAGTATAAGGACCTTCCCATTTTGGGGAGAATTTGTTGCGATTAGACTGGTCTTGAATTTTTCGTAAAACCAAGTCGCCCACGTTGAGATTACGTGGTCGCACCTTTTTACTGTGATACCTGCGCAAAGCTTGCAAGTATGCCGCAGATTTAACTAGGGTGCGATCACGTCGTTCTTCTAAGAGGATGAGATCTTGTGCCCGTTGTTCGCACTGATTAATCTGTTCGAACTGATCTGTCCGAACAGAACCAATACTTACTTCCATAGGCAATACCGCCTCGGCCCCATAAACCAAATGGAAGGGCGTCTCACCGGTGGCGCGACTAGAAGTAGTTCGTAATGCCCATAGAATGGTATAGAGCTCATCTGCCCAAGCCCCCGAGCGGGTCTTAAGGCGATCAAAAACACGCTTCTTAATGCCTTGCAGTATTTGCCCATTGGCCCGTTCTACGGCACCATTGCTTTGTGGATGGGCCACAGAAGCAAAGCACACCTTGGTCCCAACCTGATCGCAGTAGTCCAGGAAAAGACCGCTGGCGAACTGAGAACCATTGTCTATGATGAGACGGTTTGGAACACCAAATCGTGCCACAATGTTCTTATGGAAGAACTTTTGTGCGGCTGATGCAGTAATATTTCGTACTGGTTCGGCCTCAATCCACTTTGTAAATGTGTCAATGGCTACGAACAGAAACTTGTACCCATTGACCGCTTGTGGCATAGGACCGACGATATCCATCCCCCAGACCGCGAATGGCCATGCGAGAGGAATGGTTTGCAACGCATAGGCAGGTTGATGAACTTGCCTTGCGTGGAAGTGACACTGGGGACACGTCTTGACCATATACTTGGCGTCATCAAGTGCCGAAGGCCAGTAGAATCCTTGTCGAAAAGCCTTTCCGACCAGTGTACGATATGACGAGTGCGCACCGCATACACCGTCATGTATTTCTCTCAAGAGAGACTTTCCTTCCTCCTGAGATATACAACGCATGAATACTCCTTGAGTACCCTTTCTGTACAAAATCCCATCTATGAGTTTGTACATACGCGCTTTTCGAATTAACCGATCACTTTCGGTTTCGTCCTCGGGTAGGGTCCCATGTTCAAGATAGACCCTCAATGGATGAGTCCAATCTTGTTCCTGACCGAGGTTGGTAACGAAGGCTATTACCGGATCATCCTCGACCGAAGTCATGATCGAAGGATGGCCCAAGTGTTCAATGAACACTCCTTCCGGAGCGGATGAGCGTGAGGACCCAATTTTGGATAATTGGTCTGCGAGAATGTTGTCCTTTCGCGGGATGTATTGGACTTCGAAATGACTGAAGTGTTTTTCCAATCTCCTCACTTCCCCCAGGTAATGAGCCATTGTCTCATCGGAGGTGCTGTACTCCTTGTTTACCTGGTTTACGACCAGCTGTGAGTCTCCCCTCACCACTAATCGACGGACTCCGAGGGATTTTGCTGCCCGGAGCCCTGCAAGAAGACCTTCATACTCTGCTGCATTGTTGGTTGCAACAAAGTGTAGTTGAATGACATACTTAAGCTGTTCGCCCTGGAGCGTAACTAAGACCACTCCAGCCCCCGAGTGTTGAAAACTACGGGAGCCGTCAAAGTACATTGTCCAATAATCGGGGCACTCCAGTTCCTCTGCCAACTGCACGGGTGGCTCAGGGTTGGTCCATTCGACCACAAAGTCGGCCAAAACCTGAGACTTAACCGCCGTGCGGGGGATGAAATGGATCTCGAAGGCACCGAGTTCGACCGCCCATTTGGCGATTCGACCAGATTTCTCTGGATTTCGGACAATATCCCCCAAAGAAAAAGAGGAGGGTACTGTGATCTTGTGTGCTTGAAAGTAATGTCGTAGCTTACGGGAAGCCATCAGTAGCGCGTAAAGTATCTTCTGGACCTCAGGGTAGCGCTCCTTAGGACCATGAAGTACTTCGCTCACATAGTAGACGGGTCTATGTATTCCTTCCCTATCCGCCATTAGAACGGCGCTGACCGCGTGTGGGGTGGCCGCCAGGTAAAGAAGCAACGGTTCTCCTTTGTCGGGAGACACCAATACTGGCGGACTGGATAGATATGTTTTTACCTCCTGGAATGCTTTTTGGGCCTCATCCGACCATGTAAAGTTATGATGCTTCCGCAAGGCTTTGAAGAAAGGCAATCCCCTTTCGCCTAATCGCGATATGAATCGACTTAAAGCCACCATGCGACCAGCCAGGCGTTGAACATCCTTCATGGTCGAAGGCGACCTCATTTGTTCAATAGCCCTGATTTTCTCAGGATTAACTTCAATGCCCCTGGAACACACAAGGAAACCCAGGAGTTTTCCTGAAGAAACCCCGAAAGAGCATTTCTCCGGGTTTAATTTTATTCCATAGCGATTCAAATTACAGAAGGTTTCAGCGAGATCATCCAAATGAGACAATCTCTTGGTACTTTTTACAACCAAGTCGTCTACATATGCTTCGAGATTACACCCTATCTGGGAAAGAAAGGTCTTTTGCATCAAGCGCTGGTACGTGGAACCTGCGTTCTTGAGACCGAACGGCATTCTGACGTAGCGGTATGTGCCGAACGGGGTGATGAAGGCAGTCTTCTCTTCATCATCTTCTGCCATGCTAATTTGATGATATCCTGAGTAAGCGTCCAGAAAACTCATCAGTTCGCAACCCGCAGTCGAGTCGACCAACTGGTCGATGCGGGGAAGGGGAAAGTCGTCCTTCGGACAGGCAGCGTTGAGGCTAGTGTAATCGACACACATGCGCCACTTGCCATTTGACTTGCGGACCATGACCGGATTGGCGAGCCATTCCGGGTGATCCACTTCGCGGATAAACCTGGCTTGTAAGAGTTTGTCCAACTCTTCTCGGATGGCTTCCTGTCGGTCAGTGGCAAAACGCCTGAGCTTTTGCTTTATTGGTCGTTGTCCAGGTCGAATTGCTAACCTGTGCTCAATTACTTCCCTTGGGACACCGGGCATGTCGGACGGTTTCCACACAAACACGTCTGCGTTAGCCCGGAGGAAAGCAATGAGGTCGAGTTCCTATTTGTCATCCAGGGCTGACCCAACCCGAATTGTCTTGGATGGGTCACCTGGGTACAAAGGAACTTGTTTGAGTTTTTCATCTGGTCGAGGAGCAGCCTTGATCGCATCGGCGGCAACGGTGGCGACCTGAGCGTCCCGGAGGGGAAGCTGATCGACCATCTCCAAAGATAGCCGGTCGCACGTGAGTGCCCCGTTGCGACTGCCTCGGACCGAAATGACACCTTTGGGGCCAGGCAATTTCCTGCACTGATAAGCATAGTGCGTTGCCATCATGAACTTAGCAAGAGTCGGCCTGCCAAAGATTGCATTATAAGCTGAATCACAATCGATTACATCGAAAGTAACCAATTCTGTCCGGAAGTTGTCTGGTTCTCCCAGAGTGACCGGGAGGACCACTTGTCCCAATGGCATCATGGAGGGACCTGGGATTATCCCATAAAACGGATGGATTATGGGCTTAATCTTCGAACGAGGAATTTGCATCTCGTCGAGTGCCTTGACCAATAAAAGATCAAGGGAACTTCCCCCGTCAATCAGGACCCTTTCAACTCTCGCGTTACTGATGATTGGGGTGATGACCAGAGGTAACCTCAATGGTCGGGTTAGCCCCACAGGACAGTCAGTGTGATCGAACGTCAGAGGCATATCCGACCAACGGGGGTATTGAGGTTCACCAAGGGATGTCTCCGTTTGGTTAACCTCTCGGCAGAAGGTTTTAAACTGCCTTTTGGAAACGAAAGAGGAAGAACCTCCAAAAATGACATTAACATGATTTTGAGGTACCTGGTAAGCCATTTCTTCGTCTCCGTCGACGTCTCTCATCCCGCACGCCTGCTCTTTAGGCGGTAAGGTTGGCATTGGCCCAACTCCTTGGTAGAAATCGTCCAGTTGTTTCAACCAACTCCTGTAGTTTTTGAGGTCGTGGCCTGCGGAGTTGTGGAGTGGACACCACTTTTTTCCCTCCTGCGGATTAGTTGATTTTTCTGGCTGGTCGGAATCCCGACCACCAGAGGCAGTTTTACTTTTAAATGAAGACTTATTACCTTTGGTCGAATGTGGCTTCTCTGCGACTGCGACCTCGCGATACTGTCCAGAGCGGTTCCTCTTCGACTTCTTTGACTTCCCACCCGGTGAAGACTCCGGCTTTTTGCTTGAATCTTCTTTCCTGGCGTCCTTGAAGCCTGGTTGGGGTGGTAGGTCCCCCTTGTCGACCATTCGGTTCCATTCGACTGCTTCGGCTGCATCGGAATATCGATCAGCCATATCGAACAGATCGGCCACTGATCGAGGAGGGTGGATAAGCAAGTCTTCAGTGAATCTCCGGTATCGAACGGCATGCTTAAATGCCCTGATTACGGAGCCATCAGATATATTCGGGATGGTATTCCTCACCCCGACAAACCTCTTGACAAACTGCCGAAGTGTTTCGGTCGAAGTTTGTCGCAGCCTATGCAGGTCGTCCTCCTTACCCGGCTTTTGGTAACAATTTTGGAAATTGCTGAGGATGGCATCGCATAGCATTTCCCAATTGTAGATGGAACCCTCAGGCTGATTAAACAACCAGGTTCTAGCCGGTCCTGCGAGGACTGTTGGCAGGTAGTTGGCCATGACCTTGTCATCGCCTCCCGCTGCTTGGATGGCAGTAATATAGATTTGAAGGAACTCGGATGGGTTCTGAGTTCCATCAAACCTCTCAATGGCCCCTGGTCGAAACTTATCGGGCCAAACGACTGCTCGTAGGCCAGGCGAAAAAGCTTTGCAACCAACGTAAGGACCGTGGACCGCCCTATGACTCTCGGTTGGGTCTCGAGCAACCTCACGCAATGGCGAGGTTACTCGTGGTCCCAAACGAGAGTGAACAGGAACTCGATCCCTACTACGAGAATCCTGCATTCACCGGTATTTGTCCTGTCGGGACGGTACGGGCGGCGGGTAACTCCGCCGGCCAGAGCCAGAATGAGGACCATCCCGTTCACGAGAATGTGTTACCGAGCGGGAAGAGGCTGTTGGGGTCGCCTCGGATGCGACCTCGTCCAGTCTTTCCGCCAGGATCCTGAAAAAGGCCGGTTTCAGCGCATCCGTGACCGTAGGAGGAAAATTGCGCATGACTTCCGCGATACATCGCAGTCGACCATGGGTACTTCTCCTAGGGACACCAGGTGTTATCGTTTCTTCGTCCACTGGGAAACGCTCCGGTGGTAAAGAAGGAGTCTGGTCACGTCTGCGACCACGCGACCGTCGGGAAGAACCTGGGGCAGCATCGTAACGAGCCTGCGCATCTTGAAGAGCCTCTAGGGCAGTTCTGCGTAGTTCGTTGTTCTGTTGCTCGAAATCTTGATCATGCTTCTGTTTGCGATCTTGTTCTTCCCTGGCAGCTTGTTGATCGGGAGTTTCTTCCGACAGCGCAGCAAACTGCCTAGGAAGAGAGGTTGCCGATGGGGAAAACATCTCGGTTTGTTCCGAGTCGGACTCGAAATCAAAGAGACGGTGAAGGTTATCAGGGTCGAACCTTCCTGGGCTAATTTCCGGGTCATCATCATATTTTCCCTCAGCGGGGTCGTATGACGGGCCGAATTCATCACCTAGCACATTAAGAACCTCTGTGGGTTCTGACCTTGCGCTAGTTGCTCCCTGGTCGATTGACATGACCTGAAGAGATGATTCAACCTGCGGAAGATTCTGGCCTTCGACCTCCTCCATCGGAACAGGATCGCTTGGAGAAGGCATTGGTATATGGGCATAATCCTCGAGATCGAAGTCGTTCTCGAAATCATATGCTCCGCCATGTTTCAGCGAACCTCCGGATTCCAATTAGGACGCCTTGAGAAAGGCCCCACGGTGGGCGCCAGCTGTCGACGATTCGGACTCGGGGTCCTCAGCGGAACTTATGCAAAATTTGTAATTGTGAGACCTTTCAAGATGACCCTCCGGGAAGGTATGTAGAACAATGGTGAACAGGAGCACAGAGAGATTTATACAGGTTCGGGCCCTCGATGGTGGGAGTAAAAGCCCTACGTCCTGTTAGGATTTCACTATATGTGATAAAGCTTTACAAACTAGCGGGGAGACACCTTCACAGGCGAAAGTTTCCCCTATATAAGTGTACAAAAAGAAGCTATAGGAGACTTGTAAGTGTTGTCTAATCTAAGCCGTAGACTTGGCTGTTTGAGTGGTTGAGATATCTTGTATCTCACTTATCTCAGGGGTCTTGTTCTTCCAAACATGTCTTGGATCCCCCGTTTGATATACTTTGCCACCTTTTTATACTGGTCGAAAAGGTGCCATATGAAGAAAACTGCATCAAACGGTTAGATGCGGTTGTTGGAGAACCGCTGTTAACTTCCACGGAGGTTATTAACACGTGTTAATCATGAATAACCACATATAATAACCTCTGACGGTTGGTCTTCAATGTGGAGGAATCCTCGGGATGCTTGGAATATCTTGACATAAGGATAACCGAATAAACCCCAAGCACCCTAGTCGAGAACGCGCTGACCGCGGAATGTGGGCTGACCGCACAACATCCTGGATATCCAGTCCGCGTATAGCATATGAACTTCTGACCGCACAAGGCTATCGTTCTGATCGCACGAAACCCACGACCTGATCGCGTAAAGCTTGCGACCTCATGGTGATGCCCCTCAGAATAGCTTGAGTTCGCATCGCCAGATACATGTTTGGTTCGAACCTGTCTTGAACCAAAAGTTTCTTGGAAGTGACCCGAGTGTCAATCCTCGTCAGGCTTCTTGGGCCTCGGGGGTCCAGCTGAACCCCTCGAGCCCTCGGAGGATTTTGAAGAACTGGAGGCCCCGCTCCCCCGACCGGGAGACGAAGCGGCTTAGCGCGGCTAGGCGACCGGAGAGCCACTGGACATCCTTGACGGAGCGCGGCGGGGGCATGTCTTGGAATGCCCGGATCTTCTCGGGGTTTGCCTGAATGCCCCGCTGGGACACGATGAAACCTAGGAGCTTCCCCCCGCGCACCCCGAAGGCACACTTCTCCGGGTTGAGTTTGAGCCCGAACGCACGGAGGTCGTCGATGTGGGAGGCTTCGCGCGGACTTTTGACGACCGCGTCGTCTACGTAGACTTCGACATTGCGGCCGACTTGATCTTTGAAGACCAGCGTCATGAGGCGCTGGAAGGTCTCCCCCGCGTTCTTGAGCCCGAAGGGCATATGGCCGTAGCAGAAGGTTCCGAGGGGAGTTATGAAACTCGTCTTTTCCTCGTCCCCTTCTGCCATTCGGACTTGATGGTAGCCCGAGTAGGCGTCTAGGAAGCTCATGAGCTCGCACCCCGCAGTGGAGTCGACGAGCTGGTCAATCCGCGGGAGAGGGAAGTTGTCTTTGGGGCAGGCGCGGTTAAGGTCCATGAAGTCTACGCACATCCGCCACCTGCCGGTTGACTTCTTGACGAGGACGGCGTTCGCGAGCCACTCGGGGTGCAGAACCTCCCGAATGAACCCCGCCTCTCAGAGCTGGGTGATCTCTACCTTGATTGCCTCTTGGCGCTCGAGGGAGAGTTTCCGCAGCTTCTGTTTGATCGGGGGGTAACCGGGGGCCACTGCGAGCTTGTGCTCAATGACCTCCCGGGCGACGCCCCGCATATCCGAAGGGTTCCACGCAAAAACATAGGAGTTTTCGCGCAGAAAAGCCGCAAGTTGCGCTGCATGCTACTCGGGGAGCTCCGCCCTGATCCGGACGATTTTGTCTTCGTCGCCCCCAGCCTGTTGATTGTGGTCCTCCGCATAATCGCGTTGTAGGAGGAGGGGAGGTCCACTACGTCGAAGCGGACAAGCTCGGTCCAGTAGTTCTCCGGGGTGCCAAATATCATAGGAAGATCTACCTTTCCCACGGGGTGGATTGCCTTCCCCGGGACAAAACCTTGCAAGGGCACGGACGCGGGCTGCAGGAGCTTCTCATCCACCTGCATTTCTTTGAAGGCCTTCAGGAATAGGACGTCGGTGGAGCTCCCGCCATCCACGAGGATGCGGGCCAGATGGCAGTTGTAGATGGTTGCGGAGACAATGAGCGCGTCGTCGTGGGGGAAGCCAACCCCTCGCGCGTCTTCCGCCGTGAAGGTGAGGGGGACGTCCGACCACTTAGGTGGCGGGGACGCGTGTAGCACCCCCACAACCTTGACCTCGCGCGCGTACTCCTTACGCTAGCGCTTAAAGTCCCGCCCGGAGGTGGACCCCCCCACGATGACGTTGATGTGGCGCTGAGAAGTTTGAAAGGGGAGAGCTTCTGAAGGCTCCCCCTCCTGCGTCTGCTCACCCCCCGCGGGAGCGGGAAGGGCTGGAACAGCTGGCCGAGGGAGCAAGGAGGCCGGAGTCCTCCCCCCTGCCCGCGCTGGTCGAGGAACGCCGCGAAGTGCTGCAGCAGCTGGCCGCAGTCTCGGGTAGCGTGGGTACTGGACCAGTGGAAGCTGCACCACGGTCCTTCCCACCTTCTCCCCGCGGGGCCCTCCCGGCCGCGCGAGGACTGTCCCCCCCCCGCCCCCCCCGTAGCCTTTCGGCTTGGGGAAGGGGCGGTTGCCCTTCGGGGGGTCGCGCGAGCCGCCTCCGCCCTCGAGGACAAAGGTGTCCCGAGGCCGTGGTTCGTTACACCCCCCTGCCTGGGGCGCTTGAGGGGATCCTTGGCCCCCAGGTCTGCGGGGGCGGGAGCCCCCTGGGTCTTCTTCCAGATGTCGTCTTCCTCCGCCCGAGCGTACTTTTCGAGTACGTTGAAGAGCTTGCCGGCGGAAGAGGGGTAGCTCCGGGAGAGCCGTTGGTGGAGCTCCCCTGGGAGGATGCCGCTTTTACAGGCTTCGATGACCGTAGAGTCGGGGACGTGGGCCACTTTGCTCTTCACTTGAGCAAAGCGCTTGAAGAAGCTTCGAATGTTTTCCCCAGTCCTCTGCCGGACAGTGTAGAGTTGTGAGAAGTCCAGGGGGTGCACATAGTTCCCCTGGAAGTTCGCGCAGAACTCCCGCTTGAGCTGCGTGAAAGACTTGATGGAGCCGGCCTTCAGGTTGTAGAACGAGGAGCCGGCGATGCCGGTGAGGTAGAGGGGGAAGACGTTGCATTGTACCGTCTTATCCCCCCCCCAGCCGCGGAGATAGCCGTGGAGTAGACCTGCACAAATTCGTAAGGGTCTGCCTCACCGTTATAGTGCTCGATGTGCGGTAGGGCCACGGCCACCGGATGCTGCGAAGTCTTCGGTACAGAGGCTGGTTAGCCCCCTGCACTTCCCGGGGAGATTCCCGGGCGCTGTCTTCTTTGACGGGAACCTCGTTGTTTGAGTCTGGAAGCGGCCCGAGAGGTCCGCCAGAGTGGCGGTGGCGACGCCTTTCCTCCGGACCGGGGCTCAGTTCCCAGACGTCCAGCTTCTCCTCCGGAGAGGTTGGCTCTTCGGCAGGTCTCTTCCCCCGACCGGTGCGAGAGCGAGGCTCCCCGTGCCCGCGGCCGGGGGGAAGTTCTTCCCCGCGCTCTGGTGAATGCATTCGCTCGACCTCCCCCGGGCGAAATGGACCTGTTTCACCGAGGGAGGGAGCTTATGCACGGTAGCTACCGGCCCGGAGGCTTCCAGGGCTGGCTGGGGGGAGCCCCCTGCGAAGACCCCCGGGGCCAGAAAGGGGGAAGCCCCTGTAACATCCGGAACCCGGGAGGGGGCGCCCATGGCGACGTTCGGAACCGAGGTGGAGGGGGCCCCAGTGGCAATGACCGGAACCGGAAAGGGGGAAGCACCTGTAACATCTGGAACCGGCGAGCGGAGAGCCCCCGCGGCACGTCCGGAACTAGGGAGCCCCTGCGGGGGGAAGTCCGCTGAGGCACGGGAGCTGCTCTGTCGACCGCCCCCGGTGCGGCAAACGCGACACGAGGGGCGGGGCTGGCTCCCGGCGTAGGGAAAACCCCTGGCATGAGGTGGGCTCCTAGCCCCGGGAATAGGCTTGGGACGGGGTACCCCCTGGTGCCACGAAGGGCCCTGGCATGAAGTAGCCTCCCGGCACCGGGACGGGCCCGGGTGCCGGGAGGGTCCGGACGTATATCCCGCAGGGGGAGGGAACCCCCCGGCAGGATCATACGGGGCGGACAGACCCCCGGAGGCCGGAGGGGCCACCGGGTAATGCATAAACGGAGGCATAGCCCCCGGATGCGGGTGCGACGCAAATGTGGGGGCCGGAGGCCGCGCCAACACGCTGAGCAGCTCATCCATTGAGCGCTGGGCGCGGAGCTGGAGGCGGTACCTGGGCCAGGTCGCCTCCAGGAGGAACCGCCGGGACAGCAGTGTCCCGGGTGAGCGGCGCCGGGTCTCCGAGACCCGGGTCACTGGGAAGGGTGCGAGCCCTTGTTCTTGGGGGAGCCATGGCGTCTTGTCACGAGTCCCCACGGTCGGCGCCAACTGTCGTGGTATTGCGAATACCCCGGCAGGTTTTGAGAACGATCCTAGAGAAGATTACGCGGCGCGGGTTGACCGGATGACCGGTCCTCCCCCTCCGGACAAGCACAAGAAATGAGACAAGGATTTATATAGGTTCGGGTCCCGGTGGGGGCCCTAGTCCTATCAGTGCGCTCCCAACCGGAGTCGGCTGGGCAGGCTCTCTCTGGGGGAGAGGCTTCCGGAGCACACCTATTAGTTTTTAGCTATTCCAACAAATGAATCACTTGGTTACAACTGAGGGGTACAAGGGCTATTTATAGCCCCAAAAAGAAGTAAAAAAGCCCAACCTACCCCGGAAGCCACCGTCGGATTGAAGGGTAGGAACGTCCTTCTCCCGATCAAACGTCCTGGATGCTTTACAGGTGGTCGCTGATTCCCGATGTGCTCCTCGCGTGACCTGCACGTGACAGACAACTCGAGACTTTACCTTTAGGAAGGCGATGAGGCCCGGGACATGCGCCGGAGGCCAGGTCCCCGGACCAAAGACGGCTCCCGGGACGGGCACCGTTGGCCGGGTCCCGGGAGTCAAAAGGCGGCGCCTGGGACCGGCGCCGGAGGCCTGGTCCCGGGGGCCAAAAGGCGGCGCCCGGGGAGGGGCCGGAGGCCACGTCCCCGGGCAAATGGCGGCGCCCGGGACGGCGCCGGAGGTCCGGTCCCGGGAGCCAAAAGGCGGCGCCCGGGGAGGGGCCGGAGGCCACGTCCCCGGGCAAATGGCGGCGCCCGGGACGGCGCCGGAGGCCAGGTCCCGGGAGCCAAAAGGCGTCGCCCGGAGACAGGCCGGAGGCTACGTCCCCGGGCAAATGGCGGCGCCGGAGGCCAGGTCCCGGGAGGCAAAAGGCGGCACCCGGGGAGGGGCCGGAGGCCACGTCCCCGGGCAAATGGCGGCGCCCGGGACCGGCGCCGGAGGCCGGGTCCCGGGAGCCAAAAGGCGGTGCCCGGGACGGCGCCGGAGGCTACGTCCCCAGGCAAATGGCGGCGCCCGAAGACCGGCCGGAGGCTACGTCCCCGGGCAAATGGCGGCGCCGGAGGCCAGGTCCCGGGAGGCAAAAGGCGGCACTCGGGGAGGGGCCGGAGGCCACGTCCCCGGGCAAATGGCGGCGCCCGGGACTGGCGCCGGAGGCCAGGTCCCAGGAGCCAAAAGGCGGTGCCCGGGACGGCGCCGGAGGCCACGTCCCCGGGCAAATGGCAGGTCCCGGGAGCCAAAAGGTGGCACCCGGGGAGGGGCCGGAGGCCACGTCCCCGGGCAAATGGCGGCGCCCGGGACCGACGCCGGAGGCCAGGTCCTGGGAGCCAAAAGGCGGTGCCCGCGACGACGCCGGATGCCAGGTCCCGGGACGGCGCCGGATGCCAGGTCCCGGGAGCCAAAAGGCGGCGCCCGGGGAGGGGCCGGAGGCCACGTCCTAGGGCAAATGGCGTCGCCCGGGACGGCGCCGGAGGCCAGGTCCCGGGGGCCAAAAAAGGCATCGCCCAGGGAGGCCCCGGAGGCCATGTCCCCGGGCGATTGTGACGCAACTTACCTGGACATAGTCCCGCGGAGATTTCCCCCAACAGGGCTCGATCTGCATGAATGCTGATAAGCAGAGGGTCGTAATTGGTGGTCGCAACAACATGTCCGCCAATTTGTTGTGTACACCCTTCTTGTACTTAATCACCAGATTAAACTGATACAGATACGACATCCACTTCATGTGTCGAGCTTGCTGTAGCTTGGACTGAGTTTGCAAATATTGCAACAGTTGATGGTCGGTGTGGACAACAGTCTCTTTACCCAGGAGATAACACCGCCAATGTTTCACGGCCTGATGCAGTGCACACAACTCTTTGTTATAAGTCGAGTAGTTCTTCTGAGCTCCCTGGAATAACTCGGAGTGATGTGCCACTGGTCGACCTTCTTGCATGAGCACTGTGCCCATCGCATAACCTGAGGCATTGGTTTCTAGCTCGAACGGTTTCTGGAGATTCGGCAAAGCTAACACATGCGCCTCGCTTATCTTCCTTCTCAGTTGTCGTGGTATTAAGAATACCCCGGCAGGTTTTGAAGACGATCCTAGCGGAGATTACGCAGCGCGGGTTGACCGGGTGACCGGTCCTCCCCCGCCGGACAAACACAAGAATTGACACGTGGATTTATACAGGTTCGGGTCCGGTGGGGGCCCTAGTCCTGTCGACGCGCTCCCGACCGGAGCCGGCTGGGGAGGCTCTCTCCGGGGGAGAGGCTTCCGGAGCACGTCTATGAGATTAGCTATTCCAAATAATAATGAACTGATCCTCTACAACAGAGGGGTACAAGGGCTATTTATAGCCCCAAAAAGAAGCAAAAAGTCTAAACTACCCCGGAAGCCACCGTCGGATTGAAGGGTAGGACCGTCTTTCTTCCGGTCAAACGTCTTGGATGCTTGACAGGTGGTCGCTGATTCCCGAGGCGTCCCTCGCGTGACCTGCACGTGATAAACAAACAGGGACTTTACCTTTTAGAAGGGCGATGACGTCCGGGACCCTTTCCGGAGGGCAGGATCCCGGGAGCCCAAAAGGCGGCGGCCGGGACATGCCCCGGAGGCCTCGTCCCGGGGGCCAAAAGGCGGCGCCCGGGGCAGGCACCGGAGGCCACTGTCCCCGGGCGAATGGCGGTGCCCGGGACCCGCCCGGGGGCCACGGTCCCGGGGGCCAAAAGGCGGCGCCCGGGACATGCCCCGGAGGCATCGTCCCGGGAGCCAAAAGGCGGCGCCCGGGGCAGGCACCGGAGGCCACTGTCCCCGGGCGAATGGCGGCGCCCGGGACCCGCCCGGGGGGCACAGTCCCGGGGGCCAAAAGGCGGCGCCCGGGGCAGCCACCGGAGGCCACTGTCCCCGGGCGAATGGCGGCGCCCGGGACCCGCCCGGGGACAAGGTCCCGGGGGCCAAATGGCGGCGCCCGGGGCAGGCACCGGAGGCCACTATCCCCGGGCCAATGGCGGCGCCCGGGACCAGCCCGGGGGGCACGGTCCCGGCGGCCAAAAAGGCGGCGCCCGAGACATGCCCCGGAGGCATTGTCCCGGGAGCCAAAAGGCGGCGCCCGGGGCAGGCACCGGAGGCCCCCGTCCCCGGGCAACCATGAACTTACCTGGACTTGGCCGCGCGGAGATTTCCCCCAACAGCAGCCCCCCATGCCCTTCGGGACCGTCCCTTCGTTTCCCGCGCACGGTTTGAATTTCAGTGGTCCAGATCGCTCTGAGGAGGCCACGTGGCGCGCATCTAGATCACAGCCAGCCTCTATAAATAGGGCCTTAGGGGCCCCGGAAGCTCATTCCAAATCTTCAACCCTAACTTCAGCTCTCCCGGCAGCGCTCTTCCGGTAACCTCTCCGGTAGCCTTTTCCGGTAGCGAGCGTCCGGGAGTTGTAGACGTAGCCACCTGAAAACTTAGCCACCGAAAAACAAAGAACTGACCTGATGGCGCCCAAAGGTCGAGCGAAGACCACGGAGGTGCCCCCGGAGGAAATCCCCGTGGATTTCCTCTGGGCCTCCGAGTTCTCGGCCTCAGACGCGGAGTCCCTGGTCAAGATGGGCGTCGTCGAAGAGGGGGACATCCGGGTCCCCCTAAAGAAGGACGGAGCCCCCCGCCCCAGGCCCGGAGAGGTTGTAGCCTTTGAGGCCTTCCTCGAGGCAGGGCTCCGGCTCTCGGTGCACCCGATGCTCCGGGAGTTCCTGAAGGAGTACGGGGTGGCGCTCAACCACCTCACCCCCAACACCCTCGTCTGAATGGGTCTCTTCATCTGGTTGTACGAGACGGCAACCGGGCAGGAGCCCACCCTCCGCGCCTTCCGGTACTTTTACGAGCCGGCAGCGCGGAGCTCCCACCTGGTGAAGGGAGGACCGAAGTCCCCCTTCGGCTCGGTGATGGTCCAGATGCTGCCCTCCCGGGTGGCGGACTACCCGGCGGCGGCCTCCCGGGACCACTTGGGGGACTGGCTCCGGAGGTGGTTCTACCTCCGGGTCCGGGACGAGGCGGTGGTCTACGCCCCGGAGCCTCCCACCTACAGCCGGTCATCCGCACCGAAGCCGCCGGTGTGGACGGACGAGGAGTTCGAGCTCCTCGGGAAGGTGGTGCTAGCGAAGAAGGCCCGCTCGATGCGGGACGCTGCGGAGGAGCTGGCGCTCCTGCGGCTTTCCCCCTTCTCACGCGGGGGAAGGGGGATCGGCATGGGCCCGGAGCAGCGGCGTCCGGTCAAGCCGGTGACGCGGCGTAAGTCCTGCATTTTTGTACTTGCAGTTTTTTGTGAAAATTGACCAACTCTTTACCTCTTGCAGTGCGCCCGTATCCGGCGGCGAAGGACAAGGCGGAGCACCTCCTGGGGAGGTACTTTGCCGATGAACACGAGCGCATCGTGCGCCTCGTGGGGGAGGGACCTCCCCGGAACCTGGTGGCCGAGGCCTACGGGCTCAGGCTTCCGGAGAGGAAGCCCCTTCCCACCCCCGGGTCTCATAAGCGGGGGAAGGATGCGGCCGGGAGCTTGGAGCCTAAAAGGCCCCGGGTGAAGAAGACCCCCGCCCCGACGACGACGCCGGCAACGACACCAGTGAGGGCCCGGGACGCGGCTCCCGGAGCCGAACATGCCCGGGCGGCGCCCCGGGCAGAGGCGACGCCTCCGCCCCCGGAGGCCCCCGTCGAGGCCCGGGGGAAGGAGGTTGCTGTCGATGGGGCGGGGTCTGATTCGGCGGACTACGCCCCGTCGCCAATTCGCGTGACGCTCCTCTCGCCTCTCCCGGCGGCATTGGCGCCGGAGAGGCTAGAGGTGAGGTTTTCGGGGGCGGCGCCTCCTTGCCTCTGGCCGGTTGATGAGGAGGGGGGGAGCCCCTCCGTCTTCGAGGTCCCCCCGGAGCAGGAGGCTCCGAGGGCCCTCCGGCCTGGGGGGGGGAAAGGCCCGATGATCCCGCCCCGGGCGGAGAACCCCACCCAATCTTCGTCTTCGTCTTCGGAGGAAACTTCGTCGACGAAGACGCCGGCGACGCCGGCCGTGCTCCCGGATTCCGAAGCCCGGGGGCCCTCTCCCGGCCGCGCCGGGAGGGCCGGGCAAGGTACCTCCCTGCTTCCCGCGGGGGAGGTGGCCCGCTACGCGGAGGGCCTGCACAACCGGAAGGTGCAGGCCTTCGTAGCAGGAGGAACGCTCCACGAGCGTTTTGAGGGGCTCGAGTCCCTCGGAGCCCAGGTAACCCGAGCTCTTAACACATCGGCTTTTTTCCTGCACTTAAGATTTTTCTAACTCTTTATGTATTTTGTAGGTAGCGACTGTTACCTGGGGCCTTGAGCAGCGGGTCACCCGGCTGCTCAAGGAGGCGGAGAGCCGGGCCGCCACTTGCGTGGAGCAGCGGGAGGCGGCCCTCCGGGAGCGGGACGAAGCTCTTGATGAGGTGTGCCGGGCCCGGGCGCAGGTGCACCTTTCGGAGGGCGCCTACATCCGCCTCCGAGAGGAGGCCAAGGTGCGGGAGAAGGCGCTCCGGGAGCTCGAGAGCTCCAGCATCCGGGCGGTGTCGGACGCGGGCCGCTCCGTCCGCTCGGCCTTGGAAAGCCTTGGCGTTAGCCTGGGCTCCGGGAGCGGCCCGGAGGTGCCTCCGGCGACCCTCGCGGAGGCTGTGCGTTTTCTTAACGCACAAGTCTCCGCCATCCCGGAGGCTGCGGACGTCCGGGCACGGGGCCGAGCGATCCCCGTCATCGCGGCCGCCGCGGGGCTCGTTGACTACCGTGGGGTCGGCGCCCGGGCGATCGGGGGGCGCATCCCCCGGAGCTTCCCGGAGGCCTTCGAGCCAACGCGCCGGGAGGTGGAGCTGCTGGAGGAGGGGTTCTACGACAGGATCATCCGGACGTGGTTCCCGACACCGGTAGCTCTGGCCGCGGATGTCCCTGCCCCGGCCGCGGAGGAAGCTTCCCGGGGGGAGGACCCCAATGCTAAAGTATGAGCCTCCCCCGGGTCTTTAGCTAGGACCCCTTTTTATTTTGTTAGACATTTTGATTCCAGTAGCTTCTTAGGAGAAGCCCCGGGCACTTGTACAAAAACATTTTGCAATGAAATATATTTGAAATTTTTCTGTCTTTGCAATGAAATGTTACCAGGGTTCCCGGGGGGTTACTCCCGAGCAACGGTCCGGGAGAGGCTCTCCGGGGGACGCCCAAGCGGCTTTGATTTTGCTGAGCCTTGTCTCCGGGGAGCGCGACGGGGGTACTGCCCGGGAGCCTATCCGGTTGAGGTGGCGCCCGGAGTGGCACTTGGATAATTTTGACAACAGCCGTGCCGAATTAACTCCCCCGCGCCCGAAGGCCCAGATGATACCTCCTCTCCGAATACTTCCGCCGGCTGGGTACGAGTTTTGGCCCGAAGACGTACTTCGGGACTCTCAGCATTGCGTCCAGGCGCTGTACCGGGACTTGGCCCGGGAGCTGAGGGAGCGCCTCCGGGAGCTTTAGGCGTAGGGGCCTTAGGCTCGTAGAAAATCCCCCGGGTTAGGACACGGGTTGTATCATTTCCGAAACCCACCGGAGGGGGAAGATGTCCTCCGGGTTTGCTGATCAATAAAGCGCGTTGTTTCCTTTTACTGTGCCTCTTTATTTTCTTCTTCTTGGATGGTTTGGACGACTCATCTTAACAAGGATGAGCTAAGTTTGTTCGTGGGTGACCCGGGGGCCCCCTGTCCCCCCCGCCCACAGCGGGCGGGGGGAGGCCTCCGCGCGCTGTGGGGGTAACAGGGTCCCCGGGGGGAGCATAACCTGTACGAGATATTTTCTAAGTTAGAAAATTGTAAAAACAGGATTTCCGAGGGAGGGACCTTCCGGGGTGCCCGGGGGCACCGGGAGAGGTTCATCCGGCCGCCGGGAGATCGAGGAACCGGGAACAAGGCGCGGAAGGGGCTCATGAAAAGCCAATAAGAGCTCCGGAGGGGAGCTTCCCGGGAGACTTCGTCCGGTCGCCGTTAGAACGGGGAACCGGGAATAAGGCCTTCGAGAGATAATCATCCGGTCGCCGTGAGAACGGGGAGCCGGGAATAACGTCGACTCCCGGAGGAGGAAGATAGATCCAATCAAGCCGCAAGGGGCTGATCTTCCGGTCGCCGTGAGAACGGGGAGCCGGGAATAACGTCGACTCCCGGAGGAGGAAGATAGATCCAATCAAGCCGCAAGGGGCTGATCTTCCAGTCGCCGTGAGAACGGGGAGCCGGGAATAACGTCGACTCCCGGAGGAGGAAGATAGATCCAATCAAGCCGCAAGGGGCTGATCTTCCGGTCGCCATGAGAACGGGGAGCCGGGAATAAGGTCGACTCCCGGAGGAGGAAATGCCCGAAGATGGGACTTGAGTGTTTGGGCAGGGGACTAGTCTCCCAAAGTGACTCGTTACCACGGCCACTGCGACCGGGTTGCCGCTTACACCCTCAGTCCACGAGGGCTGATCGTAAGCCGCCCTACGGGAGTGCAGGCTCCGTTGTAGGGACTTGTTGGGGCTGACCCACTTCCTTGCGGGGAGGGCATCCTCGCGGAGAGGGCATCCTCGCGGGGAGGGCATCCTCGCGAAGAGGGCTTCCTCGCGGGGAGGGCATCGCCGCTAGGGGCGGTAATGAGAAAAACCTGCAACGAGATAGTTGAAGAACAAAGGCTATGCATTTATTAACAAAATATACAAAGCCCCCCCTGCGAAACCGCGAAGGGGGGGGGAAAGGAAGCTACAGTGTCCTTCCTCCCCCTCCGGCGTGATCGCTCCGGGGGAGGGGACAGGCCCGTAAGGCTAGACGTAGAACTTGCGAAGTAAACGCAAGTTCCAGGTGTGCTTCAGCTCCTGCTCTTGAAGGTTGGAGAGCTTGTAGGCCCCCGAGCCTAGGACAGCGGAGATCCTGTAGGGGCCCTCCCACTTGGGGGAGAGCTTACCCTGGGCTTGGGGGTCTGTGACGCGCTTGAGGAGAAGGTCCCCAAGGCGGAAAACTCTCTCGCGCACGCGCTGGTTGTATGCGCGCGACATCTCGTGCTCGTAGATGGCGTGGCGGAGGAGCGCTCGGTCGCGTTCCTCCTCCACGAGGTCGATTTCCAGCCGCCGGTTGTCTTCGTTGGCCCGGTAGGCTGCGGTCGTGGCTCCGTTCAGGAGCTCGACCCGCAGCGACCGGAAGCCGATCTCCGGGGGGAGGACTGCCTCCGCCCCGTAGACCAGAGAGAAGGGAGCACGCCCTGTGGCTCGGGACGGGGTCGTGCGCATCGAGCAGAGGATGCTAGGGAGCTCCTCTGCCCATACGCCCCGCTTGGAAGCGGTTTGCTCGAGTCTTCGGCGTAACCCCTGTAGGATTACGCCGTTGACTCTCTCGACGGCCCCGTTTCTTTGAGGATGGGCCACTGAGGTGAAGTGGATGACGATCCCCAGGCCTTCGCAGAATTCCCGGAAATAAGCCGAGTCGAATTGGGTCCCGTTGTCCACGGTGATTTCCCGGGGGACACCAAAACGACAAACGACGTTTTTCCAGAAAAACCGCTGAACGGCCCGGGAGGTGATGCTAGCCAAGGGCTCCGCCTCAACCCACTTTGTAAAGTAGTCGACCGTGACTACCGCATACTTGTATCCTCCGAGCGCTGGGGGGAAGGGCCCTAGGAGGTCCATCCCCCAGCGCACGAAGGGCCAAGTGATGGGGATAGTCTGCAGCGCGACAGGGGGGAGGTTCGAGCCCTTGGCCATCTTCTGGCATGCTTCGCACGCGGAGACAAGGTCTCGCGCGTCGCGCATGACTGTAGGCCAGTAGAAACCCTGCCGAAGGGCCTTGGCGGCGATGGCACGCGGGGCTAGGTGAGAACCACAGCTCCCCGCGTGGATGTCTTCCAAGAGCTGAAGTCCCTCCGACCGGGGGAGGCAGCGCAGGAGGGCTGAAGCCCCCCGCTTGTAGAGCCTTCCCTCCAGTAAGAGATATGCCCGGGCTTTGGCCCGGAGGCGCTTAGCCTCAGTCTCATTGGGAGGGTCCCCCTCTCCCTTGATGAAGGAGATGAGGGGGTCCATCCAAGATGAAGGCCGGACGATCTCGGCGACCTCTGGGACCGGGGGCTCGGGGCCTGCATCTGGGCAGGCCACCGAGGGCTTCATGATGATTTCCAAGAAGGCCCCCCTGGGGAGCGTTTCCCGGGCGCTTGCTGCCTGCGCCAAGGCATCGGCCCGGTCATTCTCCCTCCTCGGGATATGCCAGGCCTCAAGGCCGTCGAAGTGCTTCTCCATCTTCCGTACTTCCTGCAAGTAAAGACTTAGATTTGCGTCATGGCACAGGTAAGACTTGTCCATTTGGCAGACAATGAGCTGAGAGTCTCCCTTCACTAGGAGGCGCCGGATCCCTAGGGAGCGCGCAAGGCGCATCCCGAGGAGCAGAGCCTCGTATTCGGCGACGTTGTTGGTTGCGGGGAACTCGAGCCGCGCGGCGTACTCGAGCTCCTTTCACTCGGGGCTCCGGAGGACTACCCCCGCGCCAGCCCCGGCGAGACACAGCGACCCATCGAACAGCAGGGTCCAATGGTCACTGCGTCGGGGCGGCACAGGGAGATCTTCGTCCCCGGACCTAGAGGCGGGAGTCCATTCTGCGACGAAGTCGGCGAGGACCTGCGACTTGATTGCGGAGCGGCCAGTAAGGGACATGGAGAAGGGGGCAAGCTCGGCCCCCCACTTCCCAATCCGGCCGGTGGCTTCTTTATTCCGCAGTACCTCCCCCAGGGGGAGGGACGACGGGATGGTGATGGGGTGCCCTAGGAAGTAGTGCCGGAGCTTCCGGGACGCCATGAGGAGAGCGTAGCAAATCTTCTCCATCTCCGTGTACCGAGTCTTGGCCCCTTGGAGGGCTTCACTGACGTAGTACACGGGACGTTGCTGCCCCCCTTGCTCCTTCACCAAAATCGCGCTGACGGCGACGGGGATCGCGGCGAGGTAGAGGAGCAAGGGCTCTTCCGGAGACGGACTCACGAGCATTGGAGGGCTCGAGAGGTACTTCTTGAGGTCGTTGAAGGCTTCCTGGGCCTCGGGGGTCCAGATGAACCCCTCGAGCCCTCGGAGGATCTTGAAGAACTGGAGGCCCCGCTCCCCCGAACGGGAGACGAAGTGGCTGAGCGCGGCCAGGCGGCCGGAGAGCCGCTGGACATCTTTGACAGAGCGCGGCGGGGGCATGCCTAGGAAGGCCCGGATCTTCTCGGGGTTTGCCTCAATGCCCCGCTGGGACACGAGGAAACCCAGGAGCTTCCCCCCACGCACCCCGAAGGCGCACTTCTCCGGGTTGAGCTTGAGCCCGAACGCGCGAAGGTTGCGGAAGGTCTCTGCGAGGTCGTCGATGTGGGAGGCTGCACGGGGACTCTTGACGACCGCGTCGTCTACATAGACTTCGACGTTGCGGCCGACTTGATCTTTGAAGACCAGCGTCATCAGGCGCTGGAAGGTGGCTCCCGCATTCTTGAGCCCGAAGGGCATGTGGTGGTAGCAGAAGGTTCCGAGGGGAGTTATCAAACTCGTCTTTTCCTCGTCCCCCTCTGCCATCCGGACTTGTTGGTATCCCGAGTAGGCGTCTAGGAAGCTCATCAGCTCGCACCCCGCGGTGGAGTCAACGAGCTGGTCGATCCGCGGGAGCGGGAAGTTGTCTTTGGGGCAGGCGCGGTTAAGGTCGGTGAAGTCCACGCACATGCGCCACTTGCCACTTGATTTCTTGACGAGGACGGGGTTTGCGAGCCACTCGGGGTGCAAGACTTCCCGGATGAACCCCGCCTCTTGGAGCCGAGCTATCTCCATCTTGATGGCTTCTTGACGTTCGAGGGAGAGCTTTCTCAACTTCTGCTTGACAGGGGGGTGACCGGGGGTTACCGCGAGCTTGTGCTCAATAACCTCTCGGGCGACACCCCGCATGTCCGAAGGCTTCCACGCAAAAACATCGGAGTTTTCGCGCAGAAAGGCTGTGAGTCGCGCTGCATGGTCTTGGGGGAGCTCTGCCCCGATTTGGACAGTTTTGTCCGCGCTGCCTGAGGACAGCGGGACCTTCCGGAGGCCCCCTTCCGGATGCGGCTTGACAAGGGGCCTCCCAGGGAACGGCGCAGCGATGCCTACGTCCGGGGGGGGAGCCTCCCCCCCGGGCGCCTTGATCAGGTTGACGCTTCCTATTGTGGCAGCAGCTCGCTCGTATAGAGCGCGGGCCACGTCTTGGTCCCCCCGGACGTTGATCACACCATGCGGCCCGGGGATCTTCATGCACAGGTAGTTTTGGTGGGTGGCAGCCCCCAGCCGATTGATCGTAGTCCTCCCCATAATCACATTGTAGGAGGAGGCGAGGTCCACTACGTCGAAGCGGACTAGCTCAGTCCGGTAGTTCTCCGAGGTGCCGAAGGTGATCGGGAGATCTACCTTGCCCACGGGGTGGATCGCCTTCCCCGGGACAAACCCTTGCAGAGGCCCTGCCGCTGGTTGCAGGAGCTTCTCATCCACCTGCATTTCCTTGAAGGTCTTGAGGAATAGGACGTCGGCGGAGCTTCCGCTGTCCACGAGGATGCGGGCCAGGAGGCAGTTGTAGATTGTCGCGGAGACAATGAGCGCGTCGTCGTGGGGGAAGCGAACCCCTCGCGCGTCTTCCGCCGTAAAGGTGAGGGGGACGTCCGACCACTTGGGCGGCACGGACGCGTGTAGCACCCCCACTACCTTAACTTCTCGCGCGTACTCCTTGCGCTGGCGCTTGGAGTCCCGCCCGGAGGCGGACCCCCCTAGGATGACGTTGATGCGGCGCTGAGAAGTTTGAAAGGGGAGAGCGTCTGAAGGCTCCCCCTCCTGCACCTGCTGCCCCCCACGGGAGCGGGAAGGGCCGGAACAGCTGGCCGAGGGGGCAAGCAGGCCGGAGTCCCCCCCCCTGCCCGCGTTGGTCGAGGAACGCCGCGAAGTGCTGCAGCAGCTGGTGGCAATCTCGGGTGGCGTGGGTACTGGACCCGTGGAAGCTGCACCACGGTCCTTCCCGGCTTCTCCCCGCGGGGCCTTCGCGGCCGCGCGAAGACTGTCCTCCCCCATGGCCTCTCGGCTTGGGAAAGGGGCGGTTGCCCTTCGGGGGGTCGCGCGAGCCGCCTCCGCCCTCGAGGACAAAAGTGTCCCGAGGCCGTGGTTCGCTACGTCCCCCCTGCCTGGGGCGCCTGGGGGGATCCCGGGCTACCCGCTCGGCGGGGGCAGGAGCCCCCAGGGTCTTCTTCCAGATGTCGTCTTCCTCCGCGCGAGCGTACTTTTCGAGTACGTTGAAGAGCTCGTCGGCGGAGGAGGGGCAGCTTCGGGAGAGTCTTCGATGGAGTTCCCCCGGGAGGATCCCGCTTTTGCAGGCTTCGATCACTGTGGAGTCCGGGACGTGGGCCACTTTGCTTTTTACTTGGGCAAAGCGCTTGAAGAAGCTTCTGATGGTCTCCCCGGTCCTCTGGCGCACTGTGTATAGCTGTGAAGAATCCAGGGGACGTACGTAATTTCCCTGAAAGTTGGCGCAGAACTCCCGCTTCAGCTGCGACAAAGACTTGATGGAGCCCGCCTTCAGATTGTAAAACCAAGAGCGGGCAATGCCGGTGAGGTAAAGGGGGAAGACGTTGCATTGGACGCTCTCGTCCCCCCCCCGCCGCGGAGATGGCTGTGGAGTAGATCTGCATGAACTCGTAAGGGTCCGCCTCGCCATTATAATGTTTGATGTGCGGGGGACGGTAGGGCCGCGGCCATCGGATGCTGCGGAGTCTTCGACACAGAGGCTGGTTCGCCCCCTGCACTTCCCGGGGGGAGCCCCAGTCACTGTCTTCATTAACGGGGGACGCCCCCTTGTTGTCCGAGTCAGGTAGCGGCCCAAGAGGGCCGCTAGAGTGGTGGTGACGACGCTTTTCTTCTGGGCCGGGACTGATTTCCCGGACGTCCGGGCTTCCCTCCGGGGAGGATGGTTCTTCGGCTGGTCTCTTCCCCCGATCGGTGCGAGAGCGAGGCTCCCTGCGACAACGACCGGGGGGAAGCTCTTCCCCGCGGCTGGGAGAATGCATTCGCTCGACCTCCCCCCGGGAGAAGCGGACCTGCTTCGCCGGGGGAGGGAGCTCCTGCACTGTAGCAGCCGGCCCGGAAGCTACCGGGGCCTGCTGGGGGGAGCCCCCTGCGATGGCCCCCGGGACCGGAAAGGGGGGAGCCCCTGCACCATCCGGAACCGGGGAGGGGGCGCCCGGGGCGGCGTTTGGATCCGAAGAGGGGGCCCCTGTGGCAACGACCGGGACCGGAAAGGGGGAAGCCCCTGCGACATCTGGAACCAGTGGGGGGTGAGCCCCCTCGGCGACGTCCGGGGTTGGGGAGCCAATGCGGGGGGAAATTCGCTGAGGCACGGGAGCTGCTCTGTCGACCGGCCCCGGTGCAGTAAACGCAACGCGAGGGGCGGGACTGGCTCCCGGCGTAGGAATAACCCCCGGCATGAAATGACCCCCCAGCCCCGGAAGCGGGCCGGGGACGGGGTACCCCCCTGGTGCCACGAAGGGCCCGGGCATGAAATAGCCTCCCGGCACCGGGACAGGCCCGGGTGCCGAGAAGTGTCCGGAAGTATATCCCGCGGAGGGAGGGAACCCCCCGGCGGGATCATACGGGGTAGACAGCCCCCCGGAGACCGGAGGGGCCGCCGGGTATCCCATAAACGGGGGCATGATCCCCGGATATGTGTGCGACGAAAATGTGGGGGCCGGGGGCCGCGCCAACACACTGAGGAGCTCATCCATAGAGCGCTGGGCGCGGAGCTGGCCCTCCACGAGAGCCGCCAGCAGGGCGTCCCGGGGAGCCGGGGGAGCCGTCGGGGGGAAGCTCGTCCCGGCCGAGGTCCCCGCGGCCGCCGGGAGCGACCCGGAGGTGGAGGCACCTAGATTGAGAGGAAAGGTGGGAGGCGGTACCTGGGAATGGTCGCCTCCGGACGGAAGCGCCGGAACAGCAGCGTCCCGGACGGGCGGCGCCGGGTCACCGGGACCGGCGTCACCGGGGAGGGCGCGGGCCCTCGTTCTCGGAGGAGCCATGGCGATTTGTCACGGCTCCCCACGGTCGGCGCCAACTGTCGTGGTATTAAGAATACCCCGGCAGGTTTTGAAGACGATCCTAGCGGAGATTACGCAGCGCCGGTTGACCGGGTGACCGGTCCTCCCCCGCCGGACAAACACAAGAATTGACACGTGGATTTATACAGGTTCGGATCCCGGTGGGGGCCCTAGTCCTGTCGACGCGCTCCCGACCGGAGCCGGCTGGGGAGGATCTCTCCGGGGGAGAGGCTTCCGGAGCACGTCTGTGAGATTAGCTATTCCAAATAATAATGAACTGATCCTCTACAACAGAGGGGTACAAGGGCTATTTATAGCCCCAAAAAGAAGCAAAAAGTCTAAACTACCCCGGAAGCCACCGTCGGATTGAAGGGTAGGACCGTCTTTCTTCCGGTCAAACGTCTTGGATGCTTGACAGGTGGTCGCTGATTCCCGAGGCGTCCCTCGCGTGACCTGCACGTGATAAACAAACAGGGACTTTACCTTTTAGAAGGGCGATGACGTCCGGGACCCTTTCCGGAGGGCAGGATCCCGGGAGCCCAAAAGGCGGCGGCCGGGACATGCCCCGGAGGCCTCGTCCCGGGGGCCAAAAGGCGGCGCCCGGGGCAGGCACCGGAGGCCACTGTCCCCGGGCGAATGGCGGCGCCCGGGACCCGCCCGGGGGGCACGGTCCCGGGGGCCAAAAGGCGGCGCCCGGGACATGCCCCGGAGGCATCGTCCCGGGAGCCAAAAGGCGGCGCCCGGGGCAGGCACCGGAGGCTACTGTCCCCGGGCGAATGGCGGCGCCCGGGACCCGCCCGGGGGGCACGGTCCCGGGGGCCAAAAGGCGGCGCCCGGGACATGCCCCGGAGGCATCGTCCCGGGAGCCAAAAGGCGGCGCCCGGGGCAGGCACCGGAGGCCACTGTCCCCGGGCGAATGGCGGCGCCCGGTACCCGCCCGGGGGGCACGGTCCCGGGGGCCAAAAGGCGGCGCCCGGGGCAGGCACCGGAGGACACTGTCCCCGGGCGAATGGCGGCGCCCGGGACCCGCCCGGGGACAAGGTCCCGGGGGCCAAATGGCAGCGCCCGGGGCAGGCACCGGAGGCCACTATCCCCCAACATCAGTAAGAAAAATGTGTCCTCATGTTTCCCTGTCCACTCGAACTTCTGATTGATCCTGGTTAATGCATGCAATGGAGAAGCCATAATCAAGAAGTGTCGGATGAACTTCGAAGATATTGGCATGCTCCCACAAAACTACGCACGTCCGTAACTGTTCGCGGTCGTGGCCATTAGCGAATCACTTTTACCTGATCCAGGTAAATTTGCAACGTACCGTTGCCGACCATGAATCCAAGGTAAAGTAGAATTTGTTGGCCGAACTCGTACTTCTTACGGTTGAGGCGAAGTCGATGTTGCCGAAGCTGTTCAAACACCTGTTTCACATGAATGAGGTGCTCCTCCCACGAATGACTATAAACCAGTATGTCGTCGAGGTAAATGATCACAAAGTCATCGATGAACTGTCTCAATACATCATTCATAAGATGCATGAAAGTTGCCGGGGCGTTGCAAAGACCAAACGGCATGACCAACCATTCGAACAGACCTTGTCATGTTTTGAACGTGGTCTTCCACGTATCCTCCTCTCGGATGCTGACTTGATGATATCCTGACTTAAGATCCAATTTGGAGAAGACAACGGCATGCTTCAATTGGTCTAGCATGTCGTCAATACGAGGAAGGGGTATCGGTTCTTGATGGTGATCTTGTTCAGTGCCCGGTAGTCGATGCACATACGCCAAGTCCCATCTTTCTTTGGCACTAACAGCACAGGAGATCCACAAGGTGAACTACTCGGTTGAATGACACCATCGTTTAACAATTCACCAAGTTGTCTCTTGATCTCTTCATTCTCCAATACTGAGTTGCGATAGATACTCAGATTGGGCAGTGTCACATCGGACACAAGCTGAATTTCGTGCTCGATTGGACGTTTCGGCGGACGACCCTGGGTAGTCTCGAACAGATCATTGTATTTCTCCAGCAGTCTCGACAAACGACTAGAATCCTCTCGGCATGCCAACGACAACGCTGGTCGAGTACCCTCACCTTGACCAATGGGTCAAATCATGACAAGCACATACTTATGACATGCATTGACAATTCGTTTGGTTTGATTTGCGGTAATCAAGTTCGAAGTGTTGACGTGGATGTCTCTACTGATCACGAACTTAACTCCGTCTTTGGTGTGGTCGTACTCTTGTGCTCGCCGATGGAAGTGAGCGTCTCGATCATATAGATATGGACTCCCAAAGATCACCTGACAGATATCGATAGGGACAACATCGCATTGCACCTCATCGATATATCATGCAGAGATCGCAAACTTCAACACACACTGACTCGTAATCTGCTGGTTCACGTCGGATGTAAACCAACCCAGTGGATATGGTCGCGGGTGTGTGGTTGTCTTCAAACCAAGTCGCTGAACCAATCCAGCGGAGACCAGATTCTAGATTCTCTGACTTCCGGGATCGAATATCTCTGCGACCACTTCGTGCTTCACCTGGATGTTGATGGTAAACAAGTCCTCCATGGGGTGATGGTCGTTTGGTGGATCCGAACCTTTCTCCTTCGGCATTGCCATCAGAGACAAGGTCGTATCCGCTTCATTAACTAAATTCACTTGGACAACTTCTTCGTCGGGTGAAGTCGCAGTAGCCATGGCTGTTTTTTTCCCTCGTCCATTTTTCTTTGGTCGAAGTTCAGGATGAAGCATGTAGCATTTGTCCTTGGTATGTCCCGTGACTTGACAGTGTTCACAAAAAGTACCCATGCCCGGCTTCGAAGCATTTTTCTTCGGACTCAGTTTTCTTTTTGTCGAGGTCGCACTGTCCTTCGTGCCTTTGTCGTGGCGGGATTTGTTCTTCTTCTCAATCACCATAGCGGTTGTGCTTGTGGTCATGATGTCTTGGACGCCGAACAGACTTAGCTCAGTACTGATCGTTTTCTGAAGTCCAGATGTGTATTTCCGAAATATCTAAGGATCGGACAGTGAGATGCCGATGACCATTGCTTGTCGCTGAAACTCCGTCGTATAGTCTTGGACGGTCTGGTCGTGTCGTTGGTACAATCTGTGCCAACGCTCCCGTCTCTCCTCAAGGTAATCCATCGGATAAAATTCCTGTTGCAGAAGACATTTGAATTGACCCCACGGAAGGTCGTCAGCTCTACTACTGGCGACAAGGGCCTTCCACCATGTCTTGGTGTGGTCCTTCATCTTCAAAGGTGCAAATTTGACCTTTTGAGCACTACTAAACCCTTTCAGGTCAAAGTAGGTCTCAAGCTGATCGAGCCATGAAGCTAACTTCTCGGCATTGATCTCCCCATCAAATATGGGTATATCAATCTTAGAGTCAACCTTGAAAGATCCGACAGCTAAGGAGATGTTGGCGAGGTCGTCGGTCTTATGGTTGCCTTCGTCTTCATCTTCATCTGCCCTGCACAAGTCTTCACCAGTCTTCACACCCATAACCTTCCCTAATTTAGGAGGTACAATCATGGCCTGCTTCTTAATCCGAGCAAGCACGGTTTCCATGTAGGTGGAGAGCTTAGCCACTTGTTCGGCTAGGTTAGCTTAAACGGAGGTATCCTCAAACATTGTCGAAGATGCGGCTATAGGAACCGTCAATTGATGGCCTGGAGTTTCGCCGGAAGTTTTGTAACCCTGGCGAGTCTTCACCATCCATAGGATAGGAAAGTCGCTCTGATACCAACTTGATCCGTTTGAGACCTAGCCTTGGTTTTCACACTAGGCTCGCCCAGATTCTAATATGCGGAATAACGAGATCTTATTTGAAAATACCGAAACCCAAAGTAATTGCACAACTCTTTATTTCAAAGAGAGCTTTATATGTCGAACATTAGACACACTTGCCTACGTCGAAGGAATTATAAGTGTCTAAAACTCAAATAAGTTCTATGACTCTTCGATGATCTAAACTAGACCTATTACAAAGTATTTATAGTCCAATCGTATGAATACATATCAGACTCAGTAACCTAAACGTGTTAGACTCACATAACTAACTAATCCTAAACGGATAGACTTAGTAATCTATATTTGGATCGGATTACAATTCTGAACAGGGAACGATTGCGAAACCTTTCCGAGCACGGTTAAGGTCGCGATGCCGTATGCGACTCGACCTAAAGATCCTCCCAGATTAGGCGGCTCTCGCAGAGCTGATCGGGGCGGCCGCCCCTCCCCCAACTCAAGAGGGGGAGGCCATCCCTCCCGTGTTGGGGACAACCCGCATCGGGAAGCAATGAGGTTGGGGCCAACTTATGGTGTGCCTTCCACTAGTCCACTTCCCAGTCCACTCGAGAATGTAATGCGCTTCGTCAGCACTTCACGGCATTCCTCGAGCAACACGGGCAGGGGGGAGAGACCTACCTTGCCCCATCAGTCAGCATAGGTGGCCCTCCCCGCTCCCTATGGGGGACACCGGGAGCTGGCCCAAGAAAGGGGCTCAACCGACGAGCCCCCTTTCCAAAACTCTCATAGACATGTCCCCTGACTTGGGGGGGATGATGTCCACAAGCCCCGCGCTGGACCCTCGAAGCGAGGCCCTCCCTGCGAGGATGCCCTCACTTAGAGGATGCCCTCCCCGAGAGGATGCCCTCACTAAGAGGATGCTCTCCCCGCGAGGATGTCTACACTCGGCCCCGGGTCTCTCTCTCCCCCTCTCGCACTTCGCAGGGGGGGAGGCATTGTATCAATTTACTTAATCAATGCAAATTAGTTGTTCCCCTATGAATCTTCTTTTGTAGGGTGTATTGTTCCCCCTCCTTGCAAGGATGCCCTTACCGTGATGATGCCCTCCCTGGAGGATGCCCTTCTGAGGATGCCCTTGAATGAGGGTCACGGGCTCCTGCTTAGCCTAAGTCCCGACGGCGGTAGCCCTGCTCCCCCAGGGCAGCTTACAATCCCCTTCATGGACTGAGGGCATAAGCGGCAACCCGGTTCCCAGAAACCACGATAACGAGTCACTTTGAGGGGTGACTAACACTCCAAAAGTCTCGACAACGGGAGCCTCTGTAACACCCTGAGTTTAGGGGTAAAAACTCTCTTTTTCATGAACATCATGCATGCATGGATCTGTAGCAGTAGCAAGATCAGTTCAACCCTAATCCCTAACCCTAATCTATCTTAAGTCCTAAAATCTCAAAATCTTCCCTGTGAACCTAAATCAAGATCAGATTGTTCAGATATGATTTATCAGTTACTCTGAACATAAAAGTCTTCAGAAGCCAGATTCAATTCCATCTCTAACTCCGAGATCTATTAATCCTTTTCTGTTTTCAAAAACAGAAATTCTAATTACTATCGTAATTACCCTAAACACTCAGAACTCAGATTTAGCCAAATTTTGACCTAATTCAGACCAGATTACTCTTGGACTATGATCATGGGTGTCCCAATACCTTAATCCAGAAAGTTGGCAGTCAGATTTCTTCATCTAAGTCTTTTTCACATATCAGTCCAAATTATATCGCAATTTAGTCCTTTATCTAATATCTGGAAACCCAAAAAGGCTAAAATCTTCAGATCAACTCCAACTTCAGAATTTCTTTAGCAAATCTCTTCCAAATGCTATTTGATACAATTTTCCCTTCTGTCCAGATTACAAAATCTCATCCTAAATGCCAGAATTCGAAATCGACAAAACTCATATCTTATTTTACCCTAAAGTACCCTATTTTCAGTTTATATCGGAAATCATCAAATCATGCCAGATTTTCCCAAATCTCTTGCTAGATGAGTATAAGGTATAAGTTTATACTCATCTATGAAATCAGATTGCAAATCAACCATCTCTAAATCAGAAATTACAAATCCGTCCAGAATTCAAACAAAGAATCTTGCAATTAGGTCCCTAGTTCGACCTCAGCAGCAGTTCACGACCGGAGTAGCTGCTCATGACCAGGAATCGGCTTCTTCGATCTCACCAATCAGTTGCGACCAAATCAGCAGTGCACGGTGATCTTGACCGCAGTGCACAGTGCTTGCTTCGACCTCGACCTCGACCTCGACCGCGACCAGGAGCACCTCGCCGCTGTGTTTCTCCATTGAGCAACGCCGCTTTAGCCGTGATTTTCGCAACCGCCTTTGCACGCACACGTGTTTGCACCTCAGTTGTTGCCGTGGCAGTTCCTATATATCCAGCTCACCAGCTGCTGCACGCCAGAGAGAAGCTTGTTTCTCACCATTGCTTCAACTCGAAGTCTCCACCGGCGCAAGCTTCATAATCTTCAAGCAGTGAGCTTAAGCTTCGTTATGCTTTGCTTTGCCTATAAATAGCAACCCCAGAGCAGCTTCCTTGTCACCAGTACTAGCTCCTAGATCTCTTCAGCAAATAACCAACTCTCCTTGCTGTCGTCTTCTTCTCCGGCGAGTCCAGCACGGAGGCTCACGGTGACAGCCTCAACTGCAGCCTCAACCCCCAAATTGACAGCATCAGTGAGATTCTCTCGTCACTCTCATCGTGCTGTAGCTTTTAATTGGACTTCCATGCATCTCATCACCGGTGATTGCCGGAATTGCCAAAATGCCCTGTTCCGGCTTTGCAACTTGAATTAATCCAAATTAGCTTTCGATTCTATAGAACAAATTGATCTGTGAACTGAGTTTAGCAAGCCTGTAAGCTCAGAATCCCCAATTGAACCCCAATTATAGTTTTCCCCAAATTTGAATTTCACCAGAAACCGGCGATCGTTGCCAAGCTTTTCTGATGATCCTCCGGCCAACCTAATCATGCCAACAGTTTCCTTATACTTCTCAGATACCCTCCAAGCAAGGAATTGAGTTCAATTGACCTGTATCAAAAACCCCCAATTCCAGTGCCATCTTCTCCGGCGTCGGCCACCGAAAATCTATTCCCGGCTGATCTAGCTTCAGCAACTTTGTCCACCAGATGCGCCATGATCTCCTGAGCAATTTTATCTACTAACTCAATTTCCAATTCAGTCTAGATTGAAAGTTATAGCTATGCCCTAGTTGCTGTACTATTTATGTTGCATGTGCTCCAGGCCAGTCAACTTCTTTGCCGGTTTTCATCACCTTTCGGCCATCTCCTGCCCTAGATCCTTTTGAGTGATTTGTTACTGTTATCAAGGCCTACCTCCCAGACAAATTGGTGCATCAATTGGAGCCCTAGATCAAAAGTTATGGCAAGCCCTAGTTTCTGGCCATGTCAGTTCAATGCCAGGCTATGACAGCCAGTGGCATTAGCCCTTTTCACTTCCTTCCAGATGTGTATTTTGAGCATAACTTTGTCCCTTAGACTCCTGAGGTTGTGATCTACAATTTCTCCTATCACAACTTGATTTGAGCCCTTGAACTACATTTTATGCTTAGCCCCAGATTTTGACATTGTCAGCCCTATGCCAGAGCTTGTCAGCCAGTGGCATTAGCTCTTTTCACCTCATTCCAGTTGTGCAAATTGAAAATAACCTTGTCCCTTAGACTTGTGGAGTTGTAATCTACATTTTATTCTACTGCCACAAGTTGAGATAGTTCCTCTTTCAACCATTGACCCTATGTCGATGCTTTGAACCGAATGTTGACCTAAAGACATTCGCTATTTTTGGGCGAACCAGTCGCAACCTTGATATCATTCTGATACTTTGAGACATTTGGAACCTTGTAAACCTTTGACAACTAATCTTAACCTTGGTTTCTATAACTTAACCCTCATCAACTTCTAAACCCAATCATTTCAGAATCATCAAGACATTCATCTTTGCATTATTGCATATAGTATAATAATGTATTGAAAAGATTATGATTCTTAGTTGTTTGTTTGATTGGAGAGTAGATCAAGAGCCAGAGTTCGAGGACTTCACTGCTGATCCGACGTCAACTGTTGTTTCTTACGACGTGGAAGGCAAGTCATAGTCTTGATCATCTTGAACCTATATTTTATGAGTTGCTATGATATGACCTTGAATATAAGTAGTATTGCATGTGAAAGAATGGTTGAGATATATTTTGGCAGTACAAGCGGGATGCTTGTGAAATGTGAAAAGATCAAATAGTGAACCATGAACTATTATATATGTATTTATATATATTCATGAAATAAAACCCCTAGCCGTGACCAGAATATTGGTATGGATGGCTGTAGCACTGGAGGTGCTTAACTGCAAAGGATAGCAGGCACGGAAGGTGCAGGGTTGTGGATGGTCTGGTCACTGGCATATAAGGACTAGAACCTTGTGTTGTGCATCTAGTGGCATGAAACACGTGCTAACCGCAAGCCTGGTATGGGATAGGCCTGAACAAGTACTTATGCGGATCGCACATGACACCCCTGCTGGAGTTGTGTGGTGATCTTGCATGCTGACCCAGCAATGGGAATATGAGTAGGGGTGGGGGTTTGGCTACAACCTGCCTCAACTGTGGCTCGCGAGAGATCCACAGGGTCGGGGGTGAATTGTGAGTAAAACATAACAAAAGTTCTTGTTATCTCCACCTTGCCACTCACACATGGTTGTGAGGAAGGGTCTAATCATTTTGATAGGATGGGCTTGAAAGTGGAATATCTTGCAGGTAAATTGGTACCTCTCTGCAGAGTTAAAAACGTATTCGAATACTCCGAGCTCCCGGGTTCATAGGAGTCTGCTGCGGTGGATTAAATCCACGGGGTGTGGCACAAGTATGTTTTCTAAATAAAATTTGATAAGTCAAGATTACCCAAATGACATGTGTTGTCATGATAAGGGGTGCTGCCGTGGGCTGTCGTGTGTCGACGTGTCGCGGTAGTGCTATAATCTAGTGAACATGAACAGCAATGCTATGTTATGAAAAGTGCTGCCATGAGATGAGATGAGATATGAAAGAAAAGATTATTTTACAAACATCCATAATTCTTGACTAGTCTAGGTTCATAACAACACTACTATATGTATCTACTCTTCCCTATGACTAGCTGAGTATGTAAGTACTCACCCTTGCAACTTACAACCCAGAAGATGGAGCGTACCTTGATCAAGAAGAAGGCGTGGAGAACTTCTTGGACCAAGATGAAGGAGAGCCAGTTCCGCCAGATCCTTGATGTGTTGTTCTGCCGTCAACTTCTTACTGTGGAAGGGACACCCATCATCTGTTGTGTAGAAGTTTTATTTTGCTTTAACTACACCTTGAATGCCGCAAAGGTATTGTAATCTTTTCATGTAATATTAAGGCCAGCAGGCCATACTGCTTAATATTTTGTATGTTTTCTGCTGCAATGTGAATATACTCCTGTGTTTGACTTATCCTGGGAAGTCAAAGGTATGCATGTATGGGACTAGCTACAGCAAGCTAGGTCTCCACGGGAGTATTCATAGTCCCAGTTTCAGGGCGTGACATCCTCACTCCCCGGGCGGCTTACAATAACCCCTTACGGACTAAGGGGGCAAGCAGCAACCCAGTTCCTAACTGTGGTAACGAGTCACTTTGAGGGAATTGTCCCCTCTCAAATACTCCAGAGGCCATCATGGCGCTCGCCCTCCTCCAGGAGTGAATCTCCAGACCCAAAATTTCTTGACCGGCTTCCCGTTCTCACGGTGACCGGGGGAATTTTTGACCGTGGGATACCCGGTGGGTCCCCGGGCCTCCTTTCCCTGGGTCTCGCGGGGCCTCCGAAGCGCTTGGGTCCTTCATCTCCTACGTGCGGAGAAGGTCCCTGGCGGGTCCCTGCGGCTCCGCGCCCCGGGTCCTGCGGGGTCTCCGGAGCGCCTGGGTCCTTCGCACGGAGAGGGTACCAGTGGGTCCCTAGGCCTTCCGGCCCCGGTTCCCACGTTGTCTCTAGAGCACCTAGGTGCTTTGGGCAGAGTAGGTCCCCGGCGGATCCCTAGGCCTCCGGGCCCTTGGTCCCGTGGGGTCTCTGGAGCGCCTGGGTCCTTCGTACGGAGAAGGTCCCAGTGGGTCCTTGGGCCTCCGGGCTCTGGGTCCGGTGGGATATCCAGAGCCTCTCGGTCCTTCGTGCGGAGAGCGTCCCTGGGCCTCTGAGCCCTGAGTCCCATGGGATCCCTGGAGCGCCTGGGTGCTTCGGAAGTTCCTGATGGGTCCCTGGGCCTCCAGGCCCCATGGGCTCCCGGAGCGCCTGGCTCCATCGTGCGGAGACGGTTCCCCGTGTGTCCCCGGGCCTCTGGGCTTTGGGTCCCGTGGGATCCGCCGAGCGCCTACCGGGGACAGTCCCGGAGGGCCACCGAGGAAGTCCTGGACGCCTACCAGGGAAAATCCCGGAGGGCTACTGGGGAAAATCCCGGAGGCCTCCCGGGAAAAGCCACAGAGGTCTCTCATGTGGGGTCATGTGCGAGTGACGCAAAGAGTGCCTCGAGAACTAGCGAGGACACTTGTCAAGCATTCAAGCCCTTCGGCCGGTGAAATGACGCCAACACCCCTCGATCCAACGGCCGTAGCTAGGGCTTTTTGATCTTTTGCCTGTTTTGGGGCCTATATATACCCCCCTTGTATCTCATTTGAGAGGATCTAATTTTTTTCATACACACAAACAACAAGCTCCCTTGGAGACCTCTCTCCCCGAGAGAGCACCTCCCCAGCAGACTTGCATCCGGAGGGTGCCGACAGGACTAGGGCCCCCACTGGGACCCGAACCTGTGTAAAAATCACCGTGTCAATCTCTGTGCTTGCCCGGTAGGAGGTGACCGGTCGCACGATCAGCTCACGTCGCTGTACACATGTTATGCATGTTCGAAGAAACCTACCGGGATCGTAATACCACGACAAGTAGCTTTCTTGGTATTAGCCGTTCCCTGCATGGTTTGTCGGTCCGGTTTCTCGTGGGAAACTGGTGGGCCACAGAGGGCGAAGAGCGGTGTGAGGTAATGAGACGATCAGGTGTTAGAAGGAAGTCCCCCTACGCCTGGATTCTGAGTCGTGCGCGGCTGAATCCACAGGCTATGTGTCTCGCGGGACCATAGACCGAGGCTAGGTAGAATTGACAGTGGGGAGGACCCACAACGGTATCTTAGACTTAACTGTCTATTTACTAGGCAGGGATATTGCTAATACTAGACTACAAAACTGTTGTGTGATCTCAGCCTTGTCACATGCGTAAAAGTCGCATGGAGAGGTACCGACTTGAAAGCTGAGTGAAGAAGTGGATTAAAAGTGGTACACTTTTGCAAAGTTTTAAAAAGTATCGGATACTTTGAGCTCCCAGGTTATGGAGTCTACTCGCGGTGGATTCTATCCACGTCGTTTCAACACAAGTAGTATTTGGAAGATTTTTATAATATTGGTAATAAAAGTGGTGACTCATGAAAGACAGCCACACATAACGTTTTCTAAAGTATAGTTTAAGATTTTCAAAGTCTTGCTTTTGATAATAAAACAATTCTTCAAAACTTTAGAGTAAAACCTGTTCTACTCTTATCTATAAATCAAAGGCCCCATTCCTTGAAAACCCTTTCATCTATGTATTTGCATTCATTAAAAGAGACTTGTTGAGCACTGCGTGGAAAATGTGCTCACCCTTGCCTTTATACTCAAACCCAGGAGGATTTGTTGATCCTAATTCCTTTGGTTTTGAGTACCAAGAAGGAGAAGGAAGTGCTCCTGATGATTCAACCTTCTAGAAGGGTCATGCGCCGAGTGGAGTCAGATGTGGTGGAAGCCCTTCCAGAACCGTTGCTGACAGAAGTGAAGATCATTGTTGTTGCTTTCTGTGTTGTCCTGTGTGTTCGGTACATTGATAGTGACTCTTCAATTGAGAAACTTGTTATTTTTGTATCAACTCTAATTTGCGCCATCCTTGGCGTTATGATATTGTAATAGTGGTCCTCGTGACCCTGTACTTGTTTAATTATATGTACTACAGTTTAATATAATGTGGTACCCTCATTTGAGGATTCCGGTGGTAACCGCCCAGGTGGGTTGCACTCAGAAATGGCACATTGCAGCTCACAACAACAAGATGCATTATATAAAAATGCGAGTAATTAAAAACAAGTGCTGATCACAGGGACCAACATTACAATAACTTAGCGCCAAAATGACGCACTTAAATGTTGATACAAAATTAAGGAGTTTTCGACACAAAGGTCGGCACAAAATGAAACAATAATAATAAGCAAAAGGACTTCATCAGTCTTCTTCTTTAGCAGCAGTGGTGTTGTACGGGCCTTCTCCACATCGGACTCCACTTTGGTACGTAACCCTCTAACAAGCTGGGTCTTCAATATCTTCTTCTTGTTCCACATTGGGTTCAAGACCGTAAGATTCAGGGTCGATGAATCCTGCTTCTAAATTTGTTTGTAAAAGCAAGGGTGAGCACATTGTCCACATGGTGCTCAACAAGTCCCAAATAAGAATGCAGCATATATAGATGAGGGGGGAAATTCTCAAAGAATGGCTCTTTGGCTTTTTACATATATATAGAATAGATTTTTGCACTTAGTTTTGAAGAAAAGATCTTTATTTTCGAAAGCAGTGCTTTTAAAACCCTAAGCTAGATTTTCAGAAAATGTTGTGTGTGGCGGTCTTCCATGAGTCACCACTTTATTCAGATTTTGTGAAAAACTTTCCAAAAGCTACTTCTGCTGCATCGATGTGAATAAAATCCACAGCGCACATACTCCATAACCTGGGAGCTCAGAGTATCCGATACTTTTTAAACTTTGCAAAGGTGTACCACCTTAATCCACCGATCATTCGGCTTTCAAGTCGGTACCTCTCCAAGCGACTTTTACGCATGTGACAAGGCCGAGATGACACAACAGTTTACAGTCCTATCATTAACAATTCCCTGCCCGGTAAATAGACAGTTAAGTCTCAAGTACCGTTGTGGGCCCTCCCCACTGCCTTACTTCCTAGCCTGGGTCTATGTTCTCGCAAGACACATAACCGTTCTTGATGACAGCCGCGCACGACTTAATATGGCATAGGGCATCTTCCTTCTTTCCACCTTTTCCTCTCATGATTTTTCCGAACTCACATCACTCATGGCCCTCAGCGGCCCACCAGTTCTCGCAAGAAATCGGATCGACAACCATTGCAGGGAAAAGCTAATACTAAAGAAAGCTACTAAGTTGCGCCCGTCCCATAACCGGGCAAGTGGTTGGTACGTTTTTCATGCCGTATAGAAGCACAACACAAGGTTCTAGTCCTTATGAATCTTTAGTGAGGAGTCTTTCACATTTCCAGTGCGCACACAGCACCATCCAATCAAACCATCCTCACTATCGATTCCAATCACATTTTCTTTCACAAAAAGGGTTTTGAATATGCTTTTCTCATGTGTGACCATTCAACATTTAACATATAATCTTGAGCATAGCATAGCCTAAGCATGATATTCTAGGGTGACAAGGGTGCAGGGATATTCAATGTCAAAAGGGGCTTTACAGTTATTTAGGTCATATCTAATCATTTCATTGAAACATAGCTCTTGTTTGAATCTAAGGCATGCACATACTTGAAAACAGTTAACATACTTCATTTCAAAATAATAGGCTAGACATGATCAAGGGTTTGAGACTTGTCTTGCAGTGATGGGTCTAGCTGCTCAGATGAATCCTCGAAGTTCTCTTCTGCACCTTCAACTTCTGGTTCCACGGCGGACACAAACAACACATACACACTATATAAGTATACAAGTACTAGAAAATAATACGTAAATATATCATGCATGCAGGGGAAAGGGTTTGGACAAGGTCACTTGATGTTGATTGAAGAGATAGGCTCAAAAGGACTTGAATGTCGAAGGGCTGATATTCGGCTCATGGCTTGACATAACCCTAAATTGGTTCTAGGTCTGTTTTCTGGAGATGTGACAGTAGGGAATATCGTAGAACATGGCTCAAAAGGCTTAGTGGACAAAGTGGCATTTCAATAGCTCAAATGTAACAGCTCTAAATCATCCAATGCCATTGGTGGACATGCACTGACATAGTGCTGGACATGGCCAGAAACTAGGGCATTGCATAACTTTTGACCTAGGGCACCGATTGATGCACAACTTTCTCTGGGGGTTAGGCCTTGATGACACGAACAAATCACTTAACAGGCTCAAGGGCAGAAAGTGGTCGGACGGCAATGAACGGCGTCGATGAACCACGATGGCGACACAGCACAGACATGGTTCTGGACAAAACTTGGCATGGTCAGAACTTTTGATCTAGGCCGATTCAGGGTTAGAGCCAGTGGAGTAAAATACTCAGGGGGTTGAGGCCTAGCTAGATGACAAGGTTGCATCAGCTGGTTCGGCCAGAAAACAAACTCCGGTGATCGGAGCCGAAGACGAAGACAGCGATTTGGGCATTTTTGTTCTAGGGCGTTTGAACTCAATTCCACGCTTGGGAAGCATCTAGGGAATAACACGAAGCTACTAGTGTGCTCAATTTTGCCAGGGAATGGCTGGAGAAGCACGGCGGCGTTCTCCGGCGAACTGCCGAAGCTCGAATTTGGGGATTCGACGCTCAGGGCAAAATTGATGATTCCAATCTTGCAGGCTTACTCCTCCTAGCTTACTGATCACTTTTCTCTACTAGCACGAGGATCAATTTGGCTTGAATCATTCGGCATTAGGGGAACAGGGCAACAGGCAATCTCGGCGATCGCCGGCGCTAGGTCTCGTCGGAGTTCAATTAAATGCTATGACACGTACAGGGGAATGAGGGGAGCTTACTGGTGGCCTTGGTTTGGAGTGGGAAGAAACGGTCGAGGCTAGGACCGTGAGCTCCAGAAGCGGCTCGTCGGGGAAGAAGACGAAGGCACGGCAACGGCAAGCTCTAGAGCTAAGTCTCGGGTTGCTGGTGAAGTGTGGGTGCGGAGTGAAGCACTGGTGAGAGGGGGCCTTATATAGCCGTGGGGTTGAGTCCTCGGGAGCGGCAGCAAATCGACGGGGAGATGCTCTCTGGTGCCGGAGCGGTCAGCGAGGCGCATTGGGACACGGCGGGAGCTCTGCCAGAGACGGAGCGCGCGAAATCTGGATTCGGCAGAACGACTGGGTGGTGAGTCTCGGCATGGAAGCCATGTGGCAGTAAAGCTCTGACAATGGCAGGCACGCGCGCGCGAACGGTGAAGCTACGGTCTCTGGTCATCGCCACGGTGGAGCTTCTTGGCGCGACGCAAGCACGTGCGGTCACGTGGGATTTGGCCGTTGGCGGAGGTACAACTAGCCGGCGGTGAAGGCTACAGTGGTTCACGGCGAACGGTGGCAGCAACCGTGGTCGAACGTCCTCAGGTCGTGGTCGTGCACGCGGGCTCTGGTCGTGGTCGAAGAAAAGAAGCCAGGGACTAAACCGCGAGGCTTTGGACTGAATTGCGAAGGTTCTTCTCGGGATTCAGGACCTGATTGCAAATTTGGGATTCTGAAGGGCTGATTTGCAATCTGATTTTGTAGATGAGTATTACCAAAACACTTGGACTCATCCAGCAGGGAAAATGGCAAAATCTGATAAGATCTGAGGGTTTCGACAAAAATCGAAAACAGGGTAAAATAGGGTAATTAGGGTTTGACATTTTTGTCGGGGCTGAAACTAGGGTTTCGGTTGAGATTTTTGAGTTCTTCCCGAAGGGAAAAACGTTCAGAAAAATGAAAGAAAGATAATCACTTGATCAGATTTGAATTTGGAGATGATCTGGGACTTTTAGCCTTTTTGGGCTTTTTGAAAATTCTGAAAAGGACTAAACTGAATTACTTTTGGACTGAAAGGTGAAAATGATCTAGGAGATGAAGTTTAGCTGCCAACTTTTTAGTTTAAGGTAGTGGCATACTTAAGATCATGATTCTGAGATAAGAGATCAAAATAGGGTTGAGACATCAGGGATTCCAAAGAAGATATGCTGACTCGTGAGCAGAAAAGATAGCCAAAAACTGGGATGTTACATATAATTCCTGTTGTGAGCTTGTGATGTACCTTTCTGAGTACAACTCACCTGGGCGGTTGCCACTGGATTCCTCAAATGAGGGTGCCAAGAGAGCTTCCTTAATTTCTACTTCACTGGGGGGCGGCCGGGCGTTACAGCGAGCTTGTGCTCGATAATGTCCCAGGTGACGCCCCGCATGTCTGCAGGCTTCCATGCGAAGACGTCGGAATTTTTGCGGAGGAAGGCCATGAGTTTCTTTGGGTGCTCCTCGGCGAGCTCCGCCTCGATCTTGATGATCTTCTCTTCATCTTCGGGGAATAGTCGGATTTTCCAGAGATGTCCCTCCGGGCGCGGTTTTGGGAGAAACTCCCCCTGCCAGCGGGGCCTTCATCAGGTTGACGTCCCCGATCGTCGCGGTGGTGCACTCGTAGAGAGCACGGGCCACGTCCTGATCCCCTTGGGCGGTGATTACGCCGCGAGGTCCAGGGATCTTCACGCAGAGATAGCTCTGGTGGATTGCCACCCCCAAGCGGTTGATCGTGGTTGTCCCCACTACGTCGAACCGGACCATCTCCGTCCTGTAGTTTTCTGGCGTGGGAAAGGTCATGGGAAGGTCGACCTTCCCCACTAGGTAGATGGTTTTCCCCGGGACGAAGCCCTGCAAGGGCCCGGCTGGAGGTTGCAGTAGTTTCTTGTCCACCTACATTTCCCTGAATGCTTTCAGGTATAGGATGTCCACCACACTTCCGCCGTCGATGAGGATGCGCACCAGTTGGCAGTCGAAAATAGTGGCGGAGACGATGAGTGCGTCGTCGTGGGGGAAGCGAACCCCGCACGTGTATTCCGCTATAAAATTTAGGGGGACGTCTGACCACTTTGTTGGCTGGGACGTGTTCAGCACCCCCACCACCTTTACTTCCCGTGCGTACTCCTTATGCTGGCGCTTGGAGTCCCTCCCTGAGGCGGATCCCCCGGTGATGACGTTCACCCGCCTTTGGGAAGTTTGGAAAGGTAGCTCCTCGGTTGAGCCTCTTTCCTGTGCCTGTCTCTACTGCTCCCCTGAGGGAGCGGGGAGAGCCACCAATGCTGGCGGAGGGGGCAAGGAGGCAGGGCTCCCCCCTACCCACGCTGGTCAAGGAATGCGGCGAAGTGCTGCAGGAGCTAGTTGCATTCCCGAGTAGCGTGGGTAATAGACTTGTGGAAGGCACACCACAGGTTGGCTGTGCCCTCCTTGCCGCCGTGTCTTGGGCCTACCCGGTTACGGGAGGTTTGGCCTCCCCCATTGCCTTTCGGCCTGGGGGGATGTTTACCCTTATTGGCTTCGCGCGAGCTACCCCCACCCTTGAGGACAAAGGTGTCTTGAGGCCTTGGCTCACTGCGATTGCCCCTCTTGGCAGGCTTGGAGAGGTCCCTGGCCTCCCGCTCGGTGGGGGCAGGCGCCCCAGGTTTTTCTTCCTCGGCTTGGGCGTATTTCTCGAGCACGTTGAATAGCTCATACGCTGAGCTGGGGTAGCTCCAGGAGAGCCTCCAGTGGAGCTCCCCAAGGAGGAGCCCGCTCTTGCAGGCCTCGATGACTGTCGAGTCGGGGACATGAGCCACCTTGCTCTTTACTTGAGAGAAACTCTTGAAGAAGCTCTGGATGGTCTCCGCCTTTTTCTGTCTGACGGTGTAGAGCTGTGACAAGTCCAGGGGGCGTATGTAGCTCCCCTGGAAGTTGGTGCAAAACTCACGCTTGAGTTGCACGAAGGACTTGATCGACCCGGCCTTCAGGTTATAGATCATGACTGGGCGATCCCCGAGAGATAGAGGAAGATGTTGCATTGCACCGTCTCATCCCCATCAACCGCCGAAATGGCCGTGGAGTATACCTGCCGCATCCCGCCCTCACAGGGGGACACGACTACTCCCATGGGGACCCAGCTTACTGCAGCCGATCCCTTACCTCTTGACTTCCCAGGATGAGCCAAACATAGGAGTATATTGCATCAGTTTAACTTGCATTACATTGAGCAGTATGGCCAATTGGCCTCATTACAACATAATAAATTACAGGCCATCACAGCGTAAATAAGTTTGGTTGCAGAAGAACAACTACTCGGCAGAAGCTAAGTGAACCCCCACAGCAAGAAGTTGAAAGCAGAGCAACACTTTTCAGGACTTGGGTAGAACTGACTCTCTTCCTTCAGGGATCCAAGAAGTTATCCAGGCCTTCGTCTTGATCAGGGACATTCCATCTATTGGATAGTGAATTGCAAGGGTGAGCACTTACGTACTCAGCAAGTCATAGATAAGAGTAGATACATATAGTAGAATGATATGAACCTATGCTATTAGGGAAGGAGGGAAGGTTGCAAAATACTTTTCCTCTTTCCAAATCTATGGCAGTGCTCATCATGACATATCATTAATATCTTTTATAAACTCTTAGAAGCACTACCATAGCACGACAACACATGTCTGCCCATGTTAGCACTTCATTTCATGACAACACATGTCAAGCACACATGAGCTAAGTCTAGCCATATTTTATTTAGAAAACATACTTGTGTCACATCGACGTGGATAGGATCCACAGCGCGCAGGCTCCTATAGACCCGGGAGCTCGGAGTATTCGAATACGTTTTTAACTTTGCAAAGGTGTACCACTTTAATCCACCAATCATTCGGCTTTCAAGTCGGTACCTCTCCATGCGACTTTTACGCATGTGACAAGGCCGAGATGACACAACAGTTTACAGTCCTAGCATTAACAATTCCCTGCCCGGTAAATAGACAGTTAAGTCTCAAGTACCGTTGTGGGTCCTCCCCACTGCCTTACTTCCTAGCCTGGGTCTATGTTCTCGCAAGACACATAGCCTCTCTTGATTACAGTCGCGCACGACTTAATCTGGCATAGGGCGTCTTCCTTCTTTCCACCCTTTCCTCTCATGATTTTTCTGAACTCACATCACTCATGGCCTTCTGCGGCCCACCAGTTCTCGCAAGACACTGGACCGACAACCATTGCAGGGAAAAGCTAATACTAAAGAAAGCTACTAAGTTGCGCCCGTCCCATAACCGGGCAAGTGGTTGGTACGTTTTTCATGCCGCATAGAAGCACAACACAAGGTTCTAGTCCTTACATGCCCATGACCAGTGCATTCCACAAACCCTGCACTCGTCAGTGCCACCACCATTCCATACCAAACTCTGGCCACGGCAAGGGTTCTATTTCATGAATATACATACATACATATATATTAGTTATGGCTCACGGTTTGATCATTTTATAAGGAATCTCCTCAACTTTTGTCGGCATACAGCCTAGTACTGCCATATCATACCTTTGTCATTTCATCAAATGCAATACTGCTTATAATCAAGGCAATGTCTTAACAATTCATAAAATATAGGTTCAAGATGTCCAAAAATATGACTTGCCTTCCGCGTCGTAAGGTACAGCAGTCGATGTCGGGTCTGACGAAATCTCTGTACTCAGGCTCTTGTTCTAATCAAGGAACAAACAAGCAAACAGTAATCACAATCCATTAATAATCTATATGCAACATGCAAAGGAGAAATACTCTCGGCGATACTGGAACTGGTAAGCTTGAAAGCTGGATTTGAGTTAATCTTGGAGATTTATGGAATTAGGGTTCAGGACGAATGCTAGAGACTCTCAGGGTTTCAAGGCTGCGATATGGACATCAAGTCCGCAGCCATTTTGCTCAAAAACGACGAACATCAAAGGTCGACATTCGGTTCAGGGTTTTGACATAGCTTCAAAGAATGCTAGAGAGTTTATCTCAAGGTGTGGTAGTTGAATAAAATGTAGAACATGGCTCTACAAGTTCAATGGACAAGGTGGTTTTCAGGTTGCACAACCAGAAGTGGTTAAACTTGCCCAATGCCATTGGCTGACATGAACTGACAAGGGCTGGCATTGTCAAGGAATGGCATTGATGTGGTTTGGATAATTCCTAGTGGGAAGAATGTGATTTGATCAAAGCATTAGATGCAAAATGTAATAAGGTAGCTATTTGACAAGGTGGTTTTCACAGGAAAGTCCCGAATTTAGGCAATTTGCAACGAGGCCCCTGGACACAGAGAATTGAATGTCAGTGCACGGCCAGATTCTAGGGCTTGAGTGTTTGATCGATCCTCTTGAGCTTTGCTTCGCCAACTATGTCTAGGAGGTAGGCGAAGACAACAGGAATCCAGTGGTGGAGGTTTCAGGAACTAAGGTGGTCGGACGGTGATGAACGGCGATGAGAAATCACGGTGCCGACACGGCAAGACACAGGTACTGGACAGATCTTGGCACGGCTATATCTTGCGATTTGGCACAGCATCGGAGGGCGATGCAGTGGAGTGATATGCTCAGTAGGTTGAGGCAGATCTACAGGACAAAGTAGATTGAACAATGGCGATGAAACGACGGCGAACGGTGAGGTTGAACTCGTCGGTTTTCAGGAACTAAGGTGAGCTACGGTGGGCACAAGCTACAGGCGATGAAACTCGAAATTGGTTGAGGATTAACGCTTCTGGGATGCTGCTGATCATTCTCCAGCGAGGAACTGGGTTGCAATCAAACACTGGAGCTCGTCGGCGTTGATGCCGGACTCGAAGAAGACGGCCGCTGGGGCGCCGCTGATACAAGGTAGCTCCGGTCAATTTGGTTTGGCTACACCATCTACGGAGTTCAGGGGTCACAATGCTACAGTCAATTTGGTCGGAGGTGAAGCTATTCGGGCCGGCGACGTGTACAGCTCACGGTGGCGCGCGAAAACAGGGGAAAGGCTCCATCCGAGCTTCAATTTGAAATCCAATAGCAAGGGCTTGCAAGGAAGGATCTACTGATCAATTGCCCCTACTAAAAGGAGTACTAATTTTGGCTAAATCGGGTTACAAGGCTGGAACAGGGCAAAAGCAAATAACGGCGATTGCCGGCGACAGGAACCACCGGAGTTCAATTACTTGGCACAGCACAGAGAGGCGAGGCAGAGACACTTACTGGCGAATTTGGATCGGAGGTTGATGCAGCGAAGCTCCCTGTCGTCGTTCTCCCCTTCGGCGGCTTGCCGGAGACGAGGAAGAAGACGAGAAGAAGCAGGAGGAAGCGAGACTTGCTGGCTCTGGTGAGGAGTGAACTGCTGCGAGCTACGGGGGGGCTTAAATAGTGGAGTATGGGGCTCTCGAGACTTGGAGAAATCGGGAGGATATCCAGCTGGTTGGCTACGGTGGCGGTGTTCAGCGGTTTCAACGGCTTTTCAACACGGTCATCGCGTGCTCTGGCAGGTGCAGTGGTAAAGTGTCTGGCAGCTCCGGCATGGAAGCACTGTGGCACAAAGCTTCTGACATTGCTGCAGGCGAGCGCGCGCGCGTGCGAAGGAAGGATTCGGGCGATGCTGGTGCTGCTGCAGCGCTGCTACGGCCAATCTGGTGCGCGCATGTGGCGACGGGGTTGCGGCGAAGCTGGCAACGGCGAAGCTCCACCGGCGGTGAGGTTCGTGGCGTAGTTGCGCTGCTGGTCGCAGCTAGGCCCGTGGTCGAAAACGGCACATCCACTGGTCGTGGCTTCCCTGGTCGAAGGTGATGCTGTTGGTCGAAACAAGAGGCTGGACTCGATTGCAATTTCAGTTTTCTGATTTGGACTAATCTGTAAAATCTGAGATATTGAGGATTATGGCTGATTTCGACTTCACAGATTTGAAGGACTTTATTCAACGGATGATTTGAGAGGATACCTGATGAAATCTGGGAACTCTTGATCAATTTTGAACTGAAGTGAAAACAGGGTAATTAGGGTATCTTGAGTCTGGTTTTGTTAAAATCTGGAAATCTGAGACTTAGGGTGGGATTTTGATGTGCTGACAAAAGGCGATTTTGTATTGAATAGCATTTAGGATGTATTCTTTGAATCAAATTGAGATCTGGAGTTGATTTGTGGGTTTTAGCCTTTTTGGGCTCTTGGAAATTAGAAAAGGACTAAGCTGCGATATAATTTGGACTGATTTGCAAAAAGGGGTTTAAATGATGGAATCTGGCTGCCAACTTTTTGGATTAAGGTATTGGCATGCCCATGATTACAATCCAAGAATAATTTGGTCCAGATTAGGTTAAGATCTGGTTAAATCTGAATTCTGAAACTTAGGGTATTTAGGGTAATTAGAATATTCAATTAATTTTTGTTTTCGAAAACAGAAAGAGATTGATAAATCTGGGAGTTAGAGATCGGATTTGATCTGGCTTCTGAAGGCTTTTATACTCAGGATAGATAGTAGATTATTTCTGGATAATCTGATCTTGAATTGGATCTTCAGGATAGATTTTGAGATTTTTGGGGCTTACGATAGATTAGAATTGAACTGATCTTGCTACTTCTAAAGAGATACATGCAAGCATGATTTTCATGAAAAGGAATTTTCACCCCCAAAATCAGGGTGTTACAAATCTACCCTCCTTAAAGAAATCTCGTCCCCGAGATTTACCTAGGAAAAGATAAGGGGGGGGGGGTACTCCTGTTGAAGACTTTCTTCTTTCTCCCAAATGGCTTCTCGTTCTAAATGGTTCTCCCACTGAACCTTGCATAACTTAATCTTCTTCACTCGTCAGTGTCCCGAATTTGTGTTGGGTGCTTGAGATTTGAAAAGTTTTTCTCCAAAGATACTTCGTGAATTTCTATTCGGTCGGTTGGTTCTCTTCAAAACACTTTCGGAGTTGCGAAATGTGGAATACATCATGCACTCCTGCTAATTCTGAGGGTAACCCCAACTTATAGGCCACTTCTCCTTTTTCTCTCAAGTATTTTGAATGGTCCAATATACCTAGGAGATAACTTCCCTTTCTCCTGTAATCTTCGCAATTCTTTGAAAGGTGTGACTTTAAGGTAGACCAGATCTCTTTACTTCAATTGACAGCTCTTCTCCACTGATTGTTCGCGTAATTTTTTTTTTTTTTTTTTTTTTTTTGAGACTATGCTATCTTCAGCCTTTCTTTGATAAGCTTTACACGAGCTTCTGCTTTTTCCACTATCTCTAGTCCTATGATCCTTCGTTCTCATGGCTCATTCCAATGCAACGGAGTTCTGCGTTTTCATTCGTATACAGCTTCAAACGGTGCCATTTGTAAATTAGACTGATAGCTATTGTTGTAAGCAAATTTTGCAAGTGGCAAGCATTTATCCTATGGTGTTCCATAATCTAGTATGCAAGTTCTTAGAAAATCTTCCAAAATCTGATTTACTCTTCTGTCTATCCTCCTGTCTGAGGGTGATATGCAGTGCTAAAATTCAATTGAATTCTTAGTGTTTCATGGAGTCCGCTCCAAAATTTTGATGTAAACTGTGCTCCATTATTTGAAATGATCTTCTCAGGGGTACCATGCAGTGTTACTATTCTTTGCATATACAACTCGGTTAATTTACTCCCATCGTAGTTCTCTTTTTAACTGGGATGAAGTGTGCCATTCTGGTGAGTCTGTCAATGATGATCTACATGGAGTCATATCCTCCTTGAGTTTTTTGGGATGAAGTCCATTCTGATTTCTTCTCACTTCCATAGAGTCACTGACAAAAGTTGTAACTTCCTGGCTATCTTCTGATGTTTTTCTTTAACTCGCTGACAAGTATCGCAGTTTGCAACGTATTCTGCGATCCCTTTCTTCATATTATCTCACCAAAACTGATTTTTCAAGTTCCGATACATTTTAGTGCTACCCAAGTGCATTGAGCACGAGGTTTTATTCGCCTTATGGAGAATTAGTTCCTTAAGGTCTGTGCTTTGAGAAACACAGATCCTTCCCCGATATCATGCATTTTCCTGTTTGTTGATTTTAGTAAACCCTGAGCTTTTCCCAACTTGATTTGGCTCTTAATCTTGCAAATCTTCTTATCCTCTTTCTGGGCACTTCTCATCTGTTCTTCGAACTGGGGTTCTTCTACCAAAATGGTTAATGTTCCTTGTGATGTTATTTCCACCTAAAGATCTTGTATCTCTTGCTGTAAGTATGGATTACTTGGCATGACTCTTTCCTGTAAGCTTTAAGCCTTCCTGCCCAAGGCATCTGCTGCTATGTTAACCTTTTCGAGATGGCAATGAACACTGAGCTCATAGCCCTTGATCAATTTTAGTTACTGTTGTTCATTCATGTTGAGTTCTGTTTTTGTGAGAATGTACTCGAGGCTCCCTTGATCAGTGTAGATTTCACACTTGTTTCCAATTAAATGGCGTCACCATATTTCCAACGTATGAATGACTACTGCTAGTTCCAATTCATGTGTGGGATAATTCTCCTCGTGTGGCTTCAGTTGACGTGAAGCACAAGTCACTACTTGGTTTTTCTGCATCAACACACAGCCTATCCCTTTTTGCTTTGAAGCATCATGATAAACTACAAAGTCTTCCTTGCCATCTGGAAATGTGAGGGTTGGTGTTTTGCCAATTTCTGTTTTAGCTTCTGAAAGCTTTCTTCGTACTTGGCGGTTCATTCGAATTCAACGTCTCTTCTTTAGCAGGTTAGTGAGAAGTTTGGCAACTTGGTAGAATCCTTCAATGAATTTCCTATAGTAGTCTCTCAAACCTAAGGAATTTCTAACTTCTGGGATTGTAGTGGGCTGTTTCCACTCTTTGATTGCAGTAATCTTAGCTGAATCCACCAAAATTCCTTCTTCAATTAAGATATGTCCGAGAAATGCAATCCTCGTTATCCAAAATTTACATTCGTCAAACTTGGCATAAAATTATAGTCTTCCCAAGACTAGGTGCAGATCTTGCTCATGTTCCTTCGGGATCTTTGGGTATATCAGAATGTCATCTACGAACACCATGACAAACTGGTCTAGAAAATCCACAAACGTGTTGTTCATGATATTCATGAAAGCGGCTGGGGCATGGGTTAAACCAAATGGTACTACTGTAAACTCATACAATCCATATCTTGTAGTGAAAGCGGTCTTTGGTACATCTTCTTCCTTGATCCTCAATTGATGGTATCCAGACTTCAAGTCTATCTTGGAAAATACTTTAGCCCCTTGAGGTTGGTCAAACAAGTCATCGATCCTCAGCAATGGATACTTGTTCTTTATGTTCACCTCATCTAAGGCTCGATAATCCACGCACATTTGTAGCGCTCCATCCTTTTTCTTCACGAACAATACTGGTCTCCTCATGGTGAAGCACTGAGTCTGATGAATCCTTTGCTTCCTAAATCTTCCAATTGGCTCTTGAGCTCTTTCCAATTTGTGACTGGCATCCGATAAGGTCGTTTTGCTATGGGTGTCGCTCCTGATTTAAGCTCAATAGAGAAACTCGATAATCCTATCGGGTATCATTTTCGGGAGTTCTTCTGGAAACACATTGGGGTATAGTTGCACCATGGGTACTTCTTCTAGGCATAACTTCTGTAATGCTTGAATAGATCCTAGCGGTTGCTTGGCTGACGACCTTTCCGCATAGAACAGAACTTTCTTCCCTTGGCTATTGACAAGGTTCACAATCCACTAGACCTTTATGTTGGGACAATCAATCTGTGCCCAATTTAATGCCTAGACCTTGCAGTTCTAATACCAACAGATTTACTGCGAATTCTACCTCCTCTACACTGAAGGTTACATCTTGACAGATCGAGTTAAATGGTTGAATTGGTGCAGATACTCTGTGACGGTCTTGTTTTCTTGAATCAGATTTCGAAATTCCCAGCGTTCGGCAGCTATGACATCTGCGGTTATGTGAAACTTCTGGAATTGTTCCATAAATTTCGCCCAAGAAATGTTATCTTTGTCCAGATGAGTTTCCTGGTGATTCATCCACCATACGGCTACAGCTCCTGCTAACTGACAGAACCTTCTCTCGGCTGTTACATCAGACATTTTCTAGTTTCCCTTTTTATCCCTTAACCAACCATTGGTGATCATGTGGTCGGCCGTGCTTGAAAATGTCGGGGGACAAGTCTTCTGGAAGTTTGCCAATCTGGCGCCTACGGTAGTTCTTTCTGTGGCTCTGAGAGGTAGTCTCTGAACTATTTGGGCTAGCAGTTGGGTATTGGCTGTTTGGGCTTCCTGACGGTTTTACTCTATAGACAAAAGGATTTCTTGCAAACTTGGCTGCTCTTCTTGAGACGGGTTGGAACTCTGGGCCCTTTGTCGAAATAAGGATCCTTTCCTCATAGGATCTTCTTGCGGACTTTGTTCTCTTTCTCCTTGGCTGTTCCGGGATCTCTTTCTTGTGTCGATCATGATGGTTTTGAAAGGAATCCAGGCAGATCCAAACTAGCTAAGAGATAACTGAGACACTAGTGCAGAAATTAATGCAACTATGTTAATGCATAAAATACTTAGATATTCTGGCCTTTAGCCATAATACACAAGTTAACCATTGCAAAAGCAACAGCGAAGCACAAAAGCTACCAAGAGCATTCAACAGCTCTTATCTACACCATCTCCCGGCTAAACCCCCTTAACGGTTGACTAATTACTCGAACAAGTTCTATCCCCAAGAACTGGACTATGTGTCGAAACAACGTAGCCCAACCCCCAAGGCTCTCGATTAAAGCAAAACACGCACTTGACATTAGAAAAACCAAATAAGATTTTTGAAATCAAAATTTCTAAAAGCTACAAGTTCCTTTTCACAAAAATAGGGTTCTCGGAGAAATAGTTTTTGGATAAATTACGCCGTCCTGGCGCATCCAATTCCTAATGGTGTCGCCCTACAGTCAAGTTCTTATACTGCTCTGATACCACAATTTTGCCGCATCCCGCCCTCACAGGGGGACACGACTACTCCCATGGGGACCCAGCTTACTGCAGCCGATCCCTTACCTCTTGACTTCCCAGGATGAGCCAAACATAGGAGTATATTGCATCAGTTTAACTTGCATTACATTGAGCAGTATGGCCAATTGGCCTCATTACAACATAATAAATTACAGGCCATCACGGCGTAAATAAGTTTGGTTGCAGAAGAACAACTACTCGGCAGAAGCTAAGTGAACCCCCACAGCAAGAAGTTGAAAGCAGAGCAACACTTTTCAGGACTTGGGTAGAACTGACTCTCTTCCTTCAGGGATCCAAGAAGTTATCCAGGCCTTCGTCTTGATCAGGGACATTCCATCTATTGGATAGTGAATTGCAAGGGTGAGCACTTACGTACTCAGCAAGTCATAGATAAGAGTAGATACATATAGTAGAATGATATGAACCTATGCTATTAGGGAAGGAGGGAAGGTTGCAAAATACTTTTCCTCTTTCCAAATCTATGGCAGTGCTCATCATGACATATCATTAATATCTTTTATAAACTCTTAGAAGCACTACCATAGCACGACAACACATGTCTGCCCATGTTAGCACTTCATTTCATGACAACACATGTCAAGCACACATGAGCTAAGTCTAGCCATATTTTATTTAGAAAACATACTTGTGTCACATCGACGTGGATAGGATCCACAGCGCGCAGGCTCCTATAGACCCGGGAGCTCGGAGTATTCGAATACGTTTTTAACTTTGCAAAGGTGTACCACTTTAATCCACCAATCATTCGGCTTTCAAGTCGGTACCTCTCCATGCGACTTTTACGCATGTGACAAGGCCGAGATGACACAACAGTTTACAGTCCTAGCATTAACAATTCCCTGCCCGGTAAATAGACAGTTAAGTCTCAAGTACCGTTGTGGGTCCTCCCCACTGCCTTACTTCCTAGCCTGGGTCTATGTTCTCGCAAGACACATAGCCTCTCTTGATTACAGTCGCGCACGACTTAATCTGGCATAGGGCGTCTTCCTTCTTTCCACCCTTTCCTCTCATGATTTTTCTGAACTCACATCACTCATGGCCTTCTGCGGCCCACCAGTTCTCGCAAGACACTGGACCGACAACCATTGCAGGGAAAAGCTAATACTAAAGAAAGCTACTAAGTTGCGCCCGTCCCATAACCGGGCAAGTGGTTGGTACGTTTTTCATGCCGCATAGAAGCACAACACAAGGTTCTAGTCCTTACATGCCCATGACCAGTGCATTCCACAAACCCTGCACTCGTCAGTGCCACCACCATTCCATACCAAACTCTAGCCACGGCAAGGGTTCTATTTCATGAATATACATACATACATATATATTAGTTATGGCTCACGGTTTGATCATTTTATAAGGAATCTCCTCAACTTTTGTCGGCATACAGCCTAGTACTGCCATATCATACCTTTGTCATTTCATCAAATGCAATACTGCTTATAATCAAGGCAATGTCTTAACAATTCATAAAATATAGGTTCAAGATGTCCAAAAATATGACTTGCCTTCCGCGTCGTAAGGTACAGCAGTCGATGTCGGGTCTGACGAAATCTCTGTACTCAGGCTCTTGTTCTAATCAAGGAACAAACAAGCAAACAGTAATCACAATCCATTAATAATCTATATGCAACATGCAAAGGAGAAATACTCTCGGCGATACTGGAACTGGTAAGCTTGAAAGCTGGATTTGAGTTAATCTTGGAGATTTATGGAATTAGGGTTCAGGACGAATGCTAGAGACTCTCAGGGTTTCAAGGCTGCGATATGGACATCAAGTCCGCAGCCATTTTGCTCAAAAACGACGAACATCAAAGGTCGACATTCGGTTCAGGGTTTTGACATAGCTTCAAAGAATGCTAGAGAGTTTATCTCAAGGTGTGGTAGTTGAATAAAATGTAGAACATGGCTCTACAAGTTCAATGGACAAGGTGGTTTTCAGGTTGCACAACCAGAAGTGGTTAAACTTGCCCAATGCCATTGGCTGACATGAACTGACAAGGGCTGGCATTGTCAAGGAATGGCATTGATGTGGTTTGGATAATTCCTAGTGGGAAGAATGTGATTTGATCAAAGCATTAGATGCAAAATGTAATAAGGTAGCTATTTGACAAGGTGGTTTTCACAGGAAAGTCCCGAATTTAGGCAATTTGCAACGAGGCCCCTGGACACAGAGAATTGAATGTCAGTGCACGGCCAGATTCTAGGGCTTGAGTGTTTGATCGATCCTCTTGAGCTTTGCTTCGCCAACTATGTCTAGGAGGTAGGCGAAGACAACAGGAATCCAGTGGTGGAGGTTTCAGGAACTAAGGTGGTCGGACGGTGATGAACGGCGATGAGAAATCACGGTGCCGACACGGCAAGACACAGGTACTGGACAGATCTTGGCACGGCTATATCTTGCGATTTGGCACAGCATCGGAGGGCGATGCAGTGGAGTGATATGCTCAGTAGGTTGAGGCAGATCTACAGGACAAAGTAGATTGAACAATGGCGATGAAACGACGGCGAACGGTGAGGTTGAACTCGTCGGTTTTCAGGAACTAAGGTGAGCTACGGTGGGCACAAGCTACAGGCGATGAAACTCGAAATTGGTTGAGGATTAACGCTTCTGGGATGCTGCTGATCATTCTCCAGCGAGGAACTGGGTTGCAATCAAACACTGGAGCTCGTCGGCGTTGATGCCGGACTCGAAGAAGACGGCCGCTGGGGCGCCGCTGATACAAGGTAGCTCCGGTCAATTTGGTTTGGCTACACCATCTACGGAGTTCAGGGGTCACAATGCTACAGTCAATTTGGTCGGAGGTGAAGCTATTCGGGCCGGCGACGTGTACAGCTCACGGTGGCGCGCGAAAACAGGGGAAAGGCTCCATCCGAGCTTCAATTTGAAATCCAATAGCAAGGGCTTGCAAGGAAGGATCTACTGATCAATTGCCCCTACTAAAAGGAGTACTAATTTTGGCTAAATCGGGTTACAAGGCTGGAACAGGGCAAAAGCAAATAACGGCGATTGCCGGCGACAGGAACCACCGGAGTTCAATTACTTGGCACAGCACAGAGAGGCGAGGCAGAGACACTTACTGGCGAATTTGGATCGGAGGTTGATGCAGCGAAGCTCCCTGTCGTCGTTCTCCCCTTCGGCGGCTTGCCGGAGACGAGGAAGAAGACGAGAAGAAGCAGGAGGAAGCGAGACTTGCTGGCTCTGGTGAGGAGTGAACTGCTGCGAGCTACGGGGGGGCTTAAATAGTGGAGTATGGGGCTCTCGAGACTTGGAGAAATCGGGAGGATATCCAGCTGGTTGGCTACGGTGGCGGTGTTCAGCGGTTTCAACGGCTTTTCAACACGGTCATCGCGTGCTCTGGCAGGTGCAGTGGTAAAGTGTCTGGCAGCTCCGGCATGGAAGCACTGTGGCACAAAGCTTCTGACATTGCTGCAGGCGAGCGCGCGCGCGTGCGAAGGAAGGATTCGGGCGATGCTGGTGCTGCTGCAGCGCTGCTACGGCCAATCTGGTGCGCGCATGTGGCGACGGGGTTGCGGCGAAGCTGGCAACGGCGAAGCTCCACCGGCGGTGAGGTTCGTGGCGTAGTTGCGCTGCTGGTCGCAGCTAGGCCCGTGGTCGAAAACGGCACATCCACTGGTCGTGGCTTCCCTGGTCGAAGGTGATGCTGTTGGTCGAAACAAGAGGCTGGACTCGATTGCAATTTCAGTTTTCTGATTTGGACTAATCTGTAAAATCTGAGATATTGAGGATTATGGCTGATTTCGACTTCACAGATTTGAAGGACTTTATTCAACGGATGATTTGAGAGGATACCTGATGAAATCTGGGAACTCTTGATCAATTTTGAACTGAAGTGAAAACAGGGTAATTAGGGTATCTTGAGTCTGGTTTTGTTAAAATCTGGAAATCTGAGACTTAGGGTGGGATTTTGATGTGCTGACAAAAGGCGATTTTGTATTGAATAGCATTTAGGATGTATTCTTTGAATCAAATTGAGATCTGGAGTTGATTTGTGGGTTTTAGCCTTTTTGGGCTCTTGGAAATTAGAAAAGGACTAAGCTGCGATATAATTTGGACTGATTTGCAAAAAGGGGTTTAAATGATGGAATCTGGCTGCCAACTTTTTGGATTAAGGTATTGGCATGCCCATGATTACAATCCAAGAATAATTTGGTCCAGATTAGGTTAAGATCTGGTTAAATCTGAATTCTGAAACTTAGGGTATTTAGGGTAATTAGAATATTCAATTAATTTTTGTTTTCGAAAACAGAAAGAGATTGATAAATCTGGGAGTTAGAGATCGGATTTGATCTGGCTTCTGAAGGCTTTTATACTCAGGATAGATAGTAGATTATTTCTGGATAATCTGATCTTGAATTGGATCTTCAGGATAGATTTTGAGATTTTTGGGGCTTACGATAGATTAGAATTGAACTGATCTTGCTACTTCTAAAGAGATACATGCAAGCATGATTTTCATGAAAAGGAATTTTCACCCCCAAAATCAGGGTGTTACAATACCTGCATGAACTCTTAAGGGTCGGCCGCACCATTGTAGTGCTCGATGTGCGGTGGACAGTGCGGCTACAGCCATCGGATGCACCGGAGGCGGCGACACAGCGGTTGGTTAGCCCCCTCGACTTCGCAGGGGAACTCCCGATCATCATCCTCCTTGACTGGGGAAGGGCACTCGTTGTTGGAGTCAAGCAGAGGGCCCAGAGGACCACTTGCCCAGCGGTTGCGCGTCTTCTCTTCCGGGTTAATCGAGCTGACCTCTTGAATTTCGGGGTCCACCCCTGAAGCAGCAGTGGCTTCCTGAGCAGGTCTCTTTCCCCGGTCCACCCGAGCGTTGTGGGCTGGGCGCGGCTTTCGCTGCAGCGGTGGCTCCGATCGGCGACAGTAGGGACTTCTCGGAACCTGCGGTACACATGCGCTCTACCTCCTCCCGAGAGAAGCGGGTTTGGTCCATCGGGGGAGCCCTTGGGAGCGGCCCCGAGGGACGAGGGAGCTGATGCGTGTGGGCCACCGGCCCAGTGGATGTCGCCGGTGCGCAAGTAGGTCCCGGCGCCGAATATACATCTGGGACGGTGACGAGGGTCGACGCAAGGGAAGGGCCCAAGGCGAAGGTCGGGCTTGGCACCGGGAAGGTGCCGGGTGCCACGGTGACCGTTGGCCTGGGGACACCACCAGTCATGTGGGCGATCACCTGCGCGGGGAGATGCCTAGATGCGGGGGGCATTCCCGGCGCGACAGTGACGGCCGGTATAGGCCAACTTATCGGCGCGTAGTAACCTCCTAGAAAGGGGAGAGCCCCGGACGTTGAAGAGCCTCACGGGAAGAGGAGAGCCCTGGACGCCTGAGGACCTCCCAGGGCGGGAAACACACCCAGGGTAGGGAAGGCGGCCTGGTGCCCCATGAAAAATGGCAGTGGCTGTAACATCCCTGTTTTCCCCAACCTTGATCCAATCTAAGTCTGTTGTCTCAGAATTATAATCCAGGGTATGCAAATACCTTAACCCAAAAAGTTGGCAGCAGAACTCTTTCGTTCAAACCGTTTTCGCAAATCAGCCCAAGATTATCGCAGATTAGTCCTTTTAAGAAAAAGCTAAAAGCCACAGATTATCTCCAAATCTTGATCTAATTCAGGGACTGTCTCCCATTCACTATTCTGAGCAAGTTTCCCTTCTGCGAGATTTCCAAAATCTCATCCAAAGCCTCAGTTTTCAGCCTCGCCAATTTCCAGACTCTAATTACCCTAATAACTCTATTTTCGTTTCAGCTCAGAACTTGTTTAAAACTCCATATTTTATCATCTGTCGCTGCTAAACTGTTTGCTAAGTTTAGTGTGCTCAATTGGTGAAGCCAATTCTCTTTTTACCAAAGCCATTTGCCAGATTTACAAACATGTCCATGGATCAAGTTTTTTTAATTGCAAATCTGTCCTAGCCCTCTTTTTCAGCCCTTTTTCCACTATCTCCTGGTCGTCGTTTTCAACCAGAGCCCCGACTGCAGTTTCAACCAGAGTTCCAGTGCCCGTTTCGATCAGTGAGTTCGCCATGTTTCTTCGCGTCGACAAAGAAATGTCGTCGCCTGTGCTCGTGGTCGCCTGCACCAGCATGTGCACTCGTGTCCGCGCCAGGTTCCTCGTCGTGGCAATGTTTCGACCAGCAGCAGCAGCACCAACACCAACGAGCACGCCCGAGGAAGGATTTGATGTGCATGCGCGTACGTGTCATCGCCGGAGTAACTTCGTCGCCTTCGCCTCTACACCGTCCTCGACCAAGTTCCTAAGTCCCCGACTGTTGCTGACAAAGCTGGATAGCCGCCTACACGCCATCGCGTCGTCGTCACTGCTGTTCCTCCTGCGCCTGGCCGGTCTCATCCCCGGCACAAGTTCATGTGTTGTTTTTCCCTCGCGATCTCCGTCACCTTGCCTATTTAAACCCCCCAGCAACCTATTTCTTCGCTGTGCTTGTGACTTAGCCATTTTCAACCTGTTGGGGGAATCCCCAGGGCCCCGACAAAGTCCTGAGGAGTCCCCGGCGAGACCCGGAGAATCACCGGGCCCCCGGTGAGATCCGGAGGGTCACCGGGCGCCCGGTGAGATCCAGAGGGTCTCCGGAATCCCGGTGAGACCCGGAGAGCCACCGGGCCCCCGTTGAGATCCGGAGGGTCACCGGGCGCCCGGTGAGATCCAGAGGGTCACCGGAATCCCGGTGAGATCCGGAGAGCCACCGGGCCCCCGGTGAGATCCGGAGGGTCACCGGGCGTCCGGTGGAATCCGCAGGATCACCGAACCCTCGGCGAGTCCCGAAGAGTCTCTGAGTCCCCGAAGGGCGGCTGCTGACAGTGAAGCCTCTGGGAAGCCGGTGAGGCCACGTGTCGAGCATCCAGGCCGTCCCCCTGGTCAAAGGACGTCCCCGCCCTTCCATCCGATGGTTGCAGCGAGGGCTCTTTAGTCTTTTGTATTTCTTAGGGGCTATATATACCCCTCTTGTACCCTTTTTCAGGGATTGGAATTCATTTATATTAACGCAATATCCGGCTTTCTTGGAGACCTCTCCCCGAGAGCTCACCTTCCCAGCGGACTCGCGTCCGGAGAGAGCCAACAGGACTAGGGCCCCAAATGGGACCTGAACCTGTATAAACCCCCGTGTCAGTTTCTGTGTTGTCCGGCGGGAGAAGACCAGTAACTCGGTCTGCTCGCGCCGTTGTACTCGTGCTGTGCACTTCCGAACCTGCCGAGGTATCCGTAATACTATGACAGTTGGCGCCGTCCGTGGGGACTTCGCGACGAATCGCCATGGCTCCCGCAACCACCAGAGCTCAAGCCCTCTCATCTCCTGAGGGCGCTGGTCCCAGCAACCCAGCTCCGCCTCCACGAGATGAGGCCTCCGCGGCCCTGCCACCCGGGGGCGCGCGGGGGGAGGACCCGCTTCCTCCGTCCGCGGCCTCCGGCCAAAGGGTCCCCGTTTCTGACTCGGCGACCGCAACCGAGCTTGCGGGCCCTAGTGCGCCCCAACTCTCCATTCCGGTCTCCGGAGATTCTGTGCTGGGGGCTTTGATCCAGAGCCAGCTTCGCACCCAGCACACCCTGGAGGAGCTGCTGCGCGTCCTGGCGCGACCCCCGGCTCCCGTCTACCCGCCTCCATATTCGTTTATGGGGCCACCGCCCCAATTCTTCATGGGGCACCCCGCCTTCGCCGGGCCGGGGATGTTTCCTGTTCCCGGAGGTGCGCCCGGGCCATATCCGGCTCCGGGGATGCTTCCCGCGCCGGGGGGTCAACTCGTCTCCGAGCCCTTCCCCGCCTCGGGGAGTCGCCCGGCCCCGGGTCAGGAACCCCCGCGAGCGGCTACCGGCGCGCCGGGGACAACCTCCGCGCCCGAGCCCGAGAGCCTTCGGGGGCCGACGCCCGGAGCCGGTGCAAGGCCCGCTCCTGCAGACGCGCCGGGGACTCGGACCACAACTACCCCCCGCCGCCGCGCCGAGCGCAGAGCCGGCGCATGGCCCGGTCCGCACGCCGGCGGTGTCCACTGGGACGGTGGCAAATGCGCATCAGCTCCCTCCCCCTCCGGGGCCGCCCCTGCGGGCGCCCCCAGCGGATCGGACCCGCTTCACAAGGGGGGAGGTCGAGCGAATGCGCACCGCCAAGTCCGGGAAAACCACCTCCCGCCATCGGTCAGGACTCCCCCGAACCCGCGGGCACGCGGAGACGCGCTCCCAGCTCGCCTGGGGGAAGAGACCGTTCAAGGAAGCCGATACCCTCCCCGCGGAATACCGCGACGCCCAAGAGGTCAGCTCAACCAATCCGGAAGAAAAGAGGCGATATCGTCACACCGGCGGACCGCTGCCACCCCTTCCAGACTCCGACAATGAGCATGCGTCCCCGGTGGGAGAAGACGGCGACCATGGATCCCCCAAGGGAGTTGAGGGGACCAACCAACCGCTGTGCAGTCGCCTCCGCTGCATCCACTGGCCGCGGCCTTACCGCCCACCGCACATCGAGCACTACAATGGTGAGGCCGATCGTTACGAGTTTGTGCAGGTGTACTCAACGGCCATCTCGGCGGCTGGGGGGGATGAGACAGTGCAATGCAATGTCTTTCCCCTCTACCTCACGGGCATCGCACGCTCATGGTTCTACAACCTGAAAGCTGGATCCATCAAGTCCTTCGTGCAGCTGAAACACGAATTTTGCGCGAACTTCCAGGGCAACTATGTGCGGCCCTTAGACTCATCCCAGCTCTACACCGTCCGGCAAAGGATGGGGGAGACCATCCGCAGCTTCTTTAAGCGCTTTGCTCAGGTGAAGAGCAAAGTGGCGCATGTCCCTGACTCCACGGTCATCGAAGCATGCAAGAGCGGGATACTCCCCGGGGAGCTCCACCGGAGGCTCTCCCGGAGCTGCCCCACCTCCGCCGACGAACTCTTCACCGTACTTGAGAAGTACGCCCGCGCGGAGGAGGACGATCTTTGGAAGAAGAACCAGGGGGCTCCTACCCCCGCCGATCGGGAGGCCAGAGATCCCCCCAGCAAGTGTCCCCGAAGAAACGATTGCCGCGAGCCACGGCCTCGGGACGCGTTCGTCCTCGAGGGCGGAGGCGGCTCGCGCGATAGTGGCAAAGGCAGTCGTGCCCCACCTAAGTCAAAAGGCTACGAGGGAGGACAATCCTCCCGCGGTCGTGAGAACCGCCCCAAGGAGAGCAAGGAGGGCACAGCCAACGTGTCGTGCACCTTCCACAAGTCGAGTATCCACACTACTTGAGAATGCCATCAGCTTCTACAACACTTCGCGGCTTTTCTCGACCAGCGCGGCCAGGGGGGAGGGGGCCCTCCCACCTTGCCCCCTTCGACGGCTTTCCCAGCGCTTCCCACTCCAGCGGGCGAGCAGCAAAGACAGATGCAAGAATGGAGCTCAGCCCAGGAGCTCCCCTTTCAAACCTCCCAAAGACGTATAAACGTCATTACGGGGGGATCTGCCGCGACACGGGACTCCAAGCGTCAGCGCAAGGAGTATGCGCGAGAGGTGAAGGTTGTGGGGGTGCTGCATACGTCTCCGCCACCGAAATGGTCGGACGTCCCCCTCACCTTCAGAGCGGAAGATGCGCGCGGGGTTCGCTTCCCGCATGACGACGCACTCATCGTCTCGGCTACAGTCTACAACTGCCAACTAGAGGCATCCTCGTCGATGGTGGAAGCTCCGCCGATATCCTATACCTGAAGGCATTCAGGGAGATGCAAGTCGACGAGAAGCTACTGCAGCCCGCACTCGGGCCGTTGCAAGGCTTCGTCCCCGGTAAGACCATCTACCTAGTGGGGAAGGTCGACCTACCGATGACCTTCGGCACCCCGGAAAACTACCGGACGGAGATGGTCCGTTTTGATGTCGTGGACCTCCCCTCTTCGTAAACCGCCATTATGGGGAGGACCAAGATCAACCAACTGGGGGCGGCAATTCACCAGAATTACCTCTGCGTGAAGATCCCTGGGCCTCACGGTGCGATCACCGTTCGAGGCGACCAGAGCGTGGCCCGCGCTCTTTACGAGCGCGCCACCGCCGCTATTCGAAGCGTCAACATGATCAAGACTCTGGGGGGAGAGAGCCCCCCCGAACCTCATACTGCCCCGGCCGCTTCTTCCGGGAGGCCACTCCCGGGGCCACGCCCCGAGGGAGATCTCTGGAAGGTCCAACTGTCCGCGGGAGATGAAGAGAGGACCGTCAGGGTCGGAGCAGACCTCCCCGAGGGGCACGCCAAGCGACTCGTGGCCTTCCTTCGTGAGAACTCGGACGTTTTCGCGTGGGAGCCCTCGGACATGCAGGGCGTCGCCCGGGACGTCATCGAGCATAAGCTCGCAGTGAGCCCCGGCCGCTCCCCGATCAAGCAAAAGCTGAGGAAGCTATCCCTCGAGCGCCAAGACGCCATCAAGGTAGAGGTCGCCAAGCTTCTAGAGGCGGGGTTTGTGCGGGAAGTCCTACACCCCGAATAGTTGGCAAACCCCGTCCTCGTAAAGAAGTCAAGTGGCAAGTGGAGGATGCGCGTGGACTTCACCGACCTCAACTGCGCTTGCCCGAAAGATAACTACCCACTCCCGCGGATTGACCAGCTGGTCGATTCGACCGTGGGATGCGAACTGATGAGTTTCCTTGATGCATATTCGGGGTACCATCAGGTTCGAATGGCGACGGAGGACGAGGAAAAGACGAGTTTTATTACTCCCCTCGGCACCTTTCGCTATCTCCACATGCCCTTCGGGTTGAAAAACACCGGGGCAACCTTTCAGCGCCTCATGACGCTGGTCCTGAAGGACCAAATCGGCCGTAACATTGAGGTCTACGTTGACGACGCGGTCGCCAAATGCCTTCATGCTGCCGCACACATCGACGACTTGGCGGAGACCTTCCACCGCCTCTGCAAGTACGGGTTGAAACTCAACCCGGAAAAATGCGCCTTCGGCGTATGCGGCGGGAGGCTGCTTGGCTTCCTGGTGTCCCAGCGGGGCATCGAGGCAAACCCTGAAAAAATCCGAGCCCTGCTGGACATGCCTCCCCCGCATTCCATCAAAGACGTACAGAGGCTCGCCGGCCGCCTGGCCGCGTGTAACATCCCTATTTTTTGACTATCTTTTCTGCTTACGAGTCAGCATATATTCTTTGGAATCCCTGTTGTCTCAACCCTATCTTGATCTTAGGTATGCCACTACCCTAACCTAAAAAGTTAGCTGCTAAACTTCATTCCCCAGATCATTTTCACATTTCAGCCCAAAAGTGTTTCAATTTAGTCCTTTTCAGAAGTTTCAGAAAACCCAAAAAGGCTAAAAGTCTCAGATCATCTCCAAATCCAGATCTGATCAAGTGATTACTTTTCATTCATTTTTCTGAACATTTTTCCCTTCTGGAAGAATTCTAGAATCTCAACCGAAACCCTAGTTTCAGCCTCGATGAAAGTTTCAAACCCTAATTACCCTGTTTACCCTAATTACCTTGTTTTCGATATTTGCCAAAACTACCAGATCTTATCGGATTTTACCATTTTTCCTTCTGGATGAGTCTAAGACATTTTGTAGCACTTAGCTACAGAGTCAAAGTTCAAATCAGCCCTTCAGATCTCCGAAATTACACATAGGCCCAAATTCCCGAGCCAAAACCTTCACAGTTTAGTCCAAACAGTCACAAATCAGTCCAAAGTTTGCAACCAGGTCCCTATGCCGTTTTCGACCAGTGCTCGTTCGACCAGCGCCCCGCCATTTGCCGCGCCGTTGAGCTCGCCGCCGGCGCAGTTCCTCGCGCTGCCACCTTCACGGCCACGTAGCTATCAACCGCGCACAGCTGTACCGCCACCGTGGAACGCTTCAACCACACCGTGCCGTGTTCTTCCCCGCGCGCGCGCGTGCCTGCTGCTGCCAGAAGCCTCACGCCACATGGCTGCCATCCCGGAGATCAGCACCTCGCCTTCCTGAGGAATCCTGATTTTGCGCAATGCTCCGCCTCTGGCAGAGCCCCGCCATGTCCCTGAGTACCTCGATGACCGCCCCAGCGCCAGAAGAAAAATCCCCCCGGCGATTGCTGCTGCTCCCGAGAGCTTCACCCCGCGGCTATATAAAGCCCCCCCTTGCCCAGCGTTTCTTCACACACCACCGTAGCTGAACACCTTAGCCTCCACCACCAGAGAGCAACCGAGTTCTCCAGCGCCGCCGTGAAGACTTTCTTCTCCGGCAAGTTGCTTCTGAGGCCACCGGTGCCAGCTTCGCCCGAAGCTTCTTTCTCCAAACCAACGCCACCAGTAAGCTTCCTTCATCCCTCTCTTCGTACCATGGCATCTAATTGGCCCCTGGCGAACCCTAGCGCCGGCGATCGTCAGAAAACCCCAAATGCCCTGTTTCCTCAATGCTGGCCGATTCTATCCGAATTAATCCTCGTGCCAGTGATGAGAATTGTTCAGTACACCCCTTTGAGCAAGCCTACAAACTTAGATTTCAAAATCGAGCAACGATCATAGCCTTTCCGAAGTTTGCGCGCCACCAGTGAACTGGTCCTCGTCGCCAAGCTTCTCCGGCCACTCTCCGGCCGAATTAACCCTGCAAATAGCCCCCTCACCTCACCCTCTCACTCCCTGAGCAATGAATCGACTTCAAACCCTTTAAACCGAAAACACCCAATTTAGGAGTCATCTTCTCTAGCGCCGGTCGCCGGAATTTTTGCCCGGCCGATCTAGCTCCGCACACTTTGTCCCTTAGATAGATCTCAATACCCTGAGCAATATTGTCTACTAGCTCGACTTCTGAATCGACTTGAATCAAAAGTTATGGTCATGCCAAGGTTGCTGTCCAGTGGTTCAGTTCATGTTCAGGCCACCGTGTTTGCTCACCGTATTTGGCCACCCTGATGAGGACATCACTCCTATGCATACGCCCGAGACTCCTCCAGTTGTGATGCAAGGACCCATCACAAGAGCACGAGCACGGCAATTGAATCAACAGGTGAGCTCGTTCCTAACTGCCCGTGCATATACTTGTGAGGATGGTATGCTACCTAATGATATTATTGATTATATTGTACTTAGGAACTTTGGACAGGATCATGAAGGCCTTGGGAACCAGCAAGGGCCAGGAGGGAGGCAAGGAGGGCGTCCAAGTCAAGTTGGAGGCCAATTCATCTCGGAGTCGACTACCTCGGCCACCAGGAGCAGTGTTCACTAAAATCGTCGCCCAGGCCACAAACGGGCTCTGATTTCGATGATCCACATATGCCTGGAAAGCTAAGGAGATAAACTTTCCAATGGCACCGGTTTCAGGTCATTTGGACTTCGGAGTAGACGGGAATTCACGTTGAAATTTGGCGGACAGAATCTGTCCCAGGGTGCTGCGTCACCAATTTGGGCCGTTGGCCCATGTATCGTGTTGGAGCCCATCACGGACGCGTCTAGGGTCTCTAGGACGTCCCTTAGACCTTATATTCAGTAGCCGCCGCTAGGGTTGAGGCGGGTTTTGCTTAGATCAATTCTGTCTTTGAACAGTGTCGCCGTTCATCGGTTTGTGAGACCCCAACTCGTGAGTTTCATCCTCAATTGCAAATTCAGTTGCATCTTTCTTGTTCTTGCTTGTGTTCTCGATTCACTGGCAGGGATTAGCCTTCGTGGCGAGGTCAACCGGGCAGCGCACGGTTGATAACCAGAGGACGCGTGGTGCTGCGATTGCAGGGGTTTTGATCGTGCCGATCAAGAAGCCGGATCGTGTGTGTCTCGCGCCGCCTAATCGACTTATCCTCCACCTGACGGAAGTTCGGGCATCCCCGTTCCCATTACACCCTCCGGCCACTTTCAGCCTTTGAGCCTGTTGAGAGTTTTGTAGCTGTTATCAATGCCTAAACCCCAGACAAAGTTTTGCATCAATTGGAGTCCTGAGTCAAAAGTTATGCAATGCGCTAGTTTCTGGCCATGTCTAGCACTATGTCAGTGCATGACCACCAGTGGCATTGGATGATTTGGACTTGTTTCATTTGAGCAATTGAAATGCCACTTTGTCCAGTAAGTCCTTTGAGCCATGATCTACAACATTCCCTACTACCACATCTCCAGAAAACAGACCTAGAACCGATTTAGGGCAATGTCAAGCCATGAGTCGAATGTCAGCCCTTCGACATTCAAGCCCTTTGAGCCCATCTCTTCGACCAATGTCAAGTGGCCTTGTCCAAACCCTTACCCCTGCATGCATGATGTATTTACGTATTATTTTCTAGTACTTGTATGCTTATATAGTGTGTATGTGTTGTTTGCATCCGCCGTGGAACCAGACGTTGAAGGAACCGAGGAGATCTTCGAGGATTCATCTGAGCAGCTAGACCCATCACTACAAGGCAAGTCTCAAACCCTTGATCATGTCTAGCCTATTATTTTGGAATGAAGTATGTTATCTGTTTTCAAGTATATGCATGCCTTAGATTCAAATAAGAATTATGTTTCAATAAAATGATTAGATATGACCTAAATGATTGTAAAGCCCTTTTTGACATTGAATACCCCTGCACCCTTGTTACCCTAGATTATCATGCTTAGGCTATGCTATGCTTAAAGATTATATGATAAATGTTGAATGGTCACATATGAGAAAAGCATGTTCAAAACCGCTTTTGTGAAAGAAAATGTGATTGGAATCGATAGTGAGGATGGTTTGAATGGATGGTGCTGTGTGCGCACTGGGAATGTGAAAGACTCCTCACTAGAGATTCATAAGGACTAGAACCTTGTGCTGTGCTTCTATGCGGCATGAAAAACGTACCAACCACTTGCCTGTTTATGGGACGGGCGCAACTTAGTAGCTTTCTTTAGTGTTAGCTTTTCCTTGCAATGGTTGTCGATCCAATGTCTTGCAAGAACTGGTGGGCCGCAGAAGGCCATGAGTGATGTGAGTTCAGAAAAATCATGAGAGGAAAAGGTGGAAAGAAGGAAGACGCCCTATGCCAGATTAAGTCGTGCGCGACTGTAATCAAGAGAGGCTATGTGTCTTGCGAGAACATAGACCCAGGCTAGGAAGTAAGGCAGTGGGGAGGACCCACAACGGTACTTGAGACTTAACTGTCTATTTACCGGGCAGGGAAATAGTTAATGCTAGGACTGTAAACTGTTGTGTCATCTCGGCCTTGTCACATGCGTAAGAGTCGCATGGAGAGGTACCGACTTGAAAGCCGAATGATCGGTGGATTAAGGTGGTACACCTTTGCAAAGTTTAAAATGTATCGGATACTCTGAGCTCCCAGGTTATGGAGTCTGCGCGCTATGGATTCTATTCACGTCGATGCAGCACAAGTAGCTTTTGGAAAGTTTTCACAAAATCAGAATAAAGTGGTGACTCATGAAAGACCGCCACACACAACATTTTCTGAGAATTTAGCTTAGGATTTTAAAAGCACTGCTTTTGAAAATAAAAGTCTTTTCTCCAAAGAATAAGTGTGAAAATCTATTTTGTATACATATATGAAGCCAAGGAGCTATTCTTTGAGAAATTTCCCCCTCATCTATATATACACTTGCATTCTTATTTGGGACTTGTTGAGCACCATGTGGACAATGTGCTCACCCTTGCTTTTACAAACGAATTTAGAAGAAGGATTCGTCGACCCTGAATCTTACGGTCTTGAACCCAATGTGGAACAAGAAGAAGAAACTGAAGACCAAGCTTGATAGAGGGTTATGTACCAAGGTGGAGTCAGATGTGGAGAAGGCCCGTACACCGCTGCTGCAGAAGAAGAAGACTGATGAAGTCTTTTCGTTTGTTATTGTTGTTTTATTTTGTGCCGACCTTTGTGTCGAAAACTCCTTAATTTGTATCAACTTTTAAATGCGTCATTTTGGCGCTAAGTTATTGTAATGTTGGTCCTTGTGATCAGCACTTGTTTTTAATTACTCGCATTTTTATATAATGCATCTTGTTGTTGTGAGCTGCAATGTAACTTTTCTGAGTGCAACCCACCTGGGCGGTTGCCACTGGATTCCTCAAATGAGGGTCCCACAGAACTTGGTATCAGAGCGGAAGACGCGAACTACCCTCTCGTGCTCGTCCTCGTAATATCGGCCGAGGAGGGTCGCCACGATCTCCTTGGCCCGACCATAGGACATAACTGCAAGAGCAACGAATGAAGCAAGTGTTAGGAAAAAGTCTCCCAGCATGGAGAAGGGGTCCGAAAACTTACGGTTCGCACCACCATCCGAGGTGGCCTGTGCGCCGCCGACATTCCTCTCCCTCGACGGGTGTGGAACGGCGCCACTCGGAGGAGGGCCATCTCCTCCGCAAGATCTCGCATGGACCGCAGGAATCGGGCCTCCGCCATCGCGGTGAGGAGGTCCATCTCAGCCACAGTCCACTCGGGAGCTACCGGGCCGCTGGACCGCGAGTATGTCGACGGCTCCCGAGAATAAGTCACCCCCGGGTCTCCCACCCGGAGGTAGAACCAATGCCGGAGCCAGTCCCCCTAGTGCTCCCGGGAGGCTAGCACCGGGTACTCGTCGGCGCGGCCCGGGGTCAGCTGGATCATGATGGAGCCGAAGGCCGACCTAGGACCGCCCCTCCTCACCACCGGGCCCCTCGCCGATGGCTCGTAGAAGTACTGCAGGAGCCGCAGGGTGGGCTCCGTCACGGCGGTCGTCTCGCACAACCAGATAAACAGGCCCATCCTGACAAGAGTGTTCGGGGTGAGATGGTTGAGCGAGAGACCGTATACCTGCAGAAACTCGCGCAGCAGCGGGTGCACCGGAAGTCGGAGGCCCGCCTCCATGAAGGCCTCGAAGGCCACCACCTCCCCGTCCCGGGGGCTCGACACCTGCTCCACCGGGCCGGGAATCCTGATGTCTCCCGCCCGAAAATAGCCGCGCTCCAAAAAGGCCTCAAGGGCCCCCGAGGAGAACTCGGTGGCCCCGAGGAAATCGGAGGTCACCTCCTCCACGGACAACTCGGAGACCTTGGCGCGACTCTTCGGCGCCATCAGGGATGAACTCGTCAAAAAACCGCCGAAACTACTGGGTGCTACGGAGGAGTGTCACCGGGAACTTCCGGAAAGAAGCTACCGGAAGTCACCGGAAACTACCGGCGAAGAGTCTCCGGGTCCCCGAAGGGTAGCTGCTGATCGTGAAGCCTCTGGGAAGCCGGTGAGGCCACGTGTTGAGCATCCGGGCCGTCCCCCTGGTCAAAGGACGTCCCCGCCCTTCCATCCGACGGTTGCAGCGAGGGCTCTTTAGTCTTTTGTATTTCTTAGGGGCTATATATACCCCTCTTGTACCCTTTTTCAGGGATTGGAATTCATTTATATTAACGCAATATCCGGCTCTCTTGGAGACCTCTCCCCGAGAGCTCACCTTCCCAGCGGACTCGCGTCCGGAGAGAGCCAACAGGACTAGGGCCCCCACTGGGACCCGAACCTGTATAAACCCCCGTGTCAATTTCTGTGTTGCCCGGCGGGAGAAGACGAGTAACTCGGTCTGCTCGCGCCGCTGTACTCGTCCCATGCACGTCCGAACCTGCCGAGGTATCCGTAATACCACGACACAACCGCTTTTTTCCCTTTTCTTCTTCGTCCCCGACGAGCGGCCGTGAGGCCATCGTCGCCAAAGAAACTCACAGCCCCAAACTCCAAATTGACCACACCAGTGAGTTCCCCGTGTCCATCTCCCTATGTCATAGCGACCAATTGAACTCCGGTGATCCTCATCGCCGGTGATTGCCGAAAAAGCCAAATGCCCTGTTTCCAAAATTAAATCTTCTCCAACCATTTTCATCACTCCTTTCTGTAGAACAAAGTGATCCTTAGCATTTCCTAGCAAGCCTATTCAGCCACATTTTGAAATTAGCATGATTCGTAGAGTCTCCCGATTCTTCACGCACTGCCGTGGACAGTTCACGTCGCCGGTACGCTCCACTGTACCTCCAGCCAAATTAATCCCATATACATCTTGCTTGTGTTCCGTAGATGGTGTAGCCCGAGCCAATTAACCTGCAATGTCGTGTATCAACGGCGCCCCTTTTCACCATCGTCCCGGAGTCCAGCGTCAACGCCAGCGAGCCCCAAAGTTTAATTGCAACCAAATCCCTCGCTCCAGCACGATCAGTGCCACCCCAGTAGTAGAACCCCTCAGCCAATTTCAGGTTTAATCTTCTCCAGAGCCCTATCATCATAGTTCATCTCTGTCCCCAACGGCCGACAACTTCAACTTTGTTGTTCGCCGCCGTCAAGCCATCTCAGCCCAATTAACTTAACCAGCAGCTTTGTCTCAACCCCACCTATGCATCTGACAAGGTTGGCGAAGCAACGTATGCGTGTATTGTCCAGACGCATGTGCCCTAGCTCGCTGCAGTGCAATGGCATGCAATTTTCCTGTGTCAGGGTGATACCGGCCTAGACCGTCTCACAATAGAATGAGGACGATGCAGTAAGGCGAGTATTCAGTCGTTCTTTCCACGAGGACTAGCGAAAATAAATCGTGTAAAACTAAACTAAATCAATGGCAAATGAAAATAAATCGGACGAAAGAAAAGAGAGAAGATGTCGGAAGAAATAAAGAGAACGAGGGGTGGTTTCCTCGACAAGCGACTAGTGTTCGTCCTGAACTCGTGTTTCGTAATACAAGCAATAGAAGGAAATCGTGTATTGTTAGCGCGCGAGGCAGTGCAGACAACCATCATCGATCGCAATCTACGGCGAGTATCGACGAAGCACAAGTACAAAATAAACACAAATCGTCCACAATTTCTCTCAACCACAAGCATCCGAACAGCACAGAATAACAACTACTCAAACAACTGTTACTCCTGCAAAACTTTATAAACAATAATCTCACATGAAACAGTATAAGCTCAACAGTAGTTATTTACAACTTTGAAGGATATTTCCAATTCAGTTCAGAGTGAAATCATTGGTGCAGCTACAATTCAAAAGACATTTTGCACTAAGAGGAATTGTTCTTCAGCATGTCAGTCATTAAGAGCATCATACAGCAACAATTGAAAACACAGGGATCCAATCAAACTCAACTACTCCAGAAATTCTTGCAAAGATTGTCAATTCTACACAATTCCACTATCAAGTCAGAGAACAATCAGAGAAATAAGGCTCAAGAATTGCACAGCTACTGAAGTTTAAACTCCAGAATCTCAATCACAAATCACAGGATGCATAAGAAAGTTCGATCAACAACAGAAATCAGCTATTAATTGACTACTGTTAATTTTAGTTCAACAAAGATTAATTAATCAAATGAGCTTCAAATCTTAAAAGACTATCATTTCAGTACAACTCAGTATAGTTCATCTGAGAACAAACTATCCAGGCAATCACAGAACAGATTCACTTTGATTCAACTCAGAAATTGGAAATTGAGGATTCAATTCAGCGATTCACATACATTCATCTCATACATCGCAGGAATTATAGATTGAATTGAAGAACAGAGGGAGAAGAAATAAACTCTATGCATGCTGGAGTGTGCTTGTTGCAGAGCTGCTGGAGCTGGTGGTCGTGGTTGAAGCAGTGGAGCTGGTCGAATCTATCGAGGACGTTGCTGCGGTCGAAGTCGCCGTCGAGGACGAGGTTGTCACGGCGTAGTCGTCGTCGGCCCACAAGACGTGGTCGTGGAAGATGGCTGTGGTCCAAATCGCTGTCGAAGCCGGAGTCAAAGTGGTCGATACAGAGGCGTCCGTGGTCGGCCCACGGCACGTGGCCGGTGGCCTGCGGTGCGGGCGGCACGGCTCGGGCGTGGGAGGCGTGGTGAAGGCAGCACAGCGCGGAAGCGGCGGCGCATTGGAGAGATCGGCAGCGGCTGTGGCGCGAGGAAGGTTGCTGCGGCGCGGGACCGGGAGTGGAGGCGGCGAGATCGGCGAAATCGGCGCGGGAGACACGGCTTGCGCGCGAGAGGCGTGGTGAAGGCGGCGTGGTTTGGGCGCAGCGCGGGCGGTGCGTGGCGGCGCAATGGCGAATCGGCCAGATCCGACGGCGGGCGACTCCGAGGCAGCTCGCGGCGAGGCACGGAGGCGAAGTCGAGCGGCGCTGGAGCGGGATCGGCGACGGGAGGTGCGGCTCCGGCGGAGTGGCGGCGGATCGGCGACGGTGGAGTGTGTCGGCGAGATCGGCGGCTGCGGTCAGGTGTGAAGGCGATGGCGGATCCGACGAGGGCGGCGGCAATGCACGTGGGAGGAGTGGATCTAGTGGCAGAGGCACGCGGGCGAGGTGGCAGATCCGGTGAAGGAGCTGTGGAGCGGCGAGCTCGGGTGCTGCGGCGCCGCGGCCGGAGCACGAGGGTGGAGCAGATCTAGAAGGGGGAGGAGAACAGGGAAAAGTGGCTCCGCCGTAGAAGGAAAGATGAGGGGGGTAGAGAAGGGGAAGAGAACAGGGAAAAGTGGCTCCGTCGCCAGCGTATGTCCTGGTCGTCACCGGTGTGGTGGTAAGAGGTGTGGATCGCGAGAAGGGAGGCAGAAGAAGAAGATAACAAAACAAAAATTAGGCTCAAAGGAAATCATGGCCGGCAGCTGGGGTTTAGAAAGGTCAATTTGTAAAAAAGTCCTCGAGATTTTAGAAAATTACATTTAAGTCCTCCCCGAGTTAGGGTTTAGATCTCTGAGTGTTGGCCAATTTGCAAATGGGTGTTTGATGTTTTAGAAAATTACAAGAAGATCCTGGACTTATATGACTAAAGTGTTTGCAAATGCCGCCTTATATGACTAAATGTGCATGATCAGGGGGTTGAACATATGAGAAATATACACAGATATGACAGTTATCACAGGGACTGTGCTACAATTTTCTTTAACTCCTGGACTTTTCTGTAAATTCCACTTTGTCAACTAGATGCCTTACTGTGTTTGGCACCTAATACCCCAGTTTGCACCCACTTTGATCTTTCATAAGCCTCAGGTTAGCTCTATGCCATTCTCAGACATTATCTGGCCGCGAACCGAATGTCAGCCCTTAGACATTCGATGTTTCAGAGCCAAATCCTCTAATCCAAACCCAAGTGTCTTCGACCAGATCATTTCCATTGCATGCACGTTATACTTTACTTATATTTTCCCTACAACAAGTATTTTTGTATGCTTCTGTAGTGAGTTGTGTCGTGTTGTTTGCGAGTGCAGAGTCAGGAGTGGAAGATTTGGAAGGAACCTTTGAAGATCCAGCAGATCAGTTAGACCCCGCATCGCAAGGCAAGTTTCATTCCCTTCACCATGACTCTCCTAATATTTTAAAGTAAACTAGATTAAATCCTATTTTGAATATATGCATGCTTTATCTTCAAGTAAAATGTTATGTTTAAAGAATGTGAATAGATATAACCTAATCTCTTGTAAAGCCCCTTCATATATTTGTGTATTACTTGCACCCTTGTCACCCTAGGAGATTATGCTTAGGTTGTGCTTATGCTTAAATATATGCGTTGAGTGTTAGATGGTCAATCATATGATAAACATATTTGAAAACCCTTTTTGTGAAAGAAAATGTGAAATAGGAATTGATAGTGAGGATGGTTTGATTGGTTGGCTGCTGTGTGCACATTGGGTATGTGAGTGTCTCCTCACTATTGATTCATAAGGACAAGAACCTTGTGTTGTACTTCTATGTGATATGAAAATGTACCAACCACATGCCTGGTATGGGACAGGTACAACTTAGTAGCTTTCTTGGTATTAGCAGTTCCCTGCATGGTATGTCGGTCCGGTTCCTCGCGTGGAAACTGGTGGGCTGCAGTTTGGCTGTGAGATCAGAAAAATAATAAGAGGATAAGGTGGATAGAAGGAAGTCACCCTACGCCTGGATTTGAGTCGTGCGCGGCTGCATCTATAGGCTATGCGTCTTGCGGGAACATAGGCCAAGGCTAGGAAGAAAAGCAGTGGGGAGGACCCACAACGATATTTTAGACTTAACTATATATTTACCGGGAAGGGATACTTTTAATACTAGACGGTAAAATCATTGTGTGATCTTGGCTTGTCACATGCGTATAAGTTCCATAGAGTTGGCCCAACTTGAAAGTCGAGTGAAGAAGTGGATTTAAAAAGAGGTACACATTTACAAAGTGTAAAAGAAGTATCGAATACTCTGTACTCCCAAGTCATGGAGTCTGTTCGCAGTGGATTTTATCCATGTGGTTCAACACAAGTAATATTTGGAATATTTTCATAATATGGGTTAATAAGAGTGGTGACTCATGAAAGACCACCACACATAACGATTTCTAAAGTATAACTTGTCGCGCCCCGACCTGGGGACTACGACTACTCCCGTGGAGACCCAGCTCGCTACAGCTGGTCCCATACATGTATACCATTAACTTCCCAGGATAAGTCAAGCACAGGAGTATATTTACATCACAACAGAGTAACTTACAAAATATTTAAGCAGTGTGGCCTGCTGGCCTTAATACAACATAAGGAGATTACAATGCCTTCGCGGCATACATGGTCTAGCAAAATAACAACTACATAGCAGAAGATAGGTGACCCTCCCACAACGAGAAGTTGACGGCAGAACAACACACATCAGGGCTCTGGCAGAACTGGCTCTCCTCCTTTTGGATCCAATAAATTCTCCACGCCTTCATCTCGATCATGGAATGCTCCATCTACTAGATTGTAGGTTGCAAGAGTGAGTACTTACGTACTCAGCAAGTCATAGGTAAGAGTAAATACATATAGTAGGGATGATATGAACCTATGCTAGTAAAGAATTGTGGATGTTTGTAAAATAATCTTTTCCTTTATGTCACATCTCATGATAGTACTTTCATAGCATAGCCTCACTATTCATGTTCCACTATTTATAGTACTATCGCGACACGTCGACACACGACAGCCCACGGCAGCACCCCTTATTATGACAACACATGTCATTTGGGTAATCTTGACTTATCAAATTTTATTTAGAAAACATACTTGTGCCACACCCCGTGGATTTAATCCACCGCAGCAGACTCCTGTAAACCCGGGAGCTCGGAGTATCACTACTACAAAAATGTTTTCTTCTAACGGTTCAAAACATATCTGTACTAACGGTTCTTATACTGTTAGTGATCGGCACGATAGAACAAAGCTAACTCTTTTCTAACGGTTTCAAACCGTTAGAAAAGAATACCTTTTTCTAATGGTTCACTAATAAGAACCGTTAGAATATAGTCATCTTTTCTAATGGTTCACTAATAAGAGCAGTTAGAAAAGAGTACCTTTTTCTAACGATTCTTAGTAGTGAACCGTTAGAAAAGATGACTATATTCTAACGATTCACTACTAAGAACTGTTAGAAAAGAGTAGCTCTTAAGATCATGGACATCTGAGCAATACCGGTTGCCATTCTAACTCAAGTCTCGAATACATGATGGCAATTACTGCAGACATAAGTACAAAACTGAAACAATCACCAAAAAATGGGACAATGCAAAGCACTTTAGTGGTATTTCAGCAGTACTATTCACATGATAGAGACTCATAGCCGAGAAGACAACAGAAACCAACTCGATTCAATTTGACATTCAATACACAGAGATTTGAAGCTTCAAATAATAGCAGGGATTAATGTAGTTCTCAATTCCACAAAAGAAATAACAGTTGGTTACATATCATGAATGACTATGGAGACAGGCTGCTGCAATCTGAAGGAAACTCACAGAATAAGGGCAAAATAAGAAGAAAATAATGCATGAATACTTCATGTGTCTTGATTCATCACTCAATATCCGAAACTTCGGAGAAAGCTCAGGAAATTTCTAACTAAAGTTAAAACAAAGAAGCCAAATCCAGAATCAGTCAGAAATCATTCACAGGCATGCATCTCAGTTAACCAACTCAAATAAGGATTCAATGCAAAGTCGATTGGCTTTTCAGAACCTTAGTTCATTACAAAGCATATAACATATACATAGAGAGACAAATTCAGAGCAACAGAAAACAGAATATTTCAATTCATCACAGAGTTTGTCAATTGATTTGTTGGTTGTTCAAGTTCATCCTTGTATAGAAATGAGTTCATTTCATATTGTATACAGCATGCAACTCAGACATCACAGAGCAAGAGGGGGGAGAAGAGAGGAAAGGGAAACATCACTGGAGATTATTGGAGTCATCATGGAAGTGTGGATGTGGTTGTCGGGGTTGAGGAGGCAGCTGGACCTCAGCTGCTGCTGGAGTTGAGGAGGAAGAGCTCACTGCCGGCCGAAGATGGTGAAGAGGCGACCTGGTCGCTGTGGAAGTTGCTCAAGGTCGCCGTCGATGGAGTAGATGCGGTCAAGTTTGCCGTCGGCAGCTTGCGGTGAAGTGATGCGGCCGAATGAGGAACAGGGGCGGCGAGGATGTAGTGGGGACTCGGCGGCAGTGTCGGGCTCAGATCCGACGACGTGGTGGCTGTGGTGGTGCTAGCGTGGGGGCACTGGAGACTGGTCGGCGGTGCAGGACGAAAGCGCAACCGGTGAGGGAGAAGGAAGAAGGAGGGCACCGAAGAAACGCGCGAGGGAGGAGCAGTGGAGCGGCAGTGCCACAGGCGCGAGGTGGTAGGGGACGGCACAGCACGCGTAGGATCGGACAGATCCGACGGCGACAACAGGAAATGCAGTGGCGGCAGCTGTGGTGGCGATGGCGGATCCGGCGAGGGATGCGCGGCGGCGTGGGCTGGTGAAGATGGCTAGGCGCAGCGGCGCGGCACAGCGAGGTGGAGCGGCGGACGGATCTAGGCGGCGGTTGTGAGGGGAGTTTTGGAGAAGCAAAAGGAGCGGCGGCGTCGGTGGTCTAGAAGAAGAGGGGAACGAAGGAGGCGAGATCGGGACCAGCGGCGCAGCGAAATCGTGGCGGCGCACGCGGGGTGAGTGGAGAAGCGCCAATCTGGCAGCAGGAGTGGATCCGGTGGCGACCCAGCCTGTGGAGACGTGGCGGGCTCGCCGAGGAAGGCGGCAGCGAGGCGAATCCGGCGGGAGCTTCGTGGCGGCTGTGGTGAGTTGTGGAGGCACGGGTGCACACGATGAAGGAGGAACAAGAGGCAGCGGCTTTAGGAGGCGGCGCCGTGGGAGAAGTGGAGAGAGAAGCGAATCTAGAGTGGATCTAGGCTGCTGCGCACGCGGGGAAGCTTTGGGGATGAGAGGAAAAAAAGAACCGTTAGAGAAGAATAGGAGACTTTATATAAGCTGTCCAATTTTACTAAAGGTTCAAAACCACAACCGTTAGTGAACTTTCCTCTCTTCTAATGGTTCTCACTGTCATAACCGTTAGTATATATGATGTCATTTACTATCGGTTGAATAAAACAAACCGTTAGTACAATGTCTTATATTCTATCGGTTCATACAGTACTGACCGATAGTAAAAATGCAGTAATTTCACTATCTGTTACAAAAGGCAAACCGTTAGTACAATTTCGTCTCTTCTGATGATTCGTACAACACTAACCTATAGTACAAATGATGTGCTATTCACTAACGATTTCCCAGAACATAACCGTTAGTACAAAACCTCTTCTCCACTGTGGTCGTCGTACACTAACGGTTTTTTCCCGGATTGCTTATAACCGTTAGCAGATAGGGGTTAGTGGACTACATTTTTGTTGTAGTGTATTCAAAACATTTTTATCTCTGCAGAGAGGTACCAATTTACACGAAAGATATTCCACTTTCATGCCCATCCTATCAAGATGATTAGACCCTTCCTCACAACCATGTGCGAGTGGCAAGGTGGAGATAACAATAACTTTTGCCATGTTTCACAGACAATTCACCCCAGACCCTGCGGTTCCACTCAGAAACCACAGTTGTGGCGGGGTTACACAACCCCCACTAATTGGCATCTTCCCACTCAGGGTCAACGTGTAATATGTGTTGGAGCCGTACTCCGTGTAAATCGTGCATGTGTCATATAGGGGTTTCATGTGTGATCCGCATACTACTTGTTCAGGCCTGTCCCATACCAGGCTTGTGGTTAGCACATTTTTCATGCCACTAGACGCACAACACAAGGTTCTAGTCCTTATATGCCAGTGACCAGATCATACCACAACCCATGCAAATCCAGTGCCTACACATCCTGTGCTAGTACCACCATTCCATTCCAAAAGCCTGGTTACGGCTAGAGGTTTTATTTCATGAACATAAATAAATATATATATATATATATATTAGTGCAGGGCTCATTACTTGTTCATTTCACATTTCACATCTCAATAGGCATCCAGCCTTGATGAGGATTGTTACCCGAGCTAGTTCAGAATAAATGCACGTCTGGTTCAAGACAGATCCGAGCTAGGTAGGTGTCCATTGATGTGATCTCATGTAGCCTGAGAAGCGCGAACACATAGTCACAGGCTTGGCATGATCACAAGGCCGCAGATAGTGCGCGGTTAGAAGCCCGTAGGCGATGCACGGACAGGAGGTCGCAGACAGTTGGCAGTTAGGTGATTGCAGACAATGCGCGGTCAGAGGGTCATGGACTACTCTTGACCAGGGGGACTCGGGGCTACTCGGACCCTACAACAAGCATATCCCGAGTATCCCGAAGATTCCTCCACGTACGAAGACAACTGCCAGGGGGTTAATATGTGCGGTTATTCCTTAATTGCACGTGTTAAGCCTGTGTGGAAGTTAAGTGCAGTTGCCAAAACTGCACCCGAGCAACCGTTCGAAGCCTATGCATTGACACCCTTTCGACCATTATAAAACGGTGAGCAAATGCACCAGACATCAGATACGACACATCGGGAACAGATCAACATCGACAAGCTCCCATAGGCTAGTTTAGTCGTGTTTCACATAATCACACGGAAAAGATCTTCACCTGTGATGATCTTTTCCACAACTTTGTAACCCTTTTTCTCTACACAGTGAAATCACAACAGGACGTAGGGCTATTATTCCCACCATCGAGGGCCCGAACCTGTATAAATCTCTCTGTGTTCGAACCGACTTTGGCTCATCATCCCTTCCAGGAGGGACACCCTGAAAGGTCTCACAACTCACAAATTCTGCATAAGTTTGACTAAGGACCCCGAGTCCGAATCGTCGACAGCTGGCGCCCACCGTGGGGCCTTTCTCAAGGCGTTCTTATTTCTATCTGGAGGTTCGGTGAGCCATGTCTGGAGCATATGATTCCAAGAACGACTTCGATCTCGAGGATTATGCCCACATCTAGATGCCTTCACCTAGTGATCCTGTTCCAATGGAGGAAACCGGAGGCGAAGACGTCCTAGAGGTCGATTCGATCACTCAGGTCATGTCTATCGACCAGGAGGCAACTGATGCAGAACCAGAGCCCACTGTGGTTCTTACTGCGTTAGAGGTTGAATCCGGTCCATCGCACGGCCCTACTGAGGGTAGGGGCGATGTCGACCAGGAGTTTAGCCCGGGGAGGTTTGATCCTGATAACCTCCACCGCCTCTTTGATTTCGAGTCTGACTCGGAACACAAGGAAATGTTTTCTCCGTTGGCAACCTCGCTCCCTAGACAATTCACTGCCTTATCAGAAGAGACTGCCGATCATCGAGCTGCGAAGGAAGAATAGGAACGCAAACAAAAGGAGGATCAAGATCGTGAGCAACAATATAACGAACTTCACAGAACAGCCTTATAGGCTCTTCAAAATGCGCAAGCTTGTTACAACGCTGCTCCGGGTTCTTCTTGTCGATCACGCGGTCGTAGACGCGACCAGACACCATCTTTACCCCTGGAACGTTTGCCGGCGGACGAAGAGATGGTGACACCTGGCGCACCTAGGAGAAGTACGCATGGCCGGCTTCGATCCATCGCAGAGGTCCTGTGTAATTTTCCTCCTACGGTCACATATGCGCAGAAATCGGCTTTTGCCAGAATCCTGGCGGAGAGGTTGGACGAGGTCGCATCCGAGGCGACCCCGGCAGCCTCTTCCCGGTCAACGACAAGTTCCCATGATCGACAGTACTCTAACTCTGGTCCTGGTAGACGGAATCGTCCACCACCAGTGCCGTCCTGTCATGACAAAGCCAGACGGGCGGAGAACTCTCGTGACAGGGAACGAATTCCTGTCTACTCTCGCCTGGGACCACGAGTGACCTCTCCCTCGCGTGAGATCGCCCGAGGTCAGGTCAAAGTCGCAGGTCTATCCATGGTCCTTATGTTGGTTGTAAAGCTTTCTTGCCCGGCCTTCGTGCGGTCGTTTGGCCAGACAAGTTTAAACCAGGGGCAATAGAAAGATTTGATGGAACTCAGAATCCATCCGAGTTCCTTCAAATCAACATCACTGCTATTCAGGCAGCAGGCGGCGATGACCGGGTCATGGCCAACTATCTGCCAACAGTTCTCGAAGGACCTGCAAGAACCTGGTTGTTCAATCAACCTGAGGGTTCAATCTATAACTGGGAAATATTGTGTGATGCCATCCTCAACAATTTCCAAAATTGTTATCAGAAGCCGGGTAAAGAGGACGACCTCCATCGACTACGACAAAGTTCGACTGAAACTCTTCGTCAATTTGTCAAGAGATTTGGTGGGGTGAGAAATACCATCCCGAACATATCTGACAACTCCGTTATCATGGCGTTCAAACACGCCATTTGATATCGGAGGTTCACCGAAGATTTACTCATCCACCTTCCTCGATCAATAGCCGATCTCTTTGATATGGCTGATCGATATTCCGATGCGGCTGAGGCCGTTGAACGGAATCGGATGGTGGATAAGGGAAACTTACCGCCTCAACTAGGTCTCAAGGACGTGAAGAGGGAGGATTCGAATAAGAAACCAGAATCTTTGTCAGGCGGGAAGTTGAAGAAATAAAAAAGGAGTCGATCTGGATAGTACCGAGAGGTCGCAGTCGCAGAGAAGCCTCCGTCGACCAAAGGTAACAAACCTCCATTTACAAATAAAACTGGTTCTAGTGGTCGCAGTATCAACCAGCCAGAGAAGTCGACTAACCAGCAGGAAGGCAAGAAATGGTGTCTACTCCACAACTCTGCCGGCCACGACCTCAAGAATTGCAGGAGCTGGTTGAAGCAGTTGGATGACTTCTACCAGGGGATTGGACCTATGCCAACCTTGCCACCGAAAGAACAGACTTGCGGGCTATGGGACGCCAGCGGAGACGAAGACCTATCTTACCAGGTACCTCGTAATCATATTAATGTTATTTTTGGAGGTTCCTCCCCTTTTGTTTCTAAGAGGCAATATAAAGCCTTTTATCGAGAGGTGAACCAAACGGAGACTCCCCTTGGTGAACCTCAATACCCCCGTTCGTCGGATACCTTTGACGTTTGATCGCTCTGATTGTCCTGCGGGGCTTACTCGACCATTGAGATTGCCTCTGGTCATTACCCCGATTATCAGCAATGCGAGAGTCAAAAGGGTCCTGATCGACGGAGGTAGTTCCTTGGACATTTTATAGGTCAAGGCACTCGACGAGATGCAAATTCCTCGTTCGAAAATCAAACCCATAATTCACCCATTTTATGGGATAATTCCTGGTCCCTCTATGATGCCATTGGGACAGGTGGTGCTCCCGGTCACGCTGGGAGAACCAGATAACTTTCGAACAGAATTAGTTACTTTTGATGTAATTGATTGTGATTCGGCTTATAACACAATCTTCGGCAGGCCAACTCTTGCTAAGTTCATGATGGCTACGCACTATGCTTACCAGTACAGCAAGTTGCCTGGCCCCAAGGGTGTTATTTCGGTCCGAGGCAGCCGCAACATGGCATTGACGTGTGATCGGTTATCCCTGGAGATGGTGGACCAACTTCCCCTCCGAGAAGCCCAGATCACCACAGTGTACACTGATATGATCAAAACTGCTCCTCGACCAGATGAAACACTAAAACTGGTTCCATTGTACCCAGATGATCCGTCCAAGACGATTCGGGTTGGATCAGGCCTGGATGACAAATAGGAACTTGAGCTCATTGCTTTCCTCCGGGCTAATGCAGATGTGTTTGCGTGGAAGCCATCTGACATGCCCGGTGTCCCAAGGGAGATAATTGAGCACAGGTTAGCAATTCGACCTGGACAGCGACCAATAAAGCAGAAGCTCAGGCGTTTTGCTGTTGATCGGCAGGAAGCCATCCAAGAGGAATTGGATAAGCTCCAAAAGGCCGGATTCATTCACGAAGTTAGTCATCTGGAGTGGCTTGCAAACCTGGTCAAGGTCTGCAAGTCAAATGGAAAGTGGCGCATGTGCGTCGACTACACCAGCCTAAATAGTGCCTGTCCGAAGGATGACTTTCCCCTTCCCCGCATCGATTAGCTAGTTGATTCTACTGCGGGCTGCGAACTGATGAGCTTCCTGGACGCTTACTCAGGATATCAACAAATTACCATGGCAGAAGAAGATGAAGCGAAGATTGCTTTCATCACACCATTCGACACCTACTGCTACGTCAGAATGCCGTTTGGTCTCAAGAACGCAGGTTCCACGTACCAGCGCTTGCTGCAAAAGACCTTTCTTTTCCAGATGGGGCGTAATCTTGAAGCTTATGTAGACGACCTGGTTGTAAAAAGTTTAAAAAGTTCGTCTCATTTAGACGACCTTGCTGAAACCTTCTATAATTTGAGTCGATATGGAATAAAGTTAAACCCGGAGAAATGTTCTTTCGGGGTTTCATCTGGAAAACTTCTTGGTTTTCTTGTTTGTTCCAGAGGAATTGAAGTCAATCCTGAAAAAATCAGGGCTATCGAACAGATGAGGTCTCCCTCGACCATCAAGGATGTTCAGCGCCTAGTAGGTCGTATGGCGGCATTAAGCCGGTTCATACACGACTAGGCGAAAGGGGAGTACCTTCCTTTAAAGCCCTGCGCAAACATCACAATTTTACATGGTCTGATGAGGCCGAAAAGGCATTTCAGGAGGTAAAAGCGTATTTGTCCAGTCCGTCGGTCTTGGTTTCCCCCGACAAAGAGGAACCATTACTCCTCTACTTGGTAGCCACACCTCACGCGGTCAGTGCTGTCCTGATCGCGGAAAGAGAGGGTGTGCACAAACCAGTCTACTACGTGAGCGAAGTACTTCATGGTCCTAAGGAGCGATACCCTGAGGTCCAGAAGATACTTTATGCACTATTGATGGCTTCCCGTAAGTTACAACATTACTTTCAAGCACATAAGATCACAGTGCCCTCATCTTTTCCATTGGGGGACATTGTCCGTAATCCGAAGAAATCTAGTCGGATCGCCAAATGGGCCGTCGAACTCGGAGCGTTCGACATCCATTTCATGCCCCGCACCGCGGTCAAGTCTCAGGTCAAGGCCGACTTCGTGGTCGAATGGACTAATCTTGAGCCACCAGTGCAGGCATCCGAAGATTGGGAGTGCCCTGATCACTGGATAATGTATTTTGATGGCTCTCGTAGTTTTCAACACTCGGGGGCTGGAGTGGTCTTAGTCACGCCTCAGGGTGAACAGTTGAAGTTTGTCTTTCAACTACACTTTGTTGCGACCAACAACGCTGCAAAGTATGAAGGTCTTATTGCAGGGCTCTGGGCAGCAAAATTCCTCAGAGTCCGTCTGTCGTGGTATTGCGAACACCCCGGCAGGTTTTGTGGACGATCCTAGCGAAGAAAATGCGACGCGGGTTGACCGGGTGACCGGTCCTCCCCCGCCGGACAAACACAACAAGTGACATGGAGGTTTATACATGTTCGGGTCCCGGTGGGGGCCCTAGTCCTGTCGGCGTGCTCCCAACAGGAGTCGGCTGGGGAGGCTCTCTCGGGGAGAGACTTCCGGAGCACACCTGTGAGATTGGCTATTCTAGCAATAATGAGCAACTTGTCTTTACAATAGGGGGTACAAGGGCTTATATAGCCCCAAAAGAAGAAAAAAGACAAAACCACCCCGGACGCTACCATCGGATCGAGGGGTAGCAACGTCCTTCTCCCGGCTACGTGCCTCGGATACTTGACAGGTGGTCGCTGATTCCTGAGGCGCTTGTCAAGCGACCCGCATGTGATCGGGACGCTTTCCACGCGACCAGCACGTGACATGGGATCAAGGGCTACTACCCCCGGAAGGACGACGACGCCCAGGACAGGCACCGGAGGCCATGTCCTCGAGCGAAAGGCGGCGCCCGGGACAGGCACCGGTGTAACATCCCAAATTTTGTCATCTCTTTAGCTTGCCAGTCAGCGTATCTTCAATGGATTCTTGGATGTCTCAACCCCATTTTTGATCTTTGTCCCAGAATTATGATCTTAGGTATGCCACTACCTTAATTTAAAAAGCTGGCCGATAAACTCCGCCTTTCAGACCATTTTCGGTTTTTAGTCCAAAAGTATCACAAATCAGTTCTTTTCAGATTTGTCAGAAGCCCAAAAAGACCAAAAGTCTCAGACCACCTCCAAACCTTGATCTGATTCAGTGAACATCTCCCATTCACTATTCTAGACATTTTTCTCTTCAGGAAGAATTTCAAAAACTGAACCGAAACCCTAGTTTCAACCTCGCCAAAGTTTCAAACCCTAATTACCCTATTTTCGATTTTTGTCAAAACCACCAGATCTTGTTGGATTTTACCGTTTTTCCTACTGGATGAGTCTAAGACATTTAGTAATACTCATCTGCAGGACCAGATCTCAGATCAGCCCTTTAGATCTCCATATTTGCAAATAGGCCCAAGATCCCGAAAGAAAACCTTGCAAATTAGTCCAAGTTCTTTGCAGAACAGTCCCTGGTGCAAATTTTGGAAATTGCAAATCAGCCCTAGCTTTCCAGCCCCTGGTCGTTACCCACGACCAGAGCTCCAGCACCATTCGACCAGAACCCCGCCACCTCGCCTTGCCGCAGGAACTCACCGCCGGTAAAGTATCCCGCGCCGCCACCACCGTCACCGCCACGTAGCACCACCTGTGCGCAACCATGCTGCCACCGTGGAGCCACCGTAGCCGCGCCTGTGCCGTGCTTTCCTCGCGCTCGCGCGTGCTCCAGCAGCAGGAAAGCAACGCCACGTTGCAGCCATGCCGAAGCCGGTGATCTCGTCGCCCTGCTCCAGCCGGATTTGGCGTGTTTCCCCTCGCCTGGCTCAGTCCTTGCCGCATCCTGACGTCGTCTCGAATGCTTCTCCGGTGTCAGCCACGAATCCCGCTTGATTTGCATCAACTCCCGAGAGCTCGGCCCATCGCCTATATAAGCTCCCCCTCAACCGCAGCATCACTTCGCACCACACCCCGCAGCTGCATTGCTTCAGCCCTAGTACCAGAGAGCAGCCAGTGTCCCAGCGCCGCCGTGAAGATCTTCTTCTCCGGCGAGCTAGTTTTGAGGCCACCGTCGCCAGCTTCGCCCGGAGCTCCTTTCTTCAATCCAAGACCACCAGTAAGCTTCTCCCATCCCCCTCTCCGTACCATAGCATCCAATTGGCCCCCGGCGAACCCTAACGCCGGCAATCGTCGGAAAAGCTCAAATGCCCTATTTCCTCAATGTTGCCCGATTCGATCCAAATCAACCCTCGTGCCAGTGGTAAAAGTTGTTCAGTACACGTAATTGAGCAAGCCTACGAGTTTGGAATTCGAAATTAAGCAAAGATTGTAGCCTCCCGTAGTTTGCGCGCCACCAGCGATCAATGAAAACATACTTTTTCCCTCAATTGTGTCCAGGATATCCTATAGTTTGGAAAAAGGCATTAGCCAATCCCAGGAACGGAGCGTAGAAGGTATGAGTTCGACACTCGAAAGAAAGCAAAATGTACATACGGATTGAGATAATACTCATAAAGGCCCATTTACAGGACAAGGCCATAAGGGCCCGGGTATTGACGTCGGACTGGAGTCGGCTCAACATGAAATCAAGCATGGTGCGATAGTCTTCTTCACGGAGCTCCTCCGGATGCACTGCCTCTTTTGATTCGTTTTATTGGGAATTCTGAACGATTAGGTTTGTCTTTACTTTCCCCTATTCTACGTATACCATCTCAGAGCCTCTCGTTAAATCGAATCAATTGATGACTGGTCCTCGTCGCCAAGCCACTCCGGCCAACCCCCGGCCGAATTGACCCCACCAGTAGTCTTCAAACCTCACCCTCTCACTCCCTGAGCAAAGAATCGAGCTCAAAGTCTCTGAATTGAAAATCCCCAATCTCCAGTGTCGTCTTCTCCAGCGCCGGTCGCCGGAATTTCTCCCCGGCCGATCTAGCCTCTGAAACTTTGTCCCTTAGATAGACTCCAGTGCCCTGAGCAACATTGTCTACTAGCTCGACTTCTGAATCAACCTGAATCAAAAGATATTCCAATGCCAAGATTACTGTCCAGTAGTTCAGGCCACCGTGTTACTCGCCTGATTTGGCCACCCTCCGGCCACTTTCTGCCCTTAAGCCTATTGAGTGTTTTGTTCCTGTTGTCAAGGCCTAACCCCCAGACAAAGTGGTGCGTCAATTGGAGCCCTGAGTCAAAAGATATGCCATGCCCTTGTTCCTGGCCATGTCCAGCAATATGTTAGTGCATGTCAACCAGTGGCATTGAGTGACTTATACCTGTTACACTTGAGCAATTGAAATGCCACCTTGTCCACTAGATTCCTGGAGTTGTTCTCTACAACTTTCCCTACTGTCACTTCCCCAGAAAACCTACCTAAGACCAATTTAGGGCTATGTCAAGCCATAAGCCGAATGTCAGCCCTTCGACATTCAAGTCCTTTTGAGCCCATCTCTTCGATCAATATCAAGTGACTTTGTCCAAATCTCTCCCCTGCATGCATGATGTATTTTACATATCATTTCCCATAAAGACTATCTTTTGTATGCTTATGTGATGTATGTGTGTATTACTTGTATCCGCCGTGGAACTAGAGATTGAAGGAGCGGAAGAAATCTTCGAAGAATCGTCCAAGTAACTAGACCCAACATTGCAAGGCAAGTCTCAATCCCTTGATCATGTCTAGCCTATTATTTTGAAATGAAGTATGTTATCTGTTTTCAAGTATATGCATGCCTTAGATTCAAATAAGAACTATGTTTCAATAAAATGATTAGATATGACCTAAATGATTGTAAAGCCCCTTTTGACATTGAATACCCCTGCACCCTTGTTACCCTAGATTATCATGCTTAGGCTATGCTATGCTTAAAGATTATATGATAAATGTTGAATGGTCACATATGAGAAAAGCATGTTCAAAACCCCTTTTGTGAAAGAAAATGTGATTGGAATCGATAGTCAGGATGGTTTGAGTGGATGGTGCTGTGTGCGCACTGGGAATGTGAAAGACTCCTCACTAGAGATTCACAATGATCCGTTTGAGACCTAGTCTTGGTTTTCGCACTAGGCTCGCCCAGATTCTAATATGCGGAATAACGGGATCTTACTCGGAAATACCGAAACCCAAAGTAATTGCACAACTCTTTATTTCAAAGAGGGCTTTACACGTCGAACGTTAGGCACACTTGCCTACGTCGAAGGAACTATAAGTGTCTAAAACTCAAATAAGTTCTATGACTCTTCGATTGAATTCGATGATCTAAACTAGACCTATTACAAGGTATTTATAGTCCAATCGTATGAGTACGTATCAGACTCAATAACCTAAACGTATTAGACTCATATAACTAATCCTAAACAGATAAGCTTAGTTATACACATTCGGATCGGATTACAATTCCGAACAGGGAACGAATTCCTTTTCCTGGTCGCGGACCCATCCATGTTCGCGAAACCTTTCCGAACACGGTTAAGGTCGCGAAGCCGTATGCGATCAGGACTTGGTCGCGAAGCCGCATGCGATCAGGACTTGGAGATCCTCCCGGATCATGACTCCCTTGTTGAGAACGAGCCAACCCCCGTTGGTGACCAACCGTGATGACGTAGAGAACGACTGGGAGTTTTGGAACGAACACACGATGAGCAATGCTACAATCGTCGGATCGAATGTATGGATAGGCGCTCATGGAGCTTAGCACCTCCGTCATGGATTGTGGCCTTGGCCACTCGCGGATAGCCTTCCCCTTGTCGAGGTTAATACTATCACCGATCCCAAAGCTAGGATTGTGAATTTTCAATAGTGGCGCCCTAGAGACAAGTTGCATGTCGTTTTCAACTAGTCGTTGTGGTGCTTGACGATATACCTCTGCAACAGCACGTTGTTTTCTGTAGGCAAGCTCGCCAAACAACCATCGTTTTCCATACTCGATGTATCATAATCCCCTTGGCTAACTGGATGCATCACGCGCAGCACACACTTTGAGCATGCATTGACAATCCGTTTTGCCTGATTTGCTGTCAACAAGTCCTTGGTGTCGACGTGGTCGTTTTTGCTGATGATAAATTTCGTCCCATCCTTTGTGAGGTCGTAGTCTTGAGCTCTTCGGTGGTAATGGGCGTCACGATCGTACAAGAACGGACTTCCAAAAATCACTTGGCAAATATCGAGGGGGATGACATCGCATTGAACCTCGTCGATGTAACGAGCAGATATTGCAAACTTTAGAGTACATTGACTCTTGATCTGCTGATTCACGTCAGAAGTGAACCATCCTAGAGGATACGGTCGAGGATGTTGAGTCGTCTGCAAACCAAGTCGTCGAACCAGCCCGGAGGAGACCAAATTCTTTTGGCTTCCGGGGTCGAAGATGGCTGCGACCACCTCGTGCTTCACCTGTATGTTAACAGTGAACAATTCCTCTGTCGGGTTGTGGTCAATTGATGAACCCAAACCTTTCTCCTTCGGCATTGCCATTAGAGACAAGGTCGTGTCCGCCTTTTCAACTGAATCCAACTGGATAATTTCCTCTGCGAGCGGAATAGAAGTAACCATAGCTGTTCGTGTGCTTGGTTCATCCCTCCTTTTTCTTTCTGGTCGCAGTTCAGGATGAAGTTTATAACACTTCTCTTTTGTGTGCCCAGCAACATGACAATGCTCACAAGTGTTACCCTTATCGTGGGTACCCTCTCCGGAGTTTGTCGTGGTTGAAATCTCCCTCAAGTTCTTATCGTTGCGGGTCTTATTCTTCTTCTCAATCGCCAAAGCAGTCGTACTCGCGGTCGAGATGTCTTGAACTCTGAACAGACTTAGCTCAGTACTGATCGATTTCTGAAGTCCAGATGTGTACTTCCGAAATACCTGAGGATCGGACAGTGAGATGCCGATGACCATTGCTTGTCGCCGAAACTCCGTCGTATAGTCTTGGATAGTCTGGTCGCGCAGTTGATACAATCTGTGCCAACGTTCCCATCTCTCCTCAAGGTAACCCATTGGATAAAATTCTTGTCGCATAAGTCGTTTGAATTGACCCCACGCAAGATCGTCAGCTTCACCACTGGTGACAAGGGCCTTCCACCATGTCTTGGCGTGGTCCTTCATCTTCAAAGGTGCAAATTTGACCTTTTGAGCGCTACTGAACCCTTTAAGGTCAAAGTAGGTTTCAAGTTGGTCGATCCAAGAATCCAGCTTCTCGGCATCGATCACCCCATCATATATGGGTATATCAATCTTAGCGTCGATTTTAAAAGATCCGACAGCTAAGGAGGTGTTGGCGAGGTCGTCGGTCTTGTGGTCGCCTTCGTCTTCATCTTCGTCTGCCCTGCGCAAGTCTTCACCAGTCTTCTCACCCATAACCTTCCCTACTTCAGGAGGTACAATCATGGCCTGCTGCTTAATCCAAGCAAGCACGGTTTCCATGTCGGTAGAGAGCTTAGCCACTTGTTCGGCTAGGTTAGCTTGAACGGGGGTATTGTCAGACATTGTCGGAGACGCGGCTGTAGGAACCGTCAACTGATCGCCTGGAGTTTCGCCGGAAGTTTTGTAACCCTGACGAATCTTCACCATCCACAGGATAGGAAAGTTGCTCTGATACCAACTTGATCCGTTTGAGACCTAGTCTTGGTTTTCGCACTAGGCTCGCCAAGATTCTAATATGCGGAATAACGGGATCTTACTCGGAAATACCGAAACCCAAAGTAATTGCACAACTCTTTATTTCAAAGAGGGCTTTACACGTCGAACGTTAGGCACACTTGCCTATGTCGAAGGAACTATAAGTGTCTAAAACTCAAATAAGTTCTATGACTCTTCGATTGAATTCGATGATCTAAACTAGACCTATTACAAGGTATTTATAGTCCAATCGTATGAGTACGTATCAGACTCAATAACCTAAACGTATTAGACTCATATAACTAATCCTAAACAGATAAGCTTAGTTATACACATTCGGATCGGATTACAATTCTGAACAGGGAACGAATTCCTTTTCCTGGTCGCGGACCCATCCATGTTCGCGAAACCTTTCCGAACACGGTTAAGGTCGCGAAGCCGTATGCGATCAAGACTTGGTCGCGAAGCCGCATGCGATCAGGACTTGGAGATCCTCCCGGATCACACAAGGACTAGAACCTTGTGCTGTGCTTCTATGCGGAATGAAAAACGTACCAACCACTTGCCTGTTTATGGGACGGGCGCAACTTAGTAGCTTTCTCTAGTATTAGCTTTTCCCTGCAATGGTTGTCGATCTAGTGTCTTGCGAGAACTGGTGGGCCGCAGAAGGCCATGAGTGATGTGAGTTCAGAAAAATCATGAGAGGAAAAGGTGGAAAGAAGGAAGACGCCCTATGACAGATTAAGTCGTGCGCGACTGTAATCAAGATAGGCTATGTGTCTTGCGAGAACATAGACCTAGGCTAGGAAGTAAGGCAGTGGGGAGGACCCACAACGGTACTTGAGACTTGACTGTCTATTTACCTGGCAGGGAATAGTTAATGCTAGGACTGTAAACTGTTGTGTCATCTAGCCTTGTCACATGCGTAAAAGCCGCATGAAGCTGATCCGACTTGAAAGCCGAATGATCGGTGGATTAAGGTGGTACACCTTTGCAAAGTTTAAAAAGTATCGGATACTCTGAGCTCCCAGGTTATGGAGTCTGCGCGCTGTGGATTCTATTCACGTCGATGCAGCACAAGTAGCTTTTGGAAAGTTTTTCACAAAATCTGAGTAAAGTGGTGACTCATGAAAAACCACCACACATAACATTTCTGAAAATCTAGCTTAGGATTTTAAAAGCCTCGCTTTTGAAAACCAAAACCTTTTCTTCAAATTAAGAGTGAAAATCTATTCTACCCCTATATATATATAAAACCAAGAACCCTTTTCTTGAAAACCCCTCATCTATATATCTGAATTCTCATAACGGGACTTGCTGAGCATCGTGGAAAAATATGCTCACCCTTGCCTTTTCACACAAATTCAGAAGAAAGGATTCAAGGACCCTGATTCCTTTAGACTTGAGCACAAAGAAGAGGAAGGAGCCTTTCCAGACGATTTGAGCTTCTAGGGGGGTCATGCGCCAAGTTGAGGTCGATGTGGTAAAGGCCCGAGCCGAACCATTGCAGAAGGAAATGAAGACCTTTGTTATTGCTTTCGTGTTATTGTTTTTATGAAAAACTCTCTACTTTGTATCAACTTTAATTAATGCCATTCTTGGCTTTATGGTAATGTAATAGTGGTCCTCATGACCTTGTACTTGTTTTATCTATTTGCCTTATTGTTTAAAGTAAATCCTGTTGTTGTGAGCTTGTGATGTACCTTTCTGTGTGCAATCCACCTGGGCGATTGCCATCGGAATCCTCAAATGAGGGTCCCACAGAATCTGGTATCAGAGCAAAAGGCTCGACTGTAGGACGTGACCCTTCTATAGACATTGGCGTCCCTAAAACAGAGAATCGTTAGTGTTTGACTAAAATCTATTTGCGAAAATCTAATTTGTCTAATCAAAATATATTATGTAGTTATTCTTTTGATTATTTGAAAAAGCTTTAAACATTATTTCCAACTTTTAGGTGTTTTTGCGTTACGTCCCCTTAAATAGTTTCCGTGTCTTTCTTGTGGTCTACAAAATCCCAGAACATGGAATTGGACCTGATGGACGCAGATGAAGATTAGGAGGACTCAGAAGAGGTAGAGCCTTACGATTCTTCCAATACCGACGTGTGATCCCGGACTTTCCCTGGTTTAACCTTTTGTGCCTAACCACAACAGACGTTAGATCTTTTGTGTAGAAGTTGCTTGTCTTGATGTGTGTTGATTGCTAAATATTCCTATAAGCCGTAGAGGCAAAACTATGTATTTTATAAAAATTTAGTTTATGAAAAATATCTTGCACTTCCCAATCCCTGTCTCACGAATTGATCTCAGTTTTCCACTTGTACCCTATCTGTGTTTCCCTCCGAATCAACAATCATTTCTTTGACCGCCTGTCAGAGTAGTTTGGTTAACACTAAAGGAAGACCTCATGGAAGAAAACCCGAGGAAGATACCAGTAACATGAGGACTACATCTGGAAATAGAAACTGTACCAACCAAAATCAACCCGGATCATCATCTGTTATGCCACAAGGAGGAAATGTCAATGATGTGCAGATTTGAATAGAGCAAAATAGACAGCAGGCAATGTCAGTGCAGAACCAGATCTTGGAGCACTCTATTCTATTCCAATCCAAACCCCTAGAGCTAGAATGCCAATCAAATCCATCAGTAGAAATATTGCCTTTTGTATCGGCAACCTAGAACTCCTCGCAAATTTGCTAGTTCTGAATCTTCAAGAGTTAGACATTATTCTTGGAATAGGTCGGCTAGTAAAACACAGAGGCCAGATAGATTGCGAGAAGAAGACCGAAAGAGAACAAGTCACATTCTGCGAAGAAAGGAAAGGAAAAGAAAAAAAAAAGAAAAGAAAAAGAAGAGAAAAGGAGAAAAGAAAGATCTATACTAATCAACCGTATGGACAGCCTGAATAGTGTTGAAGAGATCAAAGTAGAGGATGTCCCAGTAGTCAACAAGTACCTGTAAGTTTTTCTTGAAAGAATCCCCTGGAATGCCACCAGACTGAAGTATGGAGTTTGCCATCAAGCTGGAACCACAATCAGGCCCATACGCAAGGAAACTTGCATGTATGACGAACCAAGAACAAGAAGAACTAAGAAAGTGAGTGGAAGAATTGGAAGAAAAAGGATTCACCAGAACAAGTTCTTTATCTTGGGAAACCCCAATGCAATGCAACGCAATAAAATGCAATGCAATGTTGTTTTTGGATAATAAACCCCAATGTAATGTTGTTCGCCAAGAAGAAAGATAGTAGTCTGCGACTTTGTATCAACTACAGGAAGTTGAATGATATGACAATCAAAAACAAGTACCCTCTACCAAGGATCGATGATCTCTTTGATCAACTCAGAGGAGCAAAAATAATTTCAAGGATCAACTTTAGAACCGGTTATCATCAACTGAAAATTAGAGAAGAGGATATCCCAAAGACTGTATTCATGACAAGGTATGGATTGTATGAGTTCGCAGTGATGCCATTTGGACTAAGGAATGCACCAGTAGAATTCATGAACCTGATGAATAGAGTTCTCATGAAATACCTAGACAAGTTCATTATTGTGGTTGTGAGTGATACTCTCAATTTCTCTGAGACGGAAAAAGAGCATGTTCAGCATCTCAGGCTAGTGTTAAAAGAAGTTAGCAGATCATCAGTTGTACGCCAAGTTTGATATGTGTGCCTTCTGGTTGAAGGATATTCCTTTCTTGGACCACATCGTTTCAGATGAAGGAATATTCATGCATCTGTCAAAGACCCAAGCTGCACCACGATATCAGCCAAATCTACAGTACCCAAGATCCATGACAGCCAAGTACCCGACTTGTCACAGAAGCCACTATCAGCGTGATTGTCCCCACACCGCTATCATTGTGGACAATTCGGTCACTGTCAAGAGAGATTCCCTAGAGGAATTTGCCAGATCCAATAGCCAAGAGAAGTGAAGGTCAACAACAGCCTGCAGTTCAGACGTATATCCCAATGCCTACCCCAATACAACAATATGGACAAAAAGCTCCAGCTGCAAGAGAGAGATTTCCAATTAACCATAGAAGAGATAGAGAAAACCCAGTACCAACTCAAGGTAGAATCAACTATGCCACATCAAAAGAAGAAGGAGGCCCGTCAGACATAAAATTTTTGCTATTTAAAGTGGACTGAATATGACGTGTCTATAGTATCCTATCGCTATCCAGTTTCCCGACTCTAGGATGCCAGTAAAGTCAGTATGCGAAGGAGTAAAAATTTAATATGAGCAGAAAGAAGTTCCCTGCTAAACTACTGGCACTAGAACTACTTGTTTGAGATGTTATATCTGGAATAGACTAGTTGTCGGAACATAAAGGACAAATGGATTGTGAGCGTAAGGCTGTTGCCCTTACTAGTCCTAATGGAAAAGAAGTTTTGTTCCAATCCTGAGAGGATGTTAGTGGAACACCCAACCCAAGATCTGCACAGTTCGAAGAAAGATGTGAACCAAATCCCCGAAATTGGAAGATACCCGAACGTGTTTCCAAAAGAGTTACCGGAAGTGCCCTGATCAAGGTTTTAAACTCAATGATGAATTGAAACCTGGACGGCACCCATGTCATAAATGCATATCAGACGTCAGTCAAGAACCAAGAGGAGCATACTGATCACCTACGAAAAGTTTTGGATAAACTATGGCAGCAACAATTTTATGCTAAGACGGATAAGTGTGAATTTGGACACAGGAAATTTCATTTTAGGTCACCTGATGTCAGTCAAAGGAATACAAATAGGTTGAGTTAAAAGTCGAGGTCGTGAAAGAATGAAAACAACCAGAATCAGTGACAGAAGTCAGAAGTTTTCTTGAATTAGTTGAGCACTACTACCGATTCATTGAAGGATTTTTCCAAGCTAGCCAAACCACTAGTTTGTTGCAAAAGGATGTCCAATTTGAGTGGACAGAAGGTTGTCAGAAGAGTTTCGAAGAATTGAAACAAAGGCTAAACAATCACACCAATTCTAGTACTCCCTGATAATAGGAAGAATTCTGAGATGTAGCGTGATGCATCTAGACGCGAACGGAGTTGTGTCTTAATGCAAGGAGGAAGAACAGTCGCGTTTGCATCCAAACAACTACGGTCACATGAGGAGAATTATCCGACCCATGACATAGAAGTTAGCAACAACGATTCATACACTCGAGAATTGGAGATACTACCTACCAAGGAATCGACGTGAAATCTACTCAGACCACGAGAACTTGAAGTATGTTTGCCCAGTAGAATTTGAACATGAAGCGATGTTGATGACTAGAGTTAATGAAGAACCATGGCCTAGACATGCATTACCACCCTGGTAAAGTTAATGTCATTGCAGACACCTTGAGCAGAAAGGTTTACTGCAGCACCTTTGTTGCACTAGAGTTAATGAAGGATTGCATCAGCAAATGATTGAATCAGTAGATCAAGGTTCTGTGACCATATACGTTGTCAGTTACACCAACCTTGGAAGAAGAGATTCGAAAATCATGAGGAAGTGGTGAAGGAATTCAGAAGATCAAAGAGAATGTGAGGATCGGAAAAGCAGTAGAATTTCGGGAAGATGAGCAAGGTGCCTTTTGGCATGATAAAAGGACGTATGTTCCAGAGGTTAAGGAGATCAAGACACTAATTTTGAAAGAGGCTCATAACACTCCATACTCTATTCACCCTGGAAGTATTCGGATGTGTTAGGACATGAAGAATCAATTTTGGTGAAGTTGCATGGATAGAGATTGCCAAGTATATGGTAAAGTGTGAAACATGTTAGAGGATGAAGACCAAGCATCAAAGGCTAGCAGGATTGTTACAGCCACTAACCATACTAGAGTGGAAACGAGAAGAAGTTGGAATAAACTTTATCATAGGACTTCCGAAGACTAAGAGTAAATATGACTCCGTGTGGATGATTATGGACAGACTAGTAGAAGTAGCGTACCTCGTACTAGAGCAGATGACTTACGATGATTCCAAGTCAACAGAAATTTACATGACTAGGACTGTGGCGCTACATGGTATACCCAAGAGGATTGTATCAGATCGTGGAGGCATGACCCACTTCAATATTTTGGAAAAAGTCTGCATGAAACCCCAGAAACAAGGGTTGAACTTCGGCACAGCTTACCACCCTCAGACTGGAAGATGGATAGAACTAGTGAATTAAATACCGAAGGATAAGTTGCAAGCATGTGCGCTCAAATATGGAATTTCATGAGAGTTATGCTTGCCATCACAGAATTCACCCACAGCAATAGTTACCATACTAGTTTGCAGATGTTCCCGATTGAAGCCCTATACAGTTGCAAGTACAAAATGCTTTTACATTGGTCAGAAGTTGGAGAAAGGCAACAAATCAGCGCAGAAATAGCTCAAGACATAGGAACTCATGTACGAATCATTAAGAAGAAGCCAAAGACTGCACAGTCAAAACAAAAAGAGTTATGCTGATAACCAACAACAGAAGAAGGGAATTATCTTTCGAAAAAGCAGAATACGTATATCTCAAAGCAACACCTTACGAATGAGTACGTCGATTTAAGATGAAAGGAAAACTAAGCCCAAAATACGTTGGACTCTACAAGATTCTAGAGAAGTAGCATACAAGTTAAAACTTTACTACTCGAATTAGCAGGAGTTCATGATGTATTCATGTGTCTCAATTGAGGAAGTACCTAAAGAAGCCAACATAACAGATATTTCCTAAGGAAGAGACCAGACTTGACATATCAGGATTACCCAATTAAAGTGTTAGAGGTCAGTGAAAGGAAATTGAAATCAAGGACCATTCGACTCTGCAGAAATTCAATGGAACAACCACCCAGAAGAAGAGTCAACATGGAAAAGGGAAGAGGGACTGCATCAAGATTTCCCTTACCTGTTTTCAGACCTACCGGAATCTCGAGGACGAGATTGTTTTTAAGGAGGGTAGGTTGTAACATCCCAAATTTTGTCATCTCTTTAGCTTGCCAGTCAGCGTATCTTCATTGGATTCTCGGATGTCTCAACCCCATTTTTGATCTTTGTCCCAGAATTATGATCTTAGGTATGCCACTACCTTAATTTAAAAAGCTGGCCGATAAACTCCGTCTTTCAGACCATTTTCGCTTTTTAGTCCAAAAGTATCACAAATCAGTTCTTTTCAGATTTGTCAGAAGCCCAAAAAGACCAAAAGTCTCAGACCACCTCCAAACCTTGATCTGATTCAGTGAACATCTCCCATTCACTATTCTAGACATTTTTCTCTTCAGGAAGAATTTCAAAAACTGAACCGAAACCCTAGTTTCAGCCTCGCCAAAGTTTCAAACCCTAATTACCCTGTTTATCCTAATTACCCTATTTTCGATTTTTGTCAAAACCACCAGATTTTGTTGGATTTTACCTTTTTCCTACTGGATGAGTCTAAGACATTTAGTAATACTCATCTGCAGGACCAGATCTCAGATCAGCCCTTTAGATCTCCATATTTGCAAATAGGCCCAAGATCCCGAAAGAAAACCTTGCAAATTAGTCCAAGTTCTTTGCAGAACAGTCCCTGGTGCAAATTTTGGAAATTGCAAATCAGCCCTAGCTTTCCAGCCCCTGGTCGTTACCCACGACCAGAGCTCCAGCACCATTCGACCAGAACCCCGCCACCTCGCCTCGCCGCAGGAACTCGCCGCCGGTAAAGTATCCCGCGCCGCCACCACCGTCACCGCCACGTAGCACCACCTGTGCGCAACCATGCCGCCACCGTGGAGCCACCGTAGCCGCGCCTGTGCCGTGCTTTCCTCGCGCGCGCGCGTGCTCCAGCAGCAGGAAAGCAACGCCACGTTGCAGCCATGCCGAAGCCGGTGATCTCGTCGCCCTGCTCCAGCCGGATTTGGCGTGTTTCCCCTTGCCTGGCTCAGTCCTTGCCGCATCCCGACGTCGTCTCGAACGCTTCTCCGGTGTCAGCCATGAATCCCGCTTGATTTGCATCAACTCCCAAGAGCTCGGCCCATCGCCTATATAAGCTCCCCCTCAACCGCAGCATCACTTCGCACCACACCCCGCAGCTGCATTGCTTCAGCCCTAGCACCAGAGAGCAGGCAGTGTCCCAGCGCCGCCGTGAAGATCTTCTTCTCTGGCGAGCTAGTTTTGAGGCCACCATCGCCAGCTTCGCCCGGAGCTCCTTTCTTCAATCCAAGACCACCAGTAAGCTTCTCCCATCCCCCTCTCCGTACCATAGCATCCAATTGGCCCCCGGCGAACCCTAACGCCGGCGATCGTCGGAAAAGCTCAAATGCCCTGTTTCCTCAATGTTGCCCGATTCGATCCAAATCAACACTCGTGCCAGTGGTAAAAGTTGTTCAGTACACGTAATTGAGCAAGCCTACGAGTTTGGAATTCGAAATTAAGCAAAGATTGTAGCCTCCCGTAATTTGCGCGCCACCAGTGAACTGGTCCTCGTCGCCAAGCCACTCTGGCCAACCCCCGGCCGAATTGACCCCACCAGTAGTCTTCAAACCTCACCCTCTCACTCCCTGAGCAAAGAATCGAGCTCAAAGTCTCTGAATTGAAAACCCCCAATCTCCACTGTCGTCTTCTCCAGCACCGGTCGCCGGAATTTCTCCCCAGCCGATCTAGCCTCTAAAACTTTGTCCCTTAGATAGACTCCAGTGCCCTGAGCAACATTGTCTACTAGCTCGACTTCTGAATCAACCTGAATCAAAAGATATTCCAATGCCAAGATTACTGTCCAGTAGTTCAGGCCACCGTGTTTACTCGCCTGATTTGGCCACCCTCCGGCCACTTTCTGCCCTTAAGCCTATTGAGTGTTTTGTTCCTGTTGTCAAGGCCTAACCCCCAGACAAAGTGGTGCGTCAATTGGAGCCCTGAGTCAAAAGATATGCCATGCCCTTGTTCCTGGCCATGTCCAGCAATATGTTAGTGCATGTCAACCAGTGGCATTGAGTGACTTATACCTGTTACACTTGAGCAATTGAAATGCCACCTTGTCCACTAGATTCCTGGAGTTGTTCTCTACAACTTTCCCTACTGTCACTTCCCCAGAAAACCTACCTAAGACCAATTTAGGGCTATGTCAAGTCCAAGTAACTAGACCCAACATTGCAAGGCAAGTCTCAATCCCTTGATCATGTCTAGCCTATTATTTTGAAATGAAGTATGTTATCTGTTTTCAAGTATATGCATGCCTTAGATTCAAATAAGAACTATGTTTCAATAAAATGATTAGATATGACCTAAATGATTGTAAAGCCCCTTTTGACATTGAATACCCCTGCACCCTTGTTACCCTAGATTATCATGCTTAGGCTATGCTATGCTTAAAGATTATATGATAAATGTTGAATGGTCACATATGAGAAAAGCATGTTCAAAACCCCTTTTGTGAAAGAAAATGTGATTGGAATCGATAGTCAGGATGGTTTGAGTGGATGGTGCTGTGTGCGCACTGGGAATGTGAAAGACTCCTCACTAGAGATTCACAAGGACTAGAACCTTGTGCTGTGCTTCTATGCAGCATGAAAAACGTACCAACCATTTGCCTGTTTATGGGACGGGCGCAACTTAGTAGCTTTCTCTAGTATTAGCTTTTCCCTGCAATGGTTGTCGATCTAGTGTCTTGCGAGAACTGGTGGGCCGCAGAAGGCCATGAGTGATGTGAGTTCAGAAAAATCATGAGAGGAAAAGGTGGAAAGAAGGAAGACGCCCTATGCCAGATTAAGTCGTGCGCGACTGTAATCAAGAGAGGCTATGTGTCTTGCGAGAACATAGACCTAGGCTAGGAAGTAAGGCAGTGGGGAGGACCCACAACGGTACTTGAGACTTGACTGTCTATTTACCGGGCAGGGAATAGTTAATGCTAGGACTGTAAACTGTTGTGTCATCTCGGCCTTGTCACATGCGTAAAAGCCGCATGAAGCTGATCCGACTTGAAAGCCGAATGATCGGTGGATTAAGGTGGTACACCTTTGCAAAGTTTAAAAAGTATCGGATACTCTGAGCTCCCAGGTTATGGAGTCTGCGCGCTGTGGATTCTATTCACGTCGATGCAGCACAAGTAGCTTTTGGAAAGTTTTTCACAAAATCTGAGTAAAGTAGTGACTCATGAAAGACCGCCACACATAACATTTCTGAAAATCTAGCTTAGGATTTTAAAAGCCTCGCTTTTGAAAACAAAAACCTTTTCTTCAAATTAAGAGTGAAAATCTATTCTACCCCTATATATATATAAAACCAAGAACCCTTTTCTTGAAAACCCCTCATCTATATATCTGAATTCTCATAACGGGACTTGCTGAGCATCGTGGAAAAATATGCTCACCCTTGCCTTTTCACACAAATTCAGAAGAAAGGATTCAAGGACCCTGATTCCTTTAGACTTGAGCACAAAGAAGAGGAAGGAGCCTTTCCAGATGATTTGAGCTTCTAGGAGGGTCATGCGCCAAGTTGAGGTCGATGTGGTAAAGGCCCGAGCCGAACCGCTGCAGAAGGAAATGAAGACCTTTGTTATTGCTTTCGTGTTATTGTTTTTATGAAAAACTCTCTACTTTGTATCAAGTTTAATTAATGCCATTCTTGGCTTTATGGTAATGTAATAGTGGTCCTCATGACCTTGTACTTGTTTTATCTATTTGCCTTATTGTTTAAAGTAAATGCTGTTGTTGTGAGCTTGTGATGTACCTTTCTGTGTGTAATCCATCTGGGCGATTGCCATCGGAATCCTCAAATGAGGGTCCCACAACCGGGGGCCTTGTCCCGGGGCAAAAGGCGGCGCCCGGGACAGCACCGGCGGCCTTGTCCCTGGGCAAATGGCGGCGCTCGGGACAGGCACCGGGGGCCATGTCCCCGGGCAAATGGCGGCGCAACTTACCTGGACTTAGTCACGCAGAGATTTCGCCCAACACCGTCGATTAGTGGTGAGGGGAGACTCACAGCTGGTCGTAAACCAGGTAAACAAGGAGTACAACACCTCCGATGAGACAATAGCTCATTACCTGGGGGGAAGTGAGGAGATTGGAAAAACACTTCGGTCATTTCAAAGTCCAATACATCCTGCGAAAGGACAACATTCTCGCAGACCAATTATCCAAAATTGGGTCCTCACACACATCCGCTCTGGCAGGAGTGTTCGTTGAACACTTGGAACATCCTTTGATCATGACTACGGTCGAGGATGATCCGGTAATAGTCTGCGTTACCAACCTCAGACAGGAACGAGATTGGACCCATCCTTCATGTTTTTTGCAAATTAATTTTCATATATTGATCACAATGCGTTTCTGCGATCACTCCAAAAATTTGCATGTTGATCGCAATACCCTTCTGTGATCGCTGCAAATGGGTAATCGCATGTAGACGGTTATCATTCAGTCAGAACATTATCATGACTTCAGTTCTGATCGTGATCAGGTTTCAGTCCTGATCGCGGCTTTGGTTCTGATCATAGTACCAGTACTGGTCGTGGTATGACATATTCATTTCTGATCGAAAGACTTGTTACCTCAGATTTACCTGTGTATGTGTGGTCATGAAGACATTACTTATGACCATATTTTCGCACAGAGATTATGAAGAGTTTTCAAGTTGAGTAAGGTAAAAGAAATCTTTATTTCTGACAATCCTTGCATACAAAAGGGATAAAGGCGACTAGAGCATCGACCTGATCCGAGAGGAGTTTACAAAGTTCTCCTAGGGACATATTGGTGTCAGTAGGATCTACACTGACCGCCCCAAGAGAACTGGCAACTACTCTAAGCCTATCTACATCGTCCCGAATCAGAGAAGCACTACCATCCTTGATCGAATCGGAGAGTTCTCGCTATTGTCGAGCATAGTCCCTTTCTAATCGGAATTGGTGCGCCTCTTCGCGGTATCTGTCAAAACATTCTGCCAGGTGCAGAATGGCCGAAGACATCTCTTCGGTATTCTTCTCCAAAACCTCTTTTTCCCTTTGGAGAGTCTGTTCGAGGGAAGGAGGTTGAATCTTAGCAGGCTGGTCGCTGGGAGCTCGAACAATTTTCATCTCCTGTATATAAATGTGTTAGTTTTACAAGTTAAAATGACCAGCAGGAGAGATAAAAATAATTACCAATCCTCGCAAGTGAGAGGATGAAGTATTTCCCCCAGAAAGTAGATCATCCGACAAAAGTCGGGAACTATCTGGTCGCGGAAGTGCAGCCTTCCCACCGGAAAATTGATAACCTGTCAAAAGACGGGGATCACTTGATCGCGATGGAGAAAACTGAGAAGAAGGCTTTGAAGGATTATTATGGACCTCCAAAGGTGGAGATGAAGGTTTGACCTACTAAGTCGCATGGACAGGGAGGACTACAGGGGCCAAAGGAAGAGAGAGCAATGATGCATCCCTAACCCTTGTGTCGCTGGAAGACCCCTCGTCAATCTTGGGTTTCTTCCTTGGAGGAACCAGATCTTCGGTCGTCTGTGAAGTTTCCAATGGCATTTGGGAAATGATCAGAACGTGAGATGGAAACTTGAACGAGGGCGTCTGGAAAAGACTTACCTTTGGGAAATCCTGGTCGAGTTCAGGTTCCACTTCCTCTTCATCACTTTCAATCTCAATGATGTTTTGATCTGCCATTGAGGTGGAAACAGAAGAGAAGGAAAGGTAGTTTTGGAAAGGATTTAGCTGGGAAAAAGACTTGTGAAGTTTTAGGCTAAGAGGCTGCAGCATTTATAGCCATCAGGGGTTACGGTTCATTTTTCGAATGCCTCGAGCTCTTAAAACATTTACAGTTTTATCTCGGTTTAAAAACAAATTCCACGATGCCATCATTACCTGTCAAATACAACCTAGAGCGTGTCTCGGGAAATAAACCACCACACTTAGTGCGCCACTAAGTGGAGGAGTTGAAGCGTCGGGTCACTTATCCGATGTAAGGTTTAAATTTGAAGTAAATATGTCCCTTCGTTTTCTTCAAATTTGGGGGCTAGCTTATGAGGATTGTTACCCGAGCTAGTTCAGAATAAATGCATGTCTGGTTTGTAACGCCCTGAGTTAGGGGTGAAAATTTCCTTTTTCATAAATAGCATGCATGCATGTATCTGTAGTAATAGCCAGATCAGTTTCTATTTCAAGCCCTGAAATCTCCAAAATCTATCCTGTGACCTCAAATGAAGATCAGATTGTTCAGATATGATCTATCAGTTACTTTGAACTTAAAAGCCTTCAGAACCTAGATCCAATTCTATCCCTAACTCTCAGATTTATCAGCTCCTTCTGTTTTCGAAAACTGAAATACCTTCTATTACTTAAATACCCTAAGTTTCAGAAATACAGATTTAATCCGAATCTTGACCAAGTTCAGACCAGATTATTCCTGGAATATGATCATGGGTATGTCAATACCTTAATATAAAAAGTTGACAGCCATATTTCACCATCTAGACTCTTTTCACAAATCAGTCCAAGAATTATCGCAAAATAGTCCTTATCTGTTATTTGAAAATCCAAAAAGGCTAAAATCTCCAGATTAACTCCAAATTCAGAATTTCTTCGGCAAATCTTCTCAAAATGCTATTTGTCACAAGTTTCTCTTCTGTTCAAATTCCAAAATCTCATCCTAAGTACCAGAATTCAAAACCAAATGAAATTCAGATTTCAATTACCCTAAATTACCCTATTTTCAGTTTGTATAAAAAACTATTCAAACGTATCATATTTTATCAATTATCATTGCCAATTAACCTGTTGAATATAATCTACCAGATTAGTGAAATCAAATTCAACTCTAACCTTCCAAATCTCCAGAATTACAGATTGGTCCAATTGTGAAAATCAAATATTGCAAATCAGCCCATTTTCGACCAGGGAAGCAGCCAGTGCACGACCAGAAGCTCGCCGTGTTTTCTTGCGCCGTGCACGCTCGCCGCCGGCCAAGCTTCGCCGCACTTGTGACCGTGCATGCCAGTACGCACGTGTCCTCACCTCAGCCGTCACCTTGGCAGCGCCGTTGCTACGTCGACGACCAGCGTTTGCTCCCGCGCGTGATCAGCAGCAACTTTGTCAGCAATCCATCGCCACGTAGCCTCGCCGCGCCAGTACTTGTCGCCACCGCTTGCTACAAGCTTCGCCAGGTCCCGATGAAGCGACATTGTGATCAGCTGAAGGCTTGTCGCCGTCGCATCACCGTTCTTCGCTGTGTCTTCGCCGCTGTTGCTCCAGCACGCAACCAGTCAAGTCACCAGCAGCCAATCTCTTCATTGCTTTCTCTTCGCATGCTTCGCCTGCCTATTTAAGCATCCCTGTGCTCAGCAGCTCCCTCAAACCTCACTGGAAATCATCCACGTCTCAAATTTTCTGTCTTAGTCTTCTTCTCCGGCGAGACCAGTTCGAGGCCTCACGGTGACAGCCTCAACCGCAGCCTCAACCACCAAATTGACAGCACTAGTAAGTTCCCCTCGCCTCCCTCATCGTGCTGTACTATTTAATTGCTCCCCGATGACCCCTAACGCCGGCGATCACCGGAATTGACTGAAAATCGAAGATTGCCCTGTTCCGGCAATGCAGGCCAAATCAATTCGAATTAGCCCTCGAACCTGTGAAGCAAAGTGATCAGTGGGTTATTTCAAGCAAGCCTGTAAGCTTAGAATCCCTAATTAAACATCATTCGAAGCTTTTCCCAAATTCAAGCTCTACCAGAAAACCGGCGATCGTCGCCAGGCTTCTCTGGTGATCCTCCAGTCAATTTGATGTTACCAGAAGCTTCCCTATACCTCCTAGATGCTCTCCAAGCAAAGAATTAAGTTCTCTCGGCCTGTAGCAAAAACCCCCAAATAGTAGTGTTCTTCTCCGGCACAGTTCACCGAAAAAGTGTTCCCGGCCATTTCAGCCCTCGAAACTTTGTCATTTAGATGTGCCTTAGCCTCCTGAATATTTTTGTCTTCTAGCTCGACACCTAGATCGGCCTAGATTGGAAGTTATAGCCATGCCAAGTTTGTGTCCAGAACTGCTCCAGTGCAGCCAGTTCATCTCTGTTCATCATCAAATTTCTTGCTTTCCAGCCATTTCTTGCCCTAGATCCTGTTGACTTAATTGTTCCTGTTATCAATGCCTACCTCCCAGACAAAGTGGTGCATCATTTGGAGCTCCAGATCAAAAGTTATGCTAAGCCCTAGTTTTTGACATTGTCAGCTCTATGCCAGAGCTTGTCAGCCAGTGGCATTGACCTTGTTTTCCCACTTCTGGTTGTGTAATTTGAAAATCACTTTGTCCACTAAATTTGTAGAGTTGTGATCTACATTTTATTCTACTACCACAAGTTAAAATAACCCCTCTATCATTCATCGACCCTATGTCGATGCTTTGAACCGAATGTCGATCTAAAGACGTTCGCTGTTTTTGAGCGAACCAGTCGCAACCTTGACATCATTCTGATATTTTGAGACATTTGGAACCTTGTAAACCTTTGACAGCTAATCTTAACATTGGTCTCCTTAACTTAACCCTAATCAGCCTCTTAACCCAATCATTTCAGAATCATCAAGACTTCATCTTTGCATCATTGCATATAGTATAATAATGTATTGAAAAGATTATGATTATTGGTTGTTTGTTTGATTGGAGAGCAGATCAAGAGCCCGAGTTCGAGAACTTCACTGTGGATCCGACGTCGACTGCTGTATTTTACGACGCGGAAGGCAAGTCACATCCTTGGTCATCTTGAACCTATATTTTAAATGTTGCTATAATATAACCTTGAATATAGGCAATATTGCATGTGAAAGATTGAGAATGGTTGATTTATGAATTGGCAGTACTAGACTGGTTATCGGTGAAATGTGAAATAAACAAGTTTTGAGCCATGAACTATTATATGTATTTATATACTTATATTCATGAAATAAAACCCCTAGCCGTGACTAGAAAAAATGGTATGGATGGCTGTAGCACTGGAGGTGCTAGACTGCAAAGGAATGCAGGCACTGAAGGTGCAGGGTTGTGGATGGTCTGGTCACTGGCATATAAGGACTAGAACCTTGTGTTGTGCGTCTAGTGGCATGAACAACGTGCTAACCGCAAGCCTGGTATGGGACAGGCCTGAACAAGTAATTATGTGGATCGCACATGAAACCCCTGCATGAGATGTGTTGTGATGCACGATAAACACGGAGCGCGGCTCCCACACATATCACTGAAGGTGATCAAGCACGCTGACCCAGTAATGGGAATAAGCAATGGGGTGGAGGTTTGGATACAACCTGCCACAACTGTGCCTCGCTGAGAGCCACAGGGTCGGGGGTGAATTGTGAGTAAAACATAACAAAAGTTCTTGTTATTTCCACCTTGCCGCTCACAGTATGAAGTGAGTCAGGGGTCCAATCATTTTGTTATGATAGGAAAGGTTTGAAAGTGGAATATCTTGCGGGTAAATTGGTACCTCTCTGCAGAGTTAAAAATGTATTCGAATACTCCGAGCTCCCGGGTTTTATAGGAGTCTGCTGCGGTGGATTAAATCCACGGGGTGTGACACAAGTACTATTTTCTAAATAAAATATGTTTAAATCAAGATTACCCAAATGACATGTGTTGTCATGATAAGGAGTGCTACCGTGGGCTGTCGTGTGTCGACGTGTCGCAGTAGTGCTATAATCTAGTGAACATGAATGATGATGTTATATTATAAAAAGTGCTGCCATGAGATGAGGTATGAAAGAAAAAGGATTATTTTACAAATATCCATAATTCTTGACTAGTCTAGGTTCATATCATCACTACTATATGTATCTACTCTTACCTATGACTTGCTGAGTACGTAAGTGCTCACCCTTGCAACATTCAACTCAATAGATGGAGCCTACCTTGATCAAGATGATGGCACGGAGTACTACGTGGATCCAGAAGGAGGAGAATCAGTTCCGCCAGAACCCTGAAGTGTGTTGTTCTGCCGTCAACTTCTTTTGTGGGAGGGTCACCTATCTTCTGCTGTGTAGTTAAATATTTTGTTAAACCCTGAATGCCTTGCAGGCATTGTAATCCTCTTTATGTAATATTAAGGCCAGCAGGCCACACTGCTTAATATTTTGTAAGTACTCTGTTGCAATGTAATATACTCCTGTGTTTGACTCATCCTGGGAAGTCAAAGGGTTGTGGTTGAGACTAGCTGCAGCGAGCTAGGTCTCTACAGGAGTAGTCGTTGTCCCAGTCTCGGGGCGCGACAAGAAAAGTTGGTATCAGAGCAACATGAGAACTTGACTGTAGGACGACACCTTTAGGAAATTGGCCGTGCCAGGAAGACGTAATTTATTTAGAAACTATTTGTGGAAATTTTATTTTGATAAAAATAATGAGCTTTGTAGCTCTTGAAAAACCTTCATTTCAAAATTTTATTTGGATTTCTAAAATTCGGTAAGATTGTGAGAGTGCGTTCTGTTGTTTCAGAGTGTCTTAGAGGTTGGTGTAGACAGAGCTAGTGGATGCTCTTGATAGCTTTGTGATTCGCTGTTGCTTTTGCAATGGTTAATTTGTGTATTATGGCTAGTAGCCTAAGTATTTTATGCATAAAAGTAGTTGCATTAATTTCTGCATTGCTGTCTTAGTTGGCCTTAGTTAGTTAGATCCGTCTAAACTTTTTCAGAGCCACCATGGTTGACACCAGAAGGAGATCTCGAAGTGGAAGAGAAGATATAGATCAGACTCCGCAGGAAGAAGAAACTATGACAAGAGACCCTTTGTTTCAGCAAGGATCTCAGAGTTCCAATCCACCTCAGAATGAACAACCCAGTCTTCAGGAAATTTTGTTGTCAATGGAGAAAAGTCGACAAGAAGCTCAGATAGCTCATACCCAGTTGTTAGCCCAGATAGTTCAGAAACTGCCTACTGGAACAACAGAAGGAACTACTTCTGCTGTAGGAGCAAGATTAACAGATTTCCAAAAGACCCGTCCACCAACATTCTCTAGTGCGACCGATCCTATGGTTGCCGATGATTGGTTACGGGATATCGAGAGGAAACTGGACACGGTCCGATGCAGCGAACGAGAGAAAGTTTTGTTTGGATCTCATCAGTTATCAGGAGCTGCAGCTGCCTGGTGGATGAATTACCAGGAAGCTCACCCTGATAAAGATAATATCTCTTGGAGGGAATTTAAGGATCAATTTCGGAAATTTCATATACCTACTGGTGTTATGGCAGCTAAGCGTCGGGAATTTCGGAATTTAACTCAAGGAAGTAAGTCAGTTACTGAGTATCTACACCAATTTACTCACTTGGCTCGATACGCACCTGGAGATGTGGATACTGAAGAGAAGAAGATAGAGCGCTTCACAGAAGGACTTCAACACTATTTACAGTATCAAATTGCTTCTCATGAACTTACAGAATTTCAAACCCTAGTGAACAGAGCTTTAAAGGTAGAAGAAAAGAAGAATATGGGAGAAGAAAGCCGAAAGAGGAGGATGTTCCAGCAAACAAGACCACAGCCAAATCCAATCAGAGGAAGAGTTCCTATCACTCCCAATTTCCGACCATCTTATCAGAATCCCAGACCAGCAACGACATTGTGCCCCAACTGCCGAGGAAATCATTCTCAGAAGGATTGCCCTCATCCTCGTGTTGAGTGTTATCATTGTGGACAGCGTGGGCACCGTAAAGAATTCTGTCCTTGGATACAGCTTCCAATGTCCATTGCCAGATCTCAGGCAGGAACACAGCCAGTAGTAACCAGAGCATCACCATCGCAGAATTTTAGAGGAAATTCAGCAGGAAGAGGAGGAAATATGGCTAATCGAGGAAGAGGAAGAGGTAGAGCACCAGCTGCAACCCAAGGAGGAAGATTAAACTATACTTCAATTCAAGAAGCAGGCAACGCCACCGACATTCTTCTAGGTAGATTTCTGATTAAATCTGCATCTGCCTTAATATTGTTTGATCCTGGTGCTACAAATTCATTCATGTCAAAAGCATTTGCATCTGAAGTTGAAATGTATATAGACCAAGTACCACTAGAGTACTCTATGGTTATACAAACTCCAGGGGCTAGATTATCTGTTTACTCAATCTGCCCAAATGTAACTTTCAATATAGAAGGAGTAGAATTTGAGGCAAATCTACTAGTTCTAGAACTGCAAGGTCTAGACATTATTTTGGGAATGGATTGGTTGTCCCAACATAAAGGTCTAGTAGATTGTGAAGAGAAAACCCTTAGTCTTGTCAGTAGCCAAGGGGAGAGAGTTCTATTCCATGCAGAAAGATCAGCAGTCAAGAGACCGCTAAGATCTGTTCAAGCATTGCAAAAATTATGCCTGGAACAAGAGCCTGTAGTGCAACAATATTCTGATGTGTTTCCAGAAGAACTTCCGGGAATGCCACCTGACAGAGAAATAGAATTCAGTATTGAACTTAAACCAGGAGCAGCACCTATAGCAAAACGTCCCTATAGGATGCCAGTTACAGATTTGGAGGAGCTCAAGAATCAACTCGAAGACTTGGAAAACAAGGGATTTATCAAACCCAGTGCTTCGCCATGGGGAGCCCCAGTTCTGTTTGTGAGGAAGAAAGACGCAACTCTACGAATGTGTGTAGACTACCGAGCTTTGAATGAAGTCACTATTAAAAACAAGTATCCATTACCAAGAATTGATGACTTGTTCGATCAGCTTCGAGGAGCCAAAGTATTTTCCAAGATAGACTTGAAATCTGGATATCATCAGCTGAAGATCAAGAAAGAAGATATACCGAAGACTGCTTTCACTACCAGATATGGTTTATATGAGTTTACAGTAGTACCTTTTGGCTTGACCAATGCTCCGGCAGCATTCATGAATGTCATGAACAGTACATTTATGGATTTTCTTGACAAGTTTGTCATAGTATTCATAGATGACATTCTGATATATTCCAAGAGTACGGAAGAACATGAGCAACATTTACACCTAGTCTTGGAAAGGCTACGAGAGAGGCAATTCTATGCCAAGTTTGATAAATGTGAGTTTTGGATGTCAAGAATTTCATTTCTTGGACATGTATTGACAGCGGAAGGAATTTCAGTGGACTCAGCTAAAATCTCTGCAATCAAGGAGTGGAAGCAACCTACCTCAGTTTCAGAGATTAGAAGTTTCTTGGGATTAGCAGGGTATTATAGGAGATTCATCGAAGGATTTTCCCAAATTGCCAAACCTCTTACAAACCTGCTAAAGAAGGATGTTGCATTTGATTGGACCACCAAGTGCGAGGAGAGTTTTCAGAAACTGAAGCAGAAATTGACAACAACACCAGTCCTCACCCTACCAGACAGCAAAGAAGATTTTGTAGTTTACTGTGATGCTTCAAAGCAAGGAATAGGCTGTGTGTTAATGCAACAAGGTCAAGTAGTGGCTTATGCTTCACGCCAATGGAGACCACATGAGGAAAATTATCCGACCCATGATTTGGAGTTAGCAGCAGTAGTGCATGCTTTAAAGATATGGCGGCATTATCTCATTGGGCGTAAGTGTGAGATCTTTACAGATCATAAAAGCCTCAAGTATATTTTCACACAGACAGAGCTCAACATGCGTCAACGACGATGGCTCGAATTGATCAAAGATTATGATCTTAGTATTCAGTACCATCCAGGGAAAGCTAATGTAGTAGCTGATGCCCTAAGCAGAAAAGTTTACAACCTACAAGGAATGGTTATGTTGAAGAACCCTTACCTACAACAAGAGTTGCAGAATCATCAAGTGGAAATAGTACCGCAGGGAACGGTAGCTACTTTAACAATAAAATCTCAACTTGAAGAACAGATAGGAAATGCCCAGAAGGAAGATGAAGAAATTTGTAAGATCAAGAGTCGAATCAAGTTAGGAAAGGCTCAAGGCTTTATTGAAGATAACCAAGGGATTGTATGGTATCGAGAAAGAATCTGTGTACCTCAAAACGCAGATCTTAAGGAAATAATTCTCCATGAAGCACATAAAACTCCATACTCAATACACCCTGGTAACACAAAGATGTATCAAGATTTGAAGACCAGATTCTGGTGGGATAATATGAAGAGGGAGATTGCAGAGTACATTGCAAACTGTGATACATGCCAACGAGTTAAAGCAGAACACCAGAAAATAGCAGGAAAGCTACAACCTCTACCAATACCATTATGGAAATGGGAAGAAATTGGTATGGATTTTATTACAGGATTACCTAAAACTCAAGGAGGATATGATTCCATATGGGTTATTGTGGACAGACTTACTAAAGTAGCTCATTTCATACCAGTTAAAAAGATTCATGATGGCAGTAAATTAGCAGAGTTATACATGCAAAGAATTGTGGCATTGCATGGTATTCCTAAGAAGATAGTCTCAGATCGTGGAACACAGTTTACCTCCAAATTTTGGAATAGACTGCATGAAACTCTAGGAACCCAGTTGGACTTCAGTACTGCATATCATCCACAGACGGGAGGACAGACAGAAAGAGTTAACCAAATCCTAGAGGATCTTCTAAGAGCTTGTATACTAGATTATGGAACATCATGGGACAAATGTTTACCATTTGCAGAATTTACATATAATAACAGTTATCAAGCTAGTATACAGATGGCACCATTTGAAGCTTTATATGGACGTAAGTGCAGAACTCCATTGCATTGGAATGAGCCAGGAGAACGAAAAGTTATAGGACCAGAGATAGTAGAAGAAGCAGAAGCTCATGTCAGACTCATCAGAGAAAGGTTGAAAACAGCACAATCACGACAAAAGAGTTATGCAGATAAACGACGAAGAGAATTATCATTTGAACCAGGAGATTTTGTATATCTCAAGGTCACACCATTCAAGAGATTACAAAGATTCCAAGTGAAAGGAAAGTTATCTCCAAGATACATTGGACCATTTAAGATAATCAAGAGAAAGGGAGAAGTATCATATAAATTGAAATTACCTGAGGGATTAGCAGGAGTGCATGATGTGTTTCATGTCTCTCAGCTCCGGAAATGTTTGAAGGAACCAACTGACCAGATAGATGTACAAGATGTGCCATTACAGAAGAATCTCACTTATCTTGAGCACCCAATCAGAATCCTAGCCACAGATGAAGGTCAGCTCCGAAGGAAGAAAATCAAATTGTGTAAAGTTCAATGGAAGAATCATTCAGAGCAAGAGGCTACTTGGGAGAAGGAAGAAGATCTTAAGCAAACCTATCCTTAACTTTTCCTGTCTTAGGTAAATCTCGGGGCGAGATTTCTTTAAGGAGGGTAGATCTGTAACGCCCTGAGTTAGGGGTGAAAATTTCCTTTTTCATAAATAGCATGCATGCATGTATCTGTAGTAATAGCCAGATCAGTTTCTATTTCAAGCCCTGAAATCTCCAAAATCTATCCTGTGACCTCAAATGAAGATCAGATTGTTCAGATATGATCTATCAGTTACTTTGAACTTAAAAGCCTTCAGAACCTAGATCCAATTCTATCCCTAACTCTCAGATTTATCAGCTCCTTCTGTTTTCGAAAACTGAAATACCTTCTATTACTTAAATACCCTAAGTTTCAGAAATACAGATTTAATCCGAATCTTGACCAAGTTCAGACCAGATTATTCCTGGAATATGATCATGGGTATGTCAATACCTTAATATAAAAAGTTGACAGCCATATTTCACCATCTAGACTCTTTTCACAAATCAGTCCAAGAATTATCGCAAAATAGTCCTTATCTGTTATTTGAAAATCCAAAAAGGCTAAAATCTCCAGATTAACTCCAAATTCAGAATTTCTTCGGCAAATCTTCTCAAAATGCTATTTGTCACAAGTTTCTCTTCTGTTCAAATTCCAAAATCTCATCCTAAGTACCAGAATTCAAAACCAAATGAAATTCAGATTTCAATTACCCTAAATTACCCTATTTTCAGTTTGTATAAAAAACTATTCAAACGTATCATATTTTATCAATTATCATTGCCAATTAACCTGTTGAATATAATCTACCAGATTAGTGAAATCAAATTCAACTCTAACCTTCCAAATCTCCAGAATTACAGATTGGTCCAATTGTGAAAATCAAATATTGCAAATCAGCCCATTTTCGACCAGGGAAGCAGCCAGTGCACGACCAGAAGCTCGCCGTGTTTTCTTGCGCCGTGCACGCTCGCCGCCGGCCAAGCTTCGCCGCACTTGTGACCGTGCATGCCAGTACGCACGTGTCCTCACCTCAGCCGTCACCTTGGCAGCGCCGTTGCTACGTCGACGACCAGCGTTTGCTCCCGCGCGTGATCAGCAGCAACTTTGTCAGCAATCCATCGCCACGTAGCCTCGCCGCGCCAGTACTTGTCGCCACCGCTTGCTACAAGCTTCGCCAGGTCCCGATGAAGCGACATTGTGATCAGCTGAAGGCTTGTCGCCGTCGCATCACCGTTCTTCGCTGTGTCTTCGCCGCTGTTGCTCCAGCACGCAACCAGTCAAGTCACCAGCAGCCAATCTCTTCATTGCTTTCTCTTCGCATGCTTCGCCTGCCTATTTAAGCATCCCTGTGCTCAGCAGCTCCCTCAAACCTCACTGGAAATCATCCACGTCTCAAATTTTCTGTCTTAGTCTTCTTCTCCGGCGAGACCAGTTCGAGGCCTCACGGTGACAGCCTCAACCGCAGCCTCAACCACCAAATTGACAGCACTAGTAAGTTCCCCTCGCCTCCCTCATCGTGCTGTACTATTTAATTGCTCCCCGATGACCCCTAACGCCGGCAATCACCGGAATTGACTGAAAATCGAAGATTGCCCTGTTCCGGCAATGCAGGCCAAATCAATTCGAATTAGCCCTCGAACCTGTGAAGCAAAGTGATCAGTGGGTTATTTCAAGCAAGCCTGTAAGCTTAGAATCCCTAATTAAACATCATTCGAAGCTTTTCCCAAATTCAAGCTCTACCAGAAAACCGGCGATCGTCGCCAGGCTTCTCTGGTGATCCTCCAGTCAATTTGATGTTACCAGAAGCTTCCCTATACCTCCTAGATGCTCTCCAAGCAAAGAATTAAGTTCTCTCGGCCTGTAGCAAAAACCCCCAAATAGTAGTGTTCTTCTCCGGCACAGTTCACCGAAAAAGTGTTCCCGGCCATTTCAGCCCTCGAAACTTTGTCATTTAGATGTGCCTTAGCCTCCTGAATATTTTTGTCTTCTAGCTCGACACCTAGATCGGCCTAGATTGGAAGTTATAGCCATGCCAAGTTTGTGTCCAGAACTGCTCCAGTGCAGCCAGTTCATCTCTGTTCATCATCAAATTTCTTGCTTTCCAGCCATTTCTTGCCCTAGATCCTGTTGACTTAATTGTTCCTGTTATCAATGCCTACCTCCCAGACAAAGTGGTGCATCATTTGGAGCTCCAGATCAAAAGTTATGCTAAGCCCTAGTTTTTGACATTGTCAGCTCTATGCCAGAGCTTGTCAGCCAGTGGCATTGACCTTGTTTACCCACTTCTGGTTGTGTAATTTGAAAATCACTTTGTCCACTAAATTTGTAGAGTTGTGATCTACATTTTATTCTACTACCACAAGTTAAAATAACCCCTCTATCATTCATCGACCCTATGTCGATGCTTTGAACCGAATGTCGATCTAAAGACGTTCGCTGTTTTTGAGCGAACCAGTCGCAACCTTGACATCATTCTGATATTTTGAGACATTTGGAACCTTGTAAACCTTTGACAGCTAATCTTAACATTGGTCTCCTTAACTTAACCCTAATCAGCCTCTTAACCCAATCATTTCAGAATCATCAAGACTTCATCTTTGCATCATTGCATATAGTATAATAATGTATTGAAAAGATTATGATTATTGGTTGTTTGTTTGATTGGAGAGCAGATCAAGAGCCCGAGTTCGAGAACTTCACTGTGGATCCGACGTCGACTGCTGTATTTTACGACGCGGAAGGCAAGTCACATCCTTGGTCATCTTGAACCTATATTTTAAATGTTGCTATAATATAACCTTGAATATAGGCAATATTGCATGTGAAAGATTGAGAATGGTTGATTTATGAATTGGCAGTACTAGACTGGTTATCGGTGAAATGTGAAATAAACAAGTTTTGAGCCATGAACTATTATATGTATTTATATACTTATATTCATGAAATAAAACCCCTAGCCGTGACTAGAAAAAATGGTATGGATGGCTGTAGCACTGGAGGTGCTAGACTGCAAAGGAATGCAGGCACTGAAGGTGCAGGGTTGTGGATGGTCTGGTCACTGGCATATAAGGACTAGAACCTTGTGTTGTGCGTCTAGTGGCATGAACAACGTGCTAACCGCAAGCCTGGTATGGGACAGGCCTGAACAAGTAATTATGTGGATCGCACATGAAACCCCTGCATGAGATGTGTTGTGATGCACGATAAACACGGAGCGCGGCTCCCACACATATCACTGAAGGTGATCAAGCACGCTGACCCAGTAATGGGAATAAGCAATGGGGTGGAGGTTTGGATACAACCTGCCACAACTGTGCCTCGCTGAGAGCCACAGGGTCGGGGGTGAATTGTGAGTAAAACATAACAAAAGTTCTTGTTATTTCCACCTTGCCGCTCACAGTATGAAGTGAGTCAGGGGTCCAATCATTTTGTTATGATAGGAAAGGTTTGAAAGTGGAATATCTTGCGGGTAAATTGGTACCTCTCTGCAGAGTTAAAAATGTATTCGAATACTCCGAGCTCCCGGGTTTTATAGGAGTCTGCTGCGGTGGATTAAATCCACGGGGTGTGACACAAGTACTATTTTCTAAATAAAATATGTTTAAATCAAGATTACCCAAATGACATGTGTTGTCATGATAAGGAGTGCTACCGTGGGCTGTCGTGTGTCGACGTGTCGCAGTAGTGCTATAATCTAGTGAACATGAATGATGATGTTATATTATAAAAAGTGCTGCCATGAGATGAGGTATGAAAGAAAAAGGATTATTTTACAAATATCCATAATTCTTGACTAGTCTAGGTTCATATCATCACTACTATATGTATCTACTCTTACCTATGACTTGCTGAGTACGTAAGTGCTCACCCTTGCAACATTCAACTCAATAGATGGAGCCTACCTTGATCAAGATGATGGCACGGAGTACTACGTGGATCCAGAAGGAGGAGAATCAGTTCCGCCAGAACCCTGAAGTGTGTTGTTCTGCCGTCAACTTCTTTTGTGGGAGGGTCACCTATCTTCTGCTGTGTAGTTAAATATTTTGTTAAACCCTGAATGCCTTGCAGGCATTGTAATCCTCTTTATGTAATATTAAGGCCAGCAGGCCACACTGCTTAATATTTTGTAAGTACTCTGTTGCAATGTAATATACTCCTGTGTTTGACTCATCCTGGGAAGTCAAAGGGTTGTGGTTGAGACTAGCTGCAGCGAGCTAGGTCTCTACAGGAGTAGTCGTTGTCCCAGTCTCGGGGCGCGACAAGAAAAGTTGGTATCAGAGCAACATGAGAACTTGACTGTAGGACGACACCTTTAGGAAATTGGCCGTGCCAGGAAGACGTAATTTATTTAGAAACTATTTGTGGAAATTTTATTTGATAAAAATAATGAGCTTTGTAGCTCTTGAAAAACCTTCATTTCAAAATTTTATTTGGATTTCTAAAATTCGGTAAGATTGTGAGAGTGCGTTCTGTTGTTTCAGAGTGTCTTAGAGGTTGGTGTAGACAGAGCTAGTGGATGCTCTTGATAGCTTTGTGATTCGCTGTTGCTTTTGCAATGGTTAATTTGTGTATTATGGCTAGTAGCCTAAGTATTTTATGCATAAAAGTAGTTGCATTAATTTCTGCATTGCTGTCTTAGTTGGCCTTAGTTAGTTAGATCCGTCTAAACTTTTTCAGAGCCACCATGGTTGACACCAGAAGGAGATCTCGAAGTGGAAGAGAAGATATAGATCAGACTCCGCAGGAAGAAGAAACTATGACAAGAGACCCTTTGTTTCAGCAAGGATCTCAGAGTTCCAATCCACCTCAGAATGAACAACCCAGTCTTCAGGAAATTTTGTTGTCAATGGAGAAAAGTCGACAAGAAGCTCAGATAGCTCATACCCAGTTGTTAGCCCAGATAGTTCAGAAACTGCCTACTGGAACAACAGAAGGAACTACTTCTGCTGTAGGAGCAAGATTAACAGATTTCCAAAAGACCCGTCCACCAACATTCTCTAGTGCGACCGATCCTATGGTTGCCGATGATTGGTTACGGGATATCGAGAGGAAACTGGACACGGTCCGATGCAGCGAACGAGAGAAAGTTTTGTTTGGATCTCATCAGTTATCAGGAGCTGCAGCTGCCTGGTGGATGAATTACCAGGAAGCTCACCCTGATAAAGATAATATCTCTTGGAGGGAATTTAAGGATCAATTTCGGAAATTTCATATACCTACTGGTGTTATGGCAGCTAAGCGTCGGGAATTTCGGAATTTAACTCAAGGAAGTAAGTCAGTTACTGAGTATCTACACCAATTTACTCACTTGGCTCGATACGCACCTGGAGATGTGGATACTGAAGAGAAGAAGATAGAGCGCTTCACAGAAGGACTTCAACACTATTTACAGTATCAAATTGCTTCTCATGAACTTACAGAATTTCAAACCCTAGTGAACAGAGCTTTAAAGGTAGAAGAAAAGAAGAATATGGGAGAAGAAAGCCGAAAGAGGAGGATGTTCCAGCAAACAAGACCACAGCCAAATCCAATCAGAGGAAGAGTTCCTATCACTCCCAATTTCCGACCATCTTATCAGAATCCCAGACCAGCAACGACATTGTGCCCCAACTGCCGAGGAAATCATTCTCAGAAGGATTGCCCTCATCCTCGTGTTGAGTGTTATCATTGTGGACAGCGTGGGCACCGTAAAGAATTCTGTCCTTGGATACAGCTTCCAATGTCCATTGCCAGATCTCAGGCAGGAACACAGCCAGTAGTAACCAGAGCATCACCATCGCAGAATTTTAGAGGAAATTCAGCAGGAAGAGGAGGAAATATGGCTAATCGAGGAAGAGGAAGAGGTAGAGCACCAGCTGCAACCCAAGGAGGAAGATTAAACTATACTTCAATTCAAGAAGCAGGCAACGCCACCGACATTCTTCTAGGTAGATTTCTGATTAAATCTGCATCTGCCTTAATATTGTTTGATCCTGGTGCTACAAATTCATTCATGTCAAAAGCATTTGCATCTGAAGTTGAAATGTATATAGACCAAGTACCACTAGAGTACTCTATGGTTATACAAACTCCAGGGGCTAGATTATCTGTTTACTCAATCTGCCCAAATGTAACTTTCAATATAGAAGGAGTAGAATTTGAGGCAAATCTACTAGTTCTAGAACTGCAAGGTCTAGACATTATTTTGGGAATGGATTGGTTGTCCCAACATAAAGGTCTAGTAGATTGTGAAGAGAAAACCCTTAGTCTTGTCAGTAGCCAAGGGGAGAGAGTTCTATTCCATGCAGAAAGATCAGTAGTCAAGAGACCGCTAAGATCTGTTCAAGCATTGCAAAAATTATGCCTGGAACAAGTGCCTGTAGTGCAACAATATTCTGATGTGTTTCCAGAAGAACTTCCGGGAATGCCACCTGACAGAGAAATAGAATTCAGTATTGAACTTAAACCAGGAGCAGCACCTATAGCAAAACGTCCCTATAGGATGCCAGTTACAGATTTGGAGGAGCTCAAGAATCAACTCGAAGACTTGGAAAACAAGGGATTTATCAAACCCAGTGCTTCGCCATGGGGAGCCCCAGTTCTGTTTGTGAGGAAGAAAGACGGAACTCTACGAATGTGTGTAGACTACCGAGCTTTGAATGAAGTCACTATTAAAAACAAGTATCCATTACCAAGAATTGATGACTTGTTCGATCAGCTTCGAGGAGCCAAAGTATTTTCCAAGATAGACTTGAAATCTGGATATCATCAGCTGAAGATCAAGAAAGAAGATATACCGAAGACTGCTTTCACTACCAGATATGGTTTATATGAGTTTACAGTAGTACCTTTTGGCTTGACCAATGCTCCGGCAGCATTCATGAATGTCATGAACAGTACATTTATGGATTTTCTTGACAAGTTTGTCATAGTATTCATAGATGACATTCTGATATATTCCAAGAGTACGGAAGAACATGAGCAACATTTACACCTAGTCTTGGAAAGGCTACGAGAGAGGCAATTCTATGCCAAGTTTGATAAATGTGAGTTTTGGATGTCAAGAATTTCATTTCTTGGACATGTATTGACAGCGGAAGGAATTTCAGTGGACTCAGCTAAAATCTCTGCAATCAAGGAGTGGAAGCAACCTACCTCAGTTTCAGAGATTAGAAGTTTCTTGGGATTAGCAGGGTATTATAGGAGATTCATCGAAGGATTTTCCCAAATTGCCAAACCTCTTACAAACCTGCTAAAGAAGGATGTTGCATTTGATTGGACCATCAAGTGCGAGGAGAAGTTTTCAGAAACTGAAGCAGAAATTGACAACAACACCAGTCCTCACCCTACCAGACAGCAAAGAAGATTTTGTAGTTTACTGTGATGCTTCAAAGCAAGGAATAGGCTGTGTGTTAATGCAACAAGGTCAAGTAGTGGCTTATGCTTCACGCCAATGGAGACCACATGAGGAAAATTATCCGACCCATGATTTGGAGTTATCAGCAGTAGTGCATGCTTTAAAGATATGGCGGCATTATCTCATTGGGCGTAAGTGTGAGATCTTTACAGATCATAAAAGCCTCAAGTATATTTTCACACAGACAGAGCTCAACATGCGTCAACGACGATGGCTCGAATTGATCAAAGATTATGATCTTAGTATTCAGTACCATCCAGGGAAAGCTAATGTAGTAGCTGATGCCCTAAGCAGAAAAGTTTACAACCTACAAGGAATGGTTATGTTGAAGAACCCTTACCTACAACAAGAGTTGCAGAATCATCAAGTGGAAATAGTACCGCAGGGAACGGTAGCTACTTTAACAATAAAATCTCAACTTGAAGAACAGATAGGAAATGCCCAGAAGGAAGATGAAGAAATTTGTAAGATCAAGAGTCGAATCAAGTTAGGAAAGGCTCAAGGCTTTATTGAAGATAACCAAGGGATTGTATGGTATCGAGAAAGAATCTGTGTACCTCAAAACGCAGATCTTAAGGAAATAATTCTCCATGAAGCACATAAAACTCCATACTCAATACACCCTGGTAACACAAAGATGTATCAAGATTTGAAGACCAGATTCTGGTGGGATAATATGAAGAGGGAGATTGCAGAGTACATTGCAAACTGTGATACATGCCAACGAGTTAAAGCAGAACACCAGAAAATAGCAGGAAAGCTACAACCTCTACCAATACCATTATGGAAATGGGAAGAAATTGGTATGGATTTTATTACAGGATTACCTAAAACTCAAGGAGGATATGATTCCATATGGGTTATTGTGGACAGACTTACTAAAGTAGCTCATTTCATACCAGTTAAAAAGATTCATGATGGCAGTAAATTAGCAGAGTTATACATGCAAAGAATTGTGGCATTGCATGGTATTCCTAAGAAGATAGTCTCAGATCGTGGAACACAGTTTACCTCCAAATTTTGGAATAGACTGCATGAAACTCTAGGAACCCAGTTGGACTTCAGTACTGCATATCATCCACAGACGGGAGGACAGACAGAAAGAGTTAACCAAATCCTAGAGGATCTTCTAAGAGCTTGTATACTAGATTATGGAACATCATGGGACAAATGTTTACCATTTGCAGAATTTACATATAATAACAGTTATCAAGCTAGTATACAGATGGCACCATTTGAAGCTTTATATGGACGTAAGTGCAGAACTCCATTGCATTGGAATGAGCCAGGAGAACGAAAAGTTATAGGACCAGAGATAGTAGAAGAAGCAGAAGCTCATGTCAGACTCATCAGAGAAAGGTTGAAAACAGCACAATCACGACAAAAGAGTTATGCAGATAAACGACGAAGAGAATTATCATTTGAACCAGGAGATTTTGTATATCTCAAGGTCACACCATTCAAGAGATTACAAAGATTCCAAGTGAAAGGAAAGTTATCTCCAAGATACATTGGACCATTTAAGATAATCAAGAGAAAGGGAGAAGTATCATATAAATTGAAATTACCTGAGGGATTAGCAGGAGTGCATGATGTGTTTCATGTCTCTCAGCTCCGGAAATGTTTGAAGGAACCAACTGACCAGATAGATGTACAAGATGTGCCATTACAGAAGAATCTCACTTATCTTGAGCACCCAATCAGAATCCTAGCCACAGATGAAGGTCAGCTCCGAAGGAAGAAAATCAAATTGTGTAAAGTTCAATGGAAGAATCATTCAGAGCAAGAGGCTACTTGGGAGAAGGAAGAAGATCTTAAGCAAACCTATCCTTAACTTTTCCTGTCTTAGGTAAATCTCGGGGCGAGATTTCTTTAAGGAGGGTAGATCTGTAACGCCCTGAGTTAGGGGTGAAAATTTCCTTTTTCATAAATAGCATGCATGCATGTATCTGTAGTAATAGCCAGATCAGTTTCTATTTCAAGCCCTGAAATCTCCAAAATCTATCCTGTGACCTCAAATGAAGATCAGATTGTTCAGATATGATCTATCAGTTACTTTGAACTTAAAAGCCTTCAGAACCTAGATCCAATTCTATCCCTAACTCTCAGATTTATCAGCTCCTTCTGTTTTCGAAAACTGAAATACCTTCTATTACTTAAATACCCTAAGTTTCAGAAATACAGATTTAATCCGAATCTTGACCAAGTTCAGACCAGATTATTCCTGGAATATGATCATGGGTATGTCAATACCTTAATATAAAAAGTTGACAGCCATATTTCACCATCTAGACTCTTTTCACAAATCAGTCCAAGAATTATCGCAAAATAGTCCTTATCTGTTATTTGAAAATCCAAAAAGGCTAAAATCTCCAGATTAACTCCAAATTCAGAATTTCTTCGGCAAATCTTCTCAAAATGCTATTTGTCACAAGTTTCTCTTCTGTTCAAATTCCAAAATCTCATCCTAAGTACCAGAATTCAAAACCAAATGAAATTCAGATTTCAATTACCCTAAATTACCCTATTTTCAGTTTGTATAAAAAACTATTCAAACGTATCATATTTTATCAATTATCATTGCCAATTAACCTGTTGAATATAATCTACCAGATTAGTGAAATCAAATTCAACTCTAACCTTCCAAATCTCCAGAATTACAGATTGGTCCAATTGTGAAAATCAAATATTGCAAATCAGCCCATTTTCGACCAGGGAAGCAGCCAGTGCACGACCAGAAGCTCGCCGTGTTTTCTTGCGCCGTGCACGCTCGCCGCCGGCCAAGCTTCGCCGCACTTGTGACCGTGCATGCCAGTACGCACGTGTCCTCACCTCAGCCGTCACCTTGGCAGCGCCGTTGCTACGTCGACGACCAGCGTTTGCTCCCGCGCGTGATCAGCAGCAACTTTGTCAGCAATCCATCGCCACGTAGCCTCGCCGCGCCAGTACTTGTCGCCACCGCTTGCTACAAGCTTCGCCAGGTCCCGATGAAGCGACATTGTGATCAGCTGAAGGCTTGTCGCCGTCGCATCACCGTTCTTCGCTGTGTCTTCGCCGCTGTTGCTCCAGCACGCAACCAGTCAAGTCACCAGCAGCCAATCTCTTCATTGCTTTCTCTTCGCATGCTTCGCCTGCCTATTTAAGCATCCCTGTGCTCAGCAGCTCCCTCAAACCTCACTGGAAATCATCCACGTCTCAAATTTTCTGTCTTAGTCTTCTTCTCCGGCGAGACCAGTTCGAGGCCTCACGGTGACAGCCTCAACCGCAGCCTCAACCACCAAATTGACAGCACTAGTAAGTTCCCCTCGCCTCCCTCATCGTGCTGTACTATTTAATTGCTCCCCGATGACCCCTAACGCCGGCGATCACCGGAATTGACTGAAAATCGAAGATTGCCCTGTTCCGGCAATGCAGGCCAAATCAATTCGAATTAGCCCTCGAACCTGTGAAGCAAAGTGATCAGTGGGTTATTTCAAGCAAGCCTGTAAGCTTAGAATCCCTAATTAAACATCATTCGAAGCTTTTCCCAAATTCAAGCTCTACCAGAAAACCGGCGATCGTCGCCAGGCTTCTCTGGTGATCCTCCAGTCAATTTGATCTTACCAGAAGCTTCCCTATACCTCCTAGATGCTCTCCAAGCAAAGAATTAAGTTCTCTCGGCCTGTAGCAAAAACCCCCAAATAGCAGTGTTCTTCTCCGGCACAGTTCACCGAAAAAGTGTTCCCGGCCATTTCAGCCCTCGAAACTTTGTCATTTAGATGTGCCTTAGCCTCCTGAATATTTTTGTCTTCTAGCTCGACGCCTAGATCGGCCTAGATTGGAAGTTATAGCCATGCCAAGTTTGTGTCCAGAACTGCTCCAGTGCAGCCAGTTCATCTCTGTTCATCATCAAATTTCTTGCTTTCCAGCCATTTCTTGCCCTAGATCCTGTTGACTTAATTGTTCCTGTTATCAATGCCTACCTCCCAGACAAAGTGGTGCATCATTTGGAGCTCCAGATCAAAAGTTATGCTAAGCCCTAGTTTTTGACATTGTCAGCTCTATGCCAGAGCTTGTCAGCCAGTGGCATTGACCTTGTTTACCCACTTCTGGTTGTGTAATTTGAAAATCACTTTGTCCACTAAATTTGTAGAGTTGTGATCTACATTTTATTCTACTACCACAAGTTAAAATAACCCCTCTATCATTCATCGACCCTATGTCGATGCTTTGAACCGAATGTCGATCTAAAGACGTTCGCTGTTTTTGAGCGAACCAGTCGCAACCTTGACATCATTCTGATATTTTGAGACATTTGGAACCTTGTAAACCTTTGACAGCTAATCTTAACATTGGTCTCCTTAACTTAACCCTAATCAGCCTCTTAACCCAATCATTTCAGAATCATCAAGACTTCATCTTTGCATCATTGCATATAGTATAATAATGTATTGAAAAGATTATGATTATTGGTTGTTTGTTTCATTGGAGAGCAGATCAAGAGCCCGAGTTCGAGAACTTCACTGTGGATCCAACGTCGACTGCTGTATTTTACGACGCGGAAGGCAAGTCACATCCTTGGTCATCTTGAACCTATATTTTAAATGTTGCTATAATATAACCTTGAATATAGGCAATATTGCATGTGAAAGATTGAGAATGGTTGATTTATGAATTGGCAGTACTAAACTGGTTATCGGTGAAATGTGAAATAAACAAGTTTTGAGCCATGAACTATTATATGTATTTATATACTTATATTCATGAAATAAAACCCCTAGCCGTGACTAGAAAAAATGGTATGGATGGCTGTAGCACTGGAGGTGCTAGACTGCAAAGGAATGCAGGCACTGAAGGTGCAGGGTTGTGGATGGTCTGGTCACTGGCATATAAGGACTAGAACCTTGTGTTGTGCGTCTAGTGGCATGAACAACGTGCTAACCGCAAGCCTGGTATGGGACAGGCCTGAACAAGTAATTATGTGGATCGCACATGAAACCCCTGCATGAGATGTGTTGTGATGCACGATAAACACGGAGCGCGGCTCCCACACATATCACTGAAGGTGATCAAGCACGCTGACCCAGTAATGGGAATAAGCAATGGGGTGGAGGTTTGGATACAACCTGCCACAACTGTGCCTCGCTGAGAGCCACAGGGTCGGGGGTGAATTGTGAGTAAAACATAACAAAAGTTCTTGTTATTTCCACCTTGCCGCTCACAGTATGAAGTGAGTCAGGGGTCCAATCATTTTGTTATGATAGGAAAGGTTTGAAAGTGGAATATCTTGCGGGTAAATTGGTACCTCTCTGCAGAGTTAAAAATGTATTCGAATACTCCGAGCTCCCGGGTTTTATAGGAGTCTGCTGCGGTGGATTAAATCCACGGGGTGTGACACAAGTACTATTTTCTAAATAAAATATGTTTAAATCAAGATTACCCAAATGACATGTGTTGTCATGATAAGGAGTGCTACCGTGGGCTGTCGTGTGTCGACGTGTCGCAGTAGTGCTATAATCTAGTGAACATGAATGATGATGTTATATTATAAAAAGTGCTACCATGAGATGAGGTATGAAAGAAAAAGGATTATTTTACAAATATCCATAATTCTTGACTAGTCTAGGTTCATATCATCACTACTATATGTATCTACTCTTACCTATGACTTGCTGAGTACGTAAGTGCTCACCCTTGCAACATTCAACTCAATAGATGGAGCCTACCTTGATCAAGATGATGGCACGGAGTACTACGTGGATCCAGAAGGAGGAGAATCAGTTCCGCCAGAACCCTGAAGTGTGTTGTTCTGCCGTCAACTTCTTTTGTGGGAGGGTCACCTATCTTCTGCTGTGTAGTTAAATATTTTGTTAAACCCTGAATGCCTTGCAGGCATTGTAATCCTCTTTATGTAATATTAAGGCCAGCAGGCCACACTGCTTAATATTTTGTAAGTACTCTGTTGCAATGTAATATACTCCTGTGTTTGACTCATCCTGGGAAGTCAAAGGGTTGTGGTTGAGACTAGCTGCAGCGAGCTAGGTCTCTACAGGAGTAGTCGTTGTCCCAGTCTCGGGGCGCGACATGGTTCAAGGCAGTCCGAGCTAGGTAGGTGTCCGTTGATGTGATCTCACGTAGCCTGAGAAGCGCGGGCACATAGTCGCAGGCTTTGCGCGATCACAAGGCCGCAGACAGTGCGCGGTCAAAAGCCCGTAGGCGATGCGCGGACAGGAGGTCGTAGACAGTTCGTGGTCAGGTGATTGCAGATAATGCGCGGTCAGAAGGTCATGGACTACTCTCGACCAGGGGGACTCGGGGCTACTCGGACCGTACAACAAGCATATCCCGAGTATCCTGAAGATTCCTCCATGTACGAAGACAACTGCCAGGGGGTTAATATATGCGGTTATTCCTTAATTGCACGTGTTAAGCCTGCGTGGAAGTTAAGTGCAATTGCCAAAACTGCACTCGATCAACCGTTCGAAGCTGTTGTGCATTGACGCCCTTTCGACCAGTATAAAAGGGTGAGCAAATGCACCAGACATCAGATACGACACATCGGGAACAGATCAACATCGACAAGCTCCCATAGGCTAGTTTAGTCGTGTTTCACATAATCACACGGAAAAGATCTTCTCTTGTGATGATCTTTTCCACAACTTTGTAACCCTTTTTCCCTACACATAGTTGTCGTGGTATTACGGATACCCCGGCAGGTTCGGACGTGCGCAGCATGAGTACAGTGGCGCGAGCAGACCGAGTTACTGGTCTCCTCCCGCCGGGCAACACAGAAAGTGACACAGGGGTTTATACAGGTTCGGGTCCCAGTGGGGGCCCTAGTCCTGTTGGCTCTCTCCCGACGCGAGTCCGTTGGGGAGGTGAGCTCTCGGGGAGAGGTCTCCGAGAGAACCGAATGTTGAGTTAATATAAATGAATTGGAATCCCTGAAAAAGGGTACAAGGGCGGTCTCCGGAGATTCTATGCTGGGGGCTTTGATCCAGGGCCAGCTTTGTACCTAGCACACCCTGGAGGAGCTTCTTCGCGTCCTGGCGAGACCCCCAGCTCCCGTCTACCCACCTCCATATCCGTTTATGGGGGCACCGCCCCAATACTTCATGGGCACCCCGCCTTTGCAGGGCCGGGGATGTTTCCCGTTCCCAGAGGTGCGCCCGGGCCATGTCCAGCTCCGGGGATGCTCCCCGCGCCGGGAGGCCAACTCGCCTCTGAGCCCTCCCCTGCTTTGGGGGGTTGCCCGGCCCCGGGTCCGGAACCCCCGCGAGCGGCTACCGGCGCGCCAGGGACGACCTCCGCGCCTGAGCCGGAGAGCTTTCGAGGGCCGACGCCCGGAGCCGGCGCAACGCCGCTCCCGCAGACGCCCCGGGGACTCGAATCGCAACTACTTCCGCCGCCGCGCCGAGCACGGACCCAGCGCGTGGCCCGGACCGCGCGTCGGCAGTGTCCACTGGGACGGCGGCAAACGCGCATCAGCTCCCTCTCCCACCGGGGCCGCCCCTGCGGGCGCCCCCAGCGGATCAGACCCGCTTCACCCGGGAGGAGGTCGAGCGAATGCGTACGGCCAAGTCCGGGGAAACCACCTCCCGCCATCGGTCAGGACTCCCCCGAACCCGCGGGCGCGCGGAGACGGGCTCCCAACTCGCCCGAGGGAAGAGACCGCTCAAGGAAGCTGCTACCCTCCCTGCGGAATACCTCGATGCCCAAGAGGTCAGCTCAACCAATCCCGAGGAGAAGAGACGGTACCGTCACACCGGTGGACCACTGCCACCTCTTCCAGACTCCGACAATGAGCATGCGTCCCCGACAAGAGAAGACAGCGACCGCGGATCCCCTAAGGAAGTTGAGGGGACCAACCAACCGCTGTGCAGTCGCCTCCGCTGCATCCACTGGCCGCGGCCTTACCGCCCACCGCACATCGAGCACTACAACGGTGAGGCCAACTCTTACGAGTTTGTGCAGGTGTACTCAACGGCCATCTCAGCGGCTGGGGGGGATGAGACAGTGCAATGCAATGTCTTTCCCCTCTACCTCACGGGCATCGCGCGCTCGTGGTTCTACAACCTGAAGGCTGGGTCCATCAAGTCCTTCGCGCAGCTGAAGCGCGAATTTTGCGCGAACTTCTAGGGCAACTATGTGCGCCCCTTAGACTCGTCCCAGCTCTACACCGTCCGGCAAAAGACCGGGGAGACTATCCGCAGCTTCTTTAAACGCTTCGCTCAGGTGAAGAGCAAAGTGGCGCATGTCCCTGACTCCACGGTCATAGAAGCATGCAAGAGCGGGATACTCCCTGGGGAGCTCCACCGGAGGCTATCTCGGAGCTGGCCCACCTCCGCCGACGAACTCTTCACCATACTTGAGAAGTACGCCCGCGCGGAGGAGGACGATCTTTGGAAAAAGAACCAGGGGGCGCCTGCCCCCGTCGACTGGGAGGCCAAGGACCCCTCCAACAAACGTCCCCGAAGAAGTGATCGTCGCGAGCCACGGCCTCGGGACGCCTTCATCCTCGAGGGCGGAGGCAGCTCGCGCGACAGCGCCAAAGGCAGTCGTGCCCCTCCTAAGTCAAGGGGCTACGGGGGAGGACAATCCTCCCGCGGGCGCGAGAGCCGCCCCAAGGAGAGCAAGGAGGGCACAGCCAATGTGTGGTGCACCTTCCACAAATCGAGTACCCACGCTACTCGAGAATGCAATCAGCTTCTACAGCACTTCGCGGCTTTTCTCAACCAGCGCGGCCAGGGGGGAGGGGGCCCTCCCTCCTTGCCTCCCTCGGCGCCTCTGCCAGCGCTCCCCGCTCTTGCGGGCTAGCAGCGGAGACAGACGCAAGAAGGGAGCTCGGCCCAGGAGCTCCCCTTTCAAACCTCCCAAAGACGTATAAACGTCATCACCGGGGGATCCGCCGCGAGACGGGATTCCAAGCGTCAGCGCAAGGAGTACGCGCGAGAGGTGAAGGTGGTGGGGGTGCTGCATACGTCTCCGCCACCAAAATGGTCGGACGTCCCCCTCAACTTCACAGCGGAAGACGCGCGCGGGGTTCGCTTCCCGCATGACGACGCGCTCATCGTCTCGGCTACAGTCTACAACTACCAACTGGCACGCATCCTCATCGACGGCAGGAGCTCCGCCGACGTCTTATACCTGAAGGCGTTCAGGGAAATGCAAGTCGATGAGAAGCTACTGCAGCCCGCACTCGGGCCGTTACAAGGCTTCATTCCCAAGAAGACCATCCACCCGGTGGGGAAGGTCGACCTACCAATGACTTTTGGCACCCCGGAAATCTACCGGACAGAGATGGTCCGATTCGATGTGGTGGACCTCCCCTCTTCATACAACACTATTATGGGGAGGACCACGATCAACCACCTGGGGGTGGCGATTCACCAGAGCTATCTCTGCGTGAAAATCCCTGGGCCTCACTGTGCGATCACCGTTCGAGGCGACCAGAACGTGGCCCGCGCTCTTTACGAACACACCACCGCCGCCATCGGGAACATCAACGTGATCAAGACCCCGGGGGGAGTGCCCCCCTGAACCTCATGCTGCCCCGGCTGTTCCCCTCGGGAGGCCATTTCCGAGGCCACGCCCCGAGGGAGACCTTCGGAAAGTCCAACTGTCCGCGGGAGACGAAGAGAGAACCGTCAGGATCGGAGCAGACCTCACCGAGGAACACGCCGAGCAGCTCGCGGTTTTCCTCCGCGAAAACTCAGACTTTTTCGCGTGGGAACCCTCGGACATGCAGGGCGTCGCCTGGGACATCATTGAGCACAAGCTCGCTATGATCCCCGGCCGCTCCCCGGTCAAGCAGAAGTTGAGGAAGTTATCCCTTGAGCGCCAAGACGCCATCAAGGTAGAGGTCTCTAAGCTTCTAGAGGTGGGTTTCGTGCGAGAAGTCCTCCATCCTGAATGGTTGGCAAACCCTATCCACGTAAAGAAGTCAAGTGGCAAGTGGAGGATGTGCGTGGACTTCACCGATCTCAACCGCGCTTGCCCAAAAGATAACTACCCACTCCCGCGGATCGACCAACTGGTCGATTCGACCGCAGGGTGCGAACTAATGAGTTTCCTCGATGCATATTCGGGGTACCATCAGGTTCGGATGGCTGCAGAGGACGAGGAAAAGACGAGTTTTATAACTCCCCTCGGCACCTTCTGCTATCTTCACATGCCCTTCGGGTCGAAAAACGCTGGGGCAACCTTCCAGCGTCTTATGACGCTAGTCCTGAAGGACCAAATCGGCCGCAACGTCGAGGTCTACGTTGACGATGCGGTCGTCAAAAGCCTTCGCACCGCCGTACACATCGACGACTTGGCGGAGACCTTCTGCAGCCTCCGCAAGTACGGGTTGAAGCTCAACCCGGAAAAATGCGCCTTCGGCGTACGCGGTGGGAGGCTGCTTGGCTTCTTGGTGTCCCAGCGGGGCATTGAGGCGAATCCCGAAAAAATTTGGGCCCTGCTGGACATGCCTCCCCTGCGTTCCGTCAAAGACGTGCAGAGACTTGCAGGCTGCCTGGCCGCATTGGGTCGTTTCGTCTCGCGGTCAGGAGAACGCGGACTCCAGTTCTTCAAAATCCTCTGGGATCTCGAGGGGTTCAGGTGGACCCCCGAGGCCCAGACGACGTTCAACGCGCAAAAGAAGTACCTCGCGAGCCCTCCGATGCTCGTGAGCCCGTCCCCGGGGGAACCTTTGCTACTATACCTTGCTGCGACCCCCGTCGCAGTGAGCGCGGTGCTCGTAAGAGAACAGGACGGGCAACAACGCCCTGTGTACTACGTCAGCGAGGCCCTTCAAGGGGCTAAGATGCGGTACACTAAGGTGGAGAAGCTGTGCTATGCCCTCCATATGGCGTCGCGAAAGCTCCGCCACTACTTCCTAGGGCACCCGGTCACGGTCCCGTCATCTCTCCCGCTGGGAGAAGTGGTAAGAAACAAGGAGGCCACCGGCCGGATTGGCAAGTGGGGGGCTGAGCTCGCTCCCTTCTCCCTCACCTTCACGGGCCGCTCTGCCATCAAGTCGCAAGTCCTCGCTGACTTCGTGGAAGAATGGACTCCGACCGCCGAGGCGGACGAAGGGACTCCCCTCGCCCCCTCCCGGTGCCAGGACCATTGGACACTCATGTTCGATGGCTCCTTGTGCCTTGCCGGGGCCGGTGCGGGGGTGGTTCTTCGGAGTCCCGAGGGGAAGATGCTGGAGTACGCTGCCAGGCTCGAGTTCCCGGCTGCCAACAATGTCGCCGAGTACGCGGCCTTGCTCCTGGGATTGCGCCTCGCGCGCTCCCTGGGAATCCGCCACCTCGTGGTGAAAGGAGACTCCCAGCTGGTGGTCAACCAAATGGACAAGTCCTACTTGTGCCACGATGCGAACCTGACTTTATACTTGGGCAAAGTGCGGAAGATGGAGAGACACTTCGAAGGCTTAGAGGCCCGGTACATCCCCCGACGGGATAACAACCGGGCCGACGCGTTGGCCCAGGCGGCCAGTGCCCGGGAACCTCTTCCCAAGGGCGCCTTTCTGGAAATCATCACAAGACCCTCGATAACCCTCCCAGACGCGAACCCTGAGGTTCGCGTCTCGGAGGTTTCCGAGATCACTCGGACTGCCTCGTGGATGGATCCCCTCATCTCCTGCATAAGGGAAGAGGGGGAACCTTCCGGTGACGTTGAGGCGAAGCGTCTCCGCGCTAAAGCCAGGGCGTACATTCTGCTGGACGGGAAGCTTTACAAGCAGGGGGCTTCCGCCCTTCTTCGCTGCCTCCCGCAGGATGACAGACTCCAGCTCCTCGAGGACATACACTCGGGGAGCTGCGGATCCCACTTGGCTCCGCGGGCGGTCGCGGCGAAGGCCCTTCGCCAAGGATTTTACTGGCCCACGTTGGTCCGCGACGCGCGGGATCTAATCTCCGCGTGCGAGGCCTGCCAAAAGATGGCAAAGGGCACCAGGCTCCCCTCCGCGATATTGCAAACCATCCCTGTTACGTGGCCCTTCGCGCGCTGGGGGATGGATCTCCTTGGTCCCTTCCCCCCAGCACCTAGGGGCTACAAGTACGCGGTGGTCGCCGTGGATTACTTCTCCAAGTGGGTGGAAGCTAAGCCCTTGGCCAGCATCACTTCCCGCGCGGTACAACGATTTTTCTGGAAAAATGTCGTATGTCGCTTCGGGGTCCCCCAAGAAATCACCGTCGACAATGGGACCCAGTTCGACTCGGCATATTTCCGGGAATTCTGCGAAGGCTTGGGCACTACCCTCCATTTTGCCTCCGTGACTCATCCCCAAAGCAACGGAGCCGTTGAAAGAGTCAAGGGCATGATCCTGCAAGGCCTGCGCCGACGGCTTGAACAGACCACCTCCAGGCGAGGCGCGTGGGCAGAAGAGCTTCCAAGCATCCTCTGCTCCATGCGCACGACCCCTAGCCGAGCGACAGGGGGAACGCCTTTTTCGCTCGTCTACGGGGCCGAAGCAGTTCTCCCCTCAGAGATTGGTTTTCGATCGCTGCGGGTCGAGCTCCTCGACGGAGCTCCGACCGCGGCGCATCGAACCAACGAGGATAATCAACGGTTGGAGGTCGACCTCATCGAAGAAGAACGCGACCGAGTGCTTCTCCACCACGCCATCTACGAGCGCGAGATGGCACGAGCGTACAACCAGCGCGTGCTCGAAAGGGCCTTCCGCCTTGGGGATTTGGTCCTCAAGCGCGTGAAAGACCCCCAAGCCCAGGGCAAACTATCCCCCAAGTGGGAGGGCCCGTACAGGATCTCCGCGGTCCTGGGCTCGGGAACCTACAAGCTCTCCACAGTTGAAGACCAGGAGCTTATGCACACCTGGAACATAACCTTGCTCGGCAAGTTTTATGTTTAGCCTCCGGGCTCGCGACCTCCTCCGCCGCGCTTCCGCGGGGGGAGGCTTATGTACTCAATTCCCTCCCCGGCCGCGCTTTCGCGGGGGGAGGCGTTGTATCTCATCGCATGTTAATACAAGTGGATTTTGTGCTCAACTCTGGAATTTTTACGTCTTCATTAAATTGAATGGCTTTTTTCTACTTCACCGCTGGAATTCTTTTACAGGAGTTTTTCTTCCGCCTAAAAGGCGACGTCTCCTCTATAAAAATCCCCTCCGTGAGGATGCCCTCTCCGTGAGGAAGTGGGCTATCACAGCCTAAAGTCCCTACGACGGGAGCACAGCTCCCATTGGGCGGCTTACAGTAACCCCTCGTGGACTGAGGGGATAAGCGGCGACCCAGTTTTCACAAACTGCGGTAACGAGTCACTTCGAGAGATTAGTCCCCCCTCGAACACTCTACACCCGCTACCGGGTTACGGAACCCTCCTAAGGGAATATCCATTGCCCCCCGCGGCAGCTGGAGAACTCGGCTTTCGGAGTTTGCTCTCTCAAAACATAGACCGACCAGCTTCTCGGTCGCGCACCATCCATAAGCCCCCGGGACTCCCACCGGGGAACCGCGAACGTTTTCGGTGGACACCCCCGCCAACCCCCGGGATTCCCGACGAGGGGCTACGCAAACTAAGCACCCGGTGCAATCCAGGCCCCTTCACTCCTTACCCACAGCGCGCGGAGCTGAGCTGCACCTCGCTGTGGGGGGGGGGGAGGAGGAAAACCCTGGACCCGAACAGAAAAACAACGGCTTTACGCGGAAGGTTTCGAAGTACCTGAAGCAAAGGCACGACGAATAAACAAATCTACGTCTTAATTTATACAACGTCACGCTAGGGGACAACCTCCCCCAGTAGGACGAAAGCGCCCCCCGGGTGAGACCTGGGCGCGCGAGTATGGCCAGGGGAGTTAGGCTCCCTCGGGAAGATGTCTCGAAGAACGATCCCCGAAAAGCAACTACACCTAATAATTCTGGAGACCCTCTGAGATCTCCCGGGAAAGATCCTTGTACAAACTTCTCATACGCCGAAGAGCCCGCCGAAGCAGATCCTCCGGCCAACACTCGTAGACGGCCGGGGGGAGTATCCCGAGCGGGGGGACTTTTAGAGCCCCCGACCTCGGTGGAGACAACTCGGCGCGACAATCGTCAAAGTTTCCCAAGTGCCACTCTGGGAGCCAACGCAGCAGGGCCGGCTCCCCTGAGGAACCTTCCTTCGCGAAGTCGGCATGAACGGACTCGGAAACTGACCCGAAGGATGCTCCCCCGGCTGCCAGACTTAGTAAAATCGAGGCCGCCCGGGCACCACCTGGGCTAGACCCCCGGGCGACCCTCGATCGCTCTCCAAAAGATGGTCTTCAGGGCAAGAAAGCCCTGGAAAAGCGACGTCTAAAGATACCTGCCGACAAGTTGAACATATTTAACGAAAGAACTACTTTATTCCAGTTGAAAGATATTTACAAGTTTCCGGGGCTCTTTCTAAGGAAGCCACCCGGAGCAAAAAAGACCCAAAAATAGAAGCCTAATCTAACCGGGGGGGGAGGAACTCATACTTGCCCATCCTTGTTCCCCCCCGGGGGCACGTTCGTGCTGGCCGACACGCCCTGACCCGAGCGCCGCCCGCCCGTCTCCATGGCACCGGTGATCCGGTCGAAGAGGACCTCGGCAGACCGCTCCAGCTCAGCCCGCCGAGGGTCGAAGAAGGCGGGGAAGCTCCGGGGGACAAGCTCCCCGATGACTCGGGCACCCTCCCCGCGATGCTCAACGAGGGCCACCACCAAGGCGATCACCGGGACGGCGAGGCCTCGCGCCCGCGCCTCCGCAGCGACCGGGATCAAGGCGACCTGCGCACCATGAAAGTACGCGGCCTCCCCGACCGACGTCGGAGCCGGGTCAGGGCCTGCCCCCCGACCGAGCTCGATCCCGAGCTCCTCGAGGGTGGTGCGGATCGCCCTACCCCCCACGACCATGGCCTGGGCGCCCGAGGCTGCGGCCTCTCGCTCCACCTGCAGCTCCCTCCGTAGCCGAGAGGCCGTGTCCTCAGCGGCGGCGAGCCGGGCCTGCACCGCGGCGTGCTCCCCGAGTGCCCGCTCCTTCTCAGAGCGCTCCGAGGCCGCGTCCCTGAGCGCCTTCTCCTTCCCGGAGCGCTCGAAGGCCGCTATGTCCTCGGCGGCCCGGTGGCGCGTGGTGAGCCTGGCCCTGAAGCCCCGGGCTAAGGCGACCGTCTGCATAGAAACCGTAATCAGAACGCAACTAATGAAGGAGCATGAGACTCAATTAACCTACCCGAAGCCCGGAGGCGATGACCGCGTCGACGTCGCCCTCGTCGCCCCCCGGGTCGCTCCCTCGGGAGGCCTCCCCACTGGGCAGAGCACCCTCCGAAGTCCCACCGTCGGAGGAGCCCGAAGCCTGATTCGGCGCCGCCGGAACCTCGGGGCGGACGAACAGGCCCTTACCCCTCCCGGGTATAGGGAGCGCCGCCGTCGCTGGCCGAACCGCCGACGAACCTGTCTCCAGGGCCAGAATCGAGGCCATCGGTAGGCCGCCCGGCATCCGGAACCAGACGGAGACCCCACTAGACGAGGGCTGCGGCCGGGTCCCCGTGGGGGCCGGAGGCGACGAAGGACTCGGGGCATACATCTCCGAGTCCGAGCCCTGACCCTCTCCGGTCGGAACACCGCCCATGGGATCCGGCCCTCCCGGGGCGTCGAGAGCTGCACCAGATGGCCCGGCAGCCACCGCCGCAAAGTCCTTCGCGGGAGGAGGAGGAGAAGACCGGGGCCTCGTGGGACTCCAGGCTCGGGACCCCGCGAGGCTGCCAGACGGACGAGACCGCTTCGAGGGTCCGCCGGCGACCTCCTTGCCCCACTTGCGTGAAGCAGTGGTAGGCAGAGGGGCCCGAGATGGGAGCCTCAACCCGAACGCCTCCGCGACAACGTTTCGGGGAGGGCCCTCCCCAATGACGCGCAGCACCCTCTCATGCTCGTCCTTGTAGTATCGGCCAACGAGGGTCGCCACGACCTCCTTGGCCCGACCATAGGACCTAACTGCAAGAGCAAAAAATGAAGCAAATGTTAGGAAGAATCCTCCAGCAGGGAGAAAGAGTCCGAATACTTACAGTCCGCCACCGCCATCCGGGGTGGTCGGTGCGCCGGCGACATTCCCCTCCCTCGACGGGTGTGGAACGGTGCCACTCGGAGGAGGGCCATCTCCGCCATCGCGGAGAGGAGACTCATCTCCGCCACAGTCCACTAGGGAGCCACCGGGCCACTAGATCACGAGTACGTCGATGGCTCCCGAGAGTAGGTCACCCCCGGGTCTCCTACCCGAAGGTAGAACCAATGCCGGACCCAGTCCCCCCAGTGGTCCCGGGAGGCCAGCGCCAGGTACTCGTCGACACGGCCTGGAGTCAACTGGATCATGATGGAGCTGAAGGCCGACCTGGGGCCGCCCCTCCTCACCACCGGGCCCCTCGCCGCGGGCTCGTAGAAGTACCGCAGGAGCCGCATGGTGGGCCTCACGGCGGTCGTCTCGCACAACCATATGAACAAACCGATCCGAACAAGGGTGTTCGGGGTGAGGTGGTTGAGTGCGAGGCCGTATACCTGCAGGAAGTCGCGTTGCAGCGGGTGCACTGGAAGCCGATGTCTGGCCTCCACAAAGGCCTCGAAAGCCACCACCTCCCCGTCCCGGGGGCTCGGCACCTGCTCCGTCGGGCCAGGGATCCTGATGTCTCTCGCCTGGAAGTAGCAGCGCTCAAAGAAGGCCTCAAGGGCCCCCGAGGAGAACTCGGTGGCCCCGAGAAAATCAGAGGTCACCTCCTCCGCAAGCAGCTCGGAGACCTTGGCGTGACTCTTCGGCGCCATCAGGGATGAACTTTGAAGAAACCGCCGGAATCTACCGGAAATTACCGAAAAAAACCACCGGGCGCTTCCGGACAAAAGTCACCGGAAACTACCGGGCGTTTCCGGACAAAGTCACCGGAAACTACCGGAAGCTACCGGACGAGGTCACCGGAAATCACCGGGAGATAACTGGAATTTGTGGGATTTCAAGGGCTTGTGGGCATGCTCAAATTGAGGGCCCCTCCCCCCTATTTATAGGTGATGGAGGGGGGCCCGGATGCCCAACACGTGTCAACCAAGCCATCAGAGCCGCGGAACTGAACCGTCACGCGCAGAACGAGGCGACGCGGGCTTGGGCGCATCGGAACGATGCGCCGGTTCACGGATAGACGCGTCCCGCGGAGGAACGGTTAGGAAGCCGAAGCGCTGCTGGGAGCGTAAAGGACTTCATGGAATACAAAGCGTCACAGTTTGGAGATTCACAAACCCATCGGAGGCACCAAGAGCCCCCGAGGGTCTGGGGGGCTGCTGTTGGGGGAATCCCCAGTGGTCCCACGAAGTCCCAAGGAGTCCCCGGTGAAACCCGGTGAGACCCGGTGAGACCCAGAGAGTCACCGGGCGCCCGGTGAGATTCGAAGGGTCACCGGGCGCCCGGTGAGATCCGGAGGGTCTCTGGGACCCCGGTGAGACCCGGTGAGACCCGGAGGGTCACCGGGCGCCTGGTGAGATCCGGAGGGTCACCAGGCGCCCGGTGAGATCCGGAGGGTCTCTTGGCCCCCGGTGAGACCCGGAGGTCACCGGGCGCCCGGTGAGATCCGGAGGGTCTCCGAGACCCTGGTGAGACCCGGTGAGACCCGGAGAGTCACCGGGCCCCCGGTAAGATCCGGAGGGTCACCGGGTCTCACCGGAGTGCCGGAGACCCTCCGGATCTCACCGGGCGCCCGGTGACCCCCCGGATCTCACCAGGCGCCCGGTGACGCTCCGGGTCTCACCGGGGTCCCAGAGACCCTCCGGATCTCACCGGGCGCCCGGTGACCCTCCGGATCTCACCGGGCGCCCGGTGACTCTCCGGGTCTCACCGGGTTTCACCGGGGACTCCTTGGGCTTCGTGGGACCGCTGGGGATTCCCCCAACAATAGTGAAATCACAACAGGACGTAGGGCTATTACTCCCACCGTCGAGGGCGCGAACCTGTATAAATCTCTCTGTGTTCCAACCGACTTTTGCTCATCATCCCTTCCCGGAGGGACAACCTAAAAGGTCTCACAACTCACAAATTCTGCATAAGTTCGACTAAAGACCCCGAGTCTGAATCATCGACAAGCCTAGTACGGCCAATTCATATCATAACATAACTCATTCAATCTTTCTCATGCTATATTACTTTTATTCAAGGTCATATTATAGCAACTTCTAAAATATATGTTCAAGATTATCAAGAATATGACTTGCCTTCCGCGTCGTAAAAATTAGCAGTTGATATCGGGTCAACCGTGAAGTCCTCGAACTCTGCTTCTGGATCTGCTCGGCGACAAACAAACACACAATGATTACTAACTGTATTAAAATATTTTATGATCTATATGCAGATATACTTAGAAGAATAACTGAACGATACTGAAGATGATTGGGATTGCAAGCTGAACTGAGTCGAGATTCTAGGGTTTCAAGGTATCTGGGCTAAGATTGAGTACTGGAGGGTACTAGAGTCTCAAGGAATCAATATTGACATTGAGTTCACGACTGGTTTGGTCAAAAATGGCGAATGTCGAGAGATCAACATTCGGTTCAAGGTTCTGACATAGCTTCAAGGAAAGCTAGAGAGCTTATCTCAAAGTGTGGCAGTTGAAGGAAATGTAGATCATAACTCTACAAATTCAATGGACAAAGTGGTTTTTGATTTGCATAACCAGAAGTGGTTGAACAGGCCCAATGCCACTGGCTGGCATAGACTGACAAGGGCTGACATTGTCAAAGAATGGCATTGGCATGGTTCTGAGGATTTTCAGTGGACAAAATAGGTTTAGATAGGGGCATTAGGTGCACAAGGACATAAGGCAGCTATTTGACAAAGGGGGCTTTCACAGAAAGGTCTAGGAGTTCAAAGATTTGCAAAAAGGTACCTGGACATAGTGAACTGGATGTCCTGGTACTGTCAAAAACTAGGGCTTTGATGCTTTTATCAATTTAGGGCTTGCTGGCATCGCCAATTATGTCTAGGAGCTAGGCAAAGATGATAGGAACACAATGGTGGTGGTTCCAAGAACTAAAGCGGCCGGACGACGACGAACGGTGGTGAGGAAAGACGGTGGTGACACGGCATGACAATAGCACTGGACAGAAACTTTGGCATAGTTATGTCTTGTGATTTGGGCAATTTTAGAGGTCGGGCTAGAAGAGAAAAGTGCTCAGGAGATCAAGGCGAAGATACTAGACAAGGTGCCTTCGATGGCGGTGGCCAAAAACAGATTCCGGTGAACGGCGCCAGAGAAGACGATACTGAAATTGGGCGTTTCTGCTACAAAGGTTGAGAGGTCGATTCCTTGCTGTGAGAGTGGAAGGGAGGTATAAGAAAGCTACTAGCATGGTCAATTTGGCTGGAGGATCGCCGGTGTAGTCTGGCGACGTGAGCCAGTTACTGGTGGCGCTAGAATTTGGGGAAAGCTTTGATTATTGCTAGAATTCAAAATCTAAGTTTACAGGCTTGCTAAGATTAGTTCACTGATCATTTTGTTCTATTATCATGAAAGCAAATTCAGGCTAATTTAGATAGCATTGCTGGAACAAGGAATTAAAGGATTATGGTGATCGCCGGCGTTAGAGGTCACCGGAGCTCGATTGGATGCTATCACACGATAAGGGGGAAGGGAGATGCTTACTGGTGGTTTCAATTTGAGGATTGATGGAGTAATTGGAGCTAGCACTGTGCTCCCTCTTTTGAGCTCGCTGGAGAAGGAGACGAAGGCGACGAAATTTGGGACTTAGTCAAATCCTAGTGAAGTAGAGATGATACAGGGTGCTGGGGTGCTTAAAAAGGCCAGGGGCGAAGCTTGCGAGGAGGGGGCAGCGAGACTGGCTGGGCGCAGAAGCAACAGCAGTGACAACGTTTTGCGACGGCGACAAAGGCTCTGCAATTGTGTTTGGTCGGGGCATTGGAACTTGGCGCTGGCCGGTTCAAGCGGTGGCGACAATGGCTGGCACGGCAAGGCGACGTGGCGCGAAACCTCTGACAAAAGGGCTGCTGCTGCTGGGCGTGGTTGCTGTTGGTCGCGCGCACATGCGGTTGCTGGTCGCGCGCACGTGCGGATGCTGGTCGTGCGCACGTGCGGTTGCTGGTCGCTAGCGCTGCCACGACGACGGCGTAGGGGTGGACACGTGAGCACATGCAAAGGCACGCACGGGCACAGGCGTAGGCGAGGCTTGGCTGGTGGCGAGCGAACACGGCGCACAAGCACGGTGAAACTGCGGTCGAAAACAAACATTTGAATGGTTTTTGAGTGAAATTAATAATAGGGTAAATTAGGGTATCTCGAATCTGGATTTTGTCAAATGCTGAAATTATGGGATTTAGGATTTGATTTTGAGATACTCATATAAGAAGATTTTGTGTTGAATAGCATTTGGAAGTTGTTCCCTGAATCAGATTTGGATTTGGAGTTGATTGGCAACATTTAGCCTTTTCAGGCTTCTGGAAAATCTGGAAAAAGGAATGATCTGTGATACTCCTTGGACTGATTTGTGATAAGGGTCTAGATGATAGAATCTGGTTGTCAACTTTTTGGATTAAGGTATTGGCATACCCTTGATCATAATCCTGATATAATTTGGTCTGAACTTGGCCAAAAGTTAGATTAAATCTGAATTTCTGAAACTTAGGGTATTTGGGGTGATATAATATATTTCCGTTTTCGAAAACAGAAAGGAGTTGATAAATTGGGAGTTAGAGATCGAATTTGATCTGGCTTTTGAAGGCTTTTCTACTCAAGATAAGTAGTAGGTCAAATCTGAAAAGTCAGATCTTGATTTGCGCTCACAGGGAAGATGTTGAGATTTTTGGGGTTTAGGATAGAATAAAGCTGGGTTGATTTGGCTGATCTAGAAGAGACATATGCATGCATGACTTTTTAAGAAAAGAATTTTCACCCCAAACCTAGGGTGTTACATAACTGAAGATTTCAAAGTATTGCTTTTGAAACTAAAAGCCTTTCTTTACAACTTTAGAGTGAGAATCTATTATATTCTTATCTATAAAACGAAGCCCTCATCTCTTGAGAACACCCTCATCTATATAACTGCCTTCTTGTAATGAGACTTGCTGAGTATCGTGTAAAAACATGCTCAGCCTTGCCTTTGCACACAAATTCAGAAGAAGGATTTGTCGATCCCAATTCCTTTGGTTTTGAGTACCAAGAAGATGAAGGAAGCGCTCCCGATGATGCAGTCCTCTAGGAGGGTCATGCGCCGAGTTGAGTCAGGTGTGGTGGAAGCCCTTCCAGCGCTGCTGTCAACTGAAGTGAAGATCCTTGTTGTTGCTTTTTGTGTTGTTCTTTGTGTTCGGTACTTTGATACCGAATCTTCTTTTGAGAAACTTGTTATTTTTGTAGCATCTCTAGTTAGCGCCATCCTTGGCGTAATGATATTGTAATATTGGTCCCTATGACCTTGTACCTGTTTAATTATCTCTACTATGGTTTAATGTATTTTTGTTGTTATGAACTTATGTTGTACCTTTCTGAGTGCAATCCACCTGGGCAGTTGCCACCGGATTCCTCAAATGAGGGTCCCACAGCGGCGCCCCCACAAAAGGGAATGGGGGCGGATAAACGGGAGGCAGGGGCCACGCCAAGACGCGCAACAGCTCTTCTAAGGTACGCTGAGCGTGGAACTGGCCCTCGACCAAGGCCCCGAGCAATGGGTCTCAAAGAACCATGACCCTCACTTGGGGGGCGCTTGTCCCCGCCAATACAGTCGTGGTCATTGGGCTCGATGCAGGGGTCCCCACCAGGGAAGGCGAGAGGAGGAGGTGCCTCACTCCGGGCCTCCCCGGGTGGTGGCACCGTGATGGCAACACTTGAGGGGGTGGCGCTAGGTCACTGGGACCGGTGGCACCGGAGAGGGGGAGGGCACGAGCTCTCGTTCTTGGGGGAGCCATGGCGAATTGTCACGCGTCTCCACGAACTGCGCCAACTATCGTGGTATAAAAGAGCACCACGGTAGGTTCTACGGGACGTGAGTAACACGCGTATAGCGGCGCAAGCTGACCGAGCGACTGGTCACCTCCCGCCGAGCAACACAGAGATTGACACGGTGGTTTTTTACAGGTTCAGGTCCTGGTGAGGGCCCTAGTCTTGTCGGCACCCCCCGGACATAAGTCCGCTGGGGAGGTTCTCTCTCAGGGAGAGAGGTCTCCAAGGGATGCCAGCTATTTGTGTGTAGAAAATGAATTTTGCTTGGTCCCAAATGAGGTAAAAAGGGGGGTATATATAGGCCCAAAAAGATGCAAAAAGACTAGAAGCCCCTAGCTAAGACCGCTGGATCGAGGGGCACCACCGTCTTTTCAACCGGCGAAGGGCTTGGATGCTTGACATGTGTCCTTGCTAGTTCCCAAGGCATCCTTGACGTCACCAACCTGTGGTCATTCCCGGGAGACGTCCGTGTCTTTCCACGGGAACCTTACAGGACTTCCCACGGGAGACGTCCATGGCTTTCCACGGGAGCCCTCTGGGACTTCCCACGGGAGGCATCCGTGGCTTTCCATGGGAGGCGTCTGGGACTTTCCACGAGAGTCCTCCGGGACTTCCCATGGGAGGCATCCGTAGCTTTCCACGGGAGCCCTTCGGGACTTTCCACTGGAGGTTTTCGTGGCTTTCCATGGGAGCCCTCCAGGACTTCCAATGGGAGCCCTCCGGGACTTCCCATGGGAGGCGTCCATGGCTTTCCACGGGAGCCCTCTGGGACTTCCCACGGGAGGTGTCCGTGTCTTTCCATCGCAGGCATCCGGGGCTTTCCCCAAGAAACGTCTGGGATTTTCCCCCAACAAATGTCATCCTTTACATGCAGGTGCATGTATAGACTAGTGTCGATTAGGACATGTGACAAGGTGGGTTTCCTCGACGTAGAGAAAATAAGCCTCACAATGCTAGAGTAGGATCCAGCACAACAAGAATAGTACATATCAAGGGTACTGTTGGCGCAGCAGGACAAGGAGTTCATTCTAGCTCTATAACACCAGAGGTTTGTGCATTTCCTACTAATTTAACTCATTCTTGTATGTTATGCCTAACATATACATTAAACGGTTCTCTTTTATGTACAATGTAGGAGCCACTGGATCCTCCTCATGATTTGTCCATGGAGGAATGAGGTGTACTACCGTGATTCGATGCATGACAGGGTAACACAGACTTACATGACCATGTGGCATATGGACGTGTAAGTAACATGTTTGATTTAAATTTTGATCTCACTAGCTAATGATAACATATTAACCCACAATGCTAAATTAAATGTAGGGCTTTCAAAAATTATGTATCTGCTGGAGGGAGGCATGACGCATCGAAGGGCACAAGAATTTCTTGGAAAGAATATGAGGTAATTAATAATGGTCGAACTACTCATGAGGCTATCTCCAACAGGCTTGGCTCTTGCTTGGCTCTTAAACGGAATATTCCCTGCCACGTGAGCGAATACCATCTCAAAGCACCAAGCAAGCACCAAGCCTCCAACAGTTTGGCTCTTGCTTGGCTCTTAGTGTTGGCCCCACACTCCTAACCACCAAGCAAGAGCCAAGCACTCCAATGGCTTGGCTCTTACATGGCTCTATACAATTTAACAAGTATATATTCAACGAATTTGTATTAATTCATGAATTTCAATATTAGCAATATATTAACATATTACTTACGAAATTAAATTCGACATTTGCGACAAAAAAATAAATTCGACATTTTGGATTTAAAAATTGCACTTGACAAAAAAAATGGATATTAAAATTCAAATAGTGGTACATGACATAATTGTGAAATACACAAAAATTAAATTTGCAAACAAATGCCTACGACAAAATCCAGTAAGATGCTACTCGTCAGCGTTTCCTCCGAAACGTTGCAAATGTGCTCGATCAAATCTCTTTTGAGTTGCGTGTGCGTAGGTTGAGCACGGATGGCAGCATTTCTTCGAAGTACATCTTCGAATAAAGGCGTACCCCCAGTGTGGATCATAGGCAGTACTACCGTGGATGTGTCCGAATGATCATTGTAGTCATAGTTGTCAGTATTGTCATCGCGCTCGTTCTCTAAGATCATATTTGCAAGATGACGCAAGCCCGCATGATCTTCGCGAGAGTTGACTGTCGCCAAAATCGTGCCGCACCGTGCACAACGGCAAATCAAAACTGTAGAACTCCGAAAGCCCGGTCAACATCTTTTCTCGCTCCTTCTTGGTGTTGCGCAAACAACCGATCTTTCACCGTCTGTGGGAGCGGTATCGTCTTCACAAAGACAACCCACTCCGGGTATATACCATTGGCGAGATAATACCCCATGTTGTACGGTCGGCCGTTGACAGAGTACTGAACATGAGGAGTCCGCCCTTTCAACACATCGGTGAATAAGGGCGATTGGTTTAGCACATTGATGTCGTTGTTGGAGCCTGCAACACCAAAAAAAACATGCCATATCCAGAGGTCATACGAAGTTACCGCTTCAAGTATAATCGTCGGGACTCCATAATCTCCACAAGTGAATTGACCTTTCCATGCTACGGGGTAATTTCTCCATTCCTAGTGCATGCAATCAATGCTTCCCAGCATACCTGGAAAGCCACGGGACTCTCCTTGTTGTAGTAGGTGGTGGATATCCTCGACGGTGGGGCTGCAAAGATATTTGTCACCAAATATGTCGATGACACCATGTATGAAGTGCTCCAAGCATGGAATCGCCGTGGACTCCCCAATCCGCACATACTCATCGACGGCATCGGTGGGGCCACCGTACGTGAGCATACACATTGCTGCGGTGCACTTCTGTAAAGGGGAGAGTCCATGGCGATTAGTGGCATCCCTTCTTTCGGTGAAGTAGGGTGACCACCCACCTAGAGTTTCAACGATGCAGAGAAAGAGGGGTCTCACCATCCGAAAACGCCGGCGGAAGATATTGTCAGGGTAGACGGAATATTCAGAGAAGTAGTCCGCGACGAGCCGTTGATGCCCCTCTTCACAGTCTCTCTCAACATATTTCCTATTGCTGCTTCGGCGGCGTCCGCGGGATGATGAAGCATCGAGTCAGGCGTAAAGACCAACGATGATACGATCTTCCTCCTCCTCCTCCTCTATGAATTCCACTAAGAAATCCTCGATTTTGTTCACAGCATCCTCCTCGGAGCTATGTGTGCTTGAACTAGAGCTAGAAGACATTTTGTGAGTGGCTACTGAAATTGAGTTTCTCAAAAGCTGCGCCTTTTGAGAAGATAATTGGATTGTGAAGAGAAACTTTATGGAGGGGGTGAATATATAGACAAAGAGTCCAATGGCTAGTTTGTAACGGCTATTTTTGAATGGCTATATTCCAATGGCTAGTTTGCAATGGCTATTTTCCAACAGCTATATTCCAACGGCTATTTTCCAACATCTACTTTGCAACGGTTATATTCCAACGGCTAGTTTCCATAGTTGGATACCAAAGTAAAATTAAATAGAGAATCATATATAGATTAATAACAGAGGATACATGGTTGGTTACAACAGATAATTCAAAAACAAAATAACTAATCGTCTGTGGCATTAAGTTTCTCTCTCAGAATCTTCATCCCTGCATCGTACTCCGCTTTTTGTGCATCGTCGAAGATGGATTTGTCGAGACTCATCATTTTCCAATACGCCTTATACAAGGCGGAATTTTCCTTCGACTTCACCACGTCGCACAAGTTATCCGACATACGGAGTACGTCCTTCCTCTTGTTGGCCCGGTCAGGTTGATTCTGGATGAAGGCGTCGATATCTGCTCTCACTGCCGACGTAGAATCCTGCGAGTCATCAACCTTTCCCTTACCTTTGCGCCTCACCTTAGCAGAGTCTCGTCCTTCCGGCCGTGTCTCCGCTGGTGGCACATCATCGTTGTTAGATGATGATGTGTAGGTGCCCAACTCCGACAATCTGCTTCTTTTGCAAGGAGGATCAACATAAGCTGCAGACCACTTAGGTTGACCGCGAACCGTCGTCCACCAATGATCCAAGACAAACGGATGACCCATCTCCGTCTTGTACATCTCGCGGGCCTGCGCCAAGAGTTGGTCCTCGGAACGACCGCTGGCATAGACTTCATTCAGTCGGAGCCAAACACCGTTGAATTGGACCACCTTTTTGTTGGTTCGTTGCCAGTGGTCCTTATAGTGTTTGGTCTCCCTTCTCCTACTTGTCGGCACCATTTTGTTGTATGCCGCTGCTATGTTGGCCCAGTACATGTCGCACTTCCTATTGTTTCCATCAATAGGATCAAGCGAATTGTTGAGCCAAGAGCTAATCTGCATGTAGTAAAAAATTTCAATATCGAAGTCGAGAGTAAATATATTTCTTTCATAGTACTCCTGTATGAAAAATCAAATTATTACAAGTTTTACGTCGTCATCAGTGGACCACGGTATGTGCTTCGTCTTTTGGCCAACGTCCACAGCAAAATTCGTGTTGGTGTCATCGATGACAGCTCGGGCCTCCAGATCGGCTGGAGCAGAGTCTGGAGTGCCGTTGTCGGAGACAGACGCAGAGTGCGGTTGAGGTGGGGAAAACTGCGGACATGTCGGTGGCATGCCGACAAAATGAAAATTTTGGCTATACTGTGGGGGCGGTGGAATTGCGTGGCCGTGTGGTGGATAGGGACGATAATTTTGGCTATACTGTGGATATGACTGGTAATTCGGTGGATACGCCTTGTAATTCGGTGGATACGGCTGGTAAGTCAGTGGCTGCGAAAAATTGGGTTGCTGTTGGGTGTTTGGGGTTTCAGTGTTTTCGCCGGGAGATTGGGAAGAGTCAAGCCAGTTAACGAAATCGCCAGGTGGATTAGAATACATGTGGAATTTTTGGAAATTTTTGCAATAATTTTGGACTGGTTTTGGGTGTGGATGGATGAAGAAATGTGAGTGAAAATGGTGAAATAGCATGTCTTTATATAGGGGAGACTGGAAAAAAATTCACTGATTTTTTTGGATTTTTTTGGAATTTTTATGATTTTTTAGGGCAAAAATGAATAAAAAATAGATGCAACGGCTATTTTCAAACTGGCAGATTTAAATGGTAAATTTTTCAGTGGCTGACACGTGGGACCTCGGGATTTTCTCCTCTCAACGGCTATTTTTCGACTCCGTCTCGCTTACAAGTGGGCCATCCAAAAACTGACTCCACCTGTCAGCCTCTACAGCCACAAGTAAATATGTCTATATTTATTTCAGTTAAATTGTGTGCAGTTATTAATTATACGACCATTTAATTCACATCTTTCACTGACTGGTGGGCCACTATTTTTCCCAGCCCCAGGTGTCATCGGCTGGAGTTAACGCGCATGCGTCGCCGATGTCAGCAACGCGGTGCACTCCCCGGTGGCGGGCCCCACGTGGCATTAAATCGCATGCGATGCGGCTTTACACTCCTACCGCGTATGACGTGTGGGGATGCGTCCCTTGGGGCCCACACGTCAGTGACGTACTAGCCTTTACGCGCGGTGCATGCGGCTCCTGACACGGGCACGGTGAACGTGGGCATGGGGCCCACGCTTTAAACGTTTGCGACGTTTGAATCGCGCACTCAATCGATGACATGTGAGTCCTTTAGTTCCCTGGCCCCACCTGTCAGAGAATATTTTACGCGGGTATGATACGAGTTTCGTTTCGTTGGTGGGGCCCGCAAAACGCGTCCCGAAACGTTCTCGTCTCCTCCAACGGCGACGCTCCCTCGCCGCGACCTCGCCTCGCGCTGGCCTCGTCCCGTAGCGCGCGGACAACCCATTGTGCCGAGGAAACGTCGAGCAGCCATCCGCCACCGTTGACGCGAGCCGCCACTGCTGTCGCCGTTGGAGAGAGCCTGAGTCTTTTAGTTTATGCTTAATTAGTTCTTTCGAGTTTGACAACAATAGCTAACATGTCTTCGCATATGCAATTATCTCAGTGCTATCAACAACCAAAATCGTGGGAATGTGGGTATTATGTGATGAGATTTATGTATGACCTACTCAGGATAGACTTTGGACAATTCCCTTAGGTAAGCATTTACCTAACTCAAATTTGAACATTGGATGTGATGTTTGAAACTAGGAAATTAATTACTGACTCTTCATACATGAATGCAGAGTGCCATGTCCAAAGACAAATACGAGTAGTCTCAGATAAAAGAGTTGCGACAAATTTGGGCTTAATATGTGATGGACGAAGTGGCTATCAACAATCAGCCATGACTTCTTTTGTAATATATATATATATATATACATTGAATGTGTGAATTGGTGCATATATGTGTACATTGATCTGTGTAACATTTATCATCTGTCATACCTTTATTGAATGTGTGAATGGGCTTTAAATTAAATTTGTGTATTTGTGTATCTCTGTATTGGTGTATTTGTGTATCTAAGCTTCTTGTAACGGTTCTACAACACAGAAAGTCAGAAGAGAACAATTATTCTAATGGTTCATTTATCACAACAATTAGGATAGTTTACTATATTCTAACGGTTCTTATTAATGAACCGTTAGAATAAATTGACATATTCTAACGGTTCACTAAAAAGAACTGGTAGAATATTATAAACTATTATAAAGTTAATAATTAATAACCGCTAGAATATAGTAAGCTATTCTAATGGTTCACTAATAAGAACCGTTAGAGTATAGTATGATATTCTAATGGTTATTAAGAATAAACCATTAGAATATGTTATATTATTCTACCGGTTCTTAACTAGTAACCGTTAGAATAAGTTGTTCGACTGACGGTTTCGAACCATTAGAGTAGTGCTAGGCTTCTTCTATCATGCCGATCACGAGCAATTGGAGAACCGTTAGTACAAACATTTTTGAACCGTTAGTACTCAGCATTTTATGAGTAGTGTATGCCCAAAGAATCACAAAACTCAAATAAATCAAAGTTCTCAAATTCTCCACCATGATCACTGTGAATCTTCTTGATGGAAAGATCATAATCATTTTAAACATGTTTTTCAAAGCTTTTGAAAACATTTGGGATTTCAGATTTTTGAGAGAGAAAGAAGACCTTAGTATAGCGAGTAAAATCATCAACAATAACAAAGTCAAACTATTTCCCCCAATACTTTGAAACTCGTTAGGGCCAAATAAATCCATATGCAACTGTTCCAAAGGTTTAGAGGTCAATAAAACATTTTTTACCATATGTGAGCTAGCCACTTGTTTGCCAACTTTATGAGCACTACAAAGTCTATCCTTTTCAAAATTCACAACCTTCATACCATGAACCAAGTTATACTTGGAAAGATTTTTAAGTTGATGCATTCCTGCATGTGCAAGCCTACGATCCCAAAGCCAACCTTTTGAAATTTGAGCAATCAAACATGTAGAGAGAGATGCATCATTCGAATTGAAATCTACCAAACAAAGATTTCCAAATCGAAAATCTTTGAAAATTAAAGAATTGTCCTTAAGGCTTTCAACTAAATCATTTTCTAGAGAAAAAAACGCATCGAAAAGCAAGATCGCAAATTTGAGTGGCCGAGAGCAAATTAAAGTTCAAGGATTCAACAAAAAGCACATTTGAAATAGAAAGATCATTTTAGGTAGCTATTTTACCCAAGCCTATCACTTTTCCTTTGCAATTGTCTTGACTTGAGTTATTTGTAAATGAGGTGAACATACTCTTGTTTCTCGTAATGTGTTGGGTGCACCCACTATCTGTTGGGAATCGGTTGCTACTCTAGCATTAATTTCAAAAATTATCTACCCGAAAATCCAAGAACCATGCAAGCAAAAGATCATAAATTAGAGATGTACCACTAGATGCACGGATGTGACAATGCAGCTGTGGAAGAAGTGTTGATGTCGTGACCGCATCGTGACCAGCAATGCAGTAGTAGTAGCTACACCTCTATGGAAGTTCACACATCCGTGGAAGGTTGTAACACCCCAGATTTTTGCTATTCTTTTAATATGTCAGTCAATGCATCTCTTATTGAATCCCTCAGATATCTCGACCACACCTTAGATCAATCCTGGAAAAATTCTCCAAAATCTTTCATTAAAATTTTATAAATTTCTCTAGATTAAATTCCAACTCAAAATCGCCAACTCTTTTCTAGCCAAATATTCCACCTGATAGATTGCTCCTATCCAAATTGTCTTAAACCAGTAATTTTGTTGGAAATAATCAAGATTTGGTCACTGGTCAAATCAGGTCACTGGTCAAACTGAGTACTAGTCGAATCATAAATAAAACACATGGATCTCTTTGTCCTAGTTCGAGTGCTTGTGTGAAATTTTGGGCTCTTTCTAAATTCAAGTGTTTGATCTAGTTTTTTTTCTAGTGTTCAGTCCAATAGGTAGTACACCAATCACAAATCGGCCATGTTTTGGTGTTTTGATTCAAATGAAGCCCAATCAGGAAGCCCCAAAAATAGCAAACACCATTTCTAACCAATGCATGCTAGCTGTGAGAGAGAAGTGACCAGCACAGAGAAAGAGTGTTGAACTCCCTCTTGTCACAGCACTGTGTGAGCCCCCCAACCTGCGATGATCTAAATCCCCTCATGAGCAAGGGAGATCTCTGCATCTGACACTGCTTGATCCTTTTTTTCTCATTTCCTTGTCCAGTATCTATAGGCAGTCTATAAGAGTCCCTCACACAGCCTTTTTCTTCCTCATTCTTGCCTGTTCATTCTTCGTTTCTCGCCTAAGTCTTGAGAAGGTAGGATACTGTGGAACCCTCATTTGAGGAATCCGGTGGCAACCGCCCAGGTGGGTTGCACTCAGAATGATACATTACAAGCTCACAACAACAAGATACATTATATAACAATGCAAGAGATTAAAACAAGTGTTGATCACAAGGACCAATGTTACAATAACATAGCTCCAAAATGACGCAATTTAGTGTTAATACAAAATCAAGGAGTTTTCTTCAACACAAAGGTCGACCCAAAATAGAACGACAACAATAAGCAAAAGGCTTCAATAATCTTCATCTTCATTTGCAGCTGTGTTGCATGGGCTTCCTCCACATCGGATTCCACTTGGTAAGTGACCCTCTAGTAAGCTGGATCCTCAGGGGTAGTTTCTTCTTCTTCATTGGGTTCAAAACCATAGGAGTCGGGGTCAACGAATCCTTCCTCTAAATTTGTTTGCAAAAGCAAGGGTGAGCACCTTGTCCACATAGTGCTCAACAAGTCTCAATTAAGAATGCAGGTATATAGATGAGGGGGGATTTCCAAAAGATGGGCTCTTTGGTTCATAGATAAGGATAGAATAAATTTTCACTCTAAAGTTTTGAAGAAAAGGTTTTGCTTTCAAATAGCGAGGCTTTTGAAATCCTAAACTAGATTTTTAGAAAATGTTATGCGTGGCGGTCTTTCATGAGTCACCACTTTAATCAATATTATGAAAAACTTTTCCAAAAGCTACTTGTGCTGCATCGACGTGGATAGAATCCACCACGCGCAGACTCCATGACCTGGGAGCTCAGAGTATCAGATACTTTTTGTAACTTTGCAAAGGCGTACCACTTTAATCCACCGATCACTTAGCTTTAAAGTCGGTACCTCTCCATGCAACTTTTACGCATGTGACAAGGCCGAGATCACACAACAGTTTGCAATCCTAGCATTAACAATTCCCTGCCCGATAAATAGACATTCCAGTCCTTATTACCGTTGTGGGTACTCCCCACAGCCAATTCTACCTAGCGTCGGCCTATGGTCCTGCAAGACACATAGCCTGTGGATTCAGCTGCGCACGACTCAAAATCCAGGCGTAGGGCGTCTTCCTTCAATACTCCTGATTCACTCATTATCTCACACCGCTCGTGGCCCTCTGTCGCCCACCGGTTTCCTCTCGAGAAACCGGACCGACAACCATTGCAGGGAGAAGCTAATACCGAGAAAGCTACTAAGTTGCGCCCATCCCATACCTGGCAAGTGGATAGTACGTTTTTCATGCTGCATAGAAGTACAACACAAGGTTCTTGTCCTTATGAATCTTTAGTGAGGAGTCTTTCACATTCCCGATGTGCATACAGCACCAACCAATCAAACCATCCTCACTATCGATTCCAATCACATTTTCTTTCATACAAGAGATTTTGAACATACTTTTCACACATGTGACCATTTAGCACTTAACATATAATTTTAAGCATGAGCACTTTTTAAGCATGATATCCTAGGGTGACAAGGGTGCATGATATGTACGAACATGAGGGTCTTCACAAGGAATTAAGTCATATCTATTCACATTCTTTCAATATAGCACTTAACTCGGACATAGAGCATGCATATATTTTAAAATGGAAATCATCCTAGTTTTCTCAAAATACTGGGAGAGACATGATCAAGAGTAGAGACTTGCCTTGCAACGTGGGGTCTGACGGCTCTAAGGGATCTTCGAAGACTTTTGCTGCCTCTTCTGCTTCTTGCTCAACTCTCACACACAAACAACGAGACAACTCAACACATCGTACATAAACATACAGAAACTACTTGCTATAGAAAATTAATAAGTAAAGTATAGACATGTATGCAAGAGAAAAGATCTGGTCGAAGATACTTGAGTGTAGCTCAAAGAGATTGGTTCTGAAACATCGAATGTCGAAGGGCTGAATTCGGTTCATGGCCAGACCTGGCCTTAGGCTGGCTCTAGGGGGGTTTTCTCAAGATGCTGTAGTAGAAGAAAATGTAGAACATGGCTCCATAAGTTCAGTGGACAAAGTAGAATTTCATTTGCTCAACCATAAGGGATCAAACAGGGCTAATGCCACTGGCCGACATGGGCTGACAATGTCCAAGAATGGCATTGACATGGTTTAGAAGATTTCCAGTGGACAAAATGGGTTTTGATTCAAGAATTTGGTGCATAAAGTAGTAAGGTAACTACTTGACAAAGTGGTTTCCACAAGAAAGTCCAGAAAGTCAAGGATTTTGCAAAAACACCCCTGGACACAGTGAACTGGATGTCTTTGTACTGTCAAAAACTAGGGCTTAGGTGGTTTGATCGATTTAGGGCTTGATTGCTTCACCAACTATGTCTAGGAGGTAGGTGAAGACAACAAGAACTCATTGGTGGTGGTTTCAGGAGCTGAGATGGCCAGACGGTGAGGAACGGTGGTGAGGAAGTACGGTGGCGACACGGCACAGAATAGCTTCTGGACAAAACTTGGCATAGCTATATCTTGTGATTTTGAGCAGAACCATAGATTGGGCTAGTAGAGGGATATGCTCAGGAGATTGAGGCGAAGGTGCTGGACAAGGTGGTGTCGACGGCGGCGGCCGGAGACGAATTCCGGTGAACTACGCTGGACATGAAGACGTTGGATTTGGGCAAAATTGGTACAAGGCTTTGGAGGTCGATTGCTCGCTGTGAGAGCAATAGGGCAGTGAGGGGAACCTTATGGTAGGGCTAATTTGGCTGGAGATGAAGTGGCACGGGCGGCGATGTGAGCTACTCACGGCAGTGTGCGAAAACAGGGAAAAGCTCCAATTCGAGCTTCAATTTAAAATTTAACGGTGTGGGCTTGCTAAGCAGGGTCTATTGATCATAAAGTTCTACTAATGGAAGGGCTAATTCTGGCTAAATCGAACTGCATTGCCGGAACAGGGCAATAAGGAATTCCGGCGATCATCGGTGCTAGAGGTCACCGGAGTGGAATTAAACAGTACAGCACAGAGAAATGGGTGAGGGGTACTCACTGGTGAGGTTGTATTGGAGGATGGCACAGTGATTTGAGCTAGCACCGAGCTCCTCCTTGCTGGCTCGCTGGAGATGAAGAAGAAACGCGAGCATATTGGGACTTAGTGGTTGCTGGAGGTGTGAAGAAGCTCTGGGCGAGGGGGAAGGTTTATATAGGCAGCGGGCTGGAGCTCTCGAGACTTGAAGCGGATCGAGCTGGATACGGCATGACTGGTGATGGTGGCGGGATCGAGACAGCGTGCAGAGGTGTTAGGACGCTGCAGCGGCTGCTATTGCTCTGCCCGAGAAGAGGATCACGCAAGATCCTGGCTAGAGCGGGGCAATGCGATGGCCGGTCTCGGCATGGAGGTGTCATGGCAAAAAGCTTCTAACGGCTACAGGCACGCTTGTGCACGGAACGAGACGGCGCTGCCGATGGTTGTCGGTTGTTGCCACAGTGGCTGTTTTAGTGTGATGTGAGCACCACGCGCGGACACGTCGGACACGAGTGCTGGAGGAAACGAGCGCTGGCCGACGGCGAAGATCGTGGCGGCACCTCTGGTCGAAACGGCTGCTGGCCGGGTCCTGGTCGAACGCCCATGGTCTGGTCGAAAGGAGGGGCTGGAAAAAGAGAGTTTGGACTGAAATGCAATTTCTGGAATTTGGTTTTAGGACTGAATTGTAAATCTGGCAATATATTTGGATTTGGCTAAAACTGACTTGGCCAATTGTGTTTACTAAATTCAGCAAGCAGGTTTGCAAGGATAGAGGACAAAATCTGGTGTTCTAGAATAGGTTTTGAGCAAAACGAAAAACAGGGCAATTAGGGTAATTAGGGTAATTAGAGTCTGGATTTTGTCGAGGCTAAAATCTGGGGTTTAGGATGAGATTTTGAGGTCCTCTCAGAAGAAGATTTTGTTCAGAATAGCAATTGGGAGATATTCCCTAAATTAGATCAAGGTTTGGGGCTGATTTGTGGCTTTTAGCCTTTTAGTCTTCTGGGAAAATTAGAAAAGGATCAATCTGAAATACTTTTGGACTAAAATGCGAAAATGGTCTGAATGGTGGAGTTCTGCTGCCAACTTTTTAAATTACGGTAGTGGCATACCTTGGATCATAATTCTGAGATAAAAGATCAAAATAGGCTAAGGCTTGGGGATTGATCTAGGGTTCAATCTGAGATGTGGTCGAGAAATCCGAGAAATCCAATGGAGATGTACTGACTGGCATGCCAAAGAGGTAGCAAAAACTGGGGCGTTACAGATACCTGATAGATCTTGCTTGTGTGTTCATTTTTCTTGATCAACCTTAAGAAAAATCATTCATACATCCAACCTTCATCTGTTCTTGTACAGAAATCTCACCAAACACATCGAAGGATCACTTTATTTCCAAGTCTTCTTCTTTGACTATGGTAAGTATCACTTAGTTTCGAGTTCTTGAGCAGCTCCTCTTTAAAATTAAAATTTGTGCTCATTACTGCACCATTTTCTCTAATTCTTGTTTCTGTGTGTTTGCAACTCTCTTAGCTTCGTTTTGGGCATCCTTAATCGGTATTTTGATCTGTAGAACTATGGCAATTGACGAAACAGTTCAGCCCAGTCGCTTTTCTGTTTTTGCAAAATTGGACCCCTTAGATGGCCTCAAAACTGTTCAAACCTATTGAAAGAATTGTAGATCAGCTCATTTCCTACAACTTTTGTGTTGTTGAATTTCTGAGATAATCACTGTATCAGCCCTATTTTGTTTTTTATAAATTTTAGTCATTTCGTTCAAGAGTCTGACAAAGAAGAAGTTAAGCCAATCCTCGATTAATCCTCCCTGTCAGGACAATGTGCTCACCTCTGCTTTTGCACATAAAATTTAGAGGAAGGATTTGTTGATACCGACTCCTATGGCTTTGAACCCGTTGATGAAAAAGGAACAATCCCTAACGATCCAGCTTACTAGAGGGTCATTCGCCAAGTGGAGCTCGATGTTGTGGGAGCCCATGCTGTACCACTGCTATTGAAGATGTTAAAGGTTGTCATAGTTGTTTTGCTTGTCACTCTGTGCGTTCTATTCTTTTGTGCCGACCTTCAAGTAGTTGAAACTTCTTAATTTGTATCAACTCTAAATTGCGCCATTCTTGACGTTATGGTATTGTAATATTGGTCATTGTGATCTTGTACTCATTTTAATTACCTGTGTAGTGTTGTGAGATTATGATGTATCATTCTGTGTGCAACCTAACTTGGGCAGTTTCTGCCGGATTCCTCATATGAGGGTCCCCACAAAGGTGTACCGCGTGTTCGTCTGCTAGCACCAGCACATGCAGCTAGGGTTTAGCGGAGGTTATCTCATGGATGGGGGTAGTGGCCAGAATAGATCAGATCTCTTTTGCTTGCCCACCTTGCCTCCTTTTATAAGGTCTTACAGGATAAGTCCTACTCCAATGCGAACCCTAATCCTAATGGTAAACCCATTACCAGTAGGGGACCCATTTCAGATCCTATCCGAATTAATACTCCAATTAGTTAAGTGTGTGACCCTGTAGGTTCGTGTATATTTGGCTGTGACTAGAAACAACTTCCTGAATCACAAGTCATAAGCGGTCCCTAGCAAGAAATTATGACTACCCGCATATACCCGAAGATCATATCCGAAGAACCTATACAAATTATCATGGATTATCTCTTTGCCTCACGATACCAGATCGAGCACAAGGTGAGAAATGTGTCATCCTTGAATAACTCGATCCTTTCTTAATCTTGTAATGGACTAACCTTTTCTACAGTTGACTCTCAGCTATATTTGGCACGGCCATGGACTTTCTTAGTCCAATTGCATCAAGGGGCCCAAAGATATCTCTCTCAAGATATGAGAGGAACAAATTCCATCTCAACCATTCATTTTCAACCACATGGCTCATAACATATCTATATATCACCTTTATGATTGCTCGGTTAAGAGTAGCGGTCGATGACACCATGGTATGCTACTATCTATGTATGAAACCATGATGATCTCATGTCTAAAGATAAAACAAAATAACTGTTCGAAAGAAGCTAACGACACATATAAACTTTGTATAGAACGGGAACTGCTGTGGGTAGATGGGGGCAGGCGGCAAGGTCAAACTACGCCGGCCGCAGCCGTCGGATCGAAGGGCACTAGCGTCCTTCTTCCGGCCAAGGGGGCTTGGATGCTTGACAAGTGTCCTCGCCAGTTCCCGATGTGCTCCTCGCGTGATTCTCATGTGACTCGGTGCCAGAGGCCTTGTCCCTGGACAAACGGCGGCGCCTGGGATGAGGTCACTGGGGGCCTTGTTCCCGGGTAAATGGCGGCACCCGGGGTGAGGTCACCGGGGGTCGTGTCTCTGGGAAAAAGGCAGCGCTCGGGACGCGGTCACCGAGGGCCTTGTTCCCGGGTAAATGGTGGCGCCCGGGACGAGGTCATCGAGGGCCTTGTCTCCGGAAAATGGTGGCGCCCGGGGCAAGGTCACCGGGCCGTGTCTTCGGAAAAAGGCGGCGCCCGGGACGGGGTCAATGGGGGACTTGTTCCCGAGTAAATGGTGGCGCCCGGGACAAGGTCACCGGGGGCCTTTTCTCCGGGAAAATGGCGGCGCCCGGGATGGGCCACCGGGGGCCTTGTTCCCGGGTAAATGGCGGCGCCCAGGACGAGGTCACCTGATGTGAACAGTGTCTCGATCTTTCGATAGGTAGAGGTAAATCGATTGATTGAGAACTCAACGTTGACGATCCGGTTTCCAATCAGAACTGATTCGAACCCCTGCAATCGCTACACCACGGCTCCGTTGGTTATCAACCACACCAAGATACAGTTGACCTCGCCACGAAGGCTTGTTCCTGCTGCAAATCGAGAACACAAGCAAGAACGAAGAAGAAGCAACTGAATTGCGAATTGTATTAAACTCACGAGTTGGGATTTCACAAACCGAGTTCGGCGAAACTGCAATGGTACAATAATCTAAGCAAAATCCAAATCTAAACAGTGATGGATACTTAGTATATGAAGAGGCGGCGTGGCTAGGGTTTCTCATGACCTACAAGGGAATACATGGGCCGAAGGCCCGAAACAAGGTGTCACAGCACCGACTTGGCCCAATCAGAATCTGGTTGAAACTTATTTTGTTAATTTCGGGCGATCCAGAAGGAATTTCGACGTGGGGCCCGATCCATTGGAAATATCTCGTCGTGGGCTTCTCCGTGGACTATAAGAACGTCCCAATCGGACTTCGTATGAGGGAGTTATGGTCATTTGAAGCCAGGCTGCTCCTGGATGGCCGAACCGGACTCCTACTCGAATCCGTCTTCGACTCCAACTCGACTTGGGCTCCTTGCTGGTCCTCGCGTTCTCGCTGGACCTCTCCATGGTTCCTAAGTACAATATTATCATCATTAGATAGTAAACCATTCTCAAAACCATATATATATAACTTGGGAATGAGATCACCTGGCAAAGCAACAATCGGGCTCGGTCTTGTGTTATTGGTCCTTGTGTAACAAGCGGAGGATTATGGTTGGTGCGTGTATCCGAAGAAGTGATGTCCTCATCATCACTGGGGGCCGTGTCTCTGGGAAAATGGCGGTGCCCGGGACAGGGTCACCGGGGGCCTTGTTGCCGGGTAAATGGCGGCGCCTGGGACGGGGTCACCGGGGGCCTTGTTCCCGCGTAAATGGCGTCGCCCGGGACGAGGTCACCGGGGCGCCTACCTCTTACCTGGACTTGGTCTCGTGGATATTTCCCCCAACATATTCTAACGGTATAGTATGAGGATGTAACACCCTGAGTTTAGGGGTAAAAACTTTTTCATGAACATCATGCATGCATATATCTGTAGTAGTAGCTAGATCAGTATCTATCTTAAGCCCTAAAATTTTGAAATCTATCCAGTGAACCCAAATCAAGATCAGATTACTCAGATGTGATCAATCAGTTACTCTGAGCATAAAAGCCTTCAAAAGCCAGATTCAATTCCATCTCTAACTCTCAGATCTTGCAATCCTTTTCTGTTTTCGAAAACAGGAATTTAATTAATATCCTAATTACCCTAAATACTCTAAACTCAGATTTAGCCTAATCTTGACCTAATCCAGACCAGATTATTCTTGGATTATGATCATGGGTATGCCAATACCTTAATCCAGAAAGTTGGCAGCCAGATTTCATCATTTAAGCCTTTTTCACATATTAGTCCAATTGTATCGCGAATCAGTCCTTTTTCTGATATCTGGAAACCCAAAGAGGCTAAAATCCTCAAATCAACTCCAACTTCAAATCTGTTTTAGGGAACACCTCCCAAATACTAATTAATACAAAATCTTCTTTTATCAGAACACCCAAATCTCTCTCCAATTACCTTGAATTCAAAATGACCAAAACTCAGATTTAATTTACCCTAAATACCCTATTTTCGGTTTATATCGAAAATCATCAAATCATACCATATTTTACCAAATTTCTTACTGCATGAGTATAAAGAATAAGTTTATACTCATCTGTGAAATCAGATTGCAAATTATCCATCTCTAAGTCATAAATTACAAATCAGTCCAGAAATCAATCAAAGATTCTTGCAACCAGGTCCCTTGCTCGACCACACCTGCAGTTCACGACCGGAGCAGCCATTTGCAACTAGAGCTCGCAGTCCCTTCGACCTCGATCACGCCAGCAGTGCACAGTGTTTGACATCGACCACTTCGACTAGCGCCGTTGCGACCGGGACCAGCAGCGCTGTGTCGCCGAGCCTTTTGCCGCCGATCAGCGCCGTGCTAGCCAGAGAGAAGCTAAAGCCTACTCGCCGTTGCTTCAACCCGAAGACTTCATCGGCGCAAGCATCTTAGCCTCCAAGTAGTGAGCTTTGTTCTGTCCTATGCCTTTAAATAGCAACCCAAAGCAGCAACTTCATCTCCAGCACCACCTCCAGAACTTCTTAGCAAGTTAAACCATTTCCTTCGACCTTGTCTTCTTCTCTGGCGAGCCACCGAGGATGTCGACGACGCCAGCTTCATCCACTGCATCAATCTCCAAATTGAAGCCACCAGTGAGTTCCCCTCATCAAATCCTCTGTGCTGTATCATTTAATTGAACCCCCGTGCCCCACATCGCCGGTGATCGCCGGAATTGCCAGAACCCCTGTTCTAGCTTTACAATTTGATTCAATCCAAATTAGCCCTTGATCCAGTAGAGTAAATTAATCAGTGAGCTATCTTTAGCAAGCCAGTGCATCAAGATGTTGAAATTGAGCTCGAATCGAAGCTATCTCAAACTTTGAGTTCCACCAGTTGCCGACTCTCGTCGCTAGACTTCTCCGGTGATACTCCAACAAAATTTATTGTGCCAATAGCTTCTAAATGCATCCCTCTTACTCCCCGAGCAAGAAATTGAGTTCAAACCTCGTATAGCAAAAACCCCCAAATTCAGTGTCATCTTCTCCGGCGCCGGCCACTGGAAATCTGTTCCCGGCCGATTCAGCTCCAGCCACCTTGTCCTTTAGATTCATCTCGATCTCCTAAACAATTTTGTCTACTAGCTCGACATCTAATTTGATCTAAATCAAAAGTTATGGCTATGCCCTAATTTTTGTCTAGTGCCAGGACTTGAAACTCCAGCCACCGTGTTCTTTTGCCGGTTTTCACCACTTTTTGGCCATCTTCAACCTTGGAACCTGTTTAATCATTTGTTCATGTTATCAAGGCTTATCTCCCAGACAAAGTGGTGCATCAATTGGAGCCCTAGATCAAAAGATATGGCAAACCCTAGTTTTTGGCCATGTCAGCCCAATGCCAGTCTATGTCAGCCAGTGGCATTGAACCTTTTTACCTACTTCCAGCCATGCATTTTGAGCATGACTTTGTCCCTTAGACTCCTGATGTTGTGATCTACATTTTCTTCTTTTGTCACAACTTGAATTAAGCCCTCTATCAACCATTGATCCTTTGTCAACACCTTGAACCGAATGTCGACCTGAAGACATTCGTCAATTTTGGGCAAACCAGCCGTGGACTTAATGTCATTTCCATACCCTGGGACCCTGAAAGGCCCTAGCACCCATCTTCAGCCCTAATTTTGTGAGTTAGCCCTAATCAGCTTCTAAATCCAATTATTCCAGAATCATCGAAACATTTCTTCTTTGCATTATTGCATGTATTATAATAATGTATTGAAAAGGTTGTGATTCTTGGTTGCTTGTTTGATCTTTGCTCAGAGTCAGAACCAGAGTTTGAGGACTTCACTGCTGACCCGACATCAACTGCTGTAATTTACGACGCGGAAGGCAAGTCATAGTCTTGGTCATCTTGAACCTATATTTTATGAGTTGCTACGATATGACCTTGAATATAAGTAATATTGCATGTGAAAGAATGAGAATGGTTGAATTATGAATTGGCAGTACTAGACTGGATGTCTGTGAAATGTGAGATGATCAAATAGTGAGCCATGAACTATTATATATGTACTTACATATATTCATGAAATAAAACCCCTAGCCGTGACTAGAATTTTGGTATGGAATGGCGGTAGCACTGGAGGTGCTTAACTGCAAAGGATAGCAGGCACTGAAGGTGCATGGTTTGTGGTATGATCTGGTCATTGGCATATAAGGACTAGAACCTTGTGTTGTGCGTCTAGTGGCATGAAACACGTGCTAACCACAAGCCTGGTATGGGACAGGCCTGAACAAGTACTTATGCGAATCGCACATGAAACCCCTGCATGAGATGTGAAGTGATGCATGATTTGCATGGAGTGCGGCTCCTACACATATCACTGAATGTGATCATGCACGCTGACCCAGTAATGGGAAAATGCAATTGGGGTGGTAGGTAGTACCTGCCACAACTGTGGTTCGCGAGAGATCCACAGGGTCAGGGGTGAATTGTGAGTGAAACACAACATAAGTTCTTGTTATCTCCACCTTGCCACTCACAGTATGAAGTGAGCCAGGGGTCCAATCATTTTGATAGGAAGGGCATGAAAGTGGAATATCTTGCGGGTAAATTGGTACCTCTCTGCAGAGTTAAAAATGCATTCGAATACTCTGAGCTCCCGGATTTATAGGAGTCTGCTGTGGTGGATTAAATCCACGGGGTGTGGCACAAGTATGTTTTCTAAATAAAATTTGATAAGTCAAGATTACCCAAATGACATGTGTTGTCATGATAAGGGGTGCTGCCGTGGGCTGTCGTGTGTCGACGTGTCGCGGTAGTGCTATAATTTAGTGAACATGAATAGCGATGCTATGTTATGAAAAGTGCTGCCATGAGATGAGATATGAAAGAAAAGACTATTTTACAACCATCCACACTTCTTTATTAGCATAGGTTCATATCATCTCTACTATATGTATCTACTCTTACCTATGACTTGCTGAGTACGTAAGTACACACCCTTGCAACCTACAAATCAATAGATGGAGCGTTCCATGATCGAGATGAAGGCCTGGAGAAATTTGTGGATCCAGAAGGAGGAGAGTCAGATCCGTCAAAGTCCTGATGTGTGTTATTCTGCCGTCAACTTCTCACTGTGGGAGGGTCACCTATCTTCTGCTGTGTAGTTGTTATTTTGCTAAACCATGTATGCCGCGAAGGTATTGTAATCTCTTTATGTAATATTAAGGCCAGCAGGCCACACTGCTTAAATGTTTTGTAAGTTTTTCTGCTGCAATGTGAATATACTCCTATGCTTGACTTATCCTGGGAAGTCAAAGGTATGCTTATATGGGATCAGCTGTAGCGAGCTGGGTCCCCACGGGAGTAGTCGTTGTCCCCAAGTTGGGGCACGACAGAGGAACCGTTAGAATATAGTTAAATGTTCTAACGGATAGTACTAGTTAATCGTTAGACTATGTTAGGCTCTTCTAACGGTTCTCTTAGAAAAAACCGTTAGAACATTTCACTATATTCTAACGGTTCAGAACCATTAGAGTAGTGCTAGTATTTCTCTATCGTGTCTATCACTAATGGTATGAAAACTGTTACTAAAAGTGTGTTTTCAACCGTTAGAAGAAAGCATTTTTGTGCTAGTGAAGATGAGCCTTTCTTTCAGGTGACTAGAGTTGTGGACCACAGATGTCTGGCAGAGGGCATGTTGCAGCAGCATAGAAATATAACCTCTAGTTTTGTTGTTAGTCTGATACTATCCGTCGTAAAGGAAAATATGGCAATAGTACTGAAAGTGATTATTGCACGTCACAGAAAAGTACGGCTACAAGATCAATTACAGAAAGGCATGGAGGGCGAAAGAAAAGGCGTTGGAAGAGCTTTTTGGGACGTATGTTTAGGCATATAACTTCATACCGAGGCTCTTCGGTGTATATGTCAAGCAAATCCAGGCACAATTACCGAAATTATTGATACACCGACTATCGGCTCAAACGGTACTGTGATACCAAAGTGCATGGTATTGCGGAGATTTTTTTGGGCATTCCAGCAGTGTGTTGCATCTTTTACATACATGAGGCCCGTTCTTTGCATCAACGGAACATTCTTGACCGGGAAGTATGAGGGGACACAATGACTGCCGTGGCAACTGATGCAAACTACCAACTTCTCTCCGTAGCATATGCAGTAGTCGAGGGGGAGAACTATAGCAACTGGTTGTGGTTTTTGGGGTTGTTGAAGAATAGGGTGGTGAAAGATCGGGAGCGTGTGTGCATAATTCATGATAGAAGTAGAGGAATGCTGAGCGCAATTTAGTACATGCAATCTAGAATGGATCCATCTCTAACCTGGGATGACCTGCAGAGTCGTTGGTGCTCTCGACATCATGGCACGAATTTTCATACTCGTTTCAAGAGTAGGCGCCTGATCAGAAGGCTTGCCAGATAGAATCAACTAATCAGATTAAGACCTAGACCAGGTTTTGGACTATACATGCTCTGATACCAACTTGATCCGTTTGAGACCTAGCCTTGGTTTTTGCACTAGGCTCGCCCAGATGCTAATATATGGAAGAACATGATCTTACTCGAAATTACCGAAAACCAAAGGTTGATCAAAAATACAGTTCAAAAGATAGCACGCTCTTTATTTCAAAGAAGGATCTTTACACGTCGGACGTTAGGATGCACTCGCCTACGTCGATCAATGAACTATAAGTGTCTAAGGCTTAAATAAATTCTATGACTCTTCGATGATATAAACTAGACCTATTACAAAGTATTTATAGTCCAATCGTATCAGTATGTATCAGACTCGATAATCTAAACCTATTAGACTCGAATACTAACTAAACCTAACAGATAAAGCTTAGTTATATGTATTTGGATCGGACTACAATTTTGACCAGAAATCGAATCCTTCCCAAGGTCGCAAACCTTTCCAAGGTCACGCTCCTTTTTGTGGTTGCGAATCCTTTCCGAACTCGACTGAGATCCACCCAGATCACCAATAGTCCAAGTTCACAGCAATATGGAAATCACTGGACGAGAGTACTTTGAAGCAGAACCACAATCAGGGTGGACCCGAAGCTGGGGACGTTAGCAATGAGGGAAACAATAGGAGGCGACCAAGTTTCAGTCAATGGATCCAACCGAAACCAATGCAGAAGTGGCCGTTGCTGCACGACACAGATGGGGCACGATAATGACAACCAATCTTGCCGAAGTGTACAATTTTGTTGTGAAAGGTGTGAGATGCCTACCTCTTACTGTCATAGTTGAGATGACATTTTATCGCACAATAGCCTAATATGATAGTCGGAGTTCAGCCACAGTAGTACTTGTGTGCGACCCTTTAGTACATTGGCCCAAGAAGATTAACGACTACCTTGAATTTCGGACGAGAAAGTCATTGTCACACGAGGTCTCAGTGCTAAGCCGGTTGAATGCAAACTATGAGATCCAGCTAAGGCAGAAATATGTTCATGGTACCTTGAGAGCCAGACGGATCCACGAATGCAGAATTACAAATACACATGTGGAATGTACATGTGAGAAGCCTCAGCTAATGCACATTCCTTACTCTCATGTCATTGCTGCTTGCGCAATTCCTAGAATCACTCTGACGCAGTACATCTCCGAATATTATACTCTGTAGTACCTGTCGAAGACTTGGGATAGTGTCTTCCACGGATTTGTGGCGACAACAGACTATCGAGAGATATCGCCCGGAAGATGGTGTCACGCGGATCCCGGACAGGAAGCTCCTTATCGGCCATGCGGGCCGATGTCGAGTTAGGCGGATACACAATGATATGGATGTAGCCGAGTGTGAAGAAGAACTCCGTAGATGCACGATTTGCAGGCAGCCTGGTCACCGAAGAAACCAATGCCCGCAGGTGGCATGGACGTCCACAACATCGAGAAATTGAAGCACTTTTGTAATGTTTTTCTACTTTTGAAAAGTTTTTGTACTTCTGTGATGTGTTACATACTCTGTGTTTGCATGTAAAAGATTAATGTAATTTGTTACATTCTCTATGTAAAGTTTTTATACTATTGTAATGTGTTACGTACTCTATGTTTACCTTTCGTAAGTGAATGTATGTTATTTCTAATGTTGCAAATGCATCGAATCGGACAATACGTGATAACTACAGGAATGGTCGATGACCAGCAGCTTCCCAAGTTGATTGCACCGCACCATCAGCAGCGGCACTGTGCTCGTCGCCTAGCACAGGGCACCATTTCGCCGGCGTTGTACATGAGGACACCGCGGGAGATGTGAGTCCTAGATGAGCGGTTTGCGCCTCACTTGCGTGAGGCAGGATTACTTCCATTTGCTTGTATGGTGGATCAGGCACAACGATTTTTGTTTGACCGATCTCTGGTCAGTACGCTTGTGGACCGATGGAGGCCGGAGACGGACACTTTCCACTTTTGTTGGGGGAAATCTCCGCAAGACTAAGTCCAGGTAAGTTGCGTCACATACGCCCGGGGACTTGGCCTCCGGGGCCTGCCCCGGGTGCCGCCATTTAGCTCCCGGGACCTGGCCTCCGGCGCCGGTCCCGAGCGGCACCATTTGCCCGGGGACGTGGCCTCCGGGGCCTCCCCTGGGTGCCGCCTTTTGGCTCCCGGGACCTGGCCTCCGGTGCCGGTCCCGGGCGCCGCCTTTTGGCTCCCGGGACCTGGCCTCCGGTGCCGGTCTCGGACGCCGCCTTTTGGCCCCCGGGACCTGGCCTCCGGCGCCGCTCCTGGGCGCCGCCATTTGCCCAGGGATATGGCTTCCAGCGCCGGTCCCGGGCGCCGCCATTTGCCCGGGGACGTGGCCTCCGGGGCCTCCCCGGGCGCCGCCTTTTGGCTCCAGGGACCTGGCCTCCGGTGCTGGTCCTGGGCGCCGCCTTTTGGCCCCCGGGACCTGGCCTCCGGCGCCGCCTTTTGGCCCCCGGGACCTGGCCTCCCGAGCCGGCTGGGCAGGCTCTCTCCGGGGGAGAGGCTTCCGGAGCACGTCTGTGAGATTAGCTATTCCAATAAAAGAACCGATCCTCTACAACAGAGGGGTACAAGGGCTATTTATAGCCCCAAAAAGCAGCAAAAAACCTAAACTACCACGGAAGACACCGTCGGATTGAAGGGCAGGACCGTCCTTCTCCCGGCGAAATGCCTTGGATGCTTGACAGGTGGTCGCTAGTTCCCGAGGTGCCCCTCGCGTGACCTGCACGTGATAAACAGTTCAAGACTTTACCTTTAGGAGGGCGATGAGGCCCGGGACAGCGCCGGAGGCTACGTCCCCGGGCAAATGGCGGCGCCCGGGACGGCACCGGAGGCCATGTCCCGGGAGCCAAAAGGCGGCGCCCGGGGGAGCCTCGGAGGCCACGTCCCCGGGCAAATGGCGGCGCCCGGGACGGCACCGGAGGCCACGTCCCGGGAGCCAAAAGGCGGCGCCCGGGGAGGCCCCGGAGGCCACGTCCCCGGGCAAATGGCGGCGCCCGGGAGGGCACCGGAGGCCACGTCCCGGGAGCCAAAAGGCGGCGCCCGGGGAGGCCCCGGAGGCCGCGTCCCCGGGCAAATGGCGGCGCCCGGGACGGCACTGGAGGCCACGTCCCGGGAGCCAAAAGGCGGCGCCTGGGGAGGCCCCGGAGGCCACGTCCCCGGGCAAATGGCGGCGCCCGGGAGGGCACCGGAGGCCACGTCCCGGGAGCCAAAAGGCGGCGCCCGGGGAGGCCCCGGAGGCCGCATCCCCGGGCAAATAGCGGCGCCCTGGAGGGCATCGGAGGCCATGTCCCGGGAGCCAAAAGGCGGCACCCGGGAGGGCACCGGAGGCCATGTCCCGGGAGCCAAAAGGCGGCGCCCGGGGAGGCCCTGGGGGCCGGATCCTCGCGCCACCGTGACATAACTTACCCGGACTTAGTCCCGCGGAGATTTCCCCCGACAGCAGCCCCCCATGCACGCCGGGGATGATGCTCGAGTCCCAGGTGGGTATGGTTCAGGTCTCTGGGAAGATATCCGGGCCAAGTCACCGGAGCCGCGACGCTTCGGTTTCCGTGCCCCACGCTTAAAGCCGCGCCGTTTCGCCATAAATGCGCGCGCGGTTCGAACCGGCGCCTCGATTCACGCGCCCGTCCCTTCGTTTCCCGCGCATGGTTTGAACTTCTACGGTCCAGATTGATCCGCGGGTGCCACGTGGCGTGCATCTAGACCACGCCCCGTGTCACGTCTGCCATGACAGTGACATCACCTGTGAGGAGCCCAGCTCGGTGCAGCTGGCCCTTTAACCACTTGACTTCCCAGGATGAGTCAATCACAGGATTATATTGCAGCAGCAAAATAGTACAATAGTCATAATTGTATGGCCATCAGGCCTTAGTACAAAATGAGATACAGTGCCGTACAAGGCACAAGGGTCTAACAAAACAATACATCTAGTCGGCGGAAGCTAGGCCCAAAAGCAAACCACAGGAAACAGAGGTTGACAGCAAGACAGCACCACATCAGGGTTCCGGAGGAAACTGCTCATCATCTCCTGGGTCCGCAGCATCTTCGGGGTATCCTCCAAGGTCGTAGAATGCTCCATCTATTGATGAGTTGTTGCAAGGGTGAGTACTTACGTACTCAGCAAGTCATAGGGAAGGTAGAGATACATACATATATATGACATGAACCTATGCTATTGGGGAAAGAGTGAAGGGTTTTTTTTTCCCAAAATACATTTCTTTCTCAATTCTTACTCAACTTCTGATCATACCCATGGCAGTAAATAAATCATATTGATGGTGACACATATATCCCATATCCAAGGCGATATATCCTCATATCACACTACTCTTATTCAAGTCTTTCAATCATATGCTCTTAGCAGTATTTCATAACTTAGGGCATAAACCACATGCCTCTTAATTATCATATGATCTCTATATTATGGTATTACCGCGACACGTCAACACATGACAGCCCACGGCAACACCCCTTATCATGACAACACATGCCACTTGGGTAATCTTGAGCTAACAAATTTTAGTTTATAAACAATACTTGTGTCATACCCCATGGATTTAATCCACCGCAGCATACTCCTAGAACTCGGGAGCACGAAGTATTCGAATACATTTTTAAACTCTGCAGAGATGTACCTCTTTTTAAATCCACTTTTTCACTCGACTTCCAAGTCGGGCCAACTCCATGCGACTTATACGCATGTGACAAGGCCGAGATCACACAACGTTTTTGCAGTCTAGTATTAACAGCATCCCTGCCCGGTAAATGGACAACACCATCCCAAGTACCGTTGTGGGTCCTCCCCACTGCCTTACTTCCTAGCCTGGGTCTATGTTCCCGCAGGACACATAACCTCTTTCGATTACAGTCGCGCACGACTTAATCTGGCGTAGGGCGTCTTCCTTCTTTACACCTTGTCCTCTCATAATTTTTCTGATCTCACATCACTCATGGACGAACTGCGTCCCACCAGTTTCCACGCGAGAAACCGGATCGACAAGCCATGCAGGGAACTGATAATACTAAGAAAGCTACTAGGTTGCGCCTGTCCCATACCAGGTAAGTGGTTGGTACGTTTTTCATGCCACTAGACGCACAACACAAGGTTCTAGGTCCTTATATGCCAGTGACCAGATCATACCACGAACCATGCACCTTCAGTGCCTGCACAACCAGTGCAGCCAAGCACCTCCAGTGCTACCACCATTCCATACCAAAATACTGGTCACGGCTAGGGGTTCTATTTCATGAATATAAATGTACATGTTTATACTTTTATTAGTTCGAGGCTTGCTATCTTATCAAGTTCACATTTCTCAAGTATTCAATCTATCACTGCCATAATATCATTGATCTCAACATGTGCAATATTAATGAAATATCTACTCATGGAATAGCATAGCAATTCATAAAATATGGGTTTCAATATGTTCAAAGTATGACTTGCCTTCCGCGTCGTAAGTATCAGCAGTCGACGATGGTTCAGCGACAAGATCTTCAACTCCGGACTCTTGCTCTGAACAAGATCAAACAAGCAAACAGGCATTACAATCAATTCTATTCTACTAACTTGCTACATGCAAAGGTGCAAGGAGAAAATACTCTGGCAATACAAGGTTTGAAAGCGATGTGGTTTTAATTATGGAAACCAGGGTTAAAGTTAGCTGTCAAGGTTTACAAGGTTCCAAAATATCAGGGTAATATCAAGGTGCTGACTGGTTCGCTCAAAAACAGCGAATGTCTTTAGGTTGGCATTCGGTTCAAGGCATCGACATAAGGTCGATGGGTGATAGAGGGCTCAACTCAAGTTGTGACAGTAGAGAAAAGTGTAGATCACAACATCAGGAGTCTAAGGGACAAAGTTATTTTCAAAGTGCATGGCTGGAAGTGGGTGAAAAGGCTCAATGCCACTGGCTGACACAGGCTGGCATAGGCTTGACACGGCCAGAAACTAGGGTTAGCCATATCTTTTGACTCAGGACTCCAAATGATGCACCACTTTGTCTGGTGGTTAGGCATTTGTAACAGGAACAAATGTCTCAACAGGACCTAGGGCAGGAGATGGCCGGAAAGTGATGAAAACCGGCGAAGGAGTTGGCTGGCCTGGAGCACATGCAGTGTGAACAGTACAGCAAACTAGGGCATAGCTATATCTCACAATCTAGGCCGAATTAGGAGTCGTGATAGAAGACAAAGTTGCTCAGAATGGTCCAAAACATCTAGATGGAAAGGTTTCTATGGCTGGATTGGCTGGATTTAGGGGATATTGGCCGGGGAAAAGATTAACTCAAGCCTGATTTGGGCATTTTTGATCTAGGGCAAATAAACTTAATTCCTTGCTTGTGGATAGTCTCTGGGGCATAAGTAAGCTACTGGTGAAGTTAGATTAACTAGAAATGCACCAGAAAAGCTTGAACAGCAAGCTCAGTTCACAAGCAAAGTTCCAATTTGGGGTTTTTCACATTTTAGCAAATCTGTCGATTTTGGTTGCTTAGGGATGTTAAGCAAGGTCTAGTGAGCATATTTGATAACTAGTTCGAAAGCTGAATCGATCTGGTTGAGGGTTAATTGCTCGCCGGAGCTACTGGAGTAAAACTGAAATTGCCGGCGACTGGAGAGGTTTGAAGTCAATTACATGCTCGGGCATGATGAGGGAGGTAAGAGGAGCTTACTGGAGTATCTGGATTGGAGGGGGAAGCAGTGTAGAAGCTTGGCACCGTGAGCCTCCTTTGCTGCTCGCCGGGGAAGAAGAAGACACAGTGAGTTTGAGGGCTTAGGTGCTTCTGGTGGTGTGTGATACTTCACTGAGACCAGGGGCTATTTATAGAGGATTCGGAGGTGTTGCAACGGCTGGAAAACGCCTGGAGACTTGGAGCGGCGAATTGACCGGCCGGGCGGGACAGCAGCGAAGCGACGTGCTCCAGCGGCCGTGCCGGCTTTGCAGGTTGGCGTGTGCTGTCCCAGGTGATGCAGCGGCGAATTGATGGGCTCCTCCGGCATGCTTGCAACGTGGCATCAATCTTCTGCCGTGGCTGCAGCGATGGCGTGCGCGCGCGGGCAAAATTGGCGCTGCTGGTGCGACCGCGGTGGCTCCACGGTGGCGAACGGCATGCGCACACGTGGCAGGGACGCAGTGGCAAGGGTGGCGACCACGGGGCTTCACCGGCGATGAAGTTCCTGGCGTGGCAGCGCGGTGGTCGCGGTCGTGCACGGCTGCTGGTCGCGCACAGTGCCTCTGGTCGAACCAGGGACCAAAATGCAAGGATTCTTATTTGAAATCTGGACTGATTTGTAATTTCTGTCTTAGAGATGGTTAATTTGAGAATTGATTCCATGGCTGAGTATAACATTTCTATTAGTACTCATCCAGCTCAAATTTAGAGAAAATTTGATAAGATTTGGGGGATTTCACCTATTTTCGAAAATAGGGTAAAATTAGGGTAAAATAAGTCTGGATTTTGTCGATTTCGAATTCTGGTGATTGGAGAGAGATTTTGAAGTCTGATCAAAAGGGAGATCTGTATCAAATAGTGTTTGGAAGGTGTTTCCTGAAGAAATTCTGGAGTTGGAATTAATTTGCAGATTTTAGCCTTTTCAGGCTTCCAGGTAAACAGAAAAGGACTTATTCGCAGTAAAATTTGGACTAAACTGCGAAAAGTGTTTAGATGAATTAATTTGGCTCCCAACTTTTTGAAGTGAGTTGAGGATGAACTTAGGAATATATTCCAGGGGTTACTTGAGTCTGAATAGGGTTAGATTAAAATAATTCAATCATCTGAAAACTGGGGTACTTAGGGTAAGTCTGAATTTTCCTGTTTTCGAAAACGGAGAGAGGCTTAGGTATTGAGAGTTAGGTTCAGAATTTGATCTGGCTCCTGAAGACTTTTATCCTCAGGGTAACTGATAGGTTAAATCTGGATGGTCAGATCTTGATCTGGAACTAGAGAATAGATTTGGAGATTTTTAGGGTTTGGGAGAGATTAGAGTTCAACTGATCTGGCTACTACTACAGGGATACATGCATGCAGGATTTTCATGCAAAACTTTTCACCCCCAAAACTAGGGTGTTACAAGCCTACCCTCCTTAAAGAAATCTCGCCCCGAGATTTACCTAGAGAAGGGAAGAGGTAGGGATAAGCCTGCCGCAGATCATCCTCTTTCTCCCAAGTCGCTTCTTCCTTTGAGTGGTCTTCCCATTGAACCTTGCAAAGCTTGATTTTCTTTCTTCTGAGTTGGCGCTCATCACTAGCCAGTATTTGCAGTGGTTGAGTGAGGTAGGTGAGATTCTTCTGAAGCGGAATTCCCTGGTATTCTATCTGATCCGTTGGTTCTTTGAGGCACTTACGGAGTTGTGAGACATGAAACACGTCATGAATTTCTCCAAGATCTGATGGTAAATCCAGTTTGTAAGATACCTCTCCTTTCCTCTTAAGGACTTTGAATGGTCCAATGTACCTTGGGGACAGTTTTCCTCTCTGATGGAATCTTCTCATCCCTTTTAACGGCGTAACCTTGAGATAAACTGATTCGCCTGGTGCAAACGACAATTCCCTTCTTCGGTTGTCGGCATAGCTCTTCTGGCGTGACTGTGCTGCCTTTAATCATTCTCTGATGAGCTTGACGTGTGCTTCAGCTTCTTCGATGAGTTCGGGTCCAATGACTTGCCTTTCTCCTGGCTCGTCCCAATGTAGTGGAGTTCTACACTTGCGTCCATACAAAGCTTCAAAGGGTGCCATTTGCAGACTAGCTTGGTAACTGTTGTTATAAGTAAACTCCGCAAATGGTAAGCACTTTTCCCAAGAGGTTCCGTACTCTAAGATGCAAGCTCTGAGAAGGTCTTCCAAGATTTGATTTACACGTTCCGTCTGTCCTCCTGTCTGTGGATGATATGCAGTGCTAAACTGCAATTGGGTTCCCAAGGCTTCGTGGAGTCGGTTCCAGAATTTGGATGTGAATTGCGTTCCTCGATCTGAAACGATCTTCTTCGGGATACCATGCAGTGTCACTATTCGCTGCAGGTATAGCTCCGCTAATTTGTTGCCATTATACGTTTTCTTGACTGGTATAAAATGAGCAACTTTCGTGAGTCTGTCCACAACGACCCATATGGAATCATATCCTCCTTGTGTTCTGGGAAGTCCTGTGATAAAATCCATACCAATCTCTTCCCATTTCCAAGTTGGCACTGGTAAGGGTTGCAGCTTTCCAGCTATCTTCTGATGATCGGCCTTAATCCGTTGGCAAGTGTCACATCTTGCGACATATTCCGCGATTTCCCTCTTCATTCCATTCCACCAGAATTGCGTCTTCAGATCCTTGTACATCTTGGTGTTTCCAGGGTGTAGTGAGTATGGGGTTTTATGAGCTTCGAAAAGAATTAGTTCCTTAAGGTCGGTATTTCGAGGCACACAAATCCTTCCCCGATACCATACAATTCCTTGATGATCTTCAATGAAATCCTGGGTTTTTCCTGATCTGATGTGGCTCTTGATCTTATGTATCTCCTCATCTTCTTTCTGAGCATCCTCAATCTGCTTTTGGAGTCGAGACTCCACAGTCAATGTAGCTAACATCCCACATGGCACTATGGTTACTTCAAGATTCTGAAATTCCTGCCGTAAGCACGGGTTCTTAGGTGTAGCTCCTTGTAGGGTATAAGCCTTCCTGCTCAAGGCATCTGCCACTACGTTGGCTTTCCCTGGATGGTAGAGTATGCTGAGGTCGTAGTCCTTGATCAGTTCGAGCCATCGGCGCTGACGCATATTGAGCTCTGTCTGTGTGAAGATATACTTGAGGCTTTTATGATCTGTAAAGATCTCACACTTATGTCCAATGAGATAATGCCGCCATATCTTTAAAGCGTGCACCACTGCCGCTAACTCCAAATCATGAGTCGGATAATTTTCCTCATGTGGTCTCCATTGGCGTGAAGCATAAGCTACTACTCGACCTTGCTGCATTAACACACAGCCTATTCCTTGCTTTGAAGCATCACAGTAAACTACAAAATCTTCCTTGCTGTCCGGTAAGGTGAGGACTGGTGTTGTTGTCAATTTCTGCTTCAGCTTCTGAAAACTTTCTTCACACTTGATGGTCCATTCAAATGCAACATCCTTCTTTAGCAGGTTCGTAAGAGGTTTGACTATTTGGGAAAATCCTTCAATGAATCTCCTATAATATCCTGCTAATCCCAAGAAACTTCTAATCTCTGAAACTGAGGTGGGTTGCTTCCACTCCTTGATTGCAGAGATTTTAGCCGAATCTACTGAAATTCCTTCTGCTGTCAACACATGTCCAAGAAATGAAATTCTTGTCATCCAAAATTCACATTTATCAAACTTGGCATAAAATTGCCTCTCTCGTAGCCTTCCTAGGACTAAGTGTAAATGTTGCTCATGTTCTTCCGTACTCTTGGAATATATCAGAATGTCATCTATGAATACTATGACAAACTTGTCAAGATAATCCATAAACGTACTGTTCATGATGTTCATGAAAGCTGCCGGAGCATTGGTCAATCCAAAGGGTACTACTGTAAACTCGTATAAACCATATCTGGTAGTGAAAGCAGTCTTCGATATATCTTCCTTCTTGATTTTCAGCTGATGATATCCAGATTTCAAATCTATCTTGGAAAATACTTTGGCTCCTCGAAGTTGGTCGAACAAGTCATCAATTCTTGGCAATGGGTACTTGTTCTTAATGGTGACTTCATTCAAAGCTCGGTAATCTACACACATTCGTAAAGTTCCATCTTTCTTCCTTACAAACAAAACTGGAGCTCCCCAAGGTGAAGCACTGGGTCGGATAAATCCTTTACCCTCCAGTTCCTCTAACTGGTTTTTCAACTCTTCTAAATCCGTTACCGGCATCCTATATGGTCTCTTGGCTATAGGTGCCGCTCCTGGTTTAAGCTCGATGGTAAACTCTATCTCCCTGTCAGGTGGCATCCCTGGGAGTTCTTCTGGGAATACATCCGGGTATTCTTGCACTGTGGGCACTTGATCCAAGCATACTTCCTGAAGTGCATGGACTGATCCTTGCAGTTTTTCGACCGATGCTCTTTCCGCATGGAATAGGACTTCCTTCCCTTGGTTACTAACAAGGCTTAGAGTTTTCTTCTCACAATCCACTAGACCTTTATGCTGGGATAACCAATCCATTCCTATTATAATGTCTAGGCCTTGCAGTTCTAGGACTAATAGATTAGCCAAGAACTCTATCCCATCTATTCTGAAAGTTATATGACGACAAGCTGAATATACAGGCAGCTTAGCTCCTGGGGTCTGTATAGCCATAGGGTACTTTAGAGGTACCATAGGTATTCCCACTTTAAATGCAAAACCTTCTGATATGAATGAGTTTGTAGCTCCAGGATCAAACAGTATTAAAGCAAATGCAGATTGGATCAAGAATCTACCTAGGAGAATGTCAGAGGCATTGTCTGCTTCTTGAAGGGAGGTGAAGTTCAGTCGGCCTCCTCGGCCTGCCATAGGTCTTCCTCCTCGCCCTCGTCCTCGGCCTGCTACATTTCCCCCTCTGTTGGGCAAACCTCCTTTGGGGCTCTGCAATGGTGGTGAAGCTGTGGTTCTAGGTGCCATCGCTTGTGTTCCAGCTTGCGATCTTGCTATCGCCGTTGGGAGTTGGATCCACGGGCAACTGTCTTTGCGGTGTCCCATTTGCCCGCAATGATAGCATTGAGTCCTTGCCTGAGGGCAATCCCGTTGATAGTGTGCTCCTCTGCAGTTGGGGCATATTGGCGTGAATTGTGGTCTTGGCGCCGGGTAGGGCGGACGAAAATTTGGAGATGTTGGGGCCCTTCCCCTAGATGAGCTGGCTGGCAGTCGCGACTGTTGCATCATCTTTCTCTTCCGATTTTCTTCTCCGATGCCTCGCTTTTCTTCTACCTTTAATACTCGATTCACCAGAGTCTGGAATTCTGTGAACTCATGGGAGGCAATCTGATACTGCAAATAGTGCTGAAGTCCTTCGGTGAAGCGTTCAATCTTCTTCTCTTCCGTGTCGATGTCGTTGGACGCATACCGAGCTAGATGGTGGAATTGGTGCAGGTACTCAGTGACGGTCCGGTTCCCTTGAGTCAAGTTCCGGAATTCTCGGCGTTTAGCTGCCATGACGCCTGTAGGGATATGGAATTTTCGGAACTGATCCTTAAATTCCGTCCAAGTGATGTTGTCTTTGTCCATGTGTGCTTCTTGATAATTCATCCACCAAGCAGCTGCTGCTCCAGTGAGTTGGTGTGATCCGAATAACACCTTCTCTCGATCATTGCAACGGACAGTGTCCAGTTTCCTTTCAATGTCCCGCAGCCAGTCATCTGCGACGATTGGGTCGGTCGCGCTTGCGAAGGTTGGCGGTTGAGTCTTCTGGAAGTCCGAGAGTCGAGTTCCGACGGCAGTACCTTCAGCAGTCCCTGGCATTTTCTGAATGACTTGAGCTAGCAATTGGGTATGTGCAGCCTGGGCTTCTTGGCGGCTCCTCTCCATTGAAAGAAGAATTTCCTGGAGACTTGGTGAGTCCTCTTGTGGCGGTAGTGAGCTTTGCGATCCTGGATGAGGTGTGGATCCTCTTCGTGGTGTAACTGGGTCTTGGCCCTCTTGGTCATCTTGGGTCCTTCTCCTTGTGTTGACCATTCTGATCTTCTGAAGAGAGAAGCAGACAGGTCTAACTAACTAGAGAGAGAAATAAGGTACTAATGCAGAAATTAATGCGAAACTGATTCATTAATGCACAAGTAGTTGATACAAAAGCGGCTAAGCGCCTTAGTTGATACAACCAAAAGCATCACCAATCCTAGAAGATCTACCCTGGCCTGAGGATCTAAAAGAACAGGCAACTAACTACTCCCACAGGGCTCAACCTCCTCTGGCTCCATCTCGTCGTCGGACTCCTCCAGAGTGACAAATCCGGGTGGTCCAGACTCATGGAACAGTAGCGCAGACCTACTGCCCTCTGCCCGGCGGGTGCTAGGGGTAGAGAACGAGCGTCGGTACCCAGCTGCATTAGCAACCCTCCGAGGAATCAAGCTAGGTCCTGCACTGGGTCCAAAGGTACGAGCTGGGGAGACAACTGTCGGAGCAACCTCCTCAACTGTGCGGCGTCTCTGAGTTGCAGGCTGAGAAGTCAACGACGGGGAAGCGGTTCGGCCACGTTTCTTCTGCTCCTCCAACTCCTTGCGGAGCTCCTGATGCTCAGCAAGCAAGGTAGAGTAGCGCGAGTCGAGGGTCCTCAACAGACCTACGGTGCCTGCCAGACACGGGTCCGGGTACTCCACCATGGGTGACAACCCAGAGGGAGATGAAGGCACGTGACGGAAAGGTGACTCCTGGAGCCGGCATGAGTACACCTGGCGTACCCGATGCACCGCCTCTCGAGCTGCGTCCTGGATAGCATCCAGTCGGCTTGCCCTGCTGGCCTCCACTCTGATCACCTGTCCCTCACGACTATCGAGAGCGTGCACCAGCACTTTGGCCTTGAAGCCATAGCGACGCCCCTCATAATAGTCCCAAATAGTCTCGCAGATCGGCCGCTCATCAATCCCTAGGAACTGAGCCATATGCCACAGCAATGTGGCCCATCCACCGAGACGCTCGATGTAGCTGAAACGTTCCTTGGCCATCCTGCCGAGAAATTTTGGAAGCAAAATAATATTTTGAAATCAACATTTTTATAAGAGCAAGAACAACCTTTTGCAAAAATAAGGTTTTTCAGAAATAATTTTTAAATAATTTACGATGTCCTGGCGCTACCAAGCCCTAAGGGTACCGTCCTACAGTCAAGGTCTGTGCTGCTCTGATACCACTATTTTATGTCACGTCTGCCATGACAGTGACATCACCTGTGAGGAGCCCAGCTCGGTGCAGCTGGCCCTTTAACCACTTGACTTCCCAGGATGAGTCAATCACAGGATTATATTGCAGCAGCAAAATAGTACAATAGTCATAATTGTATGGCCATCAGGCCTTAGTACAAAATGAGATACAGTGCCGTACAAGGCACAAGGGTCTAACAAAACAATACATCTAGTCGGCGGAAGCTAGGCCCAAAAGCAAACCACAGGAAACAGAGGTTGACAGCAAGACAACACCACATCAGGGTTCCGGAGGAAACTGCTCATCATCTCCTGGGTCCGCAGCATCTTCGGGGTATCCTCCAAGGTCGTAGAATGCTCCATCTATTGATGAGTTGTTGCAAGGGTGAGTACTTACGTACTCAGCAAGTCATAGGGAAGGTAGAGATACATACATATATATGACATGAACCTATGCTATTGGGGAAAGAGTGAAGGGTTTTTTTTTTCCCAAAATACATTTCTTTCTCAATTCTTACTCAACTTCTGATCATACCCATGGCAGTAAATAAATCATATTGATGGTGACACATATATCCCATATCCAAGGCGATATATCCTCATATCACACTACTCTTATTCAAGTCTTTCAATCATATGCTCTTAGCAGTATTTCATAACTTAGGGCATAAACCACATGCCTCTTAATTATCATATGATCTCTATATTATGGTATTACCGCGACACGTCAACACATGACAGCCCACGGCAACGCCCCTTATCATGACAACACATGCCACTTGGGTAATCTTGAGCTAACAAATTTTAGTTTATAAACAATACTTGTGTCATACCCCATGGATTTAATCCACCGCAGCATACTCCTAGAACTCGGGAGCACGAAGTATTCGAATACATTTTTAAACTCTGCAGAGATGTACCTCTTTTTAAATCCACTTTTTCACTCGACTTCCAAGTCGGGCCAACTCCATGCGACTTATACGCATGTGACAAGGCCGAGATCACACAACGTTTTTGCAGTCTAGTATTAACAGCATCCCTGCCCGGTAAATGGACAACACCATCCCAAGTACCGTTGTGGGTCCTCCCCACTGCCTTACTTCCTAGCCTGGGTCTATGTTCCCGCAGGACACATAACCTCTTTCGATTACAGTCGCGCACGACTTAATCTGGCGTAGGGCGTCTTCCTTCTTTACACCTTGTCCTCTCATAATTTTTCTGATCTCACATCACTCATGGACGAACTGCGTCCCACCAGTTTCCACGCGAGAAACCGGATCGACAAGCCATGCAGGGAACTGATAATACTAAGAAAGCTACTAGGTTGCGCCTGTCCCATACCAGGTAAGTGGTTGGTACGTTTTTCATGCCACTAGACGCACAACACAAGGTTCTAGGTCCTTATATGCCAGTGACCAGATCATACCACGAACCATGCACCTTCAGTGCCTGCACAACCAGTGCAGCCAAGCACCTCCAGTGCTACCACCATTCCATACCAAAATACTGGTCACGGCTAGGGGTTCTATTTCATGAATATAAATGTACATGTTTATACTTTTATTAGTTCGAGGCTTGCTATCTTATCAAGTTCACATTTCTCAAGTATTCAATCTATCACTGCCATAATATCATTGATCTCAACATGTGCAATATTAATGAAATATCTACTCATGGAATAGCATAGCAATTCATAAAATATGGGTTTCAATATGTTCAAAGTATGACTTGCCTTCCGCGTCGTAAGTATCAGCAGTCGACGATGGTTCAGCGACAAGATCTTCAACTCCGGACTCTTGCTCTGAACAAGATCAAACAAGCAAACAGGCATTACAATCAATTCTATTCTACTAACTTGCTACATGCAAAGGTGCAAGGAGAAAATACTCTGGCAATACAAGGTTTGAAAGCGATGTGGTTTTAATTATGGAAACCAGGGTTAAAGTTAGCTGTCAAGGTTTACAAGGTTCCAAAATATCAGGGTAATATCAAGGTGCTGACTGGTTCGCTCAAAAACAGCGAATGTCTTTAGGTTGGCATTCGGTTCAAGGCATCGACATAAGGTCGATGGGTGATAGAGGGCTCAACTCAAGTTGTGACAGTAGAGAAAAGTGTAGATCACAACATCAGGAGTCTAAGGGACAAAGTTATTTTCAAAGTGCATGGCTGGAAGTGGGTGAAAAGGCTCAATGCCACTGGCTGACACAGGCTGGCATAGGCTTGACACGGCCAGAAACTAGGGTTAGCCATATCTTTTGACTCAGGACTCCAAATGATGCACCACTTTGTCTGGTGGTTAGGCATTTGTAACAGGAACAAATGTCTCAACAGGACCTAGGGCAGGAGATGGCCGGAAAGTGATGAAAACCGGCGAAGGAGTTGGCTGGCCTGGAGCACATGCAGTGTGAACAGTACAGCAAACTAGGGCATAGCTATATCTCACAATCTAGGCCGAATTAGGAGTCGTGATAGAAGACAAAGTTGCTCAGAATGGTCCAAAACATCTAGATGGAAAGGTTTCTATGGCTGGATTGGCTGGATTTAGGGGATATTGGCCGGGGAAAAGATTAACTCAAGCCTGATTTGGGCATTTTTGATCTAGGGCAAATAAACTTAATTCCTTGCTTGTGGATAGTCTCTGGGGCATAAGTAAGCTACTGGTGAAGTTAGATTAACTAGAAATGCACCAGAAAAGCTTGAACAGCAAGCTCAGTTCACAAGCAAAGTTCCAATTTGGGGTTTTTCACATTTTAGCAAATCTGTCGATTTTGGTTGCTTAGGGATGTTAAGCAAGGTCTAGTGAGCATATTTGATAACTAGTTCGAAAGCTGAATCGATCTGGTTGAGGGTTAATTGCTCGCCGGAGCTACTGGAGTAAAACTGAAATTGCCGGCGACTGGAGAGGTTTGAAGTCAATTACATGCTCGGGCATGATGAGGGAGGTAAGAGGAGCTTACTGGAGTATCTGGATTGGAGGGGGAAGCAGTGTAGAAGCTTGGCACCGTGAGCCTCCTTTGCTGCTCGCCGGGGAAGAAGAAGACACAGTGAGTTTGAGGGCTTAGGTGCTTCTGGTGGTGTGTGATACTTCACTGAGACCAGGGGCTATTTATAGAGGATTCGGAGGTGTTGCAACGGCTGGAAAACGCCTGGAGACTTGGAGCGGCGAATTGACCGGCCGGGCGGGACAGCAGCGAAGCGACGTGCTCCAGCGGCCGTGCCGGCTTTGCAGGTTGGCGTGTGCTGTCCCAGGTGATGCAGCGGCGAATTGATGGGCTCCTCCGGCATGCTTGCAACGTGGCATCAATCTTCTGCCGTGGCTGCAGCGATGGCGTGCGCGCGCGGGCAAAATTGGCGCTGCTGGTGCGACCGCGGTGGCTCCACGGTGGCGAACGGCATGCGCACACGTGGCAGGGACGCAGTGGCAAGGGTGGCGACCACGGGGCTTCACCGGCGATGAAGTTCCTGGCGTGGCAGCGCGGTGGTCGCGGTCGTGCACGGCTGCTGGTCGCGCACAGTGCCTCTGGTCGAACCAGGGACCAAAATGCAAGGATTCTTATTTGAAATCTGGACTGATTTGTAATTTCTGTCTTAGAGATGGTTAATTTGAGAATTGATTCCATGGCTGAGTATAACATTTCTATTAGTACTCATCCAGCTCAAATTTAGAGAAAATTTGATAAGATTTGGGGGATTTCACCTATTTTCGAAAATAGGGTAAAATTAGGGTAAAATAAGTCTGGATTTTGTCGATTTCGAATTCTGGTGATTGGAGAGAGATTTTGAAGTCTGATCAAAAGGGAGATCTGTATCAAATAGTGTTTGGAAGGTGTTTCCTGAAGAAATTCTGGAGTTGGAATTAATTTGCAGATTTTAGCCTTTTCAGGCTTCCAGGTAAACAGAAAAGGACTTATTCGCAGTAAAATTTGGACTAAACTGCGAAAAGTGTTTAGATGAATTAATTTGGCTCCCAACTTTTTGAAGTGAGTTGAGGATGAACTTAGGAATATATTCCAGGGGTTACTTGAGTCTGAATAGGGTTAGATTAAAATAATTCAATCATCTGAAAACTGGGGTACTTAGGGTAAGTCTGAATTTTCCTGTTTTCGAAAACGGAGAGAGGCTTAGGTATTGAGAGTTAGGTTCAGAATTTGATCTGGCTCCTGAAGACTTTTATCCTCAGGGTAACTGATAGGTTAAATCTGGATGGTCAGATCTTGATCTGGAACTAGAGAATAGATTTGGAGATTTTTAGGGTTTGGGAGAGATTAGAGTTCAACTGATCTGGCTACTACTACAGGGATACATGCATGCAGGATTTTCATGCAAAACTTTTCACCCCCAAAACTAGGGTGTTACACCCCGCCCCTATAAATAGGACCTTGGGGGGCCCGCAAGCTCATTCCAAATTTTCGGCCTCAACAATTTTTGCTGTCCCGGTAGCCCTCTCTCGGTAGCTCTTTCCGGTAGCCCCTTCTGGTAGCAGGCGTCCGGGAGTTTCTAGTAGTAGCCTCCTGCAAAGTTAGCCACCAAAAAAGAAGACTAACCTCATGGCACCCAAGGGTCGAGCGAAGACCACGGAAGTTCCCCCGGAGGAAATCCCCTCGGATTTCCTTTGGGCATCGGAGTTCACGGCCGGGGACGCCGAGTCCTTGGCCGAAAGAGGCATTGTCGCGGACGGGGACATCCGAGTCCCCGTGAAGAAGGACGGGGCCCCCCGCCCCAGGCCCGGAGAGGTCGTGGCCTTCGAGGCCTTCCTCGAGGCGGGGCTCCGGCTCCCGGTGCATCCCATGCTCCGGGAGTTTCTCAAGGAGTACGGGGTGGCTCTCAACCACCTCACCCCGAACGCGCTTGTCCGGATGGGCCTCCATTTGGCTCTTCGAGACAGCGACCGGGTGGGAGCCCGACCTTTGCGCCTTCCAGTACTTCTACGAACCGGCGGCGCGGACCTCCCACCTGGTGAAGGGGGGCCCCAAGTCCCCCTTCGGTTCGGTGATGGTCCAGATGTTGCCGGCCCGGGTAATCGACTACCCGGCGGCGGCCTCCCGTGACCACTGGGGGGATTGGGTCCGGAGGTGGTTCTACCTCCGGGTCCGGGACGACGCGGTGGTGTACGCCCCGGAGGCCCCCACCTACAGTCGGTCGTCCGTACCAAAGCCGCCGGTGTGGACGGACGAGGAGTACGAGCTCCTCGGCAAGGTGATCCTCTCCAAGAAGACCCGCTCGATGCGGGACGCAGCTGAGGTGATGGCTCTCCTCCGGATCTCCCCCTTCACCGGCGGGAAGAGGGGGATCGGCATGGGCCCCGAGCAGCGGCCCCCGGTGAAGCCGGTGACGCGACGTAAGCTCCGGGAACCCGCTGCATTGTACTTACAGATTTTTGAGAAATTGACTAACTCTTTACCTCTTGCAGTCCGGCCGTACCCGGCGGCGCGGGAGAAGGCGGAGAACCTCTTGGGGAGGTACTTCGCCGATGAGCACGAGCGCGTCGTGCGCGCCGTGGGCGAGGGCCCCCCCAAGAACTTGGTAGCGGCGGCCTTCGGGCTAAAGCTGCCAGAGAGGAAGCCTCTCCCCACCCGCGGGTCGCACAAACGGGGGAAGGAGGCGGCCGGGGGCTCGGAGCCCAAGAAGGCCCGGGTTCAAAAGACCCCCGGCCCATCGACGACGCCGGCGGCGACACCGGCGAAGCCCCGGGACGTGGCCCCCGGGAGCGAACGTGCCCGGGCACCGTCCCGGAAGGAAGCAACACCTCCTCCCCCGAAGGGCCCCGTCGAGGCGCGGGGGAAGGAGGCGACTGCGGGCGGGGCGGCGTCCGACTCGGCGAACTACGCCCCGTCGCCGCTCACGGTGGAGCTCCTCCCGCCCCTTCCGGCTTCTTTGGAGCCAGAGAGGCTGGAGGTGAGATTCGCGGGGGCCTCGCCCCCGCGGGTTTGGCCGGTGGACGAGGGGGGGAGCCCCTCGGTCTACGAGGTTCCTCCGGAGGAGGGGGCCCAGAGGACCTTCCGGCCCGGGGCAGGGAAAGGCCTGATGGTTCCCCCCCAGGCGGAGGCTCCCGCCGAGAGCTCCTCGGCCACATCTTCGGGGGCACTACCTCATCGACGAAGACCCCAGCCACGTTACCGGACCTTGAGGTCCGGGGACCCCCCGCCGGCCGCGCCGGCCGCGCCGGGCGGGAGACCCCTTTGCTCCCCGCAAGGGAGGTCGCCTGCTACTCGGAGGGCCTGCATACCCGGAAGGTGCAGGCCTTCGTCGCGGGAGGGATTCTCCATGAGCGTTTCGAGGGGCTTCAGTCCCTCGGGGCCCAGGTAACCCGAGTCGATGACGTCTTCATTTACTTCCTGCACTTCGAGATTTTTCTAACTCTATATATTTCGTAGGTGGCAGCTGTTACCTGGGGCCTTGAGCAGCGGGTCACCGGGCTGCTTAAGGAGGCGGAGGGCCGGGTCGCGGCCTCCGTAGGGCAGCGCGAGGAGGCTCTCCGGGAACACGACGAAGCCCTCGCGGAATTGACCCGGGCCCGGGCCCAGGTTCATATCTCCGAGGCCATCAATGCCCGCCTCCGGGAGGAGGCCAAGGCGAGGGAGGAGGCGCTCCGTGAGCTCGAGAGCTCATGCGTCCGGGCAGTGGCGGACGCGGGCCTCTCCGTCCGGACGGCCCTCGAGGGCCTTGGCGTAAGCCTCGGCTCCGGGAGCAGGGAGGTGCCGCCGGCGACCCTCGCGGAGGCTGTGCGTTTCCTCAACGCACAGGTCTCCGCCATCCCGGAGGCTGCCGATGTTCGGGCGCGGGGTTAGACGATCCCCGTCGTCGCGGCCGCTGCGGGGCTCGTCGAGTTCTGGGGGGTCGGCGCCCGGGCGATCGGGGGCCGCATCCCCCGAAGCTTCCCGGACTCCTTCGAGCCTTCGCGCTGGGAGGTCGAGCAGCTCACCGGAGGGTTCTACGACCGGATCATCCGGGAGTGGTTCCCGGCTCCGGCGCCTCCGGCGGGAGACGCCCCAGCCCCTGCCTTGGAGGAAGCCCCCCGGGGGCAGGACGCCAATGAACATGTATGAGCCTCCCCCTGGGTCTTAGCTAGGGCCCTTTTTTGTTTTAGGACTTTTTGATTCCGGTAGCTTCTTAGGAGAAGCCCCGGGCACTTGTACATAAACATTTTGAATGCAATGAAGTTAGAATTTTTTCTAAGTCTTTGAATTGAATACTGTTACCAGGGTTCCCGGGAGGTTGCTCCCGGACGAAGGTCCGGGAGGGGCTCCCCGGGGGACGCCCAAGCGGCTTTGATCTTGCTGAGCCTTGTCTCAGGGAATCGCGTCGAGGATAGTGTCCGGGAGCCGATCCGGTTGAGGTGGCGTCGGAGTGGCACTTGGACAACTTTGATAATCATCGTTCCGAATTATCCCCTCCGCGACCGGGGCTCCGGATGATCCCTCCCCTCCGGATACTTCCACCGGCGGGATACGAGTTCTGGCCTGAAGATGTGCTCCGGGACGCTCGGCGCCGCGTGCGGGCATTGTACCGGGACTTGACCCGGGAGCTAGCGGAGAGCCTCCGGGAGTATTAGGCGTAGGAACCTTAGGGCTTAGAGAATCCCCCGGGTTAGAACCCGGGTTGTATCGTTTCCGAAGCCGAACGGAGGGGGAAGATGTCCTCCGGATTTGATGCAATAAATAAAGCTGTTGCTGTTGTTTCCTTTCATTCTCTTTATTTTCTTCTTGGATGGTCTGGAGGAATCATCTTAACAAGGATGAGCTAAGTTTCCTCGTGGGTGGTGCGGTCGATACCCGGGGGTTCCTTATCCCCCCCGCCCACAGTGGGCCGAAAAATGGCTCCGCGCGCTGTGGGGGTAACAAGGCCCCCGGGGTGGAAGTCACCGTAGCATAGGAAATTTTCTAAGTTAGAAAACTTTAAAACGAGGTTTTCAAGGAGAAGACCTTCCGGGAGACAATCGTCCGGTCGCCGTGAGAACGGGGAGCCAGGAAGGAGGCCTCATGTGGAAGAAACATCCAAGAAAACCCGGTGAGATTTCCGGAGGTGAGCTTCCTAGAAGACATTCGTCCGGTCGGGGAGCCGGGAATAGGGTCTTTGGGGAAGAAAATGCCCGAGAAATCCGTGACTTCTCCGAGAGACAATCGTCCAGTCACCGTGAGAACGGGGAGCCGGGAATAGGGTCTCCGGGAGGCATTCATCCGGTCGCCGTGAGAACGGGGAGCCGGGAATAAGGTCACTGGGGACCAATCATCCGGTCGCCGTGAAAACGGGGAGCCGGGAATAACGTCGACTCCCGGAGGAGGAAGATAGATCCGATCAAGCCGCAAGGGGCCGATCTTCCAATCACCGTGAAAACGGGGAGCCGGGAATAACGTCGACTCCCGGAGGAGGAAGATAGATCCAATCCAGCCACAAGGGGCCGATCTTCCGGTCGCTGTGAAAACGGGGAGCCGGGAATAACGTCGACTCCCGGAGGAGGAAGTGCCCGAAGACGGGGCTTGAGTGTTTGGGCAGGGGACTAGTCTCCCAAAGTGACTCGTTACCACGGCCACTGTGACCGGGTTGCCGCTTACACCCTCAGTCCACGAGGGCTGATCGTAAGCCGCCCCACGGGAGTGGAGACTCCCGTTGTAGGGACTTGTTGGGGCTGGCCAACTTCCTCGCGGGGAGGGCATCCTCGCGGGGAGGGCATCGCCGCTAGGGGTGGCAATGAGAGAGACCTGCAATGAGAGTTTAAAAAGCAAGATCTATGTATTGCTAATAAAGTGAAGTGCAGGGCCTCCCCCTACGAAGCCGTGAAAGGGGAGGAAAATACAGCGTCCCTCCTCCCCCTCCGGCGTGAACGCTCCGGGGGAGGGGACAGGCCCGTAAGGCTAAACATTGAACTTGCGACGTAAACGCAAGTTCCACGTGTGCTTCAGCTCCTGCTCTTGAAGGTTGGAGAGCTTGTAGGCCCCCGAGCCCAGGACCGCGGAGATCCTGTAGGGGCCCTCCCACTTGGGGGAGAGCTTACCCTGGGCCTGGGGGTCCGTCACGCGCTTGAGGACAAGGTCCCCAAGGCGGAAAGCATTCTCCCGCACGCGCTGATTGTACGCGCGCGCCATTTCTTGCTCGTAGATGGCGTGGCGGAGGAGCGCTCGATCGCGTTCCTCCTCCATGAGGTCGATCTGCAGACGCTGGTTGGCCTCGTTGGCCTGGTACGCTGAGGGCGTAGCTCCCTCCAGGAGCTCGACCCGCAGTGACCGGAAGCCAATCTCCTGGGGGAGGACTGCCTCCGCCCCGTAGACCAGGGAGAAGGAAGTACGCCCCGTCGCCCGGGATGGGGTTGTGCGCATGGAGCAGAGGATGCTAGGGAGCTCCTCCGCCCATGCACCCCGCGTAGAAGTGGTTTGCTCGAGTCTCCGGCGCAACCCCTGTAGGATCACTCCGTTGACCCTCTCGACAGCCCCATTGCTCCGGGGATGGGCCACCGAGGCGAAGTGGATGACGAGCCCCAGGCCTTCGTAGAATTCTCGAAAATAAGCCGAGTCGAATTGAGTCCCGTTGTCCACGGTAATTTCCCCGGGGACACCAAAACGACATACGACGTTTTTCCAGAAAAACCGCTGAACGTCCCGGGACGTGATGCTGGCCAAAGGCTCCGCCTCAACCCACTTTGTAAAATAGTCGACTGCAACTACCGCATACTTGTATCCCCCGGGCGCTGGTCGAGGAAGTCCGCGAAGTGTTGCAGCAGCTGGCTACAATCTCGGGTAGCGTGGGTATTGGACCTGTGGAGGCTGCACCACGGTCCTTCCCGCCTTCTCCCCGCGGGGCCTTCCTGGCCACGCGAAGACTGCCCTCCCCCATGGCCCTTCGGTTTGGGGAAGGGGCGGTTGGCCCTCGGTGTAACACCCCAGTTTTTTATTATCTTTTCTGCTTACGAATCAGCATAACTTCTTTGGAAACCCTGATATTTTGACCCTATCTTGATCTTGGGTATGCCACTACCTTAACCTAAAAAGTTGGCTGCTAAACTTCATTGACCAGATCGTTTTCACATTTCAGTCCAAAGGTGTTTCAATTCAGTCCTTTTCAGAAGTTCAGAAAACCCAAAAAGGCTAAAAGCCCCAGATCACCTCAAAATCCAAATCTGATCAAGTGATAACCTTTCTTTCATTTTTCTGAACATTTTTCCCTTCTGGAAGAATTCCAGAATCTCGACCAAAACCCTAGTTTCAGCCTCGACAAAAGTTCAAACCCTAATTACCCTGTTTTCGATTTTTGTCAAAACCACCAGATGTTATCGGATTTCATCATTTTTCCTGCTAGATGAGTCCAAGACATTTAGTAGCACTCATCTGCAAAATCAAAATTCAAATCAGCCCTTCAGATCTTCAGAATTGCAATTAGGCCCAAATTCCCGAGCCAAAACCTTCGCGTTTCAGTCCAAAACTTTGCAAACAAGCCCCTGGCCTTTTCTTCGACCACGACCAGGAGACCGCGTGCACGACCGCGACCAGTGCCCGTTCGACCAGCGCCCTGCCGCCTTGCCGCACTGTTGAACTCGTCGCCGGCGAAGCCCCTCGCGCTGCCACCTCACGGCCACGTAGCCACCAGCCATGCGCAGCTGTACCGCCACCGTGGAGTGCTCAAGCCCCACCGTGCCATCTTCTTCCTCGCGCGCGTGCTGCTGCTGCTGCTGCTGCCAGGAGCTTTATGCCACTTGGCCGCCATCCCGTAGATCATCGCCACCATCCTGACCAAATCCTGCTTCCCCGCGATTCACCGTCTCTGGCAGAGCCCCGCCGTGTCCCGAAATACCTCGAAGACCGCCCCGGCGTCAGAAGAAGATATCCCCGACGATTGCTGCTGCTCCCGAGAGCCTCACCCACGGCTATATAAGCCCCCTCCCTTGCCCAGCATTGCCTCACACCACCCCACAGCTTCCTTGCCTTAGTCTTAGCACCAGAGAGTAACCGAGCCCTCAGCGCCGCCGCGAAGTTCATCTTCTCCGGCGAGCAGTTTCTGGAGCTCACGGCGCCAGCTTCGCCCGAAGCTTCCCCCTACAAACCAACGCTACCAGTAAGCTCCCCACACCTCTCTCTTCGTCTCATAGCCATCAATTGGTCCCCGGCGCACCTCAACGCCGGCAATCACCGGAAAACCGAAAAACCCCTGTTCCCGCAATGCCTAACGTTTTAGCCCGAATTAGCCTTCGTGCTAGTGATAGAAATTGACCAGTGCACCCAATTGAGCAAGCCTGCAAGCTTAGATTTTGAATTTGAGCAGAGATCATGGCTTTCCCGAAGTTTGCGCGCCACCAGTAAGCTGGTCCTCGTCGCCAAGCTTCTCCGGCCACTTTCCGACCGATTCAACCCCGCAAATAGATCCCTCACCTCACCCTCTCACTCCCTGAGCAAGGAATTGAGCTCAAACCCTTTGAAACAGAAACGCCCAATCTGGAGGTTGTCTTCTCCAGTGCTGGTCGCCGGAATTTATCCCCGGCCGATCTAGCCTCGCTCACCTTGTCATTTAGATAGATCTCAATCCCCTGAGTAATTTTGTCTACTAGCCCGACCTCTGAATCGACCTGAATCAAAAGTTATAGCCATGCCAAGGTTGCTGTCGAGTGGCTCAGTTCATGTCCAGGCCACCGTGTTTGCTCACCGGATTTGGCCACCCTCCGGCCACTTTCAGCCCTTGAGCCTGTTGAGAGTTTTGTAGCTGTTATCAATGCCTAAACCCCAGACAAAGTTGTGCATCATTTGGAACTCTAGATCAAAAGTTATGCAATGCCCTAGTTTCTGGCCATGTCTAACACTATGTCAGTGCATGTCCACCTGTGGCATTGGATGATTTAGACTTGTTTCTTTTGAGCAATTGAAATGCCACTTTGTCCACTAAGCCTTTTGAGCCATGTTCTACAACATTCCCTACTATCACATCTCCAGAAAACAAACCTAGAACCGATTTAGGGCAATGTCAAGCCATGAGTCGAATGTCAGCCCTTCGACATTCAAGCCCTTTGAACCCATCTCTTCAACCAATGTCTAGTGACCTTGTCTAAACCAATTCCCCTGCATGCATGATGTATTTACGTATTATTTTCTAGTGCTTGTGTGCTTATATAGTGTGTATGTGTTGTTTGTACCCGTCATGGAACCAGACGTTGAAGGAGCAGAGGAGATCCCTGAAGATTCATTTGAACAGCTAGACCCGTCACTGCAAGGCAAGTCTCAAACCCTTGATCATGTCTCACCTATTATTTTGGAATGAAGTATGTTAACCGTTTTCAAGTATATGCATGCCTTAGATTCAAATAAGAATTATGTTTCAATAAAGATGACTAGATATGACCTAAGTGATTGTAAAGCCCCTTTTGACATTGAATATCCCTGCACCCTTGTTACCCTAGATTATCATGCTTAGGCTATGCTATGCTTAAAGATTATATGATAAATGTTGAATGGTCACATATGAGAAAAGCATGTTTAAAACCCTTTTTGTGAAAGAAAATGTGATTGGAATCGATAGTGAGGATGGTTTGATTGGATGGTGCTGTGTGCGCACTGGGAATGTGAAAGACTCCTCACTAAAGATTCATAAGGACTAGAACCTTGTCTTGTGCTTCTATGCGGCATGAAAAACGTACCAACCACCTGCCTGTTTATGGGACGGGCGCAACTTAGTAGCTTTCTTTAGTGTTAGCTTTTCCCTGCAATGGTTGTCGGTCCAGTTTCTTGCGAGAACTGGTGGGCCGCAGAAGGCCATGAGTGATGTGAGTTCAGAAAAATCATGAGAGGAAAAGGTGGAAAGAAGGAAGACGCCCTAAGCCAGATTAAGTCGTGCGCGACTGTAATCAAGAGAGGCTATGTGTCTTGCGAGAACATAGGCCCAGGCTAGGAAGTAAGGCAGTGGGGAGGACCCACAACGGTACTTGAGACATAACTGTCTATTTACCGGGCAGGCAAATAGTTAATACTAGGACTGTAAATTGTTGTGTCATCTCGGCCTTGTCACATGCGTAAAAGTGGCATGAAGCTGATCCGACTTGAAAGCCGAATGATTGGTGGATTAAGGTGGTACACCTTTGCAAAGTTCAAAAAGTATCGGATACTCTGAGCTCCCAGGTCATGGAGTCTGCGCGCTGTGAATTCTATTCACGTCGATGCAGCACAAGTAGCTTTTGGAAGTTTTTCACAAAATCTGAGTAAAGTGGTGACTCATGAAAGACCGCCACACACAACATTTCTGAAAATCTAGCTTAGGATTTCAAAAGCCCCGCTTTCGAAAATAAAGACCTCTCTTTAAAAGCTGCATGTGAAAATCTATCATATATTTATACACAGAGCCAAAGAGCTGTTCTTTGAGAAATTCCCCATCATCTATATATATGCATTGTTACTTGGGACTTGTTGAGCACCATGTGGACAATGTGCTCACCCTTGCTTTTCAAACAAATTTAGAGGAAGGATTCGCCGACCCTGAATCTTATGGTCTTGAACCCAATGTGGAACAAGAAGAAGAAACTGGGGACCCATCTGGTTAAAGGGTTATGCACCAAGGTGGAGTTCGATGTGGAGAAGGCCCATGCAATACCGCCGCTGCAGAGAAAGAAGACTGATGAAGTCCTTTTGTTTATCGCTGCTGGTTTATTTTGTGCCGACCCTTGTGTCGAAAACTCCCTAATTTGTATTAACAATTAAATGCGTCATTTCGGCGCTAAGTTATTGTGATGTTGGTCCTTGTGATCAGCACTTGTTTTTAATTACTCGCATTTTTATATAATGCATTCTATTGTTGTGAGCTGTAATGTGCCTTTTCTGAGTGCAATCCACCTGGGCGATTGCCACTGGAATCCTCAAATGAGGGTCCCACACTCGGGGGGTCGCGCAAGCCGCCTCCGCCCTCGAGGACAATGGTGTCCCGAGGCCGTGGCTCGCTACGTCCCCCCTGCCTGGAGCGTTTGGGGGGATCCCTGGCCCCCCGGTCGACGGGGGCGGGAGCCCCCTGGGTCTTCTTCCAGATATCGTCTTCCTCCGCCCGAGCGTACTTTTCGAGCACGTTGAAGAGCTCGTCGGCGGAAGAGGGGCAGCTCCGGGAGAGCCTTCGGTGGAGCTCCCCCGGGAGGATGCCGCTTTTGCAGGCTTCGATGACCATAGAGTCGGGGACGTGGGCCACTTTGCTCTTCACCTGGGCAAAATGCTTGAAGAAGCTTCTGATGGTTTCCCCAGTCCTCTGCTGGACAGTGTATAGCTGCGAGGAGTCCAGGGGACGCACATAGTTCCCTGGGAAGTTGGCACAGAATTCCCGCTTGAGCTGCGAGAAAGACTGGATGGAGCCGGCCTTCAGGTTGTAGAACCAGGAGCGGGCAATGCCGGAGAGGTAGAGGGGGAAGACGTTGCACTGTACTGTCTCGTCCCCCCCGGCCGCGGAGATGGCAGTGGAGTAGACCTGCACGAACTCGTAAGGGTCCGCCTCACCGTTATAGTGTTCGATGTGTGGCGGGCGGTAGGGCCGCGGCCACCGGATGCTGCGAAGTCTTCGGCACAGGGGCTGGTTGGCCCCCTGCACTTCCCGGGGAGAGCCCCGGTCGCTATCTTCTTTCACGGGACCTTCATTGTCTGAGTCTGGAAGCGGTCCGAGAGGTCCGCCAGAATGGCGGTGGCGACGCTTTTCCTCCGGACCGGGGCTGAATTCCCGGACGTCCGGGCTCTCCGCCGGAGAGGTTGGCTCTTCAGCGGGTCTCTTCCCCCGGCCGGTGCGAGAGCGAGGCTCCCCGCGCCCGCGGCCGGGGGGAAGTTCTTCCCCGCGCTCTGGTGAACGCATTCGCTCGACCTCCCCCGGGGCGAAACGGACCTGTCCCGCCGAGGGAGGGAGCTCGTGCGCTGTAGCTTCCGGAGCCGGTAGGGGCGAGCCCCCTGCGACGACCCCCGGGACCAGAAAGGGGGGAGCCCCTGTATTATCCGGAACCGGGGAGGGGGCGCCCGCGGCGACGCCTGGAATCGAAATGGGGGGGCCCCAGTGGCCACGACCGGAACCGGGAAGGGGGCAGGCCCTGTAACACCCGGAACAGGCAAGGGGGGAGCCCCCGCGGCGGCGTCCGGAACCGGGGAGCCCATGGGGGGGAAGTCCGCTGCAGCACGGGGGCTGCTCTGTCAACCGGCCCCAGTGCAGTAAACGCGACGCGGGGGGCGGGACTGGCTCCCGGCGCAGGGTAAACCCCCGGCAAGAAGTGTGCTCCCGGCCCCGGGAATAGGCCGGGGACGGGGTACCCCCCTGGTGCCACGAAGGGCCCCGGCATGAAGTAACCTCCCGGTACCGGTACGGGCCTGGGTGCCGGGGAGGGTCCGGACATATATCCCGCAGGTGGAGGGAACCCCCCGGCAGGATCATATGGGGCGGACAACCCCCCCGAGGCCGGAGGGGCCGACGGGTAACCCATAAACGGGGGCATGTTCCCTGGATATGGGTGCGACGCAAATGTGGGGGCAGGAGGCCGCGCCAACACGCTAAGGAGCTCGTCCATAGGGCGTTGGGCGCGGAGCTGGCCTTCCACGAGAGCTTCGAGCAGGGCGTCCCGGGGAGCCGGGGGAGCCGTCGGGGGGACGCTTGTCCCGGCCGAGGTCCCCGCGGTCACCGGGAACGACCTGGAGGTGGAAGCACCTAAGTTAAGAGGAAAGGAGGGAGCGGTACCTGGGCCAGGTCACCTCCGGAAGGGACCGCCGGGACAGCAGTGTCCCGGGCGGACGGCGCCGGGTCCCCGAGACCCGGATCACCGGGTAGGCTGCGAGCCCTTGTTCTTGGGGGAGCCATGGCGTCTTGTCACGAGTCCCTACGGTCGGCGCCAACTGTCGTGGTGTTGCGAATACCCCGGCAGGTTTTGAGAGTGATCCTAGCGAATATTACGCGGCGCGTGTTGACCGGATGACCGGTCCTCCCCCGCCGGACAAGCACAAAAAATGACACACGGGTTTTTACAGGTTCGGGTCCCGGTGGGGGCCCTAGCCCTGTCGACGCGCTCCCGACCGGAGCCGGCTGGGGAGGCTCTCTCCGGGGGAGAGGCTTCCGGAGCACGTCTGTGAGATTAGCTATTCCAATAAAAGAACCGATCCTCTACAACAGAGGGGTACAAGGGCTATTTATAGCCCCAAAAAGCAGCAAAAAACCTAAACTACCCCGGAAGCGACCGTCGGATTGAAGGGCAGGACCATCCTTCTCCCGGTCAAATGCCTTGGATGCTTGACAGGTGGTCGCTAGTTCCCGAGGCGCCTCTCGCGTGACCTGCACGTGATAAACAGTTCAAGACTTTACCTTTAGGAGGGCGATGAGGCCCGGGACAGCGTCGGAGGCTACGTCCCCGGGCAAATGGCGGCGCCCGGGACGGCACCGGAGGCCATGTCCCGGGAGCCAAAAGGCGGCGCCCGGGGAAGCCCCAGAGGCCACGTCCCCGGGCAAATGGCGGCGCCCGGGACGGCACCGGAGGCCACCTCCAGGGAGCCAAAAGGCGGCGCCCGGGGAGGCCACGGAGGCCACGTCCCCGGGCAAATGGCGGCGCCCGGGAGGGCACCGGAGGCCACGTCCTGGGAGCCAAAAGGCGGCGCCCGGGGAGGCCCCGGAGGCCGCGTCCCCGGGCAAATCGCGGCGCCCGGGAGGGCACCGGAGGCCATGTCCCGGGAGCCAAAAGGCGGCGCCCGGGAGGGCACCAGAGGCCGCGTCCCCGGGCAAATGGCGGCGCCCGGGAGGGCACCGGAGGCCACGTCCCCGGGCAAATGGCGGCGCCCGGGACGGCACCGGTGGCCACCTCCCGGGAGCCAAAAGGCGGCGCCCGGGGAGGCCCCGGAGGCCATGTCCCCGGGCAAATGGCGGCGCCCGGGGAGGCCCCGGAGGCCGCGTCCCCGGGCAAATGGCGGCGCCCGGGACGGCACCGGAGGCCACGTCCCGGGAGCCAAAAGGCGGCGCCCGGGGAGGCCCCGGAGGCCGCGTCCCCGGGCAAATGGCGGCGCCCGGGAGGGCACCGGAGGCCATGTCCCGGGAGCCAAAAGGCGGCGCCCGGGAGGGCACCGGAGGCCATGTCCCGGGAGCCAAAAGGCGGCGCCCGGGGAGGCCCCGGAGGCCACGTCCCCGGGCAAATGGCGGCGCCCGGGAGGGCACCGGAGGCCACGTCCCGGGAGCCAAAAAGCGGCGCCCGGGGAGGCCCCGGAGGCCGCGTCCCCGGGCAAATGGCGGCGCCCGGGAGGGCACCGGAGGCCATGTCCCGGGAGCCAAAAGGCGGCGCCCGGGAGGGCACCGGAGGCCATGTCCCGGGAGCCAAAAGGCGGCGCCCGGGAGTGCACCGGAGGCCATGTCCCGGGAGCCAAAAGGCGGCTCCCGGGGAGGCCCCGAAGGCCGCGTCCCGGGAGCCAAAAGGCGGCGCCCGGGGAGGCCCCGGGGGTCGGATCCTCGGGCCACCGTGACATAACTTACGCAGACTTAGTCCCGCGGAGATTTCCCCCGACAGGCTCCCTGCACTTAAGTTCCGAACGTCGCCGTGGGCGCCCCCTCCCCGGTTCTGGATAATACAGGGGCTTCCCCCTTTCCGGTCCCGGGGGTCTTCGCAGGGGGCTCCCCCCAGCCGGTCCCGGAAGCCTCCGGGCCGGCGGCTACAGTACATAAGCTCCCTCCCTCGGCGGAACAGGTCCGTTTCGCCTAGGGGGAGGTCGAGCGAATGCATTCACCTGAGCGCGGGGAAGAACTTCCCCCCGGCCGCGGGCGTGGGGAGCCTCGCTCTTGCACCGGTCAGGGGAAGAGACCCGCTGAAGAGCCAGCCTCCCTGGGGGAGAGCCCGGACGTCCGGGAACTCAGCCCCGGTCCCGAAGAGAAGCATCGCCACCGCCACTCCAGCGGACCTCTTGGACCGCTCCCTGACTCCGACAAGGAGGGTCCCGTCAAAGAAGATAGCGACCGGGACTCTCCCTGGGAAGTGCAGGGGGATAACCAGCCCCTATGTCGAAGGCTTCGCAGCATCCGGTGTCCGCGGCCCTACCGCCCTCCGCACATCGAGCACTATAACGGTGAGGCAGACCCTTACGAATTTGTGCAGGTATACTCCACCGCCATCTCCGCGGCCGGGGGGGATGAGACGGTACAATGCAACGTCTTCCCCCTCTACCTCACCGGCATCGCCCGCTCCTGGTTCTACAACCTGAAGGCCGGCTCCATCAAGTCTTTCACGCAGCTAAAGCGGGAGTTCTGCGCGAACTTCCAGGGGAACTACGTGCGTCCCCTGGACTCCTCGCAGCTCTACACCATCCGGCAGATGACTGGGGAAACCATGAGAAGCTTCTTCAAGCACTTTGCTCAGGTGAAGAGCAAAGTGGCCCATGTCCCTGACTCTACGGTCATCGAAGCCTGCAAAAGCGGCATCCTCCCGGGGGAGCTCCACCGAAGGCTCTCCCGGAGCTGCCCCTCCTCTGCCGACGAGCTCTTCAACGTACTTGAAAAGTACGCTCGGGAGGAGGAAGACGACATCTGGAAGAAGACCTAGGGGTCTCCCGCCCCCGCCGATCGGGGGGCCAGGGCTTCGACGTAGTGGACCTCCCCTCCTCCTACAATACGATAATGGGGAGGACCACAATCAACCGGCTGGGGGCTGCCACCCATCAAAACTACCTCTGCATGAAGATCCCCGGGCCGCATGGCGTGATCAACATCCGGGGAGACCAAGACATGGCCCGTGCCCTGTACGAGCGCGCTGCCGCCACAATCAGAAGTGTCAACATCATTAAGGCGCCCGGGGGGGAGGCTTCTCCCCCGGAATCAGACGTCGCTGCGCCACCGCCCGGGAGGCCCCTCCTCAAGCCACGTCCGGAAGGGGGCCTCTGGAAGGTCCTGCTATCCCCGGGCGACGAAGATAAAACCGTCCGGATCGGTGCGGAGCTCCCCGAGGAGCATGCAGCGCAACTTGCGGCTTTTCTGCGCGAAAACTCCGATGTTTTTGCGTGGAAGCCTTCGGACATGTGGGGCGTCACCCGGGAGGTTATTGAGCACAAGCTCGCAGTGGCCCCCGGTCACCCCCCGATCAAACAGAAGCTGAGGAAACTCTCGCTCGAGCGCCAAGTGGCAATCAAGGTGGAGATCACCCGGCTCCGAGAGGCGGGGTTCATTCGGGAGGTCTTGCACCCCGAGTGGCTCGCGAACCCCGTCCTCGTGAAGAAGTCAACCTGCAGGTGGCGGATGTGCGTGGACTTCACCGACCTTAACCGCGCCTGCCCCAAAGACAACTTCCCGCTCCCGCGAATTGACCAGCTCGTCGACTCCACCGCGGGGTGCGAGCTCATGAGCTTCCTAGACGCTTACTCGGGCTACCATCAAGTCCGGATGGCGGAAGGGGACGAGGAAAAGAGGAGTTTCATAACTCCCCTCGGAACCTTCTGCTACGTCCATATGCCCTTGAGGTCGTCCAGCAGCTCTCCGGCTGCCTAGCCGCCCTGAGCCGCTTCGTCTCCCAGTCGGGGGGGCGAGGCCTCCAGTTCTTCAAGATCCTCCGAGGGCTCGAGGGTTCCGCTGGACCCCCGAGGCCCAGGAGGCGTTCGACGACCTCAAGAAGTACCTCACGAGCCCTCCAATGCTCATGAGCCCGTCCCCGGAAGAACCCTTGCTCCTCTACCTTGCCGCGACCCCCGTCGCCGTCAGCGCGGTCTTGGTGAAGGAGCAAGGGGGGCAGCAGCGTCCCGTGTACTACGTGAGTGAGGCCCTCCAAGGGGCCAAAACTCGGTACACGGAGATGGAGAAGATCTGCTACGCCCTCCTGATGGCGTCCCGGAAGCTTCGCCATTACTTCCTAGGACACCCCATCACCGTTCCGTCGTCCCTCCCCCTGGGGGAGGTACTGCGAAACAAAGAAGCCGCCGGCCGAATTGGGAAGTGGGGGGCGGAACTCGCCCCCTTCTCCTTGTCCCTTACCGGCCGCTCCGCCATCAAGTCGTAGGTCCTCGCTGACTTCGTCACAGAGTGGACTCTTGCCTCTCGGTCCGGGGACGAAGACCTCCCTGTGCTGCCCCGACGCAGTGATCATTGGACGCTCATGTTCGATGGGTCGCTGGGTCTCACTGGGGCTGGCGCAGGAGTAGTCCTCCGGAGCCCCGAGGGGAAGGAACTCGAGTACGCCGTGCGGCTTGAGTTCCCCGCAACCAACAACGTCGCCGAATACGAGGCTTTGCTCCTAGGGATGCGCCTTGCGCGCTCCCTGGGGATCCGGCGCCTCCTAGTGAAGGGAGATTCTCAGCTCGTAGTTTGCCAAATGGACAAGCCTTCCCTGTGCCATGACGCAAACTTAAGTCTTTATTTGCAGGAGGTGCGAAAGATGGAGAGGCATTTCGACGGCCTCGAGGCCCAGCATATCCCGCGAAGGGACAATGACTGGGCCAACGCCTTGGCCCGGGCAGCAAGCTCCCGGGAATCGCTCCCCAAGGGGGACCTTCTTGGAAATCATCACGAAGTCCTCGGTGGCCTCCCCGGACACGGGCGACGAGCCTCATGTCCCAGAGGTCGCCGAGATCATCCGGACTCCGTCATGGATGGACACCCTCATCTCCTTCATCAAGGGGGAGGGTGACCCTCCTAGTGAGACCGAGGCTAAACGCCTCCGGGCTAAAGCCCGGGCATATCTCCTACTGGAGGGGAGGCTCTACAAGCGGGGGGCTTCCGCCCTCCTGCGCTGCCTCCCCCGGCCGGAGGGACTTCAACTTCTTGAAGACATCCACGCAGGGAGCTGTGGTCTCACCTAGCCCCGCGTGCCATCGCGGCCAAGGCTCTCCAACAGGGCTTCTACTGGCCCACGGTCATGCGCGACGCGCGAGACCTTGTCTCCGCGTGCGAAGCATGCCAGAAGATGGCCAAGGGCTCGAACCTCCCCCCGGTAGCGCTGCAGACTATCCCCATCAGTTGGCCCTTCCCCCCAGCGCCCGGAGGATACAAGTATGCGGTGGTCGCGGTCGACTACTTTACAAAGTGGGTTGAGGCGGAGCCCTTGGCTAGCATCACGTCCTGGGCCGTTCAGCGGTTTTTCTGGAAAAACGTCGTTTGTCGTTTTGGTGTCCCCCGGGAAATCACCGTGCACAACGGGACCCAATTCGACTCGGCTTATTTCTGGGAATTTTGCGAAGGCCTAGGGCTCGTCATCCACTTCGCCTCAATGGCCCATCCCCGGAGCAATGGGGCTGTCGAGAGGGTCAACGGCGTAATCCTACAGGGGTTGCGCCGGAGACTCGAGCAAACCGCTTCTAAGCGGGGTGCATGGGCAGAGGAGCTCCCTAGCATCCTCTGCTCCATGCGTACGACCCCGTCCCGGGCGACGGGACGTACTCCCTTCTCCCTGGTCTACGGGGCGGAGGCAGTCCTCCCCCCGGAGATTGGCTTCCGGTCGCTGAGGGTCGAGCTCCTAGACGGAGCCACGACTGCAGCGTACCAGGCCAATGAGGCCAACCAGCGCCTGGAAATCGACCTCGTGGAGGAGGAACGTAACCGAGCGCTCCTCCGCCACGCCATCTATGAGCGCGAGATGGCGCGCGCGCGCATACAACCAGCGCGTGCGCGAAAGATCCTTCCGCCTTGGGGACCTTGTCCTCAAGCGCGTCACAGACCCCCAAGCCCAGGGGAAGCTCTCCCCGAAGTGGGAGGGCCCCTACAGGATCTCCGCGGTCCTGGGCTCGGGGGCTTATAAGCTCTCCAACCTTCAAGAGCAGGAGCTGAAGCACACGTGGAACTTGCGTTTACTTCGCAAGTTCTATGTTTAGCCTTACGGGCCTGTCCCCTCCCCCGGAGTGATCACGCCGGAGGGGGAGGAGGGACACTGTACTTACTTTTCCCTCCCCCTTCGCGGCTTCGCAGGGGAGGCGCTGTACTTCATTTTGTTAGCAATATATAGGTCTTGCTCTTCAACTGTCTCATTGCAGGTTCTTCTCATTACCGCCCCTAACGGCGATGCCCTCCCCGCTCAGACGCCCTCCCCGCGAGGACGCCCTCCCTGCGAGGATGCCCTCCCCGAGAGGAAGCCCTCCCCGTGAGGATGCCCTCGCCGTGAGGAAGTGGGCCCAGACCCAGCAAGTCCCTCCTGTAGGGCGGCTTACGATCGGCCCTCGTGGACTGAGGGTGTAAGCGGCAACCCGGTCCCCAGTGGCCGCGGTAACGAGTCACTTTGGGAGACTAGTCCCCTGCCCAAACACTCAAGACCCGTCATCGGGCACTTCCTCCTCTGAGAGTAGACGCTCTCCCCAGTGGGACGTCTAATGGCTTTCTTGGATATCTTGTCCCCGGAGACTTTATTCCCGGCTCCCCGTTCTCACGGCGACCGGATGATTGTCTCCCGGAAGGATTTTCTCTGGAATCTTCCTCAGGATTTCTGGCCTTATTCCCGGCTCCCCGTTCTCACGGCGACCGGATGATTGCCTCCCGGCGACCCTATTCCCGGCTCCCCGTTCTCACGGCGACCGGATGAATGCCTCCCGGAGACCCTATTCCCGGGTCCCCGTTCTCACGGCGAACGGACGATTGTCTCTCGGAGAAGTCACGGATTTCTCAGACATTTCTTCCCCGGAGACCTTATTCCCGGCTCCCCGTTCTCACGGCGACCGGACGATCATCTCCCAGGAAGCTCGCCTCTGGAAATCTCATCGGGTTTTCTTGGATGTTTCTTCCACACGAGGCCTTATTTCCGGCTCCCCGTTCTCACGGCGACCGGACGATTGTCTCGCGGAAGGTCTTTCCCTTGGAAACCTCATTTTAGAATTTTCTAACTTAGAAAAATTCCTATGCTATAGGTCACCTTCACCCCGGGGGCCTTGTTACCCCCACAGCACGCGGAGCTACCCTCTGGCTCGCTGTGGGCGGGGGGGGGGATAAGGAACCCCCGGGTGCCGACTGCACCGTCCACGAGCAAACTTAGCTCATCCTCGTCAAAAGGAGTCATCCAGACCATCCAAGAAGAAAAAATAAAAAGACGACAAAGAAGAAAGCAACAACACAGCTTTATTGATCGTCAAACCCGGAGGACATCTTCCCCCTCCGGTGGGCATCGGAAAGGGTACAACCCGGGCTCTAACCCGGGGGGATTCTCTACATCCTAAGGCTCCTACGCCTAATAGTCCCGGAGGCCCTCAGCTAGCTCCCGGGCCAAGTCCCGGTACAATGCGCGCCGGTGGAAGTATCCTGGAGCACACCTTCGGGCGAGAACTCGAATCCCGCCGGTGGAAGTATCCGAAGAGGAGGTATCATCCGGAACCCCGGACGAGGAGGGGACAATTCGGCGCGATGATTGTCAAAATTGTCCAAGTGCCACTCCGGACGCCACCTCAACCGGATCGGCTCCTGGACAACGTCCCCCCTGGGTTCCCCGGAGATAAGGCTCAGCAAAATCAAAGCCGCTTGGGCGTCCCCCGGAGAGCCCCTCCCGGACCTTCGCCCGGGAGTAACCTCCCGGGAACCCTGGTAACATTGCATTCAATTCAAAGACTTAGAAAAATTTCTAACTATATTGCATTCCAAAATATCTTTTTACAAGTGTCCGGGGCTTCTTCTAAGAAGCTACCGGGATCAAAAATACTAAGAAAGGAAAAGGGTCCTAACTAAAACCCGGGGGGAGGCTCATACTTTGTCATTGGCGTCCTCCCCCCGGGGCGCTTCCACCGGTGCCGGGAACCTCACCCGGATAATCCGGTCGTAGAAACCCCCGGCGAGCTGCTACACCTCCCGGCGCGAGGGCTCGAAGAACTCGGGGAAGCTTCGGGGGATGCGGCCCCCGATCGCCCGGGCGCCCACCCCCCGGTGCTCGACGAGTCCTGCAGCGGCTGCGACAATGGGAATTGCCCGGCCTCACGCCCGGGCGTCCGCTGCCTCCGGGATCACGGAGACTTCTGTGTTAAGAAAACGCACAGCCTCCGCGAGCCTGGCCGGGGGAACCTCCGAGCCACCCCCAGAGCCTAGGCTTACGCCAAGGCTCTCGAGGGCCAAGCGGACGGAGCGGCCCGCGTCCACTACCGCCCGGACGCTCGACCCCTCGAGCTCCCGGAAGGCTTCCTCCCTCGCCTTCGCCTCCTCCCGGAGGCGGCCATTGACGGTCTCCGAGACGTGGACCTGGGCTCGAACCCGGCCCAGCTCCTGGAGAGCTTCGTCCCGCTGGCCCAGGATGGAGGCGGCCCTATCCTCCGCGTCTTTGAGCAGCCGGATGACACACTGCTCGACTCCCCAGGTAATTGCTGCTCCCTACAAGTTCCAGAGTTAGAAAAATTTTGGATGCAGGGAACCAAGAGAAAGCGACAACCACTTCGGGTGAATACCTGTGCTTGAAGGGACTGGAGCTGATTGAAGTGCTCGTGGAGCGTCCCCCCTGCGACGAAGGCCTGGACCTTTGGGGTCTGCAGGCCTTCCGCGTAACATTCGACCTCCCCCGCGGAAAGCAGGGGGGTCTCCCGCCCGGCGCTGGTCCCACCGCGGCTGGTAGCGGGCTCCCGGAACTGGGCGCCCGGCATTACCTCGATCGGGGTGGCGGTCGTCGTCGTCTTCGTCGCCGAAGTGCCCCCCGAGGAAGTGGCTGAGGACGCTTCGGAGGGGGTCCCTCGTCGGGGGGGATCATTAGCCCTTTCCCCTTCCCGGGCGGGAGGGCCCCCGGGGCCCCCACTTCCGGCGGGACCTCATAGATCGGGGGGCTCCCCCCTCGTCCACGGGCCACTCCACCCGCGGAGGCGAGGCCTCCGCGAACCTCACCTCCAGTTTCTCCGGCTCCAAGAGTGCCGGAGGCGCCGGGAGGGCCGCTACCGAAGGTGGCGACGGGGCGTAGTCCGCTGAATCGGATGCCGGCCCGCCCACGGCAGGCTCCTCCCCCCGGGCCGCAACGAGGCGCTTCGGGGGAGGGGGTGTCACTTCCTTCCGGGCCGGCGCCCGTTCGCGCCCGGTCCCGGGGGTCTCGTCCCGGGGCTTCGCCGGAGTCGCCACCGGCGTTGTCGAGGGGCCCGGGGCTTTCTGGACTCTAGCCTTCTTAGACTCGGAGCCCCCGGCTGCGTCCTTCCCCCGTTTATGTGACCCGGGGGTGGGGAGGGGCTTCCTCTCCGGCAGCTTCAGCCCGTAGGCCTCAGCTACCAAGTTCCGGGGAGGGCCCTCCCCCACGAGGCGCACGACGCGCTCATGCTCGTCGGCGAATTACTTCCCTAGGAGGGTCTCCGCCTTCTCCCGCGCCGCCGGGTACGGCCAGACTACAAGAGGTAAAGAGTTAGTCAAATTTCCAAAAATTTGTAAATGCAATAACGCAGGTAACGGACTTACGTCGTGTCACTGGCTTGACCGGGGGCCGCTGCTCCGAGCCCATGCCGATCGCCCTTCTTAGGAGCATCATCTCCTCAGCGGCGTCCCGCATAGAGCGGGTCTTCCGGGAGATGATCACCTTGCCGAGGAGCTCGAGCTCCTCGTCCTTCCACACCAGAGGCTTCGGCGCGGACGACCTGCTGTAAGAGGGGGGCCCCGGGGCGTACACCACCTCCTCGTCCCGGACCCGGAGGTAGAACGACCTCCCGATCCAGTCACCCCAGTGGTCCCGGGAGGCCGCCGCCGGGTAATCGGCCACCCGGGACGGCAGCATCTGCACCATCACCGAGCCGAAGGGGGACTTGGGTGCCCCCTTCACCAGGTGGGAGCTCCTCGCCGCCGGTTCGTAGAAGTACCGGAAGGTGCGTAGAGTGGGCTCCCGGCCGGTCACCGTCTCGTAGAGCCAAATGAAGAGGCCCATCCGGACGATTGCATTCGGGGTGAGGTGGTTGAGGGCCACCCCATACTCCTTCAAAAACTCCCAGAGCATGGGATGCACCGGGAGCCGGAGCCCCGCCTCCAGGAAGGCCTCGAAGGCCACGACCTCTTCGGGCCTGGGGCGGGGGGCTCCGTCCTTCTTCACGGGGACCCGGATGTCCCCGTCCTCCACGACTCCGCGTTCGACCATGGACTCCGCGTCCTCGGCCGTGAACTCGGACGCCCAGAGGAAGTCCGGAGCGACCTCCTCCTGGGGGACCTCGGTCGTCTTCGCTCGGCCCTTCGGTGCCATCAGGTTAGTTTTTTCCGGAGGCTAAGTTTTCAGGAGGCTACGTCCAAAAGTTCCGGACGCTTGCTACCGGGCGTTAGCTACCGGGAAGGAGCTACCGGGAGAGAGCTACCGGGAGAGCTAAACTCGCTAAGTATGAGAAGTTTGGAATGAAGTTCCCGGGCCCCCCAAGGCCCTATTTATAGGAGCGAGCCGTGGTCAAGATGGGCGCCACGTGGCACCCCGTGGAGCAATCTGGACCGTCGAAGTTCAAACCGTGCGCGGGAAACGAAGGGACTGTCGCGCTGTTGAGGGAAATCTCCGCAGAACTAAGTCTAGGTAAGTGGCGTCACATTTGGCCCCCGGGACCTGGCCTCCGGCGCCGTCCCAGGTGCCGCCACTTGCCCAGGGACCTAGCCTCCGGTGCCTCCCCGGGCGCCGCCTTTTGGCCCCCGGGAACTGGCCTCCGGCGCCGTCCCGGGCGCCGCCATTTGCCCGGGGACCTGGCCTCCGGCGCCTCCCCGGGCGCCGCCTTTTGGTCCTCGGGACCTGGCCTCCGGCGCCGTCCCGGGCGCCGCCATTTGGCCCCCGGGACCTGGCCTCCGGTGCCGTCCCGGGCGCCGCCATTTGGCCCCCGGGACCTAGCCTCCGGTGCCTCCCCGGGAGCCGCCTTTTGGCACCTGGGACCTGGCCTCTGGTGCCTCCCTGGGCGCCGCCTTTTGGCCCCCGGGACCTGGCCTCCGGCGCCGTCCCGGGCGCCGCCATTTGCTCGGGGACTTGGCCTCCGGTGCCGTCTCGGGCGCCGCCATTTGGCCCCCGGGACCTGGCCTCCGGCTCCGTCCTGGGAGCCGCCATTTGCCCGGGGACCTGGCCTCCGGTGCCTCCCCGGGCGCCACCTTTTGGCCCCCGGGGGCTCCGCCATTTGGCCCCCGGGACCTGGCCTCCGGTGCCGTCCCGGGCGCCGCCATTTGCCCCCCGGGACCGGGCCTCCGGTGCCGTCCCGGGCGCCGCCTTTTGCCTCCCGGGACCCGGCCTCCGGCGCCGGTCCCGGGAGCCGCCTTTGGTCCGGAGACCCGGCCTCCGGCGCATGTCCCGGGCCTCATTGCCCTTCTAAAGGTAAAGTCTCGAGTTGATTTGTCACGTGCAGGACACGCGAGGAGCGCCTCGGGAATCAGCGACCACCTGTCACGCATCCAAGACGTTTGACCGGGAGAAGGATGTTCCTACCCTTAATTCCGACGGTGGCTTCTGGGGTAGTTTAGGCTTTTTGCTTCTTTTTGGGGCTATAAATAGCCCTTGTACCCCTCAGTTGTAACGAGGTGATTCATTTGTGGGAATAGCTAAAAACTAACAGGTGTGCTCCGGAAGCCTCTCCCTCGGAGAGAGCCTCCCCAGCCGACTCCGGTCGGGAGCGCACCGACAGGACTAGCGCCCCCACCGGGACCCGAACCTGTATAAATCCGTGTGTCATTTCTTGTGTTTGTCCGGCGGGGGAGGACCGGTCACCCGGTCAACCCGCGCCGCGTAATTTTCGCTAGGATCATTCTAAAAACCTGCCGGGGTATTCGCAATACCACGACACGCGCGAATTGAGGCACCGGTTCGAACCGCGAGCGCATTTATGGCGAAGCGGCGCAGCCTTAAGTGCGGGACACGGAAGCCGAAGCGTCACGGCTCCGGCGGCTTGGTCCGGAGATTTTCCCGGTGGCATGTACCATACCTACCAGGGACACGAGCGTCGTCCCCGGGGGGCATGGGGGGCTGCTGTTGGGGGAAATCTCCGCGAGACTAAGTCCAGGTAAGATGCATCACATACACCCGGGGACATGGCCTTCGGTGCCGATCCCAGGCGCCGCCTTTTGGCTCCCGGGACCTGGCCTCCGGCGCTGGTCCAGGGCGCCACCATTTGCCCGGGGACGTTGCCTCCGGGGCCTCCCCGGGCACCGCCTTTTGGCCCCTAGGACCTGGCCTCCGGCGCCGGTCCCGGGCGCCACCATTTGCCCGGGGACGTGGCCTCCGGGGCCTCCCCGGGCGTCGCCTTTTGGCTCCCGGGACCTGGCCTCCGGTGCCGGTCCCGGGCGCCGCCTTTTGGCTCCCTGGACCTGGCCTCCGGCGCCGGTCCCGGGCGCCGCCATTTGCCCGGGGACGTGGCCTCCGGGTCCTCCCGGGCACCGCCTTTTGGCTCCCGGGACCTGGCCTCCGGCGCCGGTCCCAGGTGCCGCCATTTGCCCGAGGACGTGGCCTCCGGGGCCTCCCCGGGCGCCGCATTTTGGCTCCCAGGACCTAGCGTCCGGTGCCAGTCCCGGGCGCCGCCTTTTGGCTCCCGGGACCTGGCCTCCGGTGCCGGTCCGGGGCGCCACCTTTTGGCCCCCAGGACCTGGCCTCCGGCGCCGGTCCCGGGCGCCGCCATTTGCCCTGGGACGTTGCCGCATCCCGCCCTCATAGGGGAACACGACTACTCCCATGGGGACCCAGCTCACTGCAGCTGATCCCTTACCCTTTGACTTCCCAGGATGAGCCAAACATAGGAGTATATTGCATCAGTTCAACTTGCATTACATTGAGCAGTATGGCCAACTGACCTCATTACAACATAATAAATTACAAGCCATCACGGGGTAAATAAGTTTGGTTGCAGAAGAACAACTACTCGGTAGAAGCTGAGTGAACCCCCACGGCAAGAAGTTGAAAGCAGAGCAACACTCTTCAGAACATGGGTGGAACTGACTCTCTTCCTTTAGGGATCCAAGAAGTTCTCCAGGCCTTTGTCTTGATCAGGGACATTCCATCTATTGGATAGTGAATTGCAAGGGTGAGCACTTACGTACTCAGCAAGTCATAGATAAGAGTAGATACATATAGTAGAATGATATGAACCTATGCTATTAGGGAAGGAGGGAAGGTTGCAAAATACTTTTTCTCTTTCCAAATCTATGGCCGTGCTCATCATGACATATCATTAATATCTTTTATAAACTCTTAGAAGTACTACCATAGCACGACAACACATGTCTGCCCATGTTAGCACCTCATTTCATGACAACACATGTCAAGCACACATGAGCTAAGTCTAGCCATATTTTATTTAGAAAACATACTTGTGTTACATCGACGTGGATAGGATCCACAGCGCGCAGGCTCCTATAGACCCGGGAGATCGGAGTATTCGAATACGTTTTTAACTTTGCAAAGGTGTACCACTTTAATCCACCAATCACTCAGCTTTCAAGTCGGATCAGCTCCATGCGACTTTTACGCATGTGACAAGGCCGAAGTGACACAACAGTTTACAATCCTAGCATTAACAATTCCCTGCCCGGTAAATAGACAGTTAAGTCTCAAGTACCATTGTGGGTCCTCCCCACTGCCTTACTTCCTAGCCTGGGTCTATGTTCTCGCAAGACACATAGCCTCTCTTGATTACAGTCGGGCACGACTTAATCTGGCATAGGGCGTCTTCCTTCTTTCCACCTTTTCCTCTCATGATTTTTCTGAACTCACATCACTCATGGCCTTCTGCATCCCACCAGCTCTGGCAAGAAACTGGACCGTCAACCATTGCAGGGAAAGGCTAATACTAAAGAAAGCTACTAAGTTGCGCCCATCCCATAACCGGGCAAGTGGTTGGTACGTTTTTCATGCCGCATAGAAGCACAACACAAGGTTCTAGTCCTTACATGCCCATGACCAGTGCATTCCACAAACCCTGCACTTGTCAGTGCCACCACCATTCCATACCAAACTCTGGCCACGGCAAGGGTTCTATTTCATGAATATACATATATATATATATTAGTTATGGCTCACGGTTTGATCATTTTATAAGGAATCTCCTCATCTTTTGTCGGCATACAGCCTAGTACTGCCATATCATACCTTTGTCATTTCATCTAATGCAATACTGCTTATAATCAAGGCAATGTCTTAACAATTCATAAAATATAGGTTCAAGATGTCCAAGGATATGACTTGCCTTCCGCGTCGTAAGGTACAGCAGTCGATGTCGGGTCTGACGAAATCTCTGTACTCAGGCTCTTGTTCTAATCAAAGATCAAACAAGCAAACAGGAATCACAATCCATTAATAATCTATATGCAACATGCAAAGGAGAAATACTCTCGGCGATACTGGAACAGGTAAGCTTGAAAGCTGGATTTGAGTTAATCTTGGAGATTTATAGAATTAGGGTTGAGGACAAATGCTAGAGACTCTCAGGGTTTCAAAGCTGCAATATGGACATCAAGTCCGCGGCTATTTTGCTCAAAAACGACGACCGTCAAAAGTCAACATTCGGTTCAGGGCTTTGACATAGCTTCAGAGAATGCTAGAGAGTTTATCTCAGGGTGTGGTAGTTGAATAAAATGTAGAACATAGCTCTACAAGTTCAATGGACAAGGTGGTTTTCAGGTTGCACAACCAGAAGTGGTTAAACTTGCCCAATGCCATTGGCTGACATGAACTGACAAGGGCTGGCATCGTCAAGGAATGGCATTGATGTGGTTTGGATAATTTCCAGTGGGAAGAATGTGATTTGATCAAAGCATTAGATGCAAAATGTAATAAGGTAGCTATTTGACAAGGTGGTTTTCACAGGAAAGTCCAGAATTTAGGCAATTTGCAAAGTGGCCCCTGGACACAGAGAGTTGAATGTCAGTGCACGGCCAGATTCTAGGGCTTGAGTGTTTGATCGATCCTTTTGAGCTTTGCTTCGCCAACTATGTCTAGGAGGTAGGCGAAGACAACAGGAATCCAGTGGTGGAGGTTTCAGGAACTAAGGTGGTCGGACGGTGATGAACGGCGATGAGAAACTACGGTGCCGACACGGCAAGACACAGGTACTGGACAGATCTTGGCATGGCTATATCTTGTGATTTGGCACAGCATCGAAGGGCGATGCAGTGGAGTGATATGCTCAGTAGGTTGAGGCAAATCTACAGGACAAAGTAGATTGAACAACGGCGATGAAATGACGGCGAACGGTGAGGTTGAACTCGTCGGTTTTCAGGAACTAAGGTGAGCTACGGTGGCCACGAGCTACAGACGATGAAACTCGAAATTGGTTGAGGATTAACGCTTCTGGGGTGTTGCTGATCATTCTCCAGCGAGGAATTGGGTTGCAATCAAATACTGGAGCTCGCCGGCGTTGATGCCGGACTCGAAGAAGACGGCCACTGGGGCACCGCTGATACAAGGTAGCTCCGGTCAATTTGGTTTGGCTACACCATCTACGGAGTTCAGGGATCACAATGCTACAATCAATTTGGTCGGAGGTGAAGCTATTCGGGCCGGCGACGTGAACAGCTCACGGTGGCGCGCGAAAATAGGGGAAAGGCTCCATCCGAGCTTCAATTTGAAATCCAACAGCAAGGGTTTGCAAGGAAGGATCTACTGATCAATTGCTTCTACTAAAAGGAGTACTAATTTTGGCTAAATCGGGTTACAAGGCTGGAACAGGGCAAAAGCAAATAACGACGATTGCCGGCGACAGGAACCACCGGAGTTCAATTACTTGGTACAGCACAGAGAGGTGAGGCAGAGACACTCACTGGCGAATTTGGATGGGAGGTTGATGCAGCGAAGCTCCCTGTTGTCGTTCTCCCCTTCGGCGGCTTGCCGGAGACGAAGAAGAAGACAAGAAGAAGCAGGAGGAAACGAGAGTTGCTGGTTCTGGTGAGGAGTGAAGCTGCTGCGAGCTACGGGGGGGCTTAAATAGTGGAGTATGGGGCTCTCGAGACTTGGAGCAATCGGGAGGATATCCAACTGGTTGGCTACGGTGGCAGGGTTCAGCGGTCTCAACGGCTTTTCACACGGTCATCGCGTGCTCTGGCAGGTGCAGTGGTAAAGTGCCTGGCAGCTCCGGCATTGAAGCAATGTGGCACAAAGCTTCTGACATTGCTGCAGGCGAGCGCGCTCGCGTGCGAAGGAAGGATTCGGGCGATGCCGGTGCTGCTGCAACGCTGCTACGGCCAATCTGGTGCGCGCATGTGGCGACGGGGTTGCGGCGAAGCTGGCAACGGCGAAGCTCTACCGGCGGTGAGGTTCGCAGTGTAGTTGCGTTGCTGGTCGCAGTTGGGCCCGAGGTCAATAATGGCACAGCCCGTGGTCGAGGCTTCCTGGTCGAAGGTGATGGTGCTGGTCGGAACAAGAGGCTGGACTCGATTGCAATTTCAGTTTTCTGATTTGGACTAATCTGTAAAATCTGAGATATTGAAGATTATGGCTGATTTCGACTTCACAGATTTGAAGGACTTTATTCAACGGATGATTTGAGAGAATACCTGATGAAATCTGGGAACTCTTGATCAAATTTGAACTGAAGCGAAAACAGGGTAATTAGGGTACCTTAAATCTGGGCTTTGTCAAGATCTGGGAATCTGAGACTTAGGGTGGGATTTTGATGTTCTGACAAAAGGCGATTTTGTATTGAATAGCATTTAGGAGGTATTCCTTGAATCAAATTGAGATCTGGAGTTGATTTGTGGCTTTTAGCCTTTTCGGGCTCTTGGAAATTAGAAAAGGACTAATCTGCGATATAATTTGGACTGATTTGCAAAAAGGGTTTAAATGATGGAATCTGGCTGCCAACTTTTTGGATTGAGGTATTGGCATGCCCATGATTATAATCCAAGAATAATTTGGTCTAGATTTGATTAAGATTTGGTTAAATCTGAGTTCTGAAACTTAGGGTATTTAGGGTAATTAGAATATTCAATTAATTCTTGTTTTCGAAAACAGAAAGAGATTGATAAATCTGGGTGTTAGAGATTGAATTTGATCTGGCTTCTAAAGGCTTTTATACTCAGGATAGATAGTAGATTATTTCTAGATAATCTGATCTTGAATTGGATCTTCAGGATAGATTTTGGGATTTTTGGGCTTACTATAGATTAGAATTGAACTGATCTTGCTACTTCTAAAGAGATACATGCATGCATGATTTTCATGAAAAGGAATTTTCACCCCCAAAATCAGGGTGTTACAGACGTGGCCTCCGGGGCCTCCACGGGCGCCGTCTTTTGGCGCCCGGGACCTGGCCTCCGGTGCCAGCCCCGGGCGCCGCCTTTTGGCCCTTGAGACCTGGCCACCGGTGCTGGCCCCGGGCGCCGCCTTTTTGTCCCGGGGCGCCACCATTTGCCCGGGGACGTGGCCTCCGGGGCCTCCCCGGGCACCGCCTTTTGGCTCCCGGGACGTGGCCTCCGGTGCCGGTCCCGGGCGCCGCCTTTTGGCCCCCGGGACCTAGCCTCCGGCGCTGGCCGCCTTTTGGCCCCCGGGACCTGGCCTCCGGCGCATGCCCCGGGCCTCATCGCCCTTCTAAAGGTAAAGTCTCGAGTTGATTATCACGTGTAGGTCACGTGAGGAGCGCCTCGGGAATCAGTGACCACCTGTCAAGCATCCAAGACGTTTGACCGGGAGGAAGCCGTTGCTACCCCTCAATCCGACGGTGGCTTCCGGGGTAGATAGGTCTTTTTGCTTCTTTTTGGGGCTATAAATAGCCCTTGTACCCCTCAGTTGTCAGCAAGTGATTCATATTGATTGGAATAGCTAAACTCACAGGTGTGCTCGGGAAGCCTCTCCCCCGGAGAGAGCCTCCCCAGCCGACTCCGGTCGGGAGCGCACCGATAGGACTAGGGCCCCCACCGGGACCCGAACCTGTATAAATCCTCGTGTCATTTCTTGTGTTTGTCCGGCGGGGGAGGACCGGTCATCCGGTCAACCCGCGCCGCGTAATCTTCGCTAGGATCATTCACAAAACCTGCCGGGGTATTCGCAATACCATGACAACTTTAGTTTCGGAGAGTTGACCGTGACGCTGGAGGACGTCAGTATGCTGCTCGGCTTGCCCATCAGAGGATAGATATATGTTCCTGCTGTGACAGACTGAGCTGCATGGTATTTGGATTTCTTGCAGCGCTTTCAAGGGATTGGGCCAACAAGAGGGTTCGCGCAGACGATGGGACTTCCCCAGACATACCTGCGCGCCATTCAAGATGCCGCATTCGCAATGGCCGCTCCCGAGGAGGTATTCAGACGTCACCTCAAGGTGTACTCACTGTCCTATTTGGGTGGCTGCTGTTTCCTGGCACCCACAGAGACATCTGTGAGCGCTAGTTTGTTCAGCTCGCCAGACTTATTGCAGACTCTGACCTGGGGCATGTGTTGCAGTTCAGTTTTGGATCCGCTGTTTTGTGCCACACATATAGGGGATTGTGGGATGCCACGAGCAGAGACTAGGTGCATTCCATATTCGCGGGGTGTGCCATACTCCTACACATCTGGTCGTACGAGCACTTCTCGGACGGGCGACCACTGGTGCCGCCAGATCAGTTCGCGTTGGGCCATGATATTCAGGACGACCTGATGATGGGATGGAGGTGGGCTAGGCTGTGTTTTCCCTGGGCCATGGATCAGGCACACCTCTGCTATGCTTCATATGCCACGAGCTTTGATTTGCTACTTGATGATATCATGATCTGGCGTCCGTGGACACAGTAGCACATCTAGGACATCACCCCAGTAGGCCTTTCATCTCTATGCACGAAGGATGCTGCTTATTGGGATACCCAGGTGCTTCTTGTCATCTCACACATGGTTGAGGGATACTCTCCTGAGCGAGTTATGCGCCAGTTCAGCCTACGAAAGCATGTTCCTGTGCCGCCTCCTTGACAGATCAGACACAGTGTTCACAAGTACGTACATGCCACTTACGTATTATTTTTTTATATAACTTAGACATCTATTCTGATCAATACTTTCTTTTATCCACTGGCAATCGAGGAAGGCTCGATATAGGGACGATTTCATCATTAGGCAACGGCCCTATGTACAAGAGTGGAGGGATCAGGCCCACACTCGGACGGTTGATGAGGACAAACCTTACTGCCACAACATCCACTCTTCGTGCCTGCCGTGGTACTGACCTCGCATGTTATACAGACTGACGAGCTGTCTACCAATGGCGAGTGAGGAGGCCATCCGTCCTTCGACCATCTATGAGCGCTTCGATCGACGCCATGCACCGTGGTTTCACTCCTCTGTGAGTACTTTACCTCCCCATCACTTAAAAATTTTTGCAATTATCATCATTCTAAAACTGCATGTTCATCGTGTATGTAGCATGACACCATCGGAGCCATCTCCGCCGATGCAGCTGACATAGAGGTCCAGTTGCGCGATGGTCAGGATATGACTAGAGCCGAGATGTAGGCATTTTGTGCAGATGTCCGGCGGTGGATGGATCGGATTCTTGCTGTCGTGGTACAAAATGTACCACCGACAGATTTGACGAATGTTTTTGACACGAGAACGGTGGCGCGAGCTGACCGAGTGATTGGTCACCTCCCGCCGGGCAACTCAGAGAATGACACGGTGATTTTTATACAGGTTCAGGTCCCGGTGGGGGCCCTAGTCCTGTCGGCACCCTCCGAACATGAGTTGTTGGGGAGGTGCTCTCTCGGGGAGAGAGGTCTCCCAGGGAGCCTGTTGTTTGTGTGTATGAAAATGAATTGGAATCTTGTTACAAATGGGATACAAAGGGGGTATATATAGGCCCCAAAAGAAGCAAAAAGACGGAAAAGCCCTAGCTACGGCCATCGGATTGAGGGGCGTTCACGCCATTTCACCTGCCGAAGGGCATGGATTCTTGACAAGTGTCCTCAGAAGTTCCTGAGGTGCTCCTTACGTCACTCGCACGTGACCTTGCACGGGAGCCCTCCGTAGCCTTTCTCGGGAGTCCTCCGTGACATTTCATGGGAAGCGTTCGGTGTGGGACCCTCATTTGTGGAATCCGGTGGCAACCGCCCAGGTGGGTTGCACTCAGAAATGTACATCACAAGCTCACAACAATAGGATTTACTTTAAACAGTAAAACAGATAGTTAAAACTAGTACAAGGTCACGAGGACCAATATTACAGTATCACGACGTCAAGGATGATGCTAATTAAGGTTGATATAAAAATAATGAGTTTCTCAATACAAGAGTCGGTATCAAAGTACCGAATACATTGGACAACACAGAAAGAAACAACAAAGATCTTCACTTCCTTCTGAAGCAGCTCAGCATGGGCTTTTACCACATCAGACTCCACTAGGCGCATGACCCTCCTAGAAGCTCGAATCATCTGGAAAGGTTCTTTCTTGATCTTGGTACTCAAAACCAAAGGAATCAGGATCAATGAATCCCTCTTCTGAATTTGTATGCAAAGGCAAGGGTGAGCAGGTTTTTACACGATGCTCAGCAAGTCTCGTTATGAGAATGCAGGTATATAGATGAGGGATTCTCAAGAAATAAGGTCTTTATTTTATGTGTAAGGATAGAATAGATTTCCACTCTAAAGTTATAAATAAAAGCTTTTAGTTTTAAAAGAAATACTTTTAAATCTTAAGTTATACTTTAGAAATCGTTATATGTGGCGGTCTTTCATGAGTCACCACTTATTAACCCACATTATGAAAACATTCCAAATATTACTTGTGCTGAACCACATGGATAAAAATCCACTACGATAAGACTCCATGACCTGGGAGTACAGAGTATCCGAACTTCTTTTACACTTTGCAAAGGTGTACCTCTTTTTAAATCCACTTCTTCACTTGGCTTTCAAGTCGGGCCAACTCCGTGCGACTTTTACGCATGTGACAAGGCCGAGATCACACAATGATTTTGCAGTCTAGTGTTAACAGTATCCCTGCCCGGTAAATAGACAGTTAAGTCTAAAGTACCATTGTGGGTCCTCCCCACTGCTTTTCTTCCTAGCCTTGGCCTATGTCCTCGCAAGACATATGATATATGGTTGCAGCCGCGCATGACTCAATCCAGGCTTAGGATGACTTGCTTCTTTACTCCTTATTCTCTCATTATTTTTCTGATCTCACACCACTCATGGCCATCTGCGGCCCACCAGTTTCCACGCGAGAAACCGGACCGACATACCATGTAGGGAACTGCTAATACCAAGAAAGCTACTAAGTTGTGCCTGTCCCATACCAGACAAGTGGTTGGTACGTTTTCATGTCACATAGAAGCACAACACAAGGTTCTTGTCCTTATGAATTAATAGTCAGGAGACATTCACATACCCGATGCGCACACAGCAGCCAACCATTCAAACCATCCTCACTATTAATTCCTATTTCACATTTTCTTTCACAAAAAGGGTTTCTAAACATGTTATCATATAATTGGCCATTTAATACTTAAAGTATACATTTAAGTACAAGCATATCCTAAGCATGATGTCCTAGGGTGACAAGGGTGCAAGTGATACACAATTACATAAAGGGGCTTTACAAGAGATTAGGTCATATCTATTCACATTCTTTCAACATAACATTTAACTCAAAGATAAAGTATGCATATATTCAAAATAGAATTTAATCTAGTTTACTTTAAAATATTAGGAGAGACATGGTCAAGGGAATGAGACTTGCCTTGCAACGAGGAGTCTAACTGCTCTGCTGGGTCTTCAAAGTTTCCCTCTGCTCCTTTCGCTTCTGGTTCTTCTTTCGCAACAAAGAAACAACACGACACATCGCACTACATAAGCATACAGAAAATACTTGCTATGGGAAAATTATACATAAAGTACAAACATGCATGCAACGAAATGATCTGATAGAAGGCACAACAGCGGGAGAGAGGACATTTAGGTTTGGTTCACAGGGTTTGGCTCGGACGCGACGAAAGTCTACAGACTGACATTCGGTCCGCGGCCAGACAGTGTCCGAAATTGGCATAAGGCTAATCTGGGGTTTCCAAAGGATTAAAAAGAAAACAAAAGGGTGCAACAGGTGCCAAACACAATAAGGCATCTAATTGACAAAGTGGTTTTGATAGAAAAGTCCAGGGATTAAAGAAAATTGCAGAAAAGTCCTTGGCACAGGAAAATCGTGTGCCACTGCACTGCAACGAGCTAGGGCATGCGCGTCTGGATGATACACGCATGCACTGCTTCGCCAACCTTGCCAAATGCATAGGTGGGATTGAGACAAAGCTGCTGGTGAAGATAATTGGGCTGAGGTGACTTGACGGGGGTGAACGACGAGTTACAAATTGTCGGCCGCTTGAAACAAAGACGTTCTACGACGACAAGGCTCTGGAGAAGATTAGACTTGAAATTGGTTGAGGGGTTTTGATACTGGGGATACACTGATCGTGCTGGAGTAAGGAATTTGGATGAGGTTGAGTTTTGAAGCTCGCCGGCGTTGACGCCGGGCTCGGGAACGACGATGAAAGAGGGGTCCTCGATACACGACAATGTAGGTTAATTGGCTCGGGCTACACGGTCTGTGAGACCTAATGAACGTGTAGGAGAGGTTGATTTGGCTAGAGGAATGGTGGAGCGTGCCGATGAAGTGAACCATCCACGGCGGTGCGCGAAGAAACGGGGAACTAACAGTTCGAGCTTGAATTTAAAAACTGGCTTCACAGGCTTGCTAGGGATCTACTTGGATCAAATTGTTCCACAGGAAGGGGTGTTGAAACTGGCTAGAAGAGTTTGAATTTCGGGAACAGGGAGTTTGGCTTTTGACGGCGATCACCGGCGGCCAATTGGTTGCTATGACACAGATAGGTGGCCAAGAGAAGCTTACCGGTGTGGTTGGATTGGAGTTTGGTGAAGAAGAGAGATCTGGCGTCGGTTGCCTCAATGGTGGCTCGCTGGGGAAGAGGAAGAAAACAGAAGAAAGTGGTGAAAATTGGCTAAGTCAAAGACACAGCAAAGAGACAGGTTGCTGGAGGGTTTAAATAAGCGAGGGGCGGAGCAGGCGGGGGAGAAACAGCACGAGACTTGCCCTGGGGAAAAGACCGGCTGGGCGCAGGAGGAACAGCTGCGAACGGCAATGTGACGACGAGCAGGAGGCTAGCCAGCTTTGCCAGCAACGGTTGGGGCTTAAGAACTTTGTCCAGGGCGGCGCAGAGACGGGAGGTGACGAGGCTGCTCCAGCGATGACATGTACGTGCATGCAACTTAAATCCTCTTGGGCGCGCGCGATGAAGTTGCTGCTGCTGCTGGTTGAAGTACTGCGACAATGAAGGATTTGGCGCAGACACGGGCGCACTTGCCGGCACGGGCGACCATGAACACAGGTGACGTCTCATCACGGTCGGTGGCGAGGGGACACGGCGAAGACGCTGGTCGAAGCAGGCGCTGGAGCTCTGGTCGAAACAGTACCGGGGGATCTGGTCGAAAACTGCTGGCGGCTCTGGTCAAAAGCGCTGGAAAAGAGACTTGGGCCGATTTGCAAATACAAAACCTGATTTTTAGGACCAAACAATAAATCTGGAGATTTGGAAAGGTTGAGCTGAAAAGAATTTCACCAGGGTGGCCTACTAAACTTAACAAAATAGTTTAGCAGTGACAAATAGTAGAAATTAGGGTTATGATTAAGTTTTGAGTTGAGATGAAAACATGGTAAAATAGGGTAAATTAGGGTTTGAATTCTAGCGAGGCTGAAAACTAGGGTTTAGGATGAGATTTTGGAATCCTCGCAAAAGGGAAACTTGCTCAGAATAGTGAATGGGAGGTATTCCCTGAATTGGATTAGAGTTTGGAGTTGATTTGAGGCTTTTAGCCTTTTTTCGGGTTTTTAGAAAATCTGAAAAGGATTAATCTGCGAGACTTTAGGGCTGATTTGCGAAAAAGGACTAAACGATGGAATTCTGTTGCCAACTTTTTGAGTTAAGGCATTTACATACCCTAGATTATAATCTTGAGATGACAGACTTAGATTGGGCAGGATGTGGAGAAAAATAGGGATGTTACAACCTACCCTCCTTAAGGATAATCTCGTCCTCGAGATTCTGGCAGGTCTGAAAACAGGTAGGGAAAATCTTGACACAATCGTTCTTCTCTTTCTCATGTTGATTCTTCCTCTAAGTGTTATCCCACTGAACTTTGTGGAAACGAATGGTTCTTGATTTTAATCTTCTCTCGCTGACTTCCAATATCTTAACGGGATATTCTTGGTATGATAGGTCTGGTTAAATTTCAGCGTCTGAAGTAGATATCTATTCCATTAGGTTTTTTAGGAACTTCCTTATCTGAGACATGTGGAAAACATCCTAAACTCCAACTAGTTCGGGTGGCAGTTCAGCTTGTATGCCACCTCTCCTTGTCTTTCTAGAATCTTGATATAGTCCGACATATCTTGGGCTCAATTTCCCTTTCATTTGGAATCTACTAATTCCCTCATAAGGTGTTACTTCAAGGTGGACATAATCACCTCTTTTGAAAGACAATTCCTTTTTCCTGTTGTCGGCATAGCTCTTTTGTCTAGACTTGGCCGTCTTCAACCTCTCTTGTACAATCTTCACATGAGCAGTAGCCTCTTCCACTAATTGCGGTCCTAGGAATTGCTTTTGACCCACTTCAGTCCAGTATAAGGTGTGCGGTATTTTCTTCCATAGAGTGCTTCATAGGGTGCCATTTTCAAACTTACTTGATAACTATTGTTGTAGGTGAACTCAGTGTATGGCAGGAATGATTCCCAAGAATTTCCATAATCCAAAGCACTCGCTCCTAACATGTCTTCCAAGATTTGATTTACTCTCTCAGTCTGTCCTCCAGTCTATGGGTAATAAACTGTACTAAACTTTAATTTTGTACCCAAGGCTTCTTGCAATTTTTCCCAAAATTTCAACACAAACTGGGCTCCTCTATCAAAAACAATCGCCTTCGGCACTCCATGCAGAACGACAATCCTATTGAGATACAACTCCGCTAGTTGTCTAGTCGTGTATTGGGTCTTCACCGATAGAAAGTGAGCTACCATCGTCAGTCTGTCCACTATGACCCATATGGAATCATAACCTTTCCGGGTTCTTGGTAATCCTGTTGTGAAATCCATTCCACTGTCATCCCACTTCCACTCAAGGGTTGGTAGAGGTTGTAATGATCCTACAAGCTTTTGGTGTTCTGCTTTTACCCTTTGACAGGTGTCACAAGATGCTACGAATTCAGCGATTTCTCTTTTCATCCCATTCCACCAGAACTGGATTTTCAAGTCTTTATACATCTTCGTGTTGCCTGGGTGTATGGAGTAAGGGGTATGATGAGCTTCACTCATTATCAGATCCTTGATTTCTTTGTAGTTTGGATATAGATACGGTCATGGTGCCATAAGATTCCTTGTTCATCTTCTCTGAGGTTAGTTACACTTCCACTCTTCATGTCCTCCTTTAGCTTTTGGATATTTAGATCCATTACTTGAGCTTTCTAAATTTGGTCCTTCAGTTCACATTCTACCTTCAAGGTGGCGATAGTTCCTTGTTTAACAAATTCCAAGCGCAATTTCTCAAAATCTTTGAGTAACTAGGGTGGTAGTCCTAAATACTTCACTTGGTTGCAGTAGGACTTTCTGCTCAGTGCATCAGCTACTACATTTGCCTTGCCAGGGTGGTAGTATATTTTAAGGTCATAATTTTTTATTTCTATTTTTTTATGAGCTCTAACCACCTTCGTTGCCTCATATTCAAGTCTAACTGTGTGAAGATATACTTCAAGCTTCTTGTGATCAGTGTAGATTTCAGATCTGTTTTCCCCAATAGGTAGTGTCGCCAAATCTTTAATGCGTGGACAACGATAGCTAATTCCAAGTCATGTGTTGGGTGATTCTCTTCATGGGGTCGCAGCTGTCTTGACGCATATGCTACCATTTTTCCTTCTTGCATGAGAACACAACCTAGTCCTTGCTTTGATGCATCGCAATAAACTTCGAAGTTCTTCTTTTCGTCTGGCAATATGAGGATAGGTGTAGTTGTCAATTTCTTCTTCAACTCTCAAAACTCTTTTCACACACCTTAGTCCACTCAAAAGGGGTGTTCTTCTTTAGCAGCTGAGTGAGTGGTCTGGTGATCTTAGAAAATCCTTCAACAAATCTCTGGTAGTATCCAGCCAATCCTAAGAAACCTCTGATTTTCGTTACTATTTCTGGCTGCTTCCATGTCGCGCCCCGAAACTGGGACTACGACTACTCCTGTAGAGACCTAGCTCGCTGCAGCTAGTCCCATATATGCATAGCATACACATACCCTTGACTTCCCAGGATAAGTCAAGCACAGGAGTATATCACATTGCAACAGAGTCACTTACAAAATAGTTAAGCAGTGTGGCCTGCTGGCCTTGATATTACATAAGAAGATTACAATGCCTTCACGGCATACATGGTTTAGCAAAATAACATCTACATAGCAAAAGATAGGTGACCCACCCACAAAGAGAAGTGGACGACAGAACAACACACATCAGGGCAATGACGGAACTGACACTCCTCCTTTTGGATCCACGAAGTTCTCCATGCCATCATCTTGATCAAAGAACGCTCCATCTACTGATTTGTAGGTTGCAAGGGTGAGCACTTACGTACTCAGCAAGTCATAGGTAAGAGTAGATACATATAGTAGTGATGATATGAACCTAGACTAGTCAAGAATTATGGATATTTGTAAAATAATCTTTTTCTTTCTCATCTCATCTTATTTCAGCTCATGGTAGCACTTTTCATAAGATAACATCATCATCAATGTTCACTAGATTATAGCACTACCGCGACACGTCGACACACGACAGCCCACGGTAGCACTCCTTATCATGACAACACATGTCATTTGGGTAATCTTGATTAAACATACTTTATTTAGAAAATAGTACTTGTGTCACACCCCGTGGATTTAATCCACCGCAGCAGACTCCTATAAACCCGGGAGCTCGGAGTATTCGAATACGTTTTTAACTCTGCAGAGAGGTACCAATTTACCCGCAAGATATTCCACTTTCAAGCCTTTCCTATCATAACAAAATGATTGGACCCCTGACTCACTTCATATTGTGAGCGGCACGGTGGAAATAACAAGAACTTTTGTTATGTATCACTCACAATTCACCCCTGACCCTGTGGCTCTCCGCGAAACACAGTTGTGGTAGGCTGTATCATAACCTCCACCCCACCTCATTTTCCCATTACTGGGTCAAATATCAGATCACCTTCAGTGATAGTGGGAGTCAGCCTCCAAGTCAATCATCACAACACAACTCATGCAGGGGTTTCATGTAAGATCCACATAAGTACTTGTTCAGGCCTGTCCCATACCAGGCTTGCGGTTAGCACGTTGTTCATGCCACTAGACGCACAATACAAGGTTCTAGTCCTTATATGCCAGTGACCAGACCATCCACAACCCTGCACCTTCAGTGCCTGCATATCCTTTGCAGTCTAGCACCTCCAGTGCTTCCGCCATCCATACCATTTTTCTGGTCACGGCTAGGGGTTTTATTTCATGAATATAAATATATAAATACATATAATAGTTCATGGCTGAAAACTTGTTTATTTCACATTTCACAGATAACCAGTCTAGTACTGCCAATTCATAAATCAATCATTCTCAATCTTTCTCATGCAATATTATCTATATTCAAGGTTATGTTTTAGCAACGTTTAAAATATAGGTTCAAGATGACCAAGGATATGACTTGCCTTCCGCATCGTAAGAAACAGCAGTTGATGACGGGTCAACAGCAAAATCTTCAAAGTCAGCTTCTGGATCTGCTCGACGACAAACAAACATACAATGATTACTTATAATATTAAAATGATTTAGGATCTATATGCAGATATGCTTAACAAGGATAACTGAACGATACTGGAGATAATTGAGATTGCAAGCTGAACTGAGTCGAGAGTCTAGGGTTTTAAGGAATTGGCTAAGGATGGGTGTTAGATGCTCTTAGGATCTCAAGGTTGCAATAAGAACATCAGTTTTGCGGTTGGTTGGATCAAAAACAACGAATGTCAGCAGATTGACATTCAGATCAAGGTTCTGACATAACTTCAAGGAAATCTAGAGAGCTTATCTCAAGTTATGACAGTAGAAGAAAGTGTAGATCAGAACTCTACAAATTCAGTGGACAAAGTGGCTTTCAAAATGTACAATCAGAAGTGGGTAAACAAGGCCAATGCCATTGACTAGCATGCACTTAGACAGTGTCAAAAATTAGGGTTTAGCGGCAAATATAATTCAAGGGCTCAAATCAAGTTGTGATAGAAGGAGAAAATGTAAATCACAACCTCAGGAATCTAAGAGACAAAGTTATGCCCAAAATGCACATCTGGAAGGGAGTGAAAAGGGCTAATGCCACTGACTGACATAGCCCGGCATTGATCTTGACATGGCCAGAAACTAGGGCTTGGCATAACTTTTGATCTAGAGCTCCAAATGATGCACCACTTTGTCTGGGAGGTAGGCATTGATAACAGGAACAAATCATTCAACAGGATCCAAAGCTGAAATTGGCTGGAAGATGATGAAATTCAAAGGAGAAGTGTGGTGGCGACACGGCACAGTGAAGCCACTGGACAGAAATCTCGGCATGGCTATAACTTGAATTCTGGGCAGTTTCAAAGATCGAGCTAGAAGACAAATATGCTCAGGAAGTTGGGGCACACCTGAATGACAAAGTTTAAGAAGCTGAAACGGCCGGAAAAGGATTTCCGGTGAACTGTGCCGGAGAAGAACACTGCTATTTGGGGGTTTTCGATTTAGGCCGAATGAACTCGATTCCAAGCTTGGGAAGTGATATATGGGTAAGAGGAAGCTACCTGCACGATCAATTTGGTCGGAGGATGGCCGGAGAAGCCTGGCGACGATCGCCGGTTTCTGGAGAAACTCAAAATTGGGGAAAACTTCGATTGAAGCTCAATCTAGAGATTTAAGTACACAGGCTTGCTGGAAATGGCTCACTGATCATCTTCTTCCACAAAATCGAAATCCAATTCGGGGTAATTTGGCCTGCATTGCCGGAACAGGGCAATCGGGATTTTCCGGTGATCGCCGGCGTTAGAGGTCACCGGTAGCAATTAGATGATATCACACAGAGAGAAAGAGAAGAGGAACTCACTGATGGCTTCAATTTGGAGATTGGTGCAGCAGGGCATGCTGGCACCGTGAGCCTCCTCGACGGCTCACCGGAGAAGAAGGCTAAAATAGCAATTCTGGGACTTGGATGATTTCCAGTGAGGTTTGAGGGAGCTGCTGAGCACAGGAGCACTTAAATAGGCCAGGCAATGCTACAAAGAGGGGACAACGAAGTGATTTGGCAGCTGGGAAGGAGACTGGTTGCGTGCTGAACATCAGCGGTGAAGACACAGTGAAGAACGGTGATGCGACGGCGCCAAGTTTGCAGCTGATCACAGTGTCGGTTCATCGGGACTTTGCAAGGCTGTAGCAAGCGGTGGCGACAAGGGCTGGCAATGTAAGCAACGTGGCGCGGTGTTGCTGACAAAAGCCTGTTGCTGGTCGCGCGCAGGAGCAAATGCTGTTCAACGGCGCTACCACGGCACGGTTGAAGCAAGGACACGTACACACAAGCATGCACGGTCACGAGTGCGGCGAAGCTTCACCGGCGGCGAGCAAACACGACGCAAGGAAACCACGGCGATCTCTGGTCGTGCACAGCAGCTGCTGTCCTGGTCGAATAGGGCTGATTTGCAATATTTGATTGTCTTGATTTGGACTGAATTGTAAATCTGAAGATTTGGATGATTTGATTTGGAATTGATTCTGCTGTTTTGGTATACTTAATTCAATAGATGATTTGGCACAGCTAGGAGATAAAGTTTGAGACATTTGGATAATTTTGATATGAACTGAAAACAAAGTGGATTAGTGGTAAAATAAGTCTGAATCTTATTGATCTCGAATTCTGGGATTTAGGGTTTGATTTTAAGATACTCATATAAGAAGAATTTGTGTTGAAAAGCATTTGGGAGGTGTTCCCTGAATCAGATTTGAATTTGAAGATGATTTGCAACATTCTGCCTTTTCTGGCTTTTAGAAAATCTGGAAAAAGGACTGATCTGCGAATTTGGAGTTTTGGAAGGTTTAAACTGAATTTGATTGCACTGATCTGGCAGATTATATTCAACAGAATATTTGGCAAGAACAATTGATAAAATTTGGCACATTTGAATAGTGTTTGATACAGACTGAAAATAGGGTATTTTTAGGGTAATTGAATCTGAGTTTCAATTGATTTCGAATTATGGTAATTAGGATGAGATCTTGGAATCTGCACAGAAGAAGAACTTGTTTCAAATAGCATCTAGAAAAGATTTGCCGAAGAAATTCTGAATTTGGAGTTAATCTGGAGATTTTAGCCTTTTTGGGTTTCCAGATATCAGATAATGGACTAATTTGCAATAACTCTTGGACTGATTTGTGAAAAGAGTCTAGATGATAAAATCTAGCTGCCAACTTTCTGGTTTAAGGTATTGGCATACCCATGATCATATTTCAAGAATAATCTGATCTGAACTTGGTCAAGATTTTGATTAAATTTGAATTTCTGAAACTTAGGGTAAAAGATATTCTGTTTTCGAAAACAGAAAGGAGTTGAAAAATCTGGAAGTTAGAGATAGAATTGAATCTGGGTTCTGAAGGCTTTTAGATTTAGGATAACTGATAGATCAAATCTGGAAAGTCAGATCTTGACTTGGGGTTACAGGATAGATTTTGGAGATTTTAGGGCTAGAACAGAATAAAGCTGAGGCTGATTTGGTTGATCTAGAAGAGACATATGCATGCATGACTTTTAAGAAAGAAACTTTTCACCCCAAAACTCAGGATGTTACATTCCATTCCATGATAGCTTGGATTTTCGACTGATCCATGAATATTCCTTCGCCAGAAATGATGTGGCCTAGAAAAGAAATTTCCTTTAACCAAAAAGCACATTCATCAAACTTGGAATATAACTGATGGTCTGCCAATTTCTTTAGCACCAATCTGAGGTGATGGACATGTTCTTCTTCTATCCTAGAGAAAATAAGGATATCATCCATGAACACAATAATGAACTTATCTAAAAATTCCATAAGAACTTTGTTCATTAAGTTCAGTTAATTGCGGGTGCATTTGTCAGTCCAAAAGGCCTCACGGTAAACTCATGTAACCCATATCTCGTTATGAATGCAGTTTTGGGGATATCTAGCTCTTGAATCTTCAGTTGATGGTACCCTGATCTCAAGTCAATTCTCAAAAATATCTTTGCTCCTCTGAGCTGATCGAAGAGATCGTCAATTATGGGCAGAGGGTACTTGTTCTTGATTTTCATGTCATTCAATTTTCAGTAGTCAATGCAGATTCATAGACTGCCATCTTTTTTCTTGGAGAAAAGTACTGGGGCTCCCTTCGGTGAGGATCTTGTTCTGATAAATCCTTTCTCTTCCAACTCTTCTATCTGCTTCCTTAGCTACTCTTGCTCTTGGTTTGTCATTCGTGCAAGCTTTCTAGCGTATGGAGCTGATCCAGGTTTCAGCTCAATGGTGAACTCTATGTCCCGGTCTGAAGGCATTCTCGGGAGTTGTTCAGGAAAGACTTCTGGGTATTCGTTGACTATTGGCACCTTCCCAAACTCAATCTTTTCCATACTGTTCAGACTACTCACATGGTCACTCACTAAAGTCCTCTCTACGTGGAATGTGACATGCTCTCCTTTAGTGTTGGCCAGCGTGATTGTCTTCCTTTCATAGTCTATCTGGCCTTTGTACTTTGTTAGCCAGTCCATTGCAACGATAACATCTAGCCCTTGAAGATCTAAAACTAGCAGGTTCGCTAGGAATCCTATGTTGCCGATACAAAAGGCAATATTTCGACAGATAGATTCAACGGACATCCTAGCTCCAGGACATTGAATAAGAATAGGGTATTGTAATGCAGATATAGACAATCCACTTTTCAGTACAAAAGACTCTGACACAAAAGAGTGAGTTGCACCAGGGTCAAACAAAGTAACTGAAAGCTGAGAAAAGATCAGAATTCTATCAATCACTATATCAGATGCTTCTCCAGCTTCAACTACAGTTGCGTAGTTGAGTCGGCCTCATCCTTTAGTAGGTATTCCTCTTCCCTTGCTGATTTAAATTCTTCCTCCTCTGGGTGACAGAACATCTCTGGCAAAATTTTGAACTGGTGCAGGAGATCTTGTTTCTTAAGAAGGTCGGAGGGCATGTCTTCTGAAAATTGGTTAATCTTGCTCCAATTGCTAATCCCTCAACATGTTCGGATGGTAAGTTTTTCATCATTTGCTCTAAGATTTGGTTTTGTACGGCCATTTCTTGCTGTCTATTATGCTCCATCCACATCAACATATCACTGATATTTCCTCCTAGTGGCCTGGAAGTTGATGATCCGGGTTGATCTTGGTTGGTACGGACTCTTCTTCCATATGTGTTCCTCATGTCACTGGTGTCCTCCTCGGACTCTCTTCCCTGAGATCTTCCTCTAGTGTTAACCATTCTGTTCTGGCAGGAGGTCAAAGAAATGATTGCTGACTCAGAGGGAAACACAGATAGGTACAAGCGCGATACTGATATCGATCCACGAGACAGGGATGGAAATGTGCAAGATGCTTTTCATAAATTAACTTTTTATAAAATACATAGTTTTGCCTTTATAGCTTACAAGAATATTTAACAACCAGCACACACCACAACAAGCAACTACTACACAAACGATCTAACGTCTGCTGAGGTTAGGCACAAAAGGTTAAACCAAGGGAAGTCTGGGATCACACGTCAGCATTGGAAGAACCACAAGTTTCCACCTCTTCTGGGTCCTCCTCTTCCTGATCTTCATCTGCGTCCTTTGGATCTAGTTCCAAGCTCTGGGATCTTGTAAACTACCACTGAGGCACGAAAGCCATCTAAGGAGACAGAATGCAAAAGCAACTAAGAGTTAAAATGATTTTTAAAGCTTTTCAAATAATCAAAAAGGATAACTACATAATATATTTTTCTTAGACAAATTAGATTTTAGTAATTAGGTTTTAGCCAAATAATCTAGCGATTTTCTGCCCTAGGGACGACGATGTCTATAGAAGGGTCATGACCTACAATCGAGCCTTTGCTCTGATACCATCTGCTATGGGACCCTCATTTGAGGAATCCGGTGGCAACCGCCCAGGTGGGTTGCACTCAAAATGGTACATCACAAGCTCACAACAACAGGATTTACTTTAAACAGTAAAACAGATAGTTAAAACTAGTACAAGGTCACGAGGACCAATATTACAGTATCAAAACGTCAAGGATGACGCTAATTAAGGTTGATATAAAAATAATGAGTTTCTTGTCGTGGTATTGCGAATACCCCGGCAGGTTTTGAGAGTGATCCTAGCGAAGATTACGCGGCGCGGGTTGACCGGATGACCGGTCCTCCCCCGCCGGACAAGCACAAAGAATGACACACGGGTTTATACAAGTTCAGGTCCCGGTGGGGGCCCTAGTCCTGTCGACGCGCTCCCGACCGGAGTCGGCTGGGGAGGCTCTCTCCGGGGAGAGGCTTCCGGAGCACGCCTGTGAGTTTAGCTATTCCAATAAAAGAACCGATCCCTTACAACGGAGGGGTACAAGGGCTATTTATAGCCCCAAAAAGCAGCAAAAAACCTAAACTACCCCGGAAGCCACCGTCGGATTGAAGGGCAGGACCGTCCTTCTCCCGGTCAAACGCCTTGGATGCTTGACAGGTGGTCGCTAGTTCCCGAGGCGCTCCTCGCGTGACCTGCACGTGATAAACAGTTTGAGGCTTTACCTTTAGGAGGGCGATAAGGCCCGGGACGGCGCCGGAGGCCCGGTCCCGGGGGCCAAAAGGCGGCGCCCGGGGACGGGCCGGAGGCCGCGTCCCCGGGCAAATGGCAGCGCCCGGGACGGCACCGGAGGCCACGTCCCGGGAGCCAAAAGGCGGCGCCCGGCGAGGCCCCGGAGGTCACATCCCCGGGCAAATGGCGGCGCCCGGGAGGGCACCGGAGGCCACGTCCCGGGAGCCAAAAGGCGGCGCCCGGGGAGGCCCCGGAGGCCACGTCCCCGGGCAAATGGCGGCGCCCGGGAGGGCACCGGAGGCCACGTCCCGGGAGCCAAAAGGCGACGCCCGGGGAGGCCCCGGAGGCCACGTCCCGGGAGCCAAAAGGCGGCGCCCAGGGCGGCCCCGGAGGCCACGTCCCCGGGCAAGTGGCGGCGCCCGGGACGGCACCGGGGGCCACGTCCCGTGAGCCGAAAGGCGGCGCCCGGGGAGGCCCTGGAGGCCACGTCCCCGGGCAATCGTGGCACATCTTACCTGGACTTAGTCCCGCGGAGATTTCCCCTGACAGCAGCCCCCCATGCCCGCCGGGGACGATGCTCGAGTCCCCGGTGGGTATGGTTCAGGTCACCGGGAAGATCTCCGGGCCAGGTTACCAGAGCCGCGACGCTTTGGCTTCCGTGGCCCACACTTAAAGCCGCACCGTTTCGCCATAAATGCGCGCGCGGTTCGAACCGGTGCCTCGATTCACGCGCCCGTCCCTTCGTTTCCCGCGCACGGTTTGAACTTCTACGGCCCAGATTGATCCGCGGGTGCCACGTGGCGTGCATCTAGATCACGGCCCGCCCCTATAAATAGGACCTTGGGGGGCCCGGAAGCTCATTCCAAATTTTCAGCCTCAACGATTTTTGCTCTCCCGGTAGCCCTCTCCCGGTAGCTTTTTCCGGTAGCCCTTTCCGGTAGCAGGCGTCCGGGAGTTTCGAGTAGTAGCCTCCTGCAAAGTTAGCCACCAAAAAAGAAAACTAACCTCATGGCACCCAAGGGTCGAGCGAAGACCACGGAAGTGCCCCCGGAGGAAATCCCCTCGGATTTCCTCTGGGCGTCGGAGTTCACGACCGAGGACTCCGGATGATCCCTCCCCTCCGGATACTTCCACCGGCGGGATACGAGTTTTGGCCTGAAGATGTGCTCCGGGACGCTCGGCGCCGCGTACGGGCGTTGTACCGGGACTTGACCCGGGAGCTAGCGGAGAGCCTCCGGGAGTATTAGGCGTAGGAGCCTTAGGGCTTAGAGAATCCCCCGGGTTAGAACCCGGGTTGTATCGTTTCCGAAGCCCACCGGAGGGGGAAGATGTCCTCCGAGTTTGCTAATCAATAAAGCGTTGTGTTGTTGTTTCCTTTCATTGCCTCTTTATTTTCTTCTTCTTGGATGGTCTGGACGACTCATCTTAACAAGGATGAGCTAAGTTTTCTCGTGGGCGGTGCGGTCGACACCCGGGGGTTCCTTATCCCCCCCCGCCCACAGCGGGCCGAGGATAGCTCCGCGCGCTGTGGGGGTAACAAGGCCCCCGAGATAGTAGTCACCTATAGGATAGGAAATTTTCTAAGTTAGAAAACTTTAAAACGAGGTTTTCAAGGAGAAGACCTTCCGGGAGAATCGTCCGGTCGCCGTGAGAACGGGGAGCCGGGAAGGAGGCCTCTTGTGGAAGAAACATCCAAGAAAACCTGGTGAGATTTCCGGAGGCGAGCTTCCTAGAAGACATTCGTCCGGTCGGGGAGCCGGGAATAGGGTCTCCGGGAGGCATTCATCCGGTCGCCGTGAGAACGGGGAGCCGGGAATAAGGTCGCTGGGGACCAATCGTCCGGTCGCCGTGAAAACGGGGAGCCGGGAATAACGTCGACTCCCGGAGGACGAAGATAGATCCAATCGAGCCACGAGGGGCCGATCTTCCGGTCGCCGTGAAAACGGGGAGCCGGGAATAACGTCGACTCCCGGAGGAGGAAGATAGATCCAATCGAGCCGCGAGGGGCCGATCTTCCGGTCGCCGTGAAAACGGGGAGCCGGGAATAACGTCGACTCCCGGAGGAGGAAGATAGATCCAATCGAGCCACGAGGGGCCGATCTTCTGGTCGCCATGAAAACGGGGAGCCGGGAATAACGTCGACTCCCGGAGGAGGAAGATAGATCCAATCGAGCCGCGAGGGGCCGATCTTCCGGTCACCGTGAAAACGGGGAGCCGGGAATAACGTCGACTCCCGGAGGAGGAAGATAGATCCAATCGAGCCACGAGGGGCCGATCTTCCGGTCGCCGTGAAAACGGGGAGCCGGGAATAACGTCGACTCCCGGAGGAGGAAGATAGATCCAATCGAGCCGCGAGGGGCCGATCTTCCGTTCGCCGTGAAAACGGGGAGCCGGGAATAACGTCGACTCCCGGAGGAGGAAGATAGATCCAATCGAGCCACGAGGGGCCGATCTTCCAGTCGCCGTGAAAACGGGGAGCCGGGAATAACGTCGACTCCCAGAGGAGGAAGATAGATCCAATCGAGCCACGAGGGGCCGATCTTCCGGTTGCCGTGAAAACGGGGAGCCGGGAATAACGTCGACTCCCGGAGGAGGAAGTGCCCGAAGACGGGGCTTGAGTGTTTGGGCAGGGGACTAGTCTCCCAAAGTGACTCGTTACCACGGCCACTGTGACCGGGTTGCCGCTTACACCCTCAGTCCACGAGGGCTGATCGTAAGCCGCCCTACGGGAGTGGAGACTCCCGTTGTAGGGACTTGTTGGGACCGGCCCACTTCCTCGCGGGGAGGGCATCCTCGCGGGGAGGGCTTCCTCGCGGGGAGGGCATCGCCGCTAGGGGCGGCAATGAGAGAGACCTGCAATGAGACAGTTTGAAAAGCAAGACCTATGTATTGCTAATGAAATGAAGTACAGGGCCTCCCCCTGCGAAGCCGCGAAAGGGGAGGAAAATACAGTGTCCCTCCTCCCCCTCCGGCGTGGACGCTCCGGGGGAGGGGACAGGCCCGTAAGGCTAAACATAGAACTTGCGAAGTAAACGCAAGTTCCACGTGTGCTTCAGCTCCTGCTCTTGAAGGTTGGAGAGCTTGTAGGCCCCCGAGCCCAGGACCGCGGAGATCCTGTAGGGGCCCTCCCACTTGGGGGAGAGCTTACCCTGGGCTTGGGGGTCCGTCACGCGCTTGAGGACAAGGTCCCCAAGGCGGAAAGCTTTCTCGCGCACGCGCTGATTGTACGCGCGCGCTATTTCTTGCTCGTAGATGGCGTGGCGGAGGAGCGCTCGGTCGCGTTCCTCCTCCACGAGGTCGATCTCCAGGCGCTGGTTGGCCTCGTTGGCCTGGTATGCTGAGGGAGTGGCTCCCTCCAGGAGCTCCACCCGCAGTGACCGGAAGCCAATCTCCGGGTGGAGGACTGCCTCCGCCCCGTAGACCAGGGAGAAGGTAGTACGCCACGTTGCCCGGGACGGGGTCGTGTGCATGGAGCAGAGGATGCTAGGGAGCTCCTCTGCCCATGCAACCCGCTTAGAAGCGGTTTGCTCGAGTCTCCGGCGTAACCCCTGTAGGATCACGCCGTTGACCCTCTCGACAGGCCCGTTGCTCCGGGGATGGGCCACCCAGGCGAAGTGAATGACGAGCCCCAGGCCTTCGCAGAATTCCCGGAAATAAGCCGAGTCGAATTGGGTCCCGTTGTCCACGGTGATTTACCGGGGGACACCAAAACGACATACGACGTTTTTCCAGAAATACCGCTGAACGGCCCGGGACGTGATGCTGGCCAAAGGCTCCGCCTCAACCCACTTTGTAAAATAGTCGACTGCGACTACCGCATACTTGTATCCCCCGGGCGCTGGGGGGAAGGGCCCTAAGAGGTCCATCCCCCAGCGCACGAAGGGCCAAGTGATGGGGATCTTCTGCAGCGCTATAGGGGGGAGGTTCGAGCCCTTGGCCATCTTCTGGCATGCCTCGCATGCGGAGACAAGGTCTCGCGTGTCGCGCATGACCGTGGGCCAGTAAAAGCCCTGCCGGAGGGCCTTGGCCGCGATAGCACGCGGGGCCAGGTGAGAACCACAGCTCCCCGCGTGGATGTCTTCGAGAAGTTGAAGTCCCTCTGGCCGGGGGAGGTAGCGCAGGAGGGCGGAAGCCCCCCGCTTGTAGAGCCTCCCCTCCAGTAGGAGATACGCCCGGGCTTTAGCCCGGAGGCGTTTAGCCTCGGTCTCACTAGGAGGGTCCCCCTCCCCCTTGATGAAGGAGGTGAGGGGGTCCATCCAAGATGGAGTCCGGGCAATCTAGGCGACCTCCGGGACATGAGGCTCGTCGCCCGTGTCCGGGGAGGCCACCGAGGGCTTCGTGATGATCTCCAGGAAAGCCCCCTTGGGGAGCGATTCCCGGGCGCTGGCTGTCCGGGCCAAGGCGTCGGCCCGGTCATTGTCCCTACGTGGGATATGCCGGGCCTCGAGGCCGTCGAAATGCCTCTCCATCTTTCGCACTTCCTGCAAATAAAGACTTAAGTTTGCGTCTTGGCACAGGTAAGACTTGTCCACTTGGCCCTCGGGGGGTCGCGCGAGCCGCCTCCGCCCTCGAGGACAAAGGTGTCCCGAGGCCGTGGCTCGCTACGTCCCCCCTGCCTGGAGCGTTCGGGGGGATCCCTGGCCCCCCGGTCGACGGGGGCGGGAGCCCCCTGGGTCTTCTTCCAGGTATCGTCTTCCTCCGCCCGAGCGTACTTTTCGAGCACGTTGAAGAGCTCATCGGCGGAAGAGGGGCAGCTCCGGGAGAGCCTTCGGTGGAGCTCCCCCGGGAGGATGCCGCTTTTGCAGGCTTCGATGACCGTAGAGTCGGGGACGTGGGCCACTTTGCTCTTCACCTGAGCAAAGCGCTTGAAGAAGCTTCTGATGGTTTCCCCAGTCCTCTGCCGGACAGTGTACAGCTGCGAGGAGTCCAGGGGAAGCACGTAGTTCCCCTGGAAGTTGGCACAGAACTCCCGCTTGAGCTGCGAGAAAGACTTGATGGAGCCGGCCTTCAGGTTGTAGAACCAGGAGCGGGCAATGCCGGAGAGGTAAGGGGGAAGACGTTGCACTGTACTGTCTCGTCCCCCCCGGCCGCGGAGATTGCAGTGGAGTAGACCTGCACAAACTCGTAAGGGTCTGCCTCACCGTTATAATGTTCGATGTGTGGCGGGCGGTAGGGCCGCGGCCACCGGATGCAGCGAAGTCTCCGGCACAGGGGCTGGTTGGCCCCCTGCACTTCCCGGGGAGAGCCCCGGTCGCTGTCTTCTTTCACGAGACCTTCGTTGTCAGCCTGGAAGCCGTCCGAGAGGTCCGCCAGAATGGCGGTGGCGACGCTTTTCCTCCGGACCGGGACTGAGTTCCCGGACGTCCGGGCTCTCCGCCGGAGAGGTTGGCTCTTCAGCGGGTCTCTTCCCCCGGCTGGTGCGAGAGCGAGGCTCCCCGCGCCTGCGGCCGGGGGGAAGCTCTTCCCCGCGCTCTGGTGAACGCATTCGCTCGACCTCCCCCGAGGCGAAACGGACCTGTCCCGCCGAGGGAGGGAGCTCGTTCGCTGTAGCTTCCGGAGCCGGTTGGGGGGAGCCCCCTGCGACGACCCCCGGGACCAGAAAGGGGGGAGCCCCTGTATCATCCGGAACCGGGGAGGGGGCGCCCACGACGACGCCTGCAATCGAAGTGGAGGGGGCCCCAGTGGCCACGACCGGAACCGGGAAGGGGGCAAGCCCTATAACACCTAGAACTGGCGAGGGGGGAACCCCCGCGGCGACGTCCGGAACCGGGGAACCCATGCGGGCGGAAGTCCGCTGCGGCACGGGGGCTGCTCTGTCAACCGCCCCCGGTGCGGTAAACGCGACGCGGGGGGTGGGACTGGCTCCCGGCGCAGGGTAAACCCCTGGCAAGAAGTGGGCTCCTGGCCCCGGGAAAAGGCCGGGGACGGGGTACCCCCCTGGTGCCACGAAGGGCCCCGGCATGAAATAACCACCCGGCACCGGGACGGGCCCGGGTGCCGGGAAGGGTCCGGGCGTATATCCCGCAGGAGGGAACCCCCCGGCAGGATCATACGGGGCAGACAAACCCCCGGAGGCCGAAGGGGCCGCCGCGTAACCCATAAACGGGGGCATGTTCCCCGGATACGGGTGTGACGCAAATGTGGGGGCCGGAGGCCGCGCCAACACGCTAAGGAGCTCGTCCATAGAGTGCTGAGCGCGGAGCTGGCCTTCCATGAGAGCTTCGAGCAGGGCGTCCCGGGGAGCCGGGGGAGCCGTCGGGGGGAGACTAGTCCCGGCCGAGGTCCCCGCGGTCACCGGGAACGACCTGGAGGTGGAAGCACCTAAGTTAAGAGGAAAGGAGGGAGGCGGTACCAGGGCCAGGTCGCCTCCGGAAGGGACCGCCGGGAGAGCAGTGTCCCGGGCGGACGGCGCCGGGTCTCCGAGACCCGGATCACCGGGAAGGGTGCGAGCCCTTGTTCTTGGGGGAGCCATGGCGTCTTGTCACGAGTCCCCACGGATGGCGCCAACTGTCGTGGTATTGCGAATACCCCGGCAGGTTTTGAGAGTGATCCTAGCGAAGATTACGCGTCACGGGTTGACCGGATGACCGGTCCTCCCCCGCCGGACAAGCACAAAGAATGACACACGGGTTTATACAGGTTCGGGTCCCGGTGGGGGCCCTAGTCCTGTCGACGCGCTCCCGACCGGAGTCGGCTGGGGAGGCTCTCTCTGGGGGAGAGGCTTCTGTTGGATCAAGGATGCCGACTAGAGGGGGGGTGAATAGGAGGCTTTAAAAGCTTTAAAACCTAAAGCAAATAAAAAACAAATAATATAAGCAAAGGGAAAAGAGAACGAACACAATGATTTTTACCGAGGTATCGGAGACTCGCCCAGTCTCCACTAATCCTCGTTGAAGCACTCAAATCACTTGAGTCTCGCTTCAATATCCACAAAGGATATTATCACTAATGGTTGCTCCTTGTGCACTCCGGAAAGGCGAGCACCGATGCCTTGTACACACTTGCCGAGCCTCTCCGACAATCTCCGAACGGAGAGATCAACGGCCACGCCTCCGAACCGTCTAGGTGAGGGCGCTCACCAAGAGTAAAAGGCAGCAAGGTCTTCTCTAGACCTCCAAACACGCACCGAGAAGCTAAGTGGATGCAAATGCAAAAGAACTAAAACTCTCGGTGGATCGGAAAGCACTCGACTTGATCAAAAGATCAAGATTTAATATAGAAAACTAATGCTCAAGAGTGTGTATAAGATGCTGCTGCTTATTGTATAAAACTTATGCCCAAAGCCCCTTTTTATAGCCTCAAGAATCAAATGAACTGTTGGAGCTAGGGCTGAAAATCAGCAACCCAAACTGACAGTCAGTTTAGTGCACAACGGCTGACAAAATTTACGGATAAAAAATAGCTAGCCGTTTGCAGCCAAAACAGGAAAGCTGGAACACGAAACTGACAGTCAGTTACACAAACTGACAGTCAGTTTGTGTACTAGCTCGACCATAATCAAAAAGAAACACAGTAAAACACTCTCTGGTCGAAACCCCAACTGACAGTCAGTATGGACAAACTGACAGTCAGTTTAGTACAAAAAAATTTGAGACCAAAAAACACCCTCTCTGGAAAATTGTCAGTTACACTAAACTGACATTCAAACTGACAGTCAGTTATGCAAACTGACAGTCAGCATGAACAAAAACAGCTATAACTTTAAATCCAGAAATCCAAAAGAGGTGTTTAATAGCTCGTTGGAAAGATCATTTCAAGGGCTACATTTTTGTCAACAGAAGAAAAAGCCAGATCTACCTAGATGTTTCTGAAAAATGCAAATACTCTTCTGCTGTCAAAAACTGAACTGAAAAACAGATTTTTCCAAATAAGACCAAAAGCAAATCCACATAAAAAAGATGCGATGCAATGACCTAACATTCTCGGTTTATGCTGGAGATAGAAAGAGGACTTTCGCTACCCCTCTTTATAGTACGGTTAAAACTATAAAAGAATTTTCCTAACCGATCATCTCCATACGCCAAGATCGGTAAAAATAAAAACTCGTAATACCTGAGGTCTTTCGCATCTTCAAGATTTGCATCTCGTCTCTTGCTCTTCTGCGTCTTGTGCTTCACTTTAAGTTGGGTTCATCTTGATCATCTTGCATTTCTTCCCAAATGATCCTGTATCAATCAATCTCAAAAAGCACGATTAGTCTGGAACACTTTGTTTTCATTAATCATCAAAATTAGGGTTAGGCATGAAGGCCTAGATGCAACAATCTCCCCCTTTTTGATGATTGATGACAACAAGTGTTCAAAAATAAAGTAAATGAGATAGCTCCCCCTGAGTATATGCATCTCATCATACAAGATCATAAACTAATACATATACATCAGGGCATCTAATACATAAGCAAGTCACAGATGTGCAAATATCCACAAGTCATATCAGAGCATACACATGCACATCAAGACATCATATATATATATATCAATGTATCAGAGCTCAGGAACATCCAAATAATATCAGAGCTAAACACATATCATATATCAGAGCCATAATCAGAACTACTCAGATAAACTCATCATACACAGACATCTCCATAAAACATCTCCATATATATATAAGAGAAGACATCTGTTCATACATCAAAAGACATAAACAAACTCCAATATCGAATAATCTATCCAAAATACTTCTCCCCCTTTGGCATCAAGCACAAAAAGGGAGGCAACCAAAACAAATCAGAGCCTAATGCTCATCATCTGAAGAAAATCCTATGATGTCTGTATCTCCGGAGCCAGCTGGAGATGCAGACGGGTCGACGACTGGAGATGCCGGAGGAGTCACTACTGCAACGGGAGCTGCAGCAACTGGAGCAGATGAGCCTGGAGCAGCTGGATGGGAGGCAGAGCTCGGCGAAGATGCAGCCTGGCGGGCCCTCTTGCGAGAGACCGAAGAGTCGGACGCAGGCAGACGTCGCAGTATCTCCTCCTGCTGAGTAGCCAAACGAAGCAACATCTGGTGATGCTCTGCCTGGGTGCTGAGGATCTGCTGCTGGGTCTGGAGAACCTGCTGAAGCAGAGAAGGTGACGCCGCAGAAGATCCGGTGCCAGGGTCTGAAGCAGGTGCTGGGGCAGACTCCTGAACTGGAGCCTCATCCTCTGAGTCCCCCGCAGCATCATCATCAGATGCGGGAGAGTCAGGGCCAGCAGCTGGAGCAGGGCGAGCACCGAGCCGGCGATCAGCCTGACCCGGAGGATAAAAGAGCAAAGGATGATGGGGCCTGGGCAGCTCAGTGTCCACGGCCCGGATATGAAGAAGCACCGCCATAATATACGGAGCGTATATCAGCTGACGGCGCGGGGAAAGAAGGACGTGCTGAATCTCACTGATGATGAGATCAGCAACGTCGAAGGGCTCCTCCTGGAAGATAGAAATCAAGACGTGGAGCCCTAGATAGGTGACCCTGGCTCTGTCTCCGCTCATGGGGACCAGAGTGAGACGGAGGATCCGCAGAGCCAGGTCAACATCGCGGCGCAGGCCAGCGATGTGACGGAGCTGGAAGGGGCCGGAATAGAGCATGGCCACCTCCCGACGCTCGAGGTCAGGGAGTGTATGGAGCTGGCGACCAGAAGGAGGGCGCACTAGTCCAAGCGCCGACTCCAGCTGATCCTTCGTGACGGTGTAGACCTGGAGGCCCGTCATGAAGGTCATGGAGTCGCGCTGAGGGGATACAAAGACGGTGGAATAAAACTGACGTATGGGCCCCTCAGCCCAGTGCAAAGAGGAATCGGCGACTAGGTCGCGGATCCCTACAGAGCCAAACAAGTCTGCGAGGGTGGCGATGCCTGTGCGAGAGGCGATCGTCCCCCACGACAGAGAGCGGTGGGCGAAGATGGGCGCGCGGCTATAGACACTGGTGAACAGGTCTAGGTGGAGGTTGGTGTAACAAGTGAGCACCTCGCATGCGTCGCGACCAGTGGGACGCGGCGACAGATACGGGTTCACAGAGCGGAGCGTGCGAAGGCGGCTCGCGTGCCAACGTGAATAATCCACGGGCACGCGCTCAGGCGGAGGCGAGGGTCGGTTCTCGGACGTCTGACCCGATGAACGCTGGCTGTTTGCCGCATTCTTCCGTCGGGCCCCACGGCGAGAAGGACCGGCCTGATCAGACATGACGAAAGGAAAACAGGAAAAACAGAGGAGAAAAAAAAAGGAACAAGGACCTGAACTGAGGACGAACTGAAGTAGTCGACGTAGCAGATGCGAAGAGGACTGCCAAATCGACCACAGGAACGAAGCTCAGCACGGTCAGGAGGTCCTACGGTCACTGCACGAGAAGAAGAAGAGTGGTGCAGAGGAGTCAAACCGTGGAACAGAGGATCCTCAAACGACGAGGTCGAGACGGCGGAGGACGGTGGCGCCGGCGGTGAGGAGTTCACCGGCGACGAGGGGCGGCACAAAAAGGTGGTGGCGAGGCACGGCGAGGAGGAGGTGCAACCGGCGTTGGCGAGGGAGCACGAAAAAAAGAACGGCGACGAGAAAAGGTGAAGAGGCGAGGAAAAACAGAACGGGGTTTTAGGGTTCTCGATCCCGCAACTGACAGTCAGTTTGATAAACTGACAGTCAGTTCCAAACTCAGATACATGGAACTGATAGTCAGTATACAATACTGACAGTCAGTTCACCGAACTGCGTTTTGAAACGACAGTCATTGTATGAAACTGACAGTCAGTAGGGGACTCAAACACGACCAGGAGCTACGACCAAAATCAAATGCACGTAACTGACTGTGAGTTTGTGAAACTGACTGTCAGTTATGACACTGACTTCGACCAGAGACTAAGACCAGGCTCCTAACTACTGAACTGACTGTCAGTTATAGGAACTGACTCTCAGTTTGGTCAATTTCGACCAGAGGAAATCTAAGACCAGAGAGGGAATAAAATAATAATATTTTATACAAACAACTCATTTAGCACATCAACTAGCATTTGATATATCAATAATGTTCAGTTCACACCTTAAAAAGCAAAATCTTGTTTCATCTAGGGGTTTAGTGAAAATATCTGCTAGTTGCATATCTGTTCTAACATAATTCACATCAATATCACCTTTTGCCACATGATCTCTAATAAAATGGTGCCTTATTTCAATATGCTTAGTTCTAGAATGTTGAACAGGATTATTTGCAATTTTAATGGCACTTTCATTATCACACAATAGTGGCACTTTATCAAATATTATTCCATAATCCAGAAATGTCTGCTTCATCCATAATAATTGAGCACAACAACTGCCTGCAGACACATATTCAGCTTCAGCTGTTGAGAGAGCTACAGAATTTTGCTTCCTAGATGACCATGATACTAATGATCTCCCCAACAGCTGACAGCTACCAGATGTGCTCTTACGATCAATCTTACACCCAGCATAATCAGAATCAGAATACCCAATTAATTCAAAATTTGCATCTTTAGGGTACCAAAGGCCTAAACTGGGATAACATTTTAAATACCTAAGGATTCTTTTAAGAGCAGTTAAATGACATTCCTTAGGATCAGACTGAAATCTAGCACATAAGCACACACTAAACATGATATCAGGCCTAGATGCAGTAAGATACAAAAGACTACAAATCATAGACCTATAAAGTTTAGAATCGACCGATTTGCCGCTTTTGTCCATGTCCAAGTGTCCATTGGTCGCCATGGGAGTTTTGATTGGCTTAGCGTCTTCCATCCCAAAGCGCTTGAGCAGGTCCTTCACGTACTTGGTTTGACTCACGAACGTCCCGTTCTTGAGTTGCTTGATTTGTAGACCGAGGAAGAAACTCAGCTCACCAATCATGGACATCTCGAACTCCCTAGACATCATCTCTCCAAACTCATGACAGAAATGTTCATTAGTAGATCCAAATATAATATCATCAACATAAATCTGACAAATGAACAAGTCTTTTTCAATTTTCTTTGTAAAGAGAGTAGTATCAACCTTCCCAATTTTAAAACCTTTTAATAATAGAAAGTCTCTAAGTCGCTCATACCAGGCTCGAGGAGCTTGTTTGAGACCATAGAGAGCTTTTGACAATTTAAATACATGGTTTGGAAATTTAGCATCTTCAAAACCGGGAGGTTGTTCAACAAACACAAGTTCAGAAATTTCTCCATTTAAGAAAGCACTTTTTACATCCATTTGAAAAAGTTTGATATTAAAACATGATGCATAGGCAAGAAGAATGCGAATAGCTTCAAGTCTTGCTACCGGTGCAAAAGTTTCACCAAAGTCTAAACCTTCGACTTGAGTGAAGCCTTGAGCAACAAGACGAGCTTTGTTTCTAATTACAACTCCATTTTCATCTTGCTTATTTCTGAAAACCCATTTTGTTCCAATAACATTATGATCTTTGGGTCTTTCAACTAGAGTCCAAACTTCATTTCTAGCAAAGTTATTAAGTTCTTCATGCATGGCATTAACCCAATCAGGATCATTTAAAGCTTCATTAACATGTTTGGGTTCTAAAGAAGACACAAATGAATGATGTTCACAAAATGCAGCAATACGAGATCGAGTTTGAACACCCTTACTGACGTCACCCAATATTTGGTCTAGAGGGTGATCCTTGGTGATGGTTTGGTGTTGCCTTGGTTCTTCATCTTGTATTGCTTCATCTTGACCTTGTTCTGGAGGATCGACATGGGATGATGATTCGTCTTGATCAACATTTTCAACGTTGACATCATCTTCTTGATCTTCCTCTGTTGGCTTGATGTCTCCAATGGTTATGTTCTTCATTGCTTCTTGAAGATCTTCACCTGAAACTTCATGAGATACTTGCTCCTTTTGTGAGCCATTAGTTTCATCAAATTCGACATCACCCGATTCTTCAATACAACTTGTATTTTTATTGAAAACACGATAAGCTTTACTAGTGGTGGAGTATCCGACTAGAAAGCCTTCATCTACTCTTCTTTGAAATTTACCACCAAAATTCCTTTTCTTAAGAATATAACATTTGCATCCAAAAACTCGGAAATAAGAAATATTTGGCTTGCGCCCAACAAGAAGCTCATAAGGAGTCAAGTTTAGAAGAGGATGCAAATAAAGTCGGTTTATAGAATAGCAAGCGGTATGCACGGCTTCAGCCCAGAAGCGAGTAGGAGTATCATACTCACTTAGCATAGTCCTTGCCATTTCTATAAGTGTTCGATTTTTCCTTTCAACGACTCCATTTTGCTGTGGAGTATAGGATGTGGAAAATTCGTGTTTGATTCCAAGAGAGTCACAAAAGTCAAACAAGGTTGAATTAACGAATTCTCCACCATGATCACTACGGATTTTCTTGATGGATAATTCGAATTCAGTAGAAACACGTTTTGCAAAACTTTTGAAAACATCGGGGGTTTCAGATTTTTGAGAAATAAAGAAAACCCAAGTGTAGCGAGTAAAATCGTCAACAATCACAGACCATAGTTGCTACCCCCGATACTTTGGAACTTAGAAGGTCCAAATAAATCCATATGAAGGAGTTCCAAAGGTTTGCAAGTCGAAAGAATGCGCTTAGTTGGATGTGAAGTAGCAACTTGCTTGCCCGCTTGACAAGCGCTACAAGGTTTGTCCTTTTCAAAATTCACATCCTTTAAGCCAACAACCAAATCACGTTTTAGAAGTTTTCTCAATTGATGCATTCCAACATGTGCAAGTCTTCTATGCCATAGCCAACCTTTTGAGGTTTGAGAGACAAGACATGTTGAGAGAGATGCATCTTTTGAGTGAAAATCAACCAAATAAAGATTTCCAAAGCGAAAGCCTTTGAAGATCAAAGATTTGTCTTTTAAACTTTCAACCAAAACTTCTTTTGGGAAAAATGTGCAACTAAAACCAAAATCACAAATTTGTGCAACGGAAAGCAAATTGAAATTCAGAGATTCGACCAATAAAACATTTGAAATAGATAGATCATTTGAGATTGCGATTTTACCCAAGCCTACAACATTTCCTTGACGATTGTCGCCAAAGGTAATCTTTTGGTTCTCGCTTGAGTTGTCTTCTATTGAGGTGAACAACTTCTTGTTACCGGTCATGTGTTCGGAGCATGTGCTATCTAGCACCCAATGCCTCCCACCGGTCTTGTAGTTCACCTGCATAAAAAGAATTAAGTTCTTTTAGGTACCCAAACCTTTTTGGGTCCTTCAATGTTAGCAATCAAAGCTTTGGGCACCCAAATAGATTTCTTTCTTTTATTTAACATGGGTGCACCAACATACTTTGCTATAGCATAACCTTTTCTCGACTTTTGAAGCATGTAGCAAGTATCAAAATAATTAGGTGTCATTAAGGGACATGCTTCATGTGAATGACCGGTTTCATGGCATTTATGACAAAATGTGTTGCATGCTTTAACAAATATAGTTTTAGAATTTTGTTTTCTTTCTTTCTTTTGAAAATATCCTAATCCTTCTTTTCTAAAAGAACATTTTTGTTTACTAAGGATTAGATCAAGAGATATTTTACCTTTATAACAATTTTCTAAGCCTTTTCCAAGTTTTTCAACTTGTGCCTTAAGTTCATTATTTTCATTTAAGATGTTATCATTAGACACACATGGAATGTGATGACTACTAGAGGGAGATTCATTCAAGTTACATGAAGTTGAAGCATCTACCTTAGATGAGATATTTGTAACATCTTTTATGAGCATGCATTCATAAGATTCTTTAAGTTCGGAGTATTGAGCGCGTAGGGAAGAATGTTCTTCCTTAAGCGCCTTATACTTCTTTTTAGTTTTTCCAAAAACTTCATTTAATTCGGTTATCATTTCAACTAAATCATCATAAGATGGATCGTTTGAATGTACCTTTTCATCGCCTTTGGCCATAAGGCAAATGGATGAGCTAGTTGAAGTGTTGATGTTGCCGAGAGCTAGTCCGGCCATCTTCTTGGAGCAACTTCTTTCGTTGTCGGAGTCGGAGTCGGAGCTCTCTCCGCCGGACATCCATTCTCCAAAACAAGCTTCTTTGATTTCTTCATTCTTCTTCTTGAAGAACTTCTTCTTCTTGTTCAACGCCTTGTTCTTGTTTGGACATCTTGATGCTATGTGTCCCTTCTCATGACATCCATAGCAAATGATGTCCTTGAAGTTGTTTTGCTTTTGCCCTTTTGGTCGTGTGTCAATGTTGACACCTTTCTTATGCAACCTGCGAAGAAGTTTCTGAGTGTTCTTTACCATGAGTGCAAGGTCTTCATCGGAGGAGCCTTCGCTTGAATCGTTCCTTGAGTTTGCTTTGAAAGCCAAAGCTTTCTTCTTCGTCTCCGATGGTTCGGCCGCTTCCTTCTTCTCCTTCTTGTGCATCTCATGGGTGATGAGATTCCCATAAAGATCGGTTGGTGTTGTGGTCGATAGATCGGAGTTTGTGAGAACCGTGACCAAAGTGTCGAAGCTTTCCGGCAAAGCCCTAAGCATCTTTCTCACAAGCTCAAGGTCAGTAAAAACAACACCAAGACCCTTGAGTTCATTCACAATATTATTTAACCGAGTAAACATGGAATCCACGGACTCGGTTGATGACATGGTGAATGTCTCATATTTTTGCCTCACCATTAGCAATTTTGCCTCTTTAACCTTTGTAGTGCCCTCGTAAATTTCTTCGAGGGTAGTCCAAACCTTATGAGCAGTCGTGAGATTACTCACACGGTTGAACTCATTCAAAGATAAACCGGCAAAGAGTGCATTTTTTGCACGGGCATTTAAATGCAACTTTCTCCTATCGTCCTCAGACTGACTTGCCGGATCAACCGGAGGAGTAAAGCCGAGTTTAACAATATCCCATACATCAAGCCCCATGGCTTCTAGGAATACGGACATGCGCACTTTCCAATAAGGATAGTTTGTCCCATCAAAGATAGGCGCACAACCGGTATGACCAAGAAGAAAATCTCCACTTGACGACATCCTCTCTCTAGGCGGTAAAGCCTAATGAATCGAGAGACCAAGCTCTGATACCACGTGTTGGATCAAGGATGCCGACTAGAGGGGGGGTGAATAGGAGGCTTTAAAAACTTTAAAACTTAAAGCAAATAAAGAACAAATAATATAAGCAAAGGGAAAAGAGAACGAACACAATGATTTTTACCGAGGTATCGGAGACTCGCCCAGTCTCCACTAATCCTCGTTGAAGCACTCAAATCACTTGAGTCTCGCTTCAATATCCACAAAGGATATTATTACTAATGGTTGCTATTTGTCCACTCCGGAAAGGCGAGCACCGATGCCTTGTACACACTTGCCGAGCCTCTCCGACAATCTCCGAACGGAGAGATCAACGGCCACGCCTCTGAACCGTCTAGGTGAGGGCGCTCACCAAGAGTAAAAGGCAGCAAGGTCTTCTCTAGACCTCCAAACACGCACCGAGAAGCTAAGTGGATGCAAATGCAAAAGAACTGAAACTCTCGGTGGATCCGAAAGCACTCGACTTGATCAAAAGATCAAGATTTAATATAGAAAACTAATGCTCAAGAGTGTGTATAAGATGCTGCTACTTATTGTATAAAACTTATGCCCAAAGCCCCTTTTTATAGCCTCAAAAATCAAATGAACCGTTGGAGCTAGGGCTGAAAATCAGCAACCCAAACTGTCAGTCAGTTATGCAAACTGACAGTCAGTTTAGTGCACAACGGCTGACAAAATTTACGGGTAAAAAATAGCTAGCCGTTTGCAGCCAAAACAAGAAAGCTGGAACACGAAACTGACAGTCAGTTACACAAACTGACAGTCAGTTTGTGTACTAGCTCGACCAGAATCAAAAAGAAACACAGTAAAACACTCTCTGGTCGAAACCCCAACTGACAGTCAGTATGGACAAACTGACAGTCAGTTTAGTACAAAAAAATTTGAGGCCAAAAAACACCCTCTCTGGACAATTGTCAGTTACACTAAACTGACATTCAAACTGATAGTCAGTTATGCAAACTGACAGTCAACATGAACAAAAACAGCTATAACTTTAAATCCAGAAATCCAAAAGAGGTGTTTAATAGCTCATTGGAAAGATAATTTCAAGGGCTACATTTTTGTCAACAGAAGAAAGAGCCTGATCTACATAGATCTTTCTGAAAAATGCAAATACTCTTCTGCTGTCAAAAACTGTACTAAAAAACAGATTTTTCCAAATAAGACCAAAAGCAAATCCACATAAAAAAGATGCGATGCAATGACCTAACATTCTCGGTTTATGCTGGAGATAGAAAGAGGACTTTCGCTACCCCTCTTTATAGTACGGTTAAAACTATAAAAGAATTTTCCTAACCGATCATCTCCATACGAAAAGATCGGTAAAAATAAAAACTCGTTATACCTGAGGTCTTTCGCATCTTCAAGATTTGCGTCTCGTCTCTTGCTCTTCTGCGTCTTGTGCTTCACTTTAAGTTGGGTTCATCTTGATCATCTTGCATTTCTTCCCAAATGATCCTGTATCAATCAATCTCAAAAAGCACGATTAGTCCGGAACACTTTGTTTTCATTAATCATCAAAATTAGGGTTAGGCATGAAGGCCTAGATGCAACAGCTTCCGGAGCACGCCTGTGAGTTTAGCTATTCCAATAAAAGAACCGATCCCTTACAACGGAGGGGTACAAGGGCTATTTATAGCCCCAAAAAGCAGCAAAAAACCTAAACTACCCCGGAAGCCACCGTCGGATTGAAGGGCAAGACCGTCCTTCTCCCGATCAAACGCCTTGGATGCTTGACAGGTGGTCGCTAGTTCCCGAGGCGCTCCTCGCGTGACCTCCACGTGATAAACAGTTTGAGGCTTTACCTTTAGGAGGGCGATGAGGCCCTGGACGGCGCCGGAGGTCCGGTCTCGGGGGCCAAAAGGCGGCACCCGGGGAGGGGCCGGAGGCCGCGTCCCCGGGCAAATGGCGGCGCCCGGGACGGCACCGGAGGCCACGTCCCGGGAGCCAAAAGGCGGCGCCCGGGAGGCCCCGGAGGCCACGTCCCCGGGCAAATGGCGGCGCCCGGGAGGGCACCAGAGGCCACGTCCCGGAGCCAAAAGGCGGCGCCCGGGGAGGCCCCGGAGGCCACGTCCCGGGAGCCAAAAGGCGGCGCCCGGGGCGGCCCCGGAGGCCACGTCCCCGGGCAAGTGGCGGCGCCCGGGACAGCACCGGAGGCCACGTCCCGGGAGCCAAAAGGCGGCGCCCGGGGAGGCCCCGGAGGCCACGTCCCGGGAGCCAAAAGGCGGCGCCCGGGGAGGCCTCGGAGGCCACGTCCCGGGAGCCAAAAGGCCCGGGGCGGCCCCAGAGGCCACTTCCCCGGGCAAGTGGCGGCGCCCGGGACGGCACCGGGGGCCACGTCCCGGGAGCCAAAAGGCGGCGCCCGGGGAGGCCCCGGAGGCCACGTCCCCGGGCAATTGTGGCACATCTTACCTGGACTTAGTCCCGCGGAGATTTCCCCCGACATTTCTCAATACAAGAGTCGGTATCAAAGTACCGAATACACTGGACAACACAGAAAGCAACAACAAAGATCTTCACTTCCTTCTACAGCGGCTCAGCATGGGCTTTCACCACATCGGACTGCACTGGGCGCATGAGCCTCCTAGAAGCTCGAATCATCTGGAAAGGTTCTTTCCACTTCTTGGTACTCAAAACAAAAGGAATTGGGATCAACGAATCCCTCTTCTGAATTTGTATGCAAAGGCAAGGGTGAGCACGTCTTTAAACGATGCTCAGCAACTCTCGTTATGAGAATGCAAGTATATAGATGAGGGGTTCTCAAGAAGTGAGGTCTTTGTTTTATGTGTAAGAATAGAATAGATTTCCACTCTAAAGCTATAAAGAAAAGCTTTTAGTTTTAAAAGAAATACTTTGAAATCTTAAGTTATACTTTAGAAATCGTTATGTGTGGCGGTCTTTCATGAGTCACCAGTTTTATTAACCCACATTATGAAAACATTCCAAATATTACTTGTGGTGAACCACATGGACAAAATCCACTATGATAAGACTCTATGACCTGGGAGTACAGAGTATCCGATACTTCCTTTACACTTTGCAAAGGTGTACCTCTTTTTAAATCCATTCTTCACTCGATGCGCACACAGCAGCCAACCATTCACATACCCGATGCGCACACAGCAGCCAACCATTCAAACCATCCTCACTATTAATTCCAATTTCACATTTTCTTTCACATAAAGGGTTTCTAAACATGTTTATCATATAATTGGCCATTTAATACTTAAAGTATACATTTAAGTACAAGCATATCCTAAGCATGATGTCCTAGGGTGACAAGGGTGCAAGTGATACACAATTACATAAAGGGGATTTACAAGAGTTAGTTCATATCTATTCACATTCTTTCAACATAACATTTAACTCAAAGATAAAGCATGCATATATTCAAAATAGAATTTAATCTAGTTTACTTTAAAATATTAGGAGAGACATGGTCAAGGGAATGAGACTTGCCTTGCAACGAGGAGTCTAACTGCTCTACTGGGTCTTCAAAGTTTCCCTCTGCTCCTTCCGCTTCTGGCTCTTCTTTCGCAACAAAGAAACAACACGACACATCGCAGTACATAAGCATACAGAAAATACTTGCTATGGGAAAATTATACATAAAGTACAAACATGCATGCAACGAAATGATCTGATAGAAGGCATAATAGCGGGAGGGAGGACATTTAGGTTTGGTTCATAGGGTTTGGCTCGGACGCGACGAAAGTCTATAGACTGACATTCGGTCCGTGGCCAGACAGTGTCTGAAATTGGCATAGGGCTAATCTGGGGTTTCCAAAGGATTAAAAAGAAAACAAAAGGGTGCAATAGGTGCCAAACACAATAAGTCATCTAATTGACAAAGTGGTTTTGACAGAAAAGTTCAGGGATTAAAGAAAATTGCAGCAAAGTCCTTGGCACAGGAAAATCGTATACCACTGCACTGCAGCGAGCTAGGGCACGTGCGTCTGGACGATACACGCATGCGCTGCTTCGCCAACCTTGCCAAATGCATAGGTGGGATTGAGAGAAAGCTGCTGGTGAAGATAATTGGGCTGAGGTGGCTTGACGGCGGCGAACGACGAGTTACAAATTGTCGGCCGCTTGAAACAAAGACGTTCTACGATGACAAGGCTTTGGAGAATATTAGACTTGGAATTGGTTGAGGGGTTTTGATACTGGGGATACACTGATCGTGCTAGAGTAAGGAATTTGGATGAGGTTGAGTTTTGAAGCTCGCTGGCGTTGACGCCGGGCTCAGGAACGACGTTGAAAGAGGGGTCCTCGATACACGACAATGCAGGTTAATTGGCTCGGGCTACACGGTCTGTGACACCTAATGAACGTGTAGGAGAGGTTGATTTGGCTGGAGGAACGGTGGAGCGTGCCAATGACGTGAACCATCCACGGCGGCGCATGAAGAAACGGGGAACTAACAGTTCGAGCTTGAATTTAAAAACTGGCTTCACTGGCTTGCAAGGGATCTGCCTGGATCAAATTGTTCCACAGGAAGGGGTGTTGAAACTAGCTAGAAGAGTTTGAATTTCGGGAGCAGGGAGTTTGGCTTTTGACGGCGATCACCGGCGGCCAATTGGTTACTATGACACAGATAGGTGGCTAAGAGAAGCTTACCGGTGTGGTTGGATTGGAGTTTGGTGAAGCAGAGAGATCTGGCCACGGTTGCCTCAACGGTGGCTCGCTGGGGATGAGGAAGAAAACAGAAGAAAGTGGTGAAAATTGGCTAAGTCAAAGACACAGCAAAGAGACAGGTTGCTGGAGGGTTAAAATAGGCGAGGGGCGGAGCAGGTGAGGGAGAAACAGCATGGGACATGCGCCGGGGAAAAGACCGGCTGGGCGCAGAAGGAACAGCGACGGACAGTGACGCGACGACGAGCAGGCGGCTAGCCAGCTTTGCCAGCAACGGTCGGGGCTTAGGAACTTGGTCCAGGGCGGCATAGAGACGGAGGCGATGAGACTGCTCCGGCGATGACACGTACGCGCATGCAACTTAAATCCTCTCGGGCGCGCGTGCTGAAGTTGCTGTTGCTGCTAGTCGAAGTACTGCCACGACGAAGGATTTGGCGCGGACATGGGCGCACTTGCAGGCACGGTGACGTCTCATTACAGCCGATGGCGAGGGGACACGGCGAAGACGCTGGTCGAAGCAAGCGTAGGAGCTCTGGTCGAAAACTACTCGCGACTCTGGTTGAAAGGGCTGGAAAAGATACTTGGGCCGATTTGCAAATACAGAAACCTGATTTTTTGGACCAAACTGTAAATCTAGAGATTTGGAAAGGTTGAGGTGAAAAGAATTTCACCAGGGTGGCTTACTAAACTTAACAAAATAGTTTAGCAGTGACAAATAGCAGAAATTAGGGTTTTGTAAGTTTTAGCCGAGACGAAAATAGGGCAAAATAGGGTAATTAGGGTTTTAATTCTAGCGAGGCTGAAAACTAGGGTTTAGGATGAGATTTTGGAATCCTTGCAAAATGAAAACTTTCTTAGAATAGTGAATGGGAGGTATTCCCTGAATTGGATTAGAGTTTGGAATTGATTTGAGGCTTTTAGCCTTTTTCCCGGTTTCTAGAAAATCTGAAAAGGACAAATCTGCGATACTTTTGGGCTGATTTGTGAAAAAGGACTGAATGATGGAATTCTATTGCCAAGTTTTTGAGTTAACGCATTTACATACCCTAGATTATAATCTTGAGATGACAGACTTAGATTGGGAAGGATTTGGAGAAAAACAAGGATGTTACATTCGGGGTGGGCATCTGGGGCACAGAGAGATGCCCACGGCCTTCTATGGGAGGCCTCCGTGGCTTCTCCCAAGGGGCCCCCGTGATATTTCACGGGAGGCGTCTGGGGCACAGAGAGATACCGGCGGTCTTCTACTGGAGGCCTCTGTGGCTTTTCCTGAGAGGCCGTGATATTTCACGAGAGGCCTCCGGGGTTTGCCACGGAAGGCATCCGGGACTTTCCCCGCTAGCCCTTTGGGACTTTCACAGGAGGCATCTGGGACTTTGCCCGGTAGCCGCCCTGGATTTATCACGGGAGACGTCCGGGACTTTGCGTTGTAGCCGTCTGGGATTTTCCACGGGAGCCCTCCGGGACTTTCCCCGGTAGCCCTCCGGCACTTTCCATGGGAGCCCTCCGGGACTTTTCCCGGTAAGCGTCCAGGATTTCCCCCAACAGCAGCCCCCCAGACCCCTAGGGACAAACGTGTCCCCGGAGGGTATCCGTAGAACTTGGCCCCGGGCGACGCTTCACCTTCCAAGACACGCCCCAGGCCACGTGCGACGCTACGGCTCCCGGGCCATGTTCCCAGGTGAAACCTCGGATGGAGCTCCAATCTTCATGTAACTCTTCGATATCCGCATGACGATTTGAATCAACGGCCTAGATGGGCCGGGGGACACGTGGTGCCCATCCGAGGCCCCCTCCATCCCTTATAAATAGGAGGAGGGGGGCCCTGGCCCGGGACACAAATCCCATCCTCAAATCCTCGCTCTCCCAGTAGCACACTTTTGCTCTCCCGATAGTTCGATTTCCCGGTAGCTTCCTTCCCTTTTTCGTCTTCTCCGGACACTTCCACTTCCCGGTGATGGCACCGAAAAGCCAAACCAAGGCGTCCGAGTTGCCCCCGGAGGAGGTCACCTCCGACTTCCTCGGGGCTACCGAGTTCTCCCACCGAGACCTCAAGATATTCCTCGATCAGAAGTTCTTTGCCACCGGGGACATCCAGAACCCTGGGCCGGAGGAGCTGGTGTCGAGCCCTCGGGAGGGAGAGGTGGTGGCCGTCGAGGCCTTCGTGGAGGCCGGGCTCTGGCTCCTGGTGCATCCGCTGCTCCAGGAGTTTCTCCGGGAGTACGGCCTCTCGCTCAACCACCTCACCCTGAACACCCTCGTCTAGATGGGGTTGTTCGTGTGGCTGTGCGAGACAGCTACCGGGGAGAAGCCCAATCTCTGGCTCCTCCGGTATTTCTATGAGCCCACGGCGAGGGGCCTGTTGGTGACAAAGGGCGGTCCCAAGTCCGCCTTCGGCTCGGTCATGATTCAACTCAAGCCGGGCCTAAAAAACGAGTACCCAGTCCAGGCCTCTCAGGACCACTGGGGGGACTGGCTCCGGAGGTGGTTCTACATCCGGGTGAGTGACCCGGAGCTGACCTACTTGTCGGAGCCATCGTCGTACTGCCGGTCGACCGACCCGGTGGCTCCGGAGTGGATGGAGCTGGAGATGGACCTCATCACCCGGATGGCGGAGGTCAGTCTTCGGAGGTCCATGCGGGACCTCGCGGAGGAATTGGCGCTTCTCCCGGTGGCGTCATTTAGCTTGCGCGGGGTGACAGGGGTGAGCGCGGCTCACCGCCCACCCTGGATGATAGTGGATCAGCATAAGTGTCCGGACTCGAGCCCCGGGGGGTGAGTAGCTCCCGGGAGGTGGTGACCAAAATTTTCTCTAACTCCTTTTTCTTCTTTGCAGACCGGTCCTACGACAGCTCCCGGGAAGTGGCGGTCAACCTCCTCGGGAGGTATTACACGGACAAGCATGAACGAGTCGTCCGCGTCATCAGGGAGGGTCCCCCTCACAACCTCGTGGCGGAGGCCTTCGTCCTACAACTCCCCGCCTAGGTGCCCCTCCCCACCCCCAGCTCGCACAAGAGGGGGAAAGAGCAGCAAGGGGGCATCCGAAGCATGCTCACGTGAAGACGCTGGTGGTGGCACTAGCCACGCCTCCGACAGCACTACTGATGACCCCGGTGGCTGTCCCTGGATGCGGGTCGCTCTGGGGCATCTGGGGTTGTGATGGCCGGGGATAGCCAGGAGTCGGATTGGGAGATGTACGCTCCCACTCCTTCTCCAACGCCGATGACCCCACAGGCTCGCCCGCAACCATCGCACGGAGGGGTCTCCATCCAGTTCACGACTTCGGGGGCCCTCCCGATGGCCTCCTTCACGTCCCCGGAGGCGTTGGCACCTCCCCCGCCTGGGAAGGGCAAAGGACTCTTCATCCGCCCCGGGGTCCCGGCCCTGCCGCTAGACCTGACATCCGGCTCCTCATATGGCAGGACCTCAGAGGATGGCGCGATGGCAGTCGAGGAGGTCTCCCGGGGGAGCCACCCCCGGGACGCTCTGGGGGGAGGTTGTGAAGAGGTCATCTCTGCCAAGCTCCCGGTAAGCATTACTCACCGAAGCCTTAGGCCTCGTGCTTTTAATTTTTATCTAACGCCTCTTGTTCCAGATCGTCACGTTGGTCCGAGAGTTTGAGGCCCGGGTCTCTGAGTGTCTTTGGGCCGTCGAGGGGGCACTAGCCTCTGAGCACTCCGAGAAGGAGAGGGCGCTTAGGGACTTGGTGGCCAAGCGCTCCGAGAAGGACAAAGCGCTCGGAGAGCTGGCGGCGACCCGAGCGCGTTTGGTGGCCGTCAAAGACACCGCCTCCCGGCTCCGGAAGGAGCTACACGCGGGGCGGGAGGGCTCTGGGAGGCAGAGGCGTCGGGCACCCTCGCGGTCATTACTGGGGGGAGATGATTCACTCTGCCTTGGAGGAGCTCGGGCTCGAGCTTAAGACGGAGGACAACCGTGACCCGACCCTGTCGTCGATTCAGGAGGCTACGTATTTTCAAGATAGCAGGTCTCCCTGATCCCGGTGGCGGCCGACGTCCTAGCCCGGGGCCTTGTCGTTCTCGCCGTAGCCCTTGCGGCCGCTCTCATCGAGCACCACGGGGAAGGCGCTCGGGTCATCGGGGACTTGCTCCCCCGGAGCTTCCCCAGCTACTTCGAGGCACGGCGAGGAGAGCTCGAGGAGCTAGTTGGGACCCTGTTCGATCTAGTGTCTGGGGCGATGGAGCCAGGGAGTGCGCGCCCGGCGAAGACTGGGACGACGGCGGCGGTTCCCCGGGGGGGGGGGGACAATGACGGGAAAGTATGAGGTCCCGCCCTAGTCTTTAGATAGGTTTTGCTTTTAAGACTTTTGCTAAGTCTTGTCCAGTTGCGAGCAGGCGTCCCACGAACTAACTCCCGAGAGGGAGTTCCCCAGCCCCGGGTGGCGTAGCCCGAAGAATGCTCATGCAGCCTCTACCCAGCTGAGCCTGGCCCAGCCCCTGGTCTTCTTTTCAGGGGCGCGCCGGGGGGTGCTCTCTGGGAGCCGATCCGACTGCGGTGGCTCCAAAAGTGGCACTTGGACAATTTCAACAATTGTCGCGCCAAGCTGTCCCCTCCGAAGCCGAACTCCCGGAGGGTCCCGCCGCTTCAGATACACCCCCCAGCTGGCTACAAATATTGGCCGAAGGACCTTCTTCGGAGCACCTTTCGAAGAGTTCGGAGCTTATAGAAGGATCTTTCCCGGGAGCTCAAGGAAGGCCTCCGAGACTACTAGACATAGTTGCCCACCAGAGGGGGTTGTCCTCCAGGGTAGTTTCCCGTGGGAGCCTAACTCCCCGAGTTGTATCTTGTATGTGCCCGGGCATTGTAGTACCGGGGACACCTTAGCCCACCGGGGGGGTTGTCCCCCGGTTCAATGTTCAATCAATAAAGACTTGTTTGTTTGCTTGAGAGTTGTCTTCAAAATTTTCCAAAAATTATTATCTCCTGTCCGGGCCCAGGTCAATCCACCCACCCACAGCGGGGTGCAACTTGGTGCCACGTGCTGTGGTTAAGGAACGAAAAGCCCATACGTTGATACATACCGGGGTCACATAGCACTCGTTCGAAGATTCCATGACCTGACCGTGGATTTTCCCGGTTGAAAAATTTCAGAGTGGTCGAAAATTTCCCCCGGTCGCCATGAGAACGGGAATCGGTCGAGAAATTTTGCATGGCCGTGGATTTTTTCGGTTGAAAAATTCCAAAGGCCCGGTAGAAAATTCTCCCGGTCGCCGTGGAAACGGGGAGCAGGTCGGGAATTTCCCAGTCGAAAAATTCTGAAAACCATTAGAAAATTCCCCCGGTCACCGTGAGAACGGGGAGCCGGTTGAGAATTCTCCAATCGAAAAATTCTGAAACCCGGTAGAAAATTCCCCCAGTCGCTGTGAGAACAGGGAGCCGCTTGAGAATTTCCCAGTCGAAAAATTCTGAGACCCGGAAGAAAATTCCCCCAGTTGCCATGAGAATGGGGAGCCGGTCAAGAATTTCCCGGTCGAAAAATTCCAAAACTCCGTAAGAAATTCCCCTGATTGCCATGAGAATGGGGAGCCGGTCAAGAATTCTTTGGTCCAAAAATTTCGACACCCAGTAGAAAATTCCCCCGGTCGCCATGAGAACGGGGTGCCAGTCGAGAATTTCTCGATCGAAAAATTCCGAGACCCAGAAGAAAATTCCCCCGATCGTCATGAGAACGGGAAGCCGGTCAAGAATTTCCCGGTCGAAAAATTCTGAGACCCGGTAGAAAATTCCCCAGTTGCCATGAGAACGGGGAGCCAGTCGAGAATTCTGAGACAACCGAGAATTCCATGACCCATAGACGGGCAACTCACTCCCGGAGGAGGATGAGCCCGATGCTGGGCTTTAGAGTGTTTGAGGGGCGACTAGTCTTTCAAATTGACTTGTTACCACAGTTCATTAGAACTGGGTTACCGCTTACCCCCTCAGTCCACGAGGGTTACTGTAAGCCGCCCTCAGGGAGTGGGGCTCCCGTTGTAGGGACTTTTAGGCTGCGATAGCCTACGTCCTCATGGGGAGGGCATCCTCGCAGAGACGGCATCCTCCTAGAGAAGGCATCGCCTGGGTGGCGGTAAGTTAAGAATCTGCAAAAATTCCAGAGTTGAACAAAAAACCATTTGTATTAATGAAGGTAGATACAACGCCTCCCCCCCGGAATCGCGACGGGGGAGGGAACAGTGAATACAACGCCCCCCCCCCCGCGGAACCGCGGCGGGGGAGGGAACGGTGAGTACAGCGCCTCCCCCTGTGAAGCGCCACGGGGGAGGGAGTGAGCCTGGAGACTAGATGTGGAACTTGCGGAGCAAGTCTATGTTCCATGTATACTTCAGCTCCTGGTCTTCAAGGTTAGAGAGCTTATAAGCCCCCAAGCCTAGGACCGTAGAGATCCTGTACAGGCCATCCCACTTAGGGGAAAGTTTGCCCTAGGCTTGGGGGTCAGTCACGCACTTGAGGACAAGGTCCCCAAGGCAGAAAGCTCTCGCGCGGATGCGTTGGTTGTATGCGCGCGTCATTTCGCGCTCGTATATGGCGTGGCGGAGGAGCGCTCGATTGCGCTCTTCCTCAATGAGGTCAACTTCCAGCCATTGGTTTGCTTCATTAGTTTGGTACGCTGCGGCCGTAGCTCTGTCTAAGAGCTTGACCAGCAGCGACCGGAAACCGATCTACAAAGGGAGGACTGCTTCAGCCTCGTAGATGAGTGAGAAGGGGGTGCGCCCTGTTGCTCGGCTCGGCGTCGTGCGCATGGAGTAGAGGATGCTAGGGAGCTCCTCCGCCCATGCGCCTCGCCTGGAGGTGGTTTGCTCGAGTCGTTGGCGCAATACCTGTAGGATCACATTGTTGACCCTTTCGACGGCTCTGTTGCTCTGGGGATGAGCTACAGAGGCGAAGTAGAGGGTAGCCCCCAAGCCTTCGCAGAACTCTCGGAAGTATGATGAGTCGAATTGTGTCTCGTTGTCGACGGTGGTTTCTTGGCGGACCCCAAAGTAACATACGACATTCTTCCAGAAAAACCACTGTACCACTCGAGAGGTGTTGCTGGCCAACGGCTCAGCCTCCACCAACTTGGAGAAATAATCCACCGTGACCATCGCATACTTGTAGCCCTCTGGCGCTGGGGGGAAGGGACCGAGGAGGTCTACCCCCAGCGCGCGGAGGGCCCAGTGATGGGGATCTTCACACAGAGATACCTATGGTGGATTGCCACCCCCAGACGGTTGATCGTGGTTCTCCCAATAATCGCATTGTACGAAGAGGGGAGATCCACTATGTCTAACAGGACCATCTCCGTCCGGTAGATGTCCGGGGCACCGAAGGTCATGGTGAGGTTGACCTTCCCCACAGGGTAGATGGTCTTCCTCGGGACGAAGCCCTGCAAGGGCGCGGCTGCGGGTTGTAGCAGCTTTTCATCCACCTGCATTTCCCTGAATGCCTTTAGGTATAGGATGTCAACAGCGCTTGCGCCCTTAACAAGGATGAGCACCAACTGGCAGTTGTAGATGGTGGCGGAGATGATGAGCGCGTCGTCGTGGGGGAAGCAAACCCCACGTGCGTCTTTTGCAGCGAAGGTGAGGGGGACGTCCGACCACTTTGGTGGCCGAGACACGTTCAGCACCCCCACAACCTTTACCTCTCGCGCGTACTCTTTACACTGGCGCTTGGAGAGGCGGATCCTCCCATGATGACATTTACACGCCTTTGGGAGGTTTGGAAGGGTAGTTCTTCGGCTGAGCCCCCTTCCTGTGCCTATCTCTACTGCTCTCCCAAGGGAGCAGAGAGAGCCGGTAAAGCCGGCGGAGGGGGCAAGGAGGCAGGGCTCCACCCTGCCCACGGTGGTCAAGGAATGCGGCGAAGTGTTGAAAAAGTTGGTGGCATTCCCATGTAGCGTGGGTATTGGACTTGTGGAAGGCACACCAAAAATTGGTTGTGGCCTCCTTGCCTCCCATCGTGGGGCCTTCCCGGCCATGGGATGACTGCCCCCACCCTCAATAGCCTTTCGGCTTGGGGAAGGGGCGGTTTCCCTATTTTCCTTCGCACGAGCCGCCTCAGCCCTCAATGACAAAGGTGTCCCGAGGCCGTGGCTCGCTGTGGTTGCCCGACTTGGGACGCTTGTTGAGGGGGTCCCTGGTCCTTCTTCCAGAGGTCGTCCTCCTCTGCCTGAGCGTACTTCTCGAGCATTGTGAAGAGCTCACCGGTAGAGGAGGGACAGCTCCGGGAGAGTCTCCGATGGAGCTCCCCGGGGAGGATCCCACTCTTGCACACCTCGATGACTATGGAGTCAGGGACGTGAGCCACTTTTCTCTTGACTTGAGCGAAGCGTTTGAAGAAGTTGTGGATGGTCTCCCCCGTCCTCTGCCACATGGAGTAGAGCTGTGACGAATCCAGGGGACGCACGTAGTTCCCCTGGAAGTTCTCGTAGAACTCGTGCTTGAGCTGCGCGAAAGACTTGATGGAACCATCCCTCAGCTTGTAGAACCATGAGCGGGTGATTCCAGTTAGGTAGAGGGGGAAGACGTTGCATTGCACCGTCTCATCACCCCTAGCCGCTGAGATGGCTGTAGAGTACACCTGCACAAACTCATAAGGATTGGCCTCACCGTTGTAATGTTCGATGTGTGGCGGACGGCAGGGCTGCGGCTAGCGGATGCACCGGAGGCGGCGGCACAGCGGCTAGTTAGCCCCCTCAACCTCCCTGGGAGATTCCCAGTCACTATCCCTTTGATAGGGGATGCGCGCTCATTGTCGGAGTCGGGGAGGGCTCCGAGTGGCCCGCCGACACGACGGTAGCCCCTCTTCTCCTCGGGATTAGTTGAGCTAACCTCCTGGATCTCTGGGTACCCCCGGAGGTGGCGGTAGCTTCCTTGACCAGTCTCTTCCCCCGGTCAGGACGGGAGTGTGGCTCACCGCATCTGTGAGCCGGGGGGAGTTCCGACTGGTAACGGGAGGGAGCCTCTCCGGATTTTGCAGTACGCATTCGCTCGACCTCCTCCCGGATGAAGCGGGTCTGATCCACCGAGGGAGCCCTCAAGGGCGGTCCCAAGAGAGGAGGGAACTGATGCACGTTGGTCGCCGACCCGGTGGATGCCACTGGCGTGCGGGACTGGCACGGCGCCGAGTGAGTGTCCGAGGCAGTGACGGGAGTGGGTGCAGGGAGGGTCCCCAGAGCGACCACCGGTTCCGACGCCGGAGTGGCCCTGGGCATTGACCTGGCGAGGCCTCCGGACACATGGGCGGCCGTGGGCGCGGGGAAGGATCCCGGCACGGGGGGACCCATGGCACGATGTGGGTTTCCAACGCTACGGCAACCGATGGCAGAGTCTCCGGGCCGAGTGCTAGATAACCTCCCGGAATGGGAAGGTTCCTGGCCTGGGCCAGCCTCCTGGCGCGGGGAACTTCTGGGCATGGGGAAGGCACCGGCCACCAGCAAGCCCCCTGGCGTGGGGAAGGCAGCCTGGTGCCCCATGAAAAATGGAGGCGGTGCCCCCATAAACGAGTATGGGGGCGGGTAGATAGGAGTCGGGGGCCGTGCTAAGACGCGCAACAACTCCTCCAGGGTGTGCTGGACACGGAGTTGGCCCTCGATAAGGCCCCAAGCAGGGGGTCTCCGGAGATCGGGACTACCGGTTGGGGGGGCACTAGACCATGCAAGCATGGTCACGGTCGCCGGGTTGGAAATGGGAGCACTTCTACCGGAGACTACGGGAGAAGGGAGTGGTACCTCTGTCCGGGTGTCCCCGGACGGCAGGGTCGTGACAGCAGCATCTTGCGGGGGTGGCGCTTGTTCACCAAGACCGGCCCCACCGGAAAGGGAGAGAGCTTGAGCTCTTGTTCTCGGGAGAGCCATGGCGAATCGTCACGAGTCCCGCTGGTCGGCGCCAACTGTCATCATATGAAATGCACCACAAATAGATTTTACGGACATGTTTGACATGTGTTGGGGGAATCCCCAGCGGTCCTACGAAGTCCCAAGGAGTCCCCCGGTGAAACCCGGGGAGACCCGGTGAGACCCGGAGAGTCACCAGGCCCCCAGTGAGATCCGGAGGGTCACCGGGCGCCCGGTGAGATCCGGAGGGTCTCCGGGACCCCGGTGACACCCGGGGAGATCCGGAGGGTCTCCTGGACCGGTGACACCCGGTGAGATCTGGAGGGTCTCTGGGTCCCCGGTGACACCCGGTGAGATCCGGAGGGTCTCCGGGAATCCGGTGAGATCTGGAGGGTCTCCGGGAATCCGGTGAGATCCAGAGGGTCTCCGGGACCCCGGTGGAACTCGGTGAGACCCGGAGAGTCACCGGAGCCCCGGTGAGATCCGGAGGGTCTCCGGGACCCTGGTGACACCCGGTGAGATCCGGAGGGTCTCCGGGAATCCGGTGAGTTCCGGAGGGTCACCGGGCGCCCGGTGAGATCCGGAGGGTCTCCGGGACCCCGGTGAGATCCGGAGGGTCTCCGGGACCCCGGTGTGGTCCGGAGAGCCTCCAGGCTCATGGAGAGCTGTTGCTGACCGTGGAGCCTCTAGGAAGCCCGTGGTGCCACGTGTCGAGCATCCGGGCCATCCGTCAGGCCAAAGGACGTCTTCGCCCTTCCAGCCAGCGGTCCCAGCGAGGGCATTTTCGTCTTTTGCATTTCTTGGGGGCTATATATACCCCTCTTGTACCCTTTTTCAGGGATTCCAATTCATTTACATTAACTCAACATTCGGTTCTCTCGGAGACCTCTCCCCGAGAGCTCACCTCCCCAGCGGACTCGCGTCCGGAGAGAGCCAACAGGACTAGGGCCCCCACTGGGACCCGAACCTGTATAAACCACTGTGTCACTTTCTATGTTGCCCGGCGGGAGGAGACCAGTAACTCGGTCTGCTCGCGCTGCTGTACTTGTGCTGCGCACGTCCGAACCTGCCGGGGTATCCGTAATACCGCGACAGTTGGCGCCGACCGTGGGGACTTCGCGACGAATCGCCATGGCTCCCGCAACCACCAGAGCTCAAGCACTCTCATCTCCCGAGGGCGCTGGTCCTAGCAACCCGGATCCGCATCCGCGAGATGAGGCTTCTGCAGGCCCGCCGCCCGGGGGTGTACGGATGAAGGACTCGCTTCCCCTGCTCGCGGCCTCCAGTCAAAGGGCCCTCGTTTCCGACCCAACGACTGCAACTGAGCTTCCAGGGCCAAGTGCGCCCCAACTCTCCGTTCCTGTCTCCGAAGATTCTATGCTGGGGGCTTTGATCCAGGGCCAGCTTCGTACCCAACACACCCTGGAGGAGCTGCTGCGCGTCCTGGTGCGGCCCCCGGCTCCCGTCTACCCGCCTCCGTATCCGTTCATGGCGGCACCGCCCCAATTCTTCATGGGAACCCCGCCTTAGGGTATTTAGGTAATATAAGATATTTCTGTTTTCGAAAACAGAATGGAGTTGATAATTCTGGGATTTAGAGATGGAATTGGATCTAGGGTCTGAAGACTTTTAAATTCAGGATAACTGATAGATCACATCTGAGCAATCTGATCTTGATTTGAGGTCACAGGATAGATTTTGGAGATTTTAGGGCTTAGGATAGATACTGATCTGGCTATTACTACAGATACATGCATGCATGCTATTTATGGAAAAGGAAATTTTCACCCCTAACTCAGGGTGTTACAGATCTACCCTCCTTAAAGAAATCTCGCCCCGAGATTTACCTAAGACAGGAAAAGATAAGGATAGGTTTGCTTAAGATCTTCTTCCTTCTCCCAAGTAGCCTCTTGCTCTGAATGATTTTTCCATTGAACTTTACACAATCTGATTTTCTTCCTTCTGAGCTGACGTTCATCAGTGGCTAGGATTCTGATTGGGTGCTCAAGATAGGTGAGATTCTTCTGTAATGGCACATCTTGTACATCTATCTGGTCAGTAGGTTCCTTCAAACATTTCCGGAGCTGAGAGACATGAAACACATCATGCACTCCTGCTAATCCCACAGGTAATTCTAATTTATATGATACTTCTCCCTTTCTCTTGATTACCTTAAATGGTCCAATGTATCTTGGAGATAACTTTCCTTTCACTTGGAACCTTTGTAATCCCTTGAATGGTGTGACCTTGAGATACACAAAATCTCCTAGTTCAAATGATAATTCTCTCCGTCGATTATCTGCATAACTCTTCTGTCGTGATTGTGCTGTTTTCAACCTTTCTCTGATGAGTCTGACATGAGCTTCTGCTTCTTCTACTATCTCTGGTCCTATGACCTTTCGTTCTCCTGGCTCATTCCAGTGCAATGGAGTTCTGCATTTACGTCCATATAAAGCTTCAAATGGTGCCATCTGTATACTAGCTTGATAACTGTTATTATATGTAAATTCTGCAAATGGTAAACATTTATCCCATGATGTGCCATAATCTAGTATACAAGCTCTTAGAAGATCTTCTAGGATTTGGTTGACTCTTTCTGTCTGTCCTCCCGTCTGCGGATGATATGCAGTACTGAAATCCAACTGGGTTCCTAGGGTTTCATGCAGTCTATTCCAAAATTTGGAGGTAAACTGTGTTCCACGATCTGAGACTATCTTCTTAGGAATACCATGCAATGCCACTATTCTTTGCATGTATAACTCTGCTAATTTATTGCCATCATAAATCTTTTTGACTGGTATGAAATGAGCTACTTTAGTAAGTCTATCCACAATAACCCATATGGAATCATATCCTCCTTGAGTTTTAGGTAATCCTGTAATGAAATCCATACCAATTTCTTCCCATTTCCATAATGGTATTGGTAGAGGTTGTAGCTTTCCTGCTATTTTCTGGTGTTCTGCTTTAACTCGCTGACATGTATCACAGTTTGCAATGTATTCTGCAATCTCCCTCTTCATATTATCCCACCAGAATCTGGTCTTCAAATCTTGATACATCTTTGTGTTACCAGGGTGTATTGAGTATGGAGTTTTATGAGCTTCATGGAGTATTATTTCCTTAAGATCTGCATTTTGAGGTACACAGATTCTTTCTCGATACCATACAATCCCTTGGTTATCTTCAGTAAAGCCTTGAGCCTTTCCTAACTTGATTCGACTCTTGATCTTACAAATTTCTTCATCTTTCTTCTGGGCATTTCCTATCTGTTCTTCAAGTTGAGGTTTTACTGTTAAAGTAGCTACTGTTCCCTGCGGTACTATTTCCACTTGATGATTCTGCAACTCTTGTTGTAGGTAAGGGTTCTTCCACATAACCATTTCTTGCAGATTATAGACTTTTCTGCTTAGGGCATCAGCCACTACATTGGCTTTCCCTGGATGGTACTGAATACTAAGATCATAATCTTTGATCAATTCCAGCCATCGTCGTTGACGCATGTTGAGCTCTGTCTGTGTGAAAATATACTTGAGGCTTTTATGATCTGTAAAGATCTCACACTTATGTCCAATGAGATAATGCCGCCATATCTTTAAAGCATGTACCACTGCTGCTAACTCCAAATCATGAGTCGGATAATTTTCCTCATGTGGTCTCCATTGACATGATGCATAAGCCACTACTCGACCTTGCTGCATTAACACATAGCCTATTCCTTGCTTTGAAGCATCACAGTAAACTACGAAGTCTTCCTTGCTGTCTGGTAAAGTGAGGACTGGTGTTGTTGTCAATTTCTGCTTCAGCTTCTGAAAACTTGCTTCACACTTGATGGTCCATTCAAATGCAACATCCTTCTTTAGCAGGTTCGTAAGTGGTTTGGCAATCTGGGAAAATCCTTCAATGAATCTCCTATAATAACCTGCTAATCCCAAGAAACTTCTAATCTCTGAAACTGAGGTAGGTTGCTTCCACTCCTTGATTGCAGAGATTTTAGCTGAATCCACTGAAATTCCTTCTGCTGTCAACACATGTCCAAGAAATGAAATTCTTGACATCCAAAATTCACATTTGTCAAACTTGGCATAAAATTGCCTCTCTCGTAGCCTTTCCAAGACTAGGTGTAAATGTTGCTCATGTTCTTCCGTACTCTTGGAATATATCAGAATGTCATCTATGAATACTATGACAAACTTGTCAAGAAAATCCATAAATGTACTGTTCATGACATTCATGAATGCTGCCGGAGCATTGGTCAAGCCGAAAGGTACTACTGTAAATTCATATAAACCATATCTGGTAGTGAAAGCAGTTTTTGGTATATCCTATTTCTTGATCTTCAGCTGATGATATCCAGATTTCAAATCTATCTTGGAAAATACATTGGCTCCTCGAAGTTGATCGAACAAGTCATCAATTCTTGGTAATGGATACTTGTTTTTAATAGTGACTTCATTCAAAGCCCGATAGTCTACACACATTCGTAGAGTTCCGTCTTTCTTCCTCACAAACAAAACTAGGGCTCCCCATGGCGAAGCACTGGGTTTGATAAATCCCTTGCTTTCCAAGTCTTCGAGTTGATTCTTGAGCTCCTCCAAATCTGTAACTGGCATCCTATAGGGACGTTTTGCTATAGGTGCTGCTCCTGGTTTAAGCTCAATACTGAATTCTATTTCTCTGTCAGGTGGCATTCCTGGAAGTTCTTCTGGAAACACATCAGGATATTGTTGCACTACAGGCACTTGCTCCAGGCATAACTTTTGCAATGCTTGAATAGATCTTAGCGGTTTCCTGACTGATGATCTTTCTGCATAGAATAGAACTTTCTTCCCTCGGCTACTGACAAGACTTAAGGTTTTCTCTTCACAATCTACTAGGCCTTTATGTTGGGACAACCAATCCATTCCCAAAATAATGTCTAGACCTTGCAGTTCTAGAACTAGTAGATTTGCCTGAACTTCTACCCCTTCTATATTGAAGGTTACATTTGGGCAGATCGAGTAGACAGATAATCTAGCCCCTGGAGTTTGTATAACCATAGAGTACTCTAGTGGTACTTGCTCTATATGCATTTCAACTTCAGATGCAAATGCTTTTGACATGAATGAATTTGTAGCACCAGGATCAAACAATATTAAGGCAGATGCAGATTGAATCAGAAATCTACCTAGAAGAATGTCGGTGGCGTTGCCTGCTTCTTGAATTGAAGTATAGTTTAATCTTCCTCCTTGGGTTGTAGCTGGTGCCCTACCTCTTCCTCTTCCTCGATTAGCCATGTTTCCTCCTCTTCCTGCTGAATTTCCTCTAAAATTCTGTGATGGTGATGCTCTGGTTACTACTGGCTGTGTTCCTGCCTGAGATCTGGCAATGGACATCGGAAGTTGTATCCAAGGACAGAATTCTTTGCGATGCCCACGCTGTCCACAATGGTAACACTCAACACGAGGATGAGGGCAATCCTTCTGAGGATGATTTCCTTTGCAGTTGGGGCACAATGTCGTTGCTGGTCTGGGATTCTGATAAGATGGTCGAAAATTGGGAGTGATAGGAACTCTTCCTCTGACTGGATTTGGCTGTGGTCGTGTTTGCTAGAACATCCTCCTCTTTCGGCTTTCTTCCCCCATATTCTTCTTTTCTTCTACCTTTAAAGCTCTGTTCACTAGGGTTTGAAATTCCGTAAGTTCATGAGAAGCAATTTGATACTGTAAATAGTGTTGAAGTCCTTCTGTGAAGCGTTCTATCTTCTTCTCTTCAGTATCCACATCTCCAGGTGCGTATCGAGCCAAATGAGTAAATTGGTGTAGATACTCAGTGACTGACTTACTTCCTTGAGTTAAATTCTGAAATTCCCGACGCTTAGCTGCCATAACACCAGTAGGTATATGAAATTTCCGAAATTGATCCTTAAATTCCCTCCAAGAGATATTATCTCTGTCAAGGTGGGCTTCCTGGTAGTTCATCCACCATGCAGCTGCAGCTCCTGATAACTGATGAGCTCCAAACAAAACTTTCTCTCGTTCGCTGCATCAGACCGTGTCCAGTTTCCTCTCGATATCCCGTAACCAATCATCGGCAACCATGGGATCGGTCGCACTGGAGAATGTTGGTGGACGGGTCTTTTGGAAATCTGTTAATCTTGCTCCTACAGCAGAAGTAGTTCCTTCTGTTGTTCCAGTAGGCAGTTTCTGAATTATCTGAGCTAACAACTGGGTATGAGCTATCTGAGCTTCCTGTCGACTTTTCTCCATTGACAACAGAATTTCCTGTAGACTGGGTTGTTCATTCTGAGGTGGATTGGAACTCTCAGATCCTTGCTGAAACAAAGGGTCTCTTGTCATAGTTTCTTCTTCCTGCGGAGTCTGACCCATATCTTCTCTTCCACTTCGAGATCTCCTTCTTGTGTCAACCATGGTGGCTCTGAAAATGGTTTAGACTGATCTAACTAACTAAGGCCAACTAAGACAGCAATGTAGAAATTAATGCAATTACTTTAATGCATAAAATTACTTAGGCTATCAGCCAAAATACACAAATTAACCATTGCAAAGCAACAGCGAATCACAAAGCTATCAAGAGCATCCACTAGCTCTGTCTACCCCAACCCCTAAGACACTCTGAAACAACAGAACGCACTCTCACAATCTTACCGAATTTTAGAAAATCCAAATAAAATTTTGAAATGAAGGTTTTCAAGAGCTACAAGGCTCATTATTTTTATCAAAATACAATTTTCAACAAATAGTTTTCTGAATAAATTACATCTTCCTGGCACGGCCAATCCCTAAAGGTGTCGTCCTACAGTCAAGTTCTCATGTTGCTCTGATACCAACTTTTCTGTCGCGCCCCGAAACTGGGACACCGACTACTCCTGTAGAGACCTAGCTCGCTGCAGCTAATCCCATTCTCACAAACCTTTGACTTCCCAGGATGAGTCAAACACAGGAGTATATTACATTGCAACAGAGTACTAACAAAATATTAAGCAGTGTGGCCTGCTGGCCTTAATATTACATAAAGGATTACAATGCCTACAAGGCATTCAGGGTTTATCAAAATATTAACTACACAGCAGAAGATAGGTGACCCTCCCACAAAAGAAGTTGACGGCAGAACAACACACATCAGGGCTCTGGCGGAACTGGTTCTCCTCCTTCTGGATCCACGAAGTACTCCATGCCATCATCTTGATCAAGGTAGGCTCCATCTATTGAGTTGAATGTTGCAAGGGTGAGCACTTACGTACTCAGCAAGTCATAAGTAAGAGTAGATACATATAGTAGTGATGATATGAACCTAGACTAGTCAAGAATTATGGATATTTGTAAAATAATCTTTTTCTTTCTCATCTCATCTTATTTCAGCTCATGGCAGCACTTTTCATAATATAACATCATCAATCATGTTCACTAGATTATAGCACTACCGCGACACGTCGACACACGACAGCCCACGGCTGCACTCCTTATCATGACAACACATGTCATTTGGGTAATCTTGATTAAAACATATTTTATTTAGAAAATAATACTTGTGTCACACCCCGTGGATTTAATCCACCGCAGCAGACTCCTATAAACCCGGGAGCTCAGAGGATTCGAATACGTTTTTAACTCTGCAGAGATGTACCAATTTACCCGCAAGATATTCCACTTTCAAGCCCATCCTATCAGAATGATTAGACCCCTCCTCACAACCATGTGTGAGTGGCAAGGTGGAGATAACAAGAACTTTTGTTATGCATCACTTACAATTCACCCCCGACCCTGTGGCTCTCAGCGAGACACAGTTGTGGCAGGTTGTATCCAAACCTCCACCCCTTTGCTTATTCCCATTACTGGGTCAGCGTGCTTGATCACCTTCAGTGATATGTGTGGGAGCCGCGCTCTGTGTTTATCGTGCATCACTACACATCTCATGCAGGGGTTTCATGTGCGATCCACATAATTACTTGTTCAGGCCTGTCCCATACCAGGCTTGCGGTTAGCACGTTGTTCATGCCACTAGACGCACAACACAAGGTTCTAGTCCTTATATGCCAGTGACCAGACCATCCACAACCCTGCACCTTCAATGCCTGCATATCCTTTGCAGTCTAGCACCTCCAGTGCTACAGCCATTCCACACCATTTTTCTGGTCACGGCTAGGGGTTTTATTTCATGAATATAAGTATATAGATACATATAATAGTTCATGGCTCAAAACTTGTTTATTTCACATTTCACAGATAACCAGTCTAGTACTGCCAATTCATAAATCAACCATTCTCAATCTTTCACATGCAATATTGCCTATATTTAAGGTTATATTATAGCAACATTTAAAATATAGGTTCAAGATGACCAAGGATATGACTTGCCTTCCGCGTCGTAAGATACAGCAGTTGATGACGGGTCAACAGCAAAATCTTCAAAGTCAGCTTCTGAATCTGCTTGACGACAAACAAACACACACTGATTACTTATAATATTAAAATGTTTTATGACTTATATGCAGAAATGCTCAACAAGAATGATTGAACTATACTGGAGATAATTTGAACTGTAAACTGAACTGAGTCGAGATTCTAGGGTTTCAAGGAATTTGGGCTAGGGATGGTGATTAGATAATCTTAGGGTTTCAGGATTACAATAGGGATAACAATTTTGTGGCTGGTTTAATCAAAACAGCGCATGTCAACAGATCGACATTCGGATCAAGGCTTGACATAGCTTTAAGAAAAGCTAGGGTGCTTATCTCAAGTTGTGGTAGTAGAAGAAAATGTAGATCACAACTCTACAAATTCAGTGGACAAAGTGGTTTTCAAATTACACAACCAGAAGTGGGTAAACAAGGTCAATGCCACTGGCTGACAAGCTCTGGCATAGAGCTGACAATGCCAAAAACTAGGGCTTGGCACAACTTTTGATCTGGAGCTCCAAATGATGCACCACTTTATCTGGGAGGTAGGCATTGATAACAGGAACAAAAGTTACAATAGGATCTATGGCTGAAAATGGCTAGACAGCAAGAAATTTGATGATGAACTGAGATGAACTGGTTGCACTGGAGCAGTTCTGGACAAAAACTTGGCATGGCTATATCGTTTGATCTAGGCTGATTTAGGTGTCGGGCTAGGAGACAAAAATGCTCAGGGGATCAAAGCACACACACTGGACAAAGTTTCGAGGGTTGAAATGGCTGGAACAAGCTTTCCGGTGATCGGCGCCGGAGAAGAAGCACTGCCATTTGGGGGTTTCTGCTACAGGCCAAAAGAACTTAATTCCTTACTTGGAGAGCATCTAGGAGGTAAAAGAAAGCTTCTGGTATAATTAGATTGGCCGGAGGATCACTGGAGAAGCCTGGCGACGTGAGCGAGTGACTGTCAAATTGCGAAATCGGGAATAGCTTCAAATTGGGATCAATTGATTGTTCTTAGTTCACAGGCATGCTTAAAAAGGTTCACTGATCCAGTTTGATTACATAAACGAGAGCTAATTTGTACTGGATTGAGCCACATTACAGAAACAGGGCAATCGACAATTCCGATGATCGCCGGCGTTAGGGGTCACCGGTGAGCAATTAAATAATACTACACAGAGAGGATGAGTAGGGGAACTCACTGATGTTGTTAATTTGGCAGGATATTAAGTGTAGAGCGCTGGCACCGTGAGCCTCCTCGACGGCTCGCAGGAGAAGATGACTGAAACAGCGAGATTTGGAATTTGGCTGGTTTCTGGTGAAGTGTGGAGAAGCTGCTGCACACAGGAGCACTTAATTAGACCAGGCGAAGCTTGCAAGGAGGAGACAATGAAGTGATTGGCTGCTGTGATGAGATTGCTTGCGTGCTGGACATCAGCGGCGAAGACACAGCAAGGAGCGGTGATGCGACGGCGACAAGCTTGCAGCTGATCACAGTGTCGCCTCATCGGGACCTGGCAAAGCTGTAGCAAGCGGTGGCGACAACACTGGCGCGGCAAAGTGACGTGGCGAGGAGTTGCTGACAAAAAGCCGTGGATCGCGCGCGGGAGCAGGCGCTGGTCGTCGACGTAGCAGCGACCTTGCCACGGCACTAGCTGGAGCGAGGACACGTGCGCACCGGCATGCACGGTCACAAGTGCGGCGAAGCCTCACCGGCGGCGAGCAACCACGGCGCACAGGCACGGCGGTTTCTGGTCGTATGCTTGCTGTTGTCCTGGTCGAAATGGGCTGAGTTGAAATTTCAAATCTTTGAGTTTTGGATTGAATTGTAAATCTGGAATCTTGGAAGGTTTAGACTGAAATTGATTTCACTAATCTGGTAGATTATATTCAACAGGATATTTGGCAAAGATGTTTGATAAAATCTGGCACATCTGAATGAACTGAAAATAGGGTAATTTAGGGTAAAATAAGATTTAAGTTTTGTCGATTTCGAATTCTGGCATTTAGGGTTCGATTTTGATATCTGCACAGAAGAGAGACTTGTGGCAAATAGCATTTTGAGAAGATTTGCTGAAGAAATTCTGAATTTGGAGTTAATCTGGAGATTTTAGCCTTTTTGGTTTTCAGATATCAGATAAGGACTAATTTGCGATAACTCTTGGACTGATTTGTGAAAACAGTCTAGATGATAAAATTTGGCTGCCAGCTTTCTGGTTTATGGTATTGGCATACCCATGATCATGTTCCAGGAATAATCTGGTCTGAACTTGGTCAAGATTTTGATTAAATCTGGATTTCTGAAACTTAGGGTATTTAGGTAATATAAGATATTTCTGTTTTCGAAAACAGAATGGAGTTGATAATTCTGGGATTTAGAGATGGAATTGGATCTAGGTTCTGAAGACTTTTAAATTCAGGATAACTGATAGATCACATCTGAACAATCTGATCTTGATTTGAGGTCACAGGATAGATTTTGGAGATTTTAGGGCTTAGGATAGATACTGATCTGGCTATTACTACAGATACATGCATGCATGCTATTTATGAAAAAGGAAATTTTCACGCCTAACTCAGGGTGTTACACCTTCGCACCGCCGCACACATCGATGACTTGGCGGAGACCTTCTGCAGCCTCCGCAACTACGGGTTGAAGCTCAACCCGGAAAAATGCGCCTTCGGCGTACGCGGCGGGAGGCTGCTTGGCTTCTTGGTGTCCCAGCGGGGCATTGAGGCGAATCCCGAAAAAATTCGGGCCCTGCTGGACATGCCTCCCCCGCGTTCCGTCAAAGACGTGCAGAGGCTTGCAAGTGTCACGTCTGCCATGACAGTGACATCACCTGTGAGGAGCCCAGCTCGGTGCAGCTGGCCCTTTAACCACTTGACTTCCCAGGATGAGTCAATCACAGGATTACATTGCAGCAGCAAAATAGTACAATAGTCATAATTGTATGGCCATCAGGCCTTAGTACAAAACGAGATACAGTGCCGTACAAGGCACAAGGGTCTAACAAAACAATACATCTAGTCGGCGGAAGCTAGGCCCAAAAGCAAACCACAGGAAACAGAGGTTGACAGCAAGACAGCACCACATCAGGGTTCCGGAGGAAACTGCTCATCATCTCCTGGGTCCGCAGCATCTTCGGGGTATCCTCCAAGGTCGTAGAATGCTCCATCTATTGATGAGTTGTTGCAAGGGTGAGTACTTACGTACTCAGCAAGTCATAGGGAAGGTAGAGATACATACATATATATGACATGAACCTATGCTATTGGGGAAAGAGTGAAGGGTTTTTTTTTTTCCAAAATACATTTCTTTCTCAATTCTTACTCAACTTCTGATCATACCCATGGCAGTAAATAAATCATATTGATGGCGATACATATATCCCATATCCAAGGCGATATATCCTCATATCACACTACTCTTATTCAAGTCTTTCAATCATATGCTCTTAGCAGTATTTCATAACTTAGGGCATAAACCACATGCCTCTTAATTATCATATGATCTCTATATTATGGTATTACCGCGACACGTCAACACATGACAGCCCACGGCAACGCCCCTTATCATGACAACACATGCCACTTGGGTAATCTTGAGCTAACAAATTTTAGTTTATAAACAATACTTGTGTCACACCCCATGGATTTAATCCACCGCAGCATACTCCTAGAACTCGGGAGCACGAAGTATTCGAATACATTTTTAAACTCTGCAGAGATGTACCTCTTTTTAAATCCACTTTTTCACTCGACTTCCAAGTCGGGCCAACACCATGCGACTTATACGCATGTGACAAGGCCGAGATCACACAACGTTTTTGCAGTCTAGTATTAACAGCATCCCTGCCCGGTAAATGGACAACACCATCCCAAGTACCGTTGTGGGTCCTCCCCACTGCCTTACTTCCTAGCCTGGGTCTATGTTCCCGCAGGACACATAACCTCTTTCGATTACAGTCGCGCACGACTTAATCTGGCGTAGGGCGTCTTCCTTCTTTACACCTTGTCCTCTCATAATTTTTCTGATCTCACATCACTCATGGACGAACTGCGTCCCACCAGTTTCCACGCGAGAAACCGGATCGACAAGCCATGCAGGGAACTGATAATACTAAGAAAGCTACTAGGTTGCGCCTGTCCCATACCAGGTAAGTGGTTGGTACGTTTTTCATGCCACTAGACGCACAACACAAGGTTCTAGGTCCTTATATGCCAGTGACCAGATCATACCACGAACCATGCACCTTCAGTGCCTGCACAACCAGTGCAGCCAAGCACCTCCAGTGCTACCACCATTCCATACCAAAATACTGGTCACGGCTAGGGGTTCTATTTCATGAATATAAATGTACATGTTTATACTTTTATTAGTTCGAGGCTTGCTATCTTATCAAGTTCACATTTGTCAAGTATTCAATCTATCACTGCCATAATATCATTGATCTCAACATGTGCAATATTAATGAAATATCTACTCATGGAATAGCATAGCAATTCATAAAATATGGGTTTCAATATGTTCAAAGTATGACTTGCCTTCCGCGTCGTAAGTATCAGCAGTCGACGACGGTTCAGCGACAAGATCTTCAACTCCGGACTCTTGCTCTGAACAAGATCAAACAAGCAAACAGGCATTACAATCAATTCTATTCTACTAACTTGCTATATGCAAAGGTGCAAGGAGAAAATACTCTGGCAATACAAGGTTTGAAGCGATGTGGTTTTAATTATGGAAACCAGGGTTAAAGTTAGCTGTCAAGGTTTACAAGGTTTCAAAATATCAGGGTAATATCAAGGTGCTGACTGGTTCGCTCAAAAACAGCGAATGTCTTTAGGTTGGCATTCGGTTCAAGGCATATTGACATAAGGTCGATGGGTGATAGAGGGCTCAACTCAAGTTGTGACAGTAGAGAAAAGTGTAGATCACAACATCAGGAGTCTAAGGGACAAAGTTATTTTCAAGTGCATGGCTGGAAGTGGGTGAAAAGGCTAAATGCCACTGGCTGACACAGGCTGGCATAGGCTTGACACGGCCAGAAACTAGGGTTAGCCATATCTTTTGACTCAGGACTCCAAATGATGCACCACTTTGTCTGGTGGTTAGGCATTTGTAACAGGAACAAATGTCTCAACAGGACCTAGGGCAGGAGATGGCCGGAAAGTGATGAAAACCGGCGAAGGAGTTGGCTGGCCTGGAGCACATGCAGTGTGAACAGTACAGCAAACTAGGGCATAGCTATATCTCACAATCTAGGCCGAATTAGGAGTCGTGATAGAAGACAAAGTTGCTCAGAATGGTCCAAAACATCTAGATGGCAAGGTTTCTATGGCTGGATTGGCTGGATTTAGGGGATATTGGCCGGGGAAAAGATTAACTCAAGCCTGATTTGGGCATTTTTGATCTAGGGCAAATAAACTTAATTCCTTGCTTGTGGATAGTCTCTGGGGCATAAGTAAGCTACTGGTGAAGTTAGATTAACTAGAAATGCACCAGAAAAGCTTGAACAGCAAGCTCAGTTCACAAGCAAAGTTCCAATTTGGGGTTTTTCACATTTTAGCAAATCTGTCGATTTTGGTTGCTTAGGGATGTTAAGCAAGGTCTAGTGAGCATATTTGATTACTAGTTCGAAAGCTGAATCGATCTGGTTGAGGGTTAATTGCTCGCCGGAGCTACTGGAGTAAAACTGAAATTGCCGGCGACTGGAGAGGTTTGAAGTCAATTACATGCTCGGGCATGATGAGGGAGGTAAGAGGAGCTTACTGGAGTATCTGGATTGGAGGGGGAAGCAGTGTAGAAGCTTGGCACCGTGAGCCTCCTTTGCTGCTCGCCGGGGAAGAAGAAGACACAGTGAGTTTGAGGGCTTAGGTGCTTCTGGTGGTGTGTGATACTTCACTGAGACCAGGGGCTATTTATAGAGGATTCGGAGGTGTTGCAACGGCTGGAAAACGCCTGGAGACTTGGAGCGGCGAATTGACCGGCCGGGCGGGACAGCAGCGAAGCGACGTGCTCCAGCGGCCGTGCCGGCTTTGCAGGTTGGCGTGTGCTGTCCCAGGTGATGCAGCGGCGAATTGATGGGCTCCTCCGGCATGCTTGCAACGTGGCATCAATCTTCTGCCGTGGCTGCAGCGATGGCGTGCGCGCGCGGGCAAAATTGGCGCTGCTGGTGCGACCGCGGTGGCTCCACGGTGGCGAACGGCGTGCGCACACGTGGCAGGGACGCAGTGGCAAGGGTGGCGACCACGGGGCTTCACCGGCGATGAAGTTCCTGGCGTGGCAGCGCGGTGGTCGCGGTCGTGCACGGCTGCTGGTCGCGCACAGTGCCTCTGGTCGAACCAGGGACCAAAATGCAAGGATTCTTATTTGAAATCTGGACTGATTTGTAATTTCTGTCTTAGAGATGGTTAATTTGAGAATTGATTCCATGGCTGAGTATAACATTTCTATTAGTACTCATCCAGCTCAAATTTAGAGAAAATTTGATAAGATTTGGGGGATTTCACCTATTTTCGAAAATAGGGTAAAATTAGGGTAAAATAAATCTGGATTTTGTCGATTTCGAATTCTGGTGATTGGAGAGAGATTTTGAAGTCTGATCAAAAGGGAGATCTGTATCAAATAGTGTTTGGAAGGTGTTTCCTGAAGAAATTCTGGAGTTGGAATTAATTTGCAGATTTTAGCCTTTTCAGGCTTCCAGGTAAATAGAAAAGGACTTATTCGCAGTAAAATTTGGACTAAACTGCGAAAAGTGTTTAGATGAATTAATTTGGCTCCCAACTTTTTGAAGTGAGTTGAGGATGAACTTAGGAACATATTCCAGGGGTTACTTGAGTCTGAATGGGGTTAGATTAAAATAATTCAATCATCTGAAAACTGGGGTACTTAGGGTAAGTCTGAATTTTCCTGTTTTCGAAAACGGAGAGAGGCTTAGGTATTGAGAGTTAGGTTCAGAATTTGATCTGGCTCCTGAAGACTTTTATCCTCAGGATAACTGATAGGTTAAATCTGGATGGTCAGATCTTGATCTGGAACTAGAGAATAGATTTGGAGATTTTTAGGGTTTGGGAGAGATTAGAGTTCAACTGATCTGGCTACTACTACAGGGATACATGCATGCAGGATTTTCATGCAAAACTTTTCACCCCCAAAACTAGGGTGTTACAGCAGGCCGCCTGGCCGCTTTGGGTCGTTTCGTCTCGCGGTCAGGAGAACGCGGACTCCAGTTCTTCAAAATCCTCCGGGATCTCGAGGGGTTCAGGTGGACTCCCGAGGCCCAGACGGCGTTCGACGCGCTAAAGAAGTACCTCGCGAGCCCTCCGATGCTCGTGAGCCCGTCCCTGGGGGAAGCTCTGCTACTATACCTTGCTGCGACCCCCGTCGCAGTGAGCGCGGTGCTCGTGAGAGAACAGGATGGGCAACAACGCCCTGTGTACTACATCAGCGAGGCCCTTCAAGGGGCTAAGATGCGGTACACTAAGGTGGAGAAGCTGTGCTACGCCCTCCTCATGGCGTCGCGGAAGCTCCGCCACTACTTCCTCGGGCACCCAATCACGGTCCCGTCATCTCTCCCGCTGGGGGAAGTGGTGAGAAACAAGGAGGCCACCGGCCGAATTGGCAAGTGGGGAGCCGAGCTCGCTCCTTTCTCCCTCTCCTTCACGGGCCGCTCAGCCATCAAATCGCAACTCCTCGCAGACTTCGTGGCGGAATGGACCCCGACCGCTGAGACGGACGGAGGGGCTCCCCTTGCCCCCCCCCCCCCCCCCGGTGCCTGGACCATTGGACACTCATGTTCGATGGCTCCGTGTGCCTCGCCGGGGCCGGCGCGGGGGTGGTTCTCCGGATGCCCGAAGGGAAGATGCTGGAATACGCCGCCAGGCTCGAGTTCCCGGCTACAAATAATGTCGCCGAGTATGAGGCCTTGCTCCTGGGACTGCGCCTCGCGCGCTCCCTGGGAATCCGCCGACTCGTGGTGAAAGGAGACTCCCAGCTGGTGGTCAACCAAATGGACAAGTCCTACCTGTGCCATGATGCGAACCTGAGCCTATACTTGGGCGAAGTACGGAAGATGGAGAGACACTTCGAAGGCTTGGAGGCCCAGTACATCCCCCAACGGGATAACAACCGGGCCGACGCGTTGGCCCGGGCGGCCAGCGCCCGGGAACCTCTTCCCAAGGGCGCCTTTCTGGAAATCATCACAAGACCCTCGATAACCCTTCCGGACGCAAACCCTGAGGTTCGCGTCCCGGAGGTTTCCGAGATCACTCGGACTGCCTCGTGGATGGATCCCCTCATCTCCTGCATAAGGGACGAGGGGGAACCTTCCGGTGACGTTGAGGCGAAGCGTCTGCGCGCTAAAGCCAGGGTGTACGTTCTGCTGGACGGGAAGCTTTACAAGCAGGGGGCTTCCACCCTTCTTCGCTGCCTCCCGCGGGCCGACGGACTCCAGCTCCTCGAGGACATACACTCGGGGAGCTGCGGATCCCACTTGGCTCCGCGGGCGGTCGCGGCGAAGGCCCTTCGCCAAGGATTTTATTGGCCTACATTGGTCCACGACGCGCGGGATCTAATCTCCGCGTGCGAGGCCTGCCAAAAGATGGCAAAAGGCACCAGGCTCCCCTCCGCGATATTGCAAACCATCCCTGTTACTTGGCCCTTCGCGCACTGGGGGATGGATCTCCTTGGTCCCTTCCCCCCAGCACCTGGGGGCTACAAGTACGCGGTGGTCGCCGTGGATTACTTCTCCAAGTGGGTGGAAGCTGAGCCCTTGGCCAGCATCACTTCCCGCGCGGTGCAACGATTTTTCTGGAAAAATGTCGTATGTCGCTTCGGGGTCCCCCAAGAAATCACCGTCGACAATGGGACCCAGTTCGACTCGGCATATTTCCGGGAATTCTGCGAAGGCTTAGGCACTACCCTCCATTTTGCCTCCGTGGCCCATCCCCAAAGCAACGGGGCCGTCGAAAGAGTCAACGGCATGATCCTGCAAGGCCTGCGTCGACGACTCGAACAGTCAGCCTCCAGGCGAGGCGCGTGAGCAGAAGAGCTTCCAAGCATCCTCTGCTCCATGCGCACAACCCCTAGCCGAGCGACAGGGCGCACGCCTTTTTCGCTCGTCTACGGGGCCGAGGCAGTTCTCCCCTCGGAGATTGGTTTTCGATCGCTGCGGGACGAGCTCCTCGACGGAGCTCCGACCGCGGCGCATCAAACCAACGAGGATAATCAACGGTTGGAGGTCGACCTCGTCGAAGAAGAACGCGACCGAGCGCTTCTCCACCACACCGTCTATGAGCGCCAGAGGGCACGCGCGTACAACCAGCGCATGCGCGAAATGGCCTTCCGCCTTGGGCATCTGGTCCTCAAGCGCGTGACAGACCCCCAAGCACAGGGCAAACTATCCCCCAAGTGGGAGGGCCCATACAGGATCTCCGCGGTCCTGGGCTCGGGAGCCTACAAGCTCTCCACACTTGAAGACCAAGAGCTGACGCACACCTGGAACATAACCTTGCTCCGCAAGTTTTATGTTTAGCCTCCGGGCTCGCCACCTCCTCCGCCGCGCTTCCGTGGGGGGAGGTTTATGTACTTAATTCCCTCCCTGGCCGCACTTTCGCGGGGGGAGGCGTTGTATCTCATCGCATGCTAATACAAGTGGATTTTGTGCTCAACTCTGGAATTTTTTCATCATTAAATTGAATGGCTTTTTTCTACTTCACCGCTGGAATTCTTTTACAGGGGTTTTTCTTCCGCCTAAAAGGCGACGTCTCCTCTATAAAAATCCCCTCTCCGTGAGGATGCCCTCTCCGTGAGGAAGTGGGCTACCACAGCCTAAAGTCCCTACGACGGGAGCACAGCTCCCATTGGGCGGCTTACAGTAACCCCTCGTGGACTGAGGGGGTAAGCGGCAACCCAGTTTTCACAAAACTGCGGTAACGAGTCACTTCGAGAGATTAGTCCCCCCCTCGAACACTCTACACCCGCTACCGGGTTACGGAACCCTCCTAAGGGAATATATGTTGCCTTCTACGGCAGACGGAGAACTCGGCTTTCGGAGTTTGCTCTCTCAAAGCATAGTCCCTCCTCGGTCGCGCACCATCCATAAGCCCCCGGGACTCCCGCCGGGGAACTGCGAAGGTTTTCGGTGGACACCCCCGCTAACCCCCGGGACCCGACGAGGGACTACGCAAACTAAGCTCCCGGTGCAGTCCGGGCCCCTTCACTCCTTACCCATAGCGCGCGGAGCTGAGCTGCACCCCGCTGTGGGGGGGGGAGGAGGAAAACCCTGGACCCGAACAGAAAAACAACGGCTTTATGCGAAAGGCTTCGAAGTTTCTGAAGCAAAGCCACGATGAATAAACAAATCTACGTCTTAATTGATACAACATCACACTAGGGAACAACCCCCCTAGTAGGACAAAAGCGCCCCCCGGGTGAAACCCGGGCGCGCGAGTATGGCCCGGGGAGTTAGGCTCCCACGAGAAAATGCCTCGAACGATTCCCAACAAGCGACTACAGCTAATAATCCCGGAGACCTTCTGAGATCTCCCGGGAGAGATCCTTGTACAAACTCCTCATAGGCCGAAGAGCCCGCCGAAGGAGATCCTCCGGCCAACATTCGTAGCCGGCCGGGGGGAGTATCCTGAGCGGGGGGACTTTTAGAGCCCCCGACCTTGGTGGAGACAACTCGGCATGACAATCGTTGAAGTTTCCCAAGTGCCACTCCGGGAGCCAACGCAGAAGGGCCGGCTCACCGGAGGCTCCTTCCTTCGCGAAGTCGGCAAGAATGGGCTCGGACCCCCGGCCGCCAGACTTAGTAAAATCGAGGCCGCCCGGGCACTACCTGGGCTAGACCCCCCGGGCGACCCTCGATCGCTCTCCAAAAGATGGTCTTCAGGGCAAGAAAGCCCTGGAAAGGCGACGTCTAAAGATACCTGCCGACAAGTTTAACACATTTAACGAAAGAACTACTTTATTCCAGTTGAAAGATATTTACAAGTTCCCGGGGCCCTCTCTAAGGAAGCCGTCCGGAGCAAAAGAGACCTAAAAAAGTAGAAGCCTAATCTAACCCGGGGGGAGCTCATACTTGCCCGTCCTTGTCCCCCCCCGGGGGGACGTCCGTGCTGGCCGACGCGCCCTGACCCGAGCGCCACCCGCCCATCTCCATGGCGCCGGTGATCCAGTCGAAGAGGACCTCGGCGGACCGCTCCAGTTCAGCCCACCGAGGGTCGAAGAAGGCGGGAAAGCTCCGGGGGACAAGCTCCCCGATGACTCGGGCACCCTCCCCGCGATGCTCAACAAGGGCCGCCGCCAAGGCGATCACCAGGACGGTGAGGCCTCGCACCCGCGCCTCCGCAGCGACCGGGATCAAGGCGACCTGTGCACCATGAAAGTGCGCGGCCTCCCCGACCGACGTCAGAGCCGGGTCAGGGCCTGCCCCCCGACCAAGCTCGATCCGGAGCTCCTCGAGGGTAGTGCGGATCGCCCTACCCCCCGTGACCATGGCCTGGACGCCCGAGGCTGCGGCCTCTCGCTCCACCTGTAGCTCCCTCCGTAGCCGAGAGGCCGCGTCCTCAGCGGCGGCGAGTCGAACCTGCACCGCGGCGAGCTCCCCGAGCGCCCGCTCCTTCTCGGAGCGCTCCGAAGCCGCATCCCTGAGCGCCTTCTCCTTCCTGGCGCGCTCGAAGGCCGCAATGTCCTCGGCGGCCCGGAGGCGCGTGGTGAGCCGGGCCCTGAAGCCCCGGGCTAAGGCGACCGTCTGCATAGAAACCGTAATCAGAACTCAACTCACGAAGGAGCATGAGACTCAAGTAACTTACCCGAAGCCCGGAGGCGATGACCGCGTCGACGTCGCCCTCGTCGCCCCCCGGGTCGCTCCCTCGGGAGGCCTCCCCACCGGGCGGAGCACCCTCCGAAGTCCCGCCGTTGGAGGAGCCGGAAGCCTGATCCGGCGGCGCCGGAACCCCGGGGCGGACGAACAAGCCCTTACCCCTCCCGGGTGTAGGGAGCGCCGCCGTCGCAGGCCGAACCGCCGACGAACCTGTCTCCGGGGCCAAAATCGAGGCCATCGGGAGGCCGCCGGGCATCCGAAACCGGACGGAGACCTCACTAGACGAGGGCTGCGGCCAGGTCCCCGCGGGGGCCGGAGGCGGCGAAGGACTCGGGGCGTACATCTCAGAGTCCGAGCCCTAACCCTCTCCGGCCGGGACGCCGCCCATGGGATCCGGCCCACCCGGGGTGTCGGGAGCAGCGCCAGATGGCCCGGCAGCCGCCGCCGCAGTCCCCTTCGCGAGAGAAGGTGGAGGAGAAGACCGGGGCCTCGCGGGACTCCGGGCTTGGGACCCCGCGGGGCTGCCAGACGGACGAGACCGCTTCGAGGGTCCGCCGGCGACCTCCTTCCCCCGCTTGCGTGAAGCAGGGGTAGGCAGAGGGGTCCGGGCTGGGAGCCTCAACCCGAACGCCTCCGCGATGACGTTTCTGGGAGGGCCTTCCCCGATGACGCGCAGCACCCTCTCATGCTCGTCCTCGTAGTACCGGCCAACGAGGGTCGCCGCGACCTCCTTGGCCAGACCATAGGACCTGACTGCAAGAGCAAAAAATGAGGCAAATGTTAGGAAAAATTCCCCGGCGGGGAGAAAGAGTCCGAATACTTACGGTCCGCCACCGCCATCCGGGGTGGTCTGTGCGCCGGCGACATTCCCCTCCCTCGACGGGTGTGGAACGGTGCCACTCGGAGGAGGGCCATCTCCTCCGCGAGATCCCGCATAGACCGCCGGGATCGAGCCTCCGCCATCGCGGGGAGGAGACTCATCTCCGCCACAGTCCACTCGAGAGCCATCGGGCCACTAGATCGCGAGTACGTCGATGGCTCCCGAGAGTAGGTCACCCCCGGGTCTCCTACCCGGAGGTAGAACCAATGCCGGAGCCAGTCCCGCCAGTGGTCCCGGGAGGCCAGCACCAGGTACTCGTCGACGCGACCCAGAGTCAGCTGGATCATGATGGAGCCGAAGGCCGACCTAGGGCCACCCCTCCTCACCACCGGGCCCCTCGCCGCCGGCTCGTAGAAGTACCGGAGGAGCCGCATGGTGGGCGTCACGGCGGTCGTCTCGCACAACCATATGAACAAACCCATCCGAACAAGGGTGTTCGGGGTGAGGTGGTTGAGCGCGAGGCCATATACCTGCAGGAAGTCACGTAGCAGCGGGTGCACTGGAAACCGAAGGAGGGCCTCCACGAAGGCCTCGAAAGCCACCACCTCCCCGTCCCAGGGGCTCGGCACCTGCGCCGTCGGGGCAGGGATCCTGATGTCTCCCACTTGGAAGTAGCCGCTCTCCAAGAAGGCCTCAAGGGCCCCCGAGGAAAACTCGGTGGCCCCGAGGAAATCAGAGGTCACCTCCTCCGCGGGCAGCTCGGAGACCTTGGCGCGACTCTTCGGCGCCATCAGGGACGAACTTTGAAGAAATTGCCGGAAACTACCGGGAAACTACCGGAAATTACCGGAAACCACCGGAAGTTATCGGGAACCACCGGGCGCTTCCGGACAAAAGTCACCGGAAACTACCAGGCGTTTCCGAGCAAAGTCACCGGAAACTACCGGAAACTACCGGGCGCTTCCGGACGAGGTCACCGGAAACCACCAGAAATCACCGGGAGACGACCGGGGTCTGTGGGATTTCGAGGGCTTGTGGGCGTGCTCAAATTGAGGGCCCCTCCCCCCTATTTATAGGCGATGGGGAGGGCCGGGATGCCCGACACGTGTCCACAAAGCCATCAGAGCCGCGGAGATGAACAGTCACGCGCAAAACGAGCCGACGCGGGCGCGGGCGCATCGAAACGATGCGTCGGTTCGCGGATAGACGCGTCCCGTGGAGGAGCGGTTAGGAAGCCGAAGCGCCGCCGAGAGCGTAAAGGACTTCATGGAATACGAAGCGTCACAGTTTGGAGATTCACATACCCATCGGAGGCACCAAGAGCCCCCGAGGGCCTGGGGGGCTACTGTTGGGGGAATCCCCAGCGGTCCCACGAAGCTGTTGGGGGAATCCCCAGCAGTTCCACGAAGTCCCAAGGAGTCCCCCGGTGAAACCCGGTGAGACCCGGTGAGACTAGGAGAGTCACCGGGCCCCCGGTGAGATCCGGAGGGTCACTGGGCGCCCGGTGAGATCCGGAGGGTCTCCGGGACCGGTGACACCCGGTGAGATCCGGAGGGTCTCTGGGAATCCGGTGAGATCCGGAGGGTCTCCGGGACCCCGGTGGAACCCGGTGAGACCCGGTGAGACCCGGAGAGTCACCGGAGCCCCGGTGAGATTCGGAGGGTCTCCGGGACCCCGGTGACACCCGGTGAGATCCGGATGGTCTCCGGGAATCCGGTGAGATCCGAAGGGTCACCGGGCGTCCGGTGAGATCCGGAGGGTCTCCGGGACCCCGGTGAGATCCGGAGGATCTCTGGGACCCCGGTGAGGTCCGGAGAGCCTTCAGGCTCATGGAGAGCTGTTGCTGACCGTGGGGCCTCTAGGAAGCCCGTGGCGCCACGTGTCGAGCATCCGGGCCGTCCGTCAGGCCAAAGGACGTCTTCGCCCTTCCATCCAGCGGTCACAGCGAGGGCATTTTCGTCTTTCTCAATTCTTGGGGGCTATATATACCCCTCTTGTACCCTTTTTCGGGGATTCCAATTCATTTACATTAACTCAACATTCGGTTCTCTCGGAGACCTCTCCCCAAGAGGTCACCTCCCCAACGGACTCGCGTCCGGAGAGAGCCAACAGGACTTGGGCCCCTACTGGGACCCGAACCTGTATAAACCGCTGTGTCACTTTCTGTGTTGCCCGGCGGGAGGAGACCAGTAACTCGGTCTGCTCGCGCCACTGTACTTGTGCTGCGCACGTCCGAACCTGCCGGGGTATCCGTAATACCGCGACAACATGAGAACGGCGGCGCGAGTTGACGGAGTGACCGGTCACCTCCTACCGGGGGACTCAGAGATTGACACAGTGATTTTTATACATGTTCGTGTCCTGGTGGGGGCCCTAGTCTTGTTGGCACCCTCCGGATGTGAGTCCTTTGGGGAGGTGATCTCTCGGGGAGAGAGGTTTCCAAGGGAGCCTGTTGTTTGTGTGTGTGAAAATGAATTGGAATCTTCTGAGGGGCATTGACGCCATTGCACCGGCCGAACGGCTTGGATGCTTGACATGTGTCCTCGCTAGTTCCCGGGCGCTCCTTACATCACCTGCACATGACCTTGCACGGGAGCCTTCCATGGCTTTTCCCGGGAGGCCTCCGTGACATTTGACGGGAGGCTTCCGGGGTTTGCCACGGGAGTCATTCGGGACTCGGAGAGATGCCCACGGCCTTCTACAGGAGGCCCCCATGATATTTCACGGGAGGTGTCTAGGGTTTGCCACGGGAGCCGTCCAGGGCTCGGAGAGATGCCTGTGGTCTTCTATGGGAGGCGTCCAGGGTTTGCCACGTGCAGCATCTGGGACTTTCCCCGGTAGCCCTCCGGGATTTTTCACGGGAGGCGTCCGGGACTTTGCTTGGTAGCCCTCCGAGATTTCTCACGGGAGACGTCCGAGATTTTCCACGGGAGCCCTCCGGGACTTTTCCCGGTAAGCATACGGGATTTTCCCCAGTAGCCCTCCCGGACTTTCCACGGGAGGCGTCCGAGACTTCGCCCGGTAGCCCTCCTGGATTTTCCACGGGAGCCCTCAGGGACTTTTCCCAGTAAGCGTCAGGGATTTTCCCCCAACACTTGTCGATTTTAGAGTGCTGCTGCCACCTCCACCATCACCGTTTGATCCAGGAGGATCTTCGGGTCTTTGAGGATGAGTTCGCAAAGGCTTCGCGACCATGATCTAATCGAGTTTGGCAAGGTTCCATGACCTTAGAACGTTTCGTGACCTCGATTCGAACTCTGGTCGGAATAGTAATCTGATTAGTATACATATAACTAAGTCTTACATATTCAGGTTTAGTTAGTTGTCTGAGTCTAATACGTTTAGGTTATTGAGTCTGATACGTATTCATACGATTGAACTATAAATATTGTCGTGGTATTGCGAATACCCCGGCAGGTGTTGAGAATGTTCCTAGCGAAGATTACGCGGCGCGGGTTGACCGGATGACCGGTCCTCCCCCACTGGACAAGCACAAAAAATGACACACGGGTTTATACAGGTTCGGGTCCCAGTGGGGCCCTAGTCCTGTCGACGCGCTCCCGACCGGAGTCGACTGGGGAGGCTCTCTCCGGGGGAGAAGCTTCCGGAGCACGTCTGTGAGTTTAACTATTCCAATAAAAGAACCGATCCCTTACAACAGAGGGGTACAAGGGCTATTTATAGCCCCAAAAAGCAGCAAAAAACCTAAACTACCCCGGAAGCCACCGTCGGATTGAAGGGCAGGACCGTCCTTCTCCCGGTCAAATGCCTTGGCTGCTTGACAGGTGGTCGCTAGTTCCCGAGGCGCTCCTCGCGTGACCTGCACGTGACAAACAGTTCGAGACTTTACCTTCAGGAGGGTGATGAGGCCCGGGACGGCGCCGGAGGCCATGTCCCCGGGTCAAAGGCGGCGCCCGGGACGGCACCGGAGGCCATGTCCCGAGGGCCAAAAGGCGGCGCCCGGGGAGGCCCCGGAGGCCAAGTCCCCGGGCAAAAGGCGGCGCCCGGGAGGGCACCGGAGGCCCCGTCCCGGGAGCCAAAAGGCGGCTCCCGGGGAGGCCCCGGAGGCCACGTCCCCGGGCAAAAGGCGGCGCCCGGGAGGGCACCGGAGGCCCCGTCCCGGGAGCCAAAAGGCGGCGCCCGGGGACGCCTGGAGGCCACATCCCCGGGCAAAAGGCGGCGCCGGTAGGTCACCGGAGGCCACATCCCGGGAGCCAAAAGGCGGCACCCGGGGAGGCCCCAGAGGCCAGGTCCCGGGAGCCAAAAGGCGGCGCCCGGGACGGCACCGGAGGCCATGTCCTGGGGGCCAAAAGGCGGCGCCCGGGGAGGTCCCGGAGGCTCCGTCCCCGGGCCAATGGCGGCGCCCGGGAGGGCACCGGAGGCCGCGTCCCGGGGGCCAAAAGGCAGCGCCCGGAGGAACCCCGGAGGCCACGTCCCCGGGCAAATCGCGGCGCCCGGGACGACACCGGAGGCCACATCCCGGGAGCCAAAAGGCGGCGCCCGGGGAGGCCCCGGAGGCCAAGTCCCCGGGCAAAAGGCGGCGCCCGGGAACCAAAAGGCGGCGCCCGGGGAGGCCCCGAAGGCCACATCCCCGGGCAAAAGGCGGCGCCCGGTAGGGCACCGGAGGCCACGTCCCAGGAGCCAAAAGGCGGCGCCCGGGGAGGCCCCGGAGGCCACGTCCCCGGGCAACCGTGACACAACTTACCTGGACTTAGTCCCGCGGAGATTTCCCCCCGACAGCAGCCCCCCATGCCCGCCGGGGACGATGCTCGAGTCCCCGGTGGGTATGGTTCAAGTCACCGGGAAGATCTCCGGGCCAGGTTACCGGAACCGCGACGCTTCGGCTTCCGTGCCCCATTTAAAGCCGCGCCGTTTCACCATAAATGCACGCGCGGTTCGAATCGGTGCCTCGATTCACGCGCCCGTCCCTTCGTTTCCCGCGCACGGTTTGAACTTCTACGGTCCAGATTGATCCGCGGGTGCCACGTGGCGTGCATCTAGACCACGGCCCACCCCTATAAATAGGGCCTTGGGGGGCCCGGAAGCTCATTCCAAATTCTCAGCCCCAACGATTTTTGCTCTCCCGGTAGCCCTCTCCCGGTAGCTTTTTCCGGTAGCAGGCATCCGGGAGTTTCTAGTAGTAGCCTCCTGCAAAGTTAGCCACCAAAAAGAAAACTAACCTCATGGCACCCAAGGGTCGAGCGAAGACCACGGAGGTGCCCCCGGAGGAAATCCCCTCGGATTTCCTCTGGGCGTCCGAGTTCACGGCCGAGGACGCCGAGTCCTTGGCCGAAAGGGGCATCGTTGCGGCCGGGGACATCCGAGTCCCCGTGAAGAAGGACGGGGCCCCCCGCCCCAGGCCCGGAGAGATCGTGGCCTTCGAGGCCTTCCTCGAGGCGGGGCTCCGGCTCCCGGTGCATCCTATGCTCCGGGATTTTCTCAAGGAGTATGGGGTGGCTCTCAACCACCTCACCCCGAACGCGCTTGTCCGGATGGGCCTCTTCATTTGGCTCTTCGAGACAGCGACCGGGCGGGAGCCCGACCTTCGTGCCTTCCGGTACTTCTACGAACCGGCGGCGCGGACCTCCCACCTGGTGAAGGGGGGCCCCAAGTCCCCCTTCGGTTCGGTAATGGTCCAGATGCTGCCGTCCCGGGTAATCGACTACCCGCCGGCGGCCTCCCGGGACCACTGGGGGGATTGGGTCCGGAGGTGGTTCTACCTCCGGGTCCGAGACGACGCGGTGGTGTATGCCCCGGAGGCCCCCACCTACAGCCGGTCGTCCGCACCAAAGCCGCCGGTGTGGACGGACGAGGAGTACGAGCTCCTCGGCAAGGTGATCCTCTCCAAGAAGACCCGCTCGATGCGGGACGCGGCTAAGGAGATGGCTCTCCTCCGGATCTCCCCCTTCACCGGTGGGAAGAGGGTGATCGGCATGGGCCCCGAGCAGCGGCCCCCGGTGAAGCCGGTGACGCGACGTAAGCCCCAGGAGCCCGCTGCATTCTACTTACAAATTTTTAAGAAATTGACTAACTTTTTACCTCTTGCAGTCCGGCCGTACCCGGCGGCGCGGGAGAAGGCGGAGAACCTCTTGTGGAGGTACTTCGCCGATGAGCATGAGCGCGTCGTGCGTGCCGTCGGTGAGGGTCCCCCCAAGAACTTGGTAGCGGCGGCCTTCGGGCTAAAGCTGCCGGAGAGGAAGCCTCTCCCCACCCCCGGGTCGCACAAACGGGGGAAGGAGGCGGCCGGGGGCTCGGAGCCTAAGAAGGCCCGGGTTCAAAAGACCCCCGGCCCACCGACGACGCCGGTGGCGACACCGGCGAAGGCCCGGGACGAGACCCCCGGGGGCGAGCGTGCCCGGGCTCTGTCCCGGGAGGAGGCAACGCCTCCTCCCTCGAAGGGCCCCATCGAGGCGCGGGGGAAGGAGGCGACCGAGGGTGGGGCGGCGTCCGACTCGGCGAACTACGCCCCGTCGCCTCTCACGGTGGAGCTCCTCCCGCCCCTTCCGGCCTCTTTGGAGCCCGAGAGGCTGGAGGTGAGATTCGCGGGGGGCTCGCCCCCGCGGGTCTGGGCGGTGGACGAGGGGGGGAGCCCCTCGGTTTACGAGGTCCCTCCGGAGGAGGGGGCCCCGAGGACCTTCCGGCCCGGGGCAGGGAAAGGCTTTATGGTTCCCCCCCGGGCGGAGGCTCCCGCCGAGAGCTCCTCGGCCACGTCTTCGGGGGGCACTACCTCGTCGACGAAGACGCCGGCCGCGTTACCGGACCTCGAGGTCCGGGGACCCCCCACCGGCCGCGCCGGTGGCTCCGGGCGGGAGACCCCTTTGCTCCCCGCGGGGGAGGTCGCCCGCTACTCGGAGGGCCTGCACACCCGGAAGGTGCAGGCCTTCGTCGCGGGAGGGACGCTCCACGAGCGTTTCGAGGGGCCTCAGTCCCTCGGGGCCCAGGTAACCCGTCGATAACGCCTTCGCTCATCCCCTGCACGTTGAAATTTTTCTAACTCATGTATTTTGTAGGTGGCAGCTGTTACCTGGGGCCTTGAGCAGCGGGTCGCCCGGCTGCTTAAGGAGGCGGAGGGCCGGGCCGCGGCCTCCGTAGGGCAGCGCGAGGAGGCCCTCCGGGAATGCGACGAAGCCCTCGCGGAATTGACCCGAGTCCGGGCCCAGGTTCATATTTCCGAGGCCATCAACGCACGCCTCCGGGAGGAGGCCAAGGCGAGGCAGGAGGCGCTCCGCGAGCTCGAGAGCTCAAGCGTCCGGGCGGTTGCGGACGCGGGCCGCTCCGTCCGGGCGGCCCTCGAGGGCCTTGGCGTAAGCCTCGGCTCCGGGAGCAGGGAGGTCCCGCCGGCGACCCTCGCGGAGGCTGTGCGTTTCCTCGGCGCACAGGTCTCCGCCATGCCGGAGGCTGCCGATGTTCGGGCGCGGGGTCGGGTGATCCCCGTCGTCGCGGCCGCTGTGGGGCTCGTCGAGTTCCGGGGGGTCGGCGCCTGGGCGATCGGGGGCCGCATCCCCCGAAGCTTCCCGGACTCCTTCGAGCCTTCGTGCCGGGAGGTCGAGCAGCTCGCCGGAGGGTTCTACGACCGGATCATCCGAGCGTGGTTCCCGGCTCCGGCGCCTCCGGCGGGAGACGCCTCAGCCCCGGCCTTGGAGGAAGCCCCCCGGGGGGAGGACGCCAATGAACATGTATGAGCCTCCCCCCGGGTCTTAGCTAGGGCCCTTTTTGTTTTAGGACTTTTTTGATTCCGGTAGCTTCTTAGAAGAAGCCCCGGGCACTTGTACATAAACATTTTGAATGCAAATGAAGTTAGAATTTTTCTAAGTCTTTGAATTGAACTTATTGTTACTAGGGTTCCCGGGAGGTTACTCCCGGGCGAAGGTCTGGGAGGGGCTCCCCGGGGGACGCCCAAGCGGCTTTAATTTTGCTAAGCCTTCTCTCCGGGAATTGCGGCGAGGATAGTGTCCGGGAGCCGATCCGGTTGAGGTGGCGTCCGGAGTGGCACTTGGACAACTTCGATAATCATCGTGCCGAATTGTCCCCTCCGCGACCGGGGCTCCGGATGATCCCTCCCCTCCGGATACTTCCACCGGCGGGATACGAGTTCTGGCCTGAAGATGTGCTCCGGGACGCTCGACGCCGCGTGCGGGCGTTGTACCGGGACTTGACCCGGGAGCTAGCGGAGAGCCTCCGGGAGTATTAGGCGTAGGAGCCTTAGGGCTTAGAGAATCCCCCAGGTTAGAACCCGGGTTGTATCGTTTCCGAAGCCCACCGGAGGGGGAAGATGTCCTCCGAGTTTGCTAATCAATAAAGCGCTGTGTTGTTGTTTCCTTTCATTGCCTCTTTATTTTCTTCTTCTTGGATGGTCTGGACGACTCATCTTAACAAGGATGAGCTAAGTTTTCTCGTGGGCGGTGCGGTCGACACCCGGGGGTTCCTTATCCCCCCCCGCCCACAGCGGGCCGAGGATAGCTCCGCGCGCTGTGGGGGTAACAAGGCCCCCGAGATAGTAGTCACCTGTAGGATAGGAAATTTTCTAAGTTAGAAAACTTTAAAACGAGGTTTTCAAGGAGAAGACCTTCCGGGAGAATCGTCCGGTCGCCGTGAGAACGGGGAGCCGGGAAGGAGGCCTCTTGTGGAAGAAACATCCAAGAAAACCTGGTGAGATTTCCGGAGGCGAGCTTCCTAGAAGACATTCGTCCGGTCGGGGAGCCGGGAATAGGGTCTCCGGGAGGCATTCATCCGGTCGCCGTGAGAACGGGGAGCCGGGAATAAGGTCGCTGGGGACCAATCGTCCGGTCGCCGTGAAAACGGGGAGCCGGGAATAACGTCGACTCCCGGAGGAGGAAGATAGATCCAATCGAGCCACGAGGGGCCGATCTTCCGGTCGCCGTGAAAACGGGGAGCCGGGAATAACGTCGACTCCCGGAGGAGGAAGTGCCCGAATACGGGGCTTGAGTGTTTGGGTAGGGGACTAGTCTCCCAAAGTGACTCGTTACCACGGCCACTGTGACCGGGTTGCCGCTTACACCCTCAGTCCACGAGGGCTGATCGTAAGCCGCCCAACGGGAGTGCAGGCTCCGTTGTAGGGACTTGTTGGGGCTGGCCCACTTCCTCGCAGGGAGGGCATCCTCACAAGGAGGGCATCCTCGCAAGGAGGGCATCCTCGCGGGGAGGGCATCGCCGCTAGGGGCGGTAATGAGAAAGACCTGCAATGAGACAGTTTGCAAAGCAAGACCTATGTATTGCTAATAAAATGAAGTACAAGGCCTCCCCCTGCGAAGCCGCGAAAGGGGAGGAAAATACAGTGTCCCTCCTCCCCCTCCGGCGTGAATGCCCCGGGGGAGGGGACAGGCCCGTAAGGCTAAACATAGAACTTGCGAAGTAAACGCAAGTTCCACGTGTGTTTCAGCTCCTGCTCTTGAAGGTTGGAGAGCTTGCAGGCCCCGGAGCCCAGGACCGCGGAGATCCTGTAGGGGCCCTCCCACTTAGGGGAGAGCTTACCCTGGGCCTGGGGGTCCGTCACGCACTTAAGGACAAGGTCCCCAAGGCGGAAAGCTCTCTCGCGCACGCGCTGATTGTACGCGCGCGCTATTTCTTGCTCGTAGATGGCGTGGCGGAGGAGCGCTCGGTCGTGTTCCTCCTCCACGAGGTCGATCTCCAAACGCTGGTTGGCTTCGTTGGCCTGGTACGCTGAGGGCGTAGCTCCCTCCAGGAGCTCAACCCGCAGTGACTGGAAGCCGATCTCCGGGGGGAGGACTGCCTCCGCCCCGTAGACCAGGGAAAAGGGAGTACGCCCCGTTGCCCGGGACGGGGTCGTGCGCATGGAGCAGAGGATGCTAGGGAGCTCCTCTGCCCATGCGCCCCGCTTAGAAGCGGCTTGCTCGAGTCTCCGGCGCAACCCCTGTAGGATCACGCCGTTGACCCTCTGGACAGCCCCGTTGCTCCGGGGATGGGCCACCGAGGCGAAGTGGATGACGAGCCCCAGGCCTTCGCAGAATTCCCGAAAATAAGCCGAGTCGAATTGAGTCCCGTTGTCCAAGGTGATTTCCCGGGGGACACCAAAACGACATACGACGTTTTTCCAGAAAAACCGCTGAACAGCCCGGGACGTGATGCTGGCCAAAGGCTCCGCCTCAACCCACTTTGTAAAATAGTCGACTGCGACTACCGCATACTTGTATCCCCCGGGCGCTGGGGGGAAGGGCCCTAAGAGGTCCATCCCCCAGCGCACAAAGGGCCAAGTGATGGGGATCGTCCGCAGCGCTATAGGGGGGAGGTTCGAGCCCTTGGCCATCTTCTGGCATGCCTCGCATGCGGAGACGAGGTCTCGCGCGTCGCGCATGACCGTGGGCCAGTAGAAGCCCTGCCGGAGGGCCTTGGCTGCGATGGCACGCGGGGCTAGGTGAGAACCGCAGCTCCCCGCGTGGATGTCTTCGAGAAGTTGAAGTCCCTCCGGCCAGGGGAGGCAGCGCAGTAGGGCGGAAGCCCCCCGCTTGTAGAGCCTCCCCTCCCGCAGGAGATATGCCCGGGCATTAGCCCGGAGGCGTTTAGCCTCGGTCTCACTAGGAGGGTCCCCCTCCCCCTTGATGAAGGAGATGAGGGGGTCCATCCAAGACGGAGTCCGGGTGATCTCGGTGACCTCCGGGACATGAGGCTCGTCGCCCGCGTCCGGGGAGGCCACCGAGGGCTTCGCGATGATCTCCAGGAAAGCCCCCTTGGGGAGCGATTCCCGGGCGCTGGCCGCCCGGGCCAAGGCGTCGGCCCAGTCATTGTCCCTACGTGGGATATGCCGGGCCTCGAGGCCGTCGAAATGCCTCTCCATCTTTCGCACTTCCTGCAAATAAAGACTTAAGTTTGCATCATGGCACAGGTAAGACTTGTCCATTTGGCAAACTACGAGCTGAGAATCTCCCTTGACTAGGAGGCTCCGGATCCCCAGGGAGCGCGCGAGGCGCATCCCGAGGAGCAAAGCCTCGTATTCGGCGACGTTGTTGGTTGCGGGGAACTCGAGCCGCGCGGCGTACTCGAGTTCCTTCCCCTCGGGACTCCGGAGGACTACTCCCGCGCCAGCCCCGGCGAGACACAGCGACCCATCGAACATAAGGGTCCAATGATCACTGCGTCGGGGCGGCACAGGGAGATCTTCGTCCCCCGAACCAGAGGTGGGAGTCCACTCTGCGACGAAGTCGGCGAGAACCTGCGACTTGATGGCGGAGCGGCCGGTAAGGGACAGGGAGAAGGGTGTGAGCTCAGCCCCCCACTTCCCGATCCGGCCGGTGGCTTCTTTGTTCCGCAGTACCTCCCCAAGGGGGAGGGACGACGGGACGGTGATGTGGTGCCCCAGGAAGTAATGCCGAAGCTTCCGGGACGCCATGAGGAGGGCGTAGCAGATTTTCTCCATTTCCGTGTACCGAGTTTTGGCCCCTTGGAGGGCCTCACTCACGTAGTACACCGGGCGCTGCTGCCCCCCTTGCTCCTTCACCAAGACTGCGCTGACGGCGATAGGGGTCGCGGCGAGGTAGAGGAGCAAGGGCTCTTCCGGGGACGGACTCACGAGCATTGGAGGGCTCGTGAGGTACTTCTTGAGGTCGTCGAACGCCTCGTGGGCCTCGGGGGTCCAGCGGAACCCTTCGAGTCCTCGGAGGATCTTGAAGAACTGGAGGCCCCGCTCCCCCGACCGGGAGACAAAGCGACTGAGTGCGGCTAGGCGGCCGGAGAGCCGCTGGACATCCTTGACGGAGCGCGGCGGGGGCATGTCTAGGAATGCCCGGATCTTCTCGGGGTTTGCCTCAATGCCCCGCTGGGACACGAGGAAACCTAGGAGTTTCCCCCCGCACACCCCGAAGGCGCACTTTTCCGGGTTCAGCTAGAGCCCGAACGCGCGGAGGTTCCGGAAGGTTTCGGCCAAGTCGTCGACGTGGGAGGCTGCGCGGGGACTCTTGACAACCGCGTCGTCTACGTAGCTTCAACGTTGTGGCCGACTTGCTCTTTGAAAACTAGTGTCATGAGGCGCTGGAAGGTCACCCCCGCGTTCTTGAGCCCGAAGGGCATATGGACGTAGCAGAAGGTTCCGAGGGGAGTAATAAAACATGTCTTTTCCTCGTCCCCTTCCGCCATCCGGACTTGATGGTAGCCCGAGTAGGCGTCTAGGAAACTCATTAGCTCGCACCCCGCAGTGGAGTCGACGAGCTGATCAATCCGCGGGAGCGGGAAGTTATCTTTGGGGCAGGCGTGGTTAAGGTCGGTGAAGTCCACTCACATCCACCACCTGCCGGTTGATTTCTTGACGAGGACGGGGTTCGCGAGCCACTCGGGGTGCAAGACCTCCCGAATGAACCCCGCCTCTCGGAGCCGAGTGATCTCCGCCTTGATTGCCTCTTGGCGCTCGAGGGAGAGTTTCCGCAGCTTCTGTTTGACCGGGGGGTGACCGGGGGCCACTGCAAGCTTGTGCTCAATGACCTCCCGGGCGACGCCCCGCATGTCTGACGGCTTCCAAGCAAAAACATCAAAGTTTTCGCGCAGAAAAGCCGCAAGTTGCGCCGCGTGCTCCTCGGGGAGCTCCGCCCCGATCCGGACGGTCTTGTCTTCGTTGCCCGGGGACAGTAGGACCTTCCGGAGGCCCCCTTCCGGACGCGGCTTGAGGAGGGGCCTCCCGGGCGATGGCGCAGTAGCATCTAGTTCCGGGGGAGAAGCCCACCCCCCGGGCGTCTTTATGAGGTTGACGCTTCCGATCGTGGCCGCAGCGCGCTCGTATAGAGCACGGGCCATGTCTTGGTCTCCCCGGACGTTGATCACACCATGCGGCCCGGGGATCTTCATGCAGAGATAGTTTTGATGGGTGGCAGCCCCCAGCCGGTTGATTGTCGTCCTCCCCATGATTGCGTTGTAGGAGGAGGGGAGGTCCACTACATCGAAGCGGACCAGCTCGGTCCGGTAGTTCTCGGTGGTGCCGAAGGTCATTGGAAGATCTACCTTGCCCACAGGGTGAATTACCTTCCCCGGGACAAAACCTTGCAGGGGCCCGGCTGCGGGCTATAGGAGCTTCTCATCCATCTGCATTTCTTTGAAGGCCTTCAGGAATAGGACATCGGCGGAGCTCCCGCCGTCCACCAGGATGCGGGCCAGATGGCAGTTGTAGATGGTTGCGGAGACAATGAGCGCGTCGTCGTGGGGGAAGTGAAGCCCCCGCGCGTCTTCTGCCGTGAAGGTGAGGGGGACGTCCGACCACTTCGGTGGCGGGGACGCGTGTAGCACCCCCACAACCTTGACCTCGCGCGCGTACTCCTTACGCTGGCGCTTAGAGTCCCGCCCGGAGGCAGATCCTCCCACGATGACATTGATGTGCCGTTGAGAAGTTTGAAAGGGGAGAGCTTCTGAAGGCTCCCCCTCCTGCGCCTGCTGACCCCCCGTAGGAGCGGGAAGGGCCGGAACAACTGGCCGAAGGAGCAAGGAGGCCGGAGTCCCCCCCCCTGCTCACGCTAGTCGAGGAAGTCCGCAAAGTGCTGCAGCAGCTGGCTACAATCTCGGGTAGCGTGGGTATTGGACCTGTGGAGGCTGCACCACGGTCCTTCCCGCCTTCTCCTCACGGGGCCTTCCCGGCCGTGCGAAGACTGTCCTCCCCCATGGCCCTTTGGTTTGGGGAAGGGGCGGTTGGCCCTTGGGGGGTCACGCGAGCCGCCTCCGCCCTCGAGGACAAAGGTGTCCCGAGGCCGTGGCTCACTACGCCCCCCTTGTCTGGGGCGTTTGGGGGGATCCCTGGCCCCCCGGTCGACGGGGTGGGAGCCCCCTGGGTCTTCTTCCAAATATCGTCTTCCTCCGCCCGAGCGTACTTTTCGAGCACGTTGAATAACTCGTCGGCGGAAGAGGGGCAGCTCCGGGAGAGCCTTCGGTGGAGCTCCCCCGGAAGGATGCCACTTTTGCAGGCTTCAATGACCGTAGAGTCGGGGACGTGGGCCACTTTGCTCTTCACCTGAGCAAAGTGCTTGAAGAAGCTTCTGATGGTTTCCCCAGTCCTCTGCCGGACAGTGTATAGCTGCGAGGAGTCCAGGGGACGCACATAGTTCCCTTGGAAGTTGGTACAGAACTCCCGCTTGAGCTGCGAGAAAGAGTTGATGGAGCCGGCCTTCAGGTTGTAGAACCAGGAGCGGGCAATGCCGGAGAGGTAGAGGGGGAAGACGTTGCACTGTACTGTCTCGTCCCCCCCGGCCGCGGAGATGGCAGTGGAGTAGACCTGCACGAACTCGTAAGGGTCTGCCTCACCGTTATAGTGCTCGATGTGCGGAGGGCGGTAGGGCCGCGGCCACCGGATGCTGCGAAGCCTTTGGCACAGGGGCAGGTTGGCCCCCTGCACTTCCCGGGGAGAGCCCCAGTCGCTGTCTTCTTTCACGGGACCTTCGTCGTCTGAGTCTGGAAGCGGTCCGAGAGGTCCGCCAGAATGGCGGTGGCGACGCTTTTCCTCTGGACCGGGACTGAGTTCCCGGAAGTCCGGGCTCTCCGCCGGAGAGATTGGCTCTTCTGCGAGTATCCTCCCCCGACCCGTACGAGAGCGAGGCTCTCCGTGCCCGCGGCCGGGGGGAGTTCTTCCTCGCGCTCTGGTGAACGCATTCGCTCGACCTCCCCCGGGACGAAACGGACCTGTCCCGCCGAGGGAGGGAGCTCGTGCGCTGTAGCTTCCGAAGCCGGTTGGGGCGAGCCCCCTGCGACGACCCCCGGGACCAGAAAGGGGGAAGCCCCTCTATCGTCCGGAACCGGGGAGGGGCCGCCCGCGGCGACGCTTGGAATCGAAGTGGAGGGGGCCCCAGTGGCCACGACCGGAACCGAGAAGGGGGCAGGCCCTGTAACACCCTGGACCGGCGAGGGGGGAGCCCCCGTGGTAGCGCCTGGAACCGGGGAGCCCATGCGGGGGGAAGTCCGCTGCAGCACGAGGGTTGCTCTGTCAACCGCCCCTGGAGTGGTAAACGCGACGCGGGGGGCGGGACTGGCCCCCGGCGCAGGGTAAACACCGGCAAGAAATGGGCTCCCGGCCCCGGGGATAGGCCGGGGACGGGGTACCCCCCTGGTGCCACGAAGGGACCCGGTATGAAGTAACCTCCCGGGACCGGGATGGGCCCGGGTGCCGGGAAGGATCCGGACGTATATCCCGCAGGGGGAGGGAACCCCCTGGCAGGATCATACGGGGCGGACAACCCCCCGGTGGCCGGAGGGGCCGCCGGGTAACCCATAAACGGGGGCATGTTCGCCGGATACGGGTGTGACGTGAATGTGGGGGCTGGAGGCCGCGCCAGCACGTTAAGGAGCTCGTCCATAGAGCGCTGAGCGCGGAGCTGGCCTTCCATGAGAGCTTCGAGCAGGGCATCCCGGGGAGCCGGGGGAGCAGTCAGGGGGACGCTTGTCCCGGCCGAGGTCCCCACGGTCACCGGGAACGACCTGGAGGTGAAAGCACCCAGGTTAAGAGGAAAGGAGGGAGGCGGTACCTGGGCCAGGTCACCTCCGGAAGGAACCGCCGGGACAGAAGTGTCCCAGGCGAACGGCGCCGGGTCTCCGAGACCCGGATCACCGGGAAGGGTGCGAGCCCTTGTTCTTGGGGGAGCCATGGCGTCTTGTCACGAGTCCCCACGGTCGGTGCCAACTGTCGTGGTATTGCGAATACCCCGGCAGGTTTTGAGAATGTTCCTAGCGAAGATTACGCGGCGCGGGTTGACCGGATGACCGGTCCTCCCCCGCCGGACAAGCACAAAAAAAGACACACGGGTTTATACAGGTTCGGGTCCCGGTGGGGGCCCTAGTCCTGTCGACGCGCTCCCGACCGGAGTCGGCTGGGGAGGCTCTCTCCGGGGGAGAAGCTTCCGGAGCACGTCTGTGAGTTTAGCTATTCCAATAAAAGAACCGATCCCTTACAACAGAGGGGTACAAGGGCTATTTATAGCCCCAAAAAGCAGCAAAAAACCTAAACTACCCCGGAAGGCACCGTCGGATTGACGGGCAGGACCGTCCTTCTCCCGGTCAAATGCCTTGGTTGCTTGACAGGTGGTCGCTAGTTCCCGAGGCGCTCCTTGCGTGACCTGCACGTGACAAACAGTTCGAGACTTTACCTTCAGGAGGGTGATGAGGCCCGGGACGGCGCCAGAGGCCATGTCCCCGGGTCAAAGGCGGCGCCCGGGACGGCACCGGAGGCCATGTCCCGAGGGCCAAAAGGCGGCGCCCGGGGAGGCCCCGGAGGCCAAGTCCCCGGGCAAAAGGCGGCGCCCGGGAGGGCACCGGAGGCCCCGTCCCGGGAGCCAAAAGGCGGCGCCCGGGGAGGCCCCGGAGGCCACGTCCCCGGGCAAAAGGCGGCGCCCGGGAGGGCACCGGAGGCCCCGTCCCGGGAGCCAAAAGGCGGCGCCCAGGGAGGCCCCGGAGGCCACCTCCCCGGGCAAAAGGCGGCGCCGGTAGGTCACCGGAGGCCACATCCCGGGAGCCAAAAGGCGGTGCCCGGGGAGGCCCCGGAGGCCACATCCCCGGGTCAAAGGCGGCGCCCGGGACGGCACCGGAGGCCATGTCCCGGGGGCCAAAAGGCGGCGCCCGGGGAGGTCCCGGAGGCCAAGTCCCCGGGCAAAAGGCGGCGCCCGGGAGGGCACCGGAGGCCGCGTCCCGGGGGCCAAAAGGCGGCGCCCGGAGGAGCCCCAGAGGCCACGTCCCCGGGCAAATGGCGGCGCCCGGGACGACACCGGAGGCCACATCCCGGGAGCCAAAAGGCGGCGCCCGGGGAGGCCCCGGAGGCCAAGTCCCCGGGCAAAAGGCGGCGCCCGGGAGCCAAAAGGCGGCGCCCGGGGAGGCCCCGGAGGCCACATACCCGGGCAAAAGGCGGCGCCCGGTAGGGCACCGGAGGCCACGTCCCGGGAGCCAAAAGGCGGCGCCCGGGGAGGCCCCGGAGGCCACGTCCCCGGGCAAATGGCGGCGCCCGGGACGACACCGGAGGCCACATCCCAGGAGCCAAAAGGCGGCGCCCGGGGAGGCCCCGGAGGCCAAGTCCCCGGGCAAAAGGCGGCGCCCGGGGAGGCCCCGGAGGCCACATCCCCGGGCAAAAGGCGGCGCCCGGTAGGGCACCGGAGGCCAGGTCCCGGGAGCCAAAAGGCGGCGCCCGGGGAGGCCCCGGAGGCCACGTCCCCGGGCAACCGTGACACAACTTACCTGGACTTTGTCAGGTGATCCTTGGGAGTCCATATCTATATAATCGAGACGCTGACTTCCATCGACGAGCACAAGACTACGATCTCACTAAAGACGGAGTTAAGTTTGTGATCGGTAGAGACGTCCACGTCAACACTTCGAACTTGATTACGACAAATCAAGCCAAAAGAATCGTCAATGGATGTCATAAATATGTGATTGTTATGATTCGACCAATTGGGCAAAGTGATAGTACTCAAGCAGCATTATCGTTGACGTGCTGAGAAAATTCTGATCGATTTATCGGGGCTGTAGGAGAAATACAATGATCTATTCAAAATTACCCAGGGCCGTCGTTCGAAACGTCCAATCGAGCATGAAATCCAACTCGTGTCCGATGCGACACTTCCCAATTTGAGTATGTATCGCAACTCAGTATTGGAGAAGGAAGAGATGAAAAGAAAACTTGGTGAGTTGCTGAATGATGGTGTCATTCAACCGAGTAGTTCACCTTGTGGATCTCCAATAGTATTAGTGCCAAAGAAAGATGGGACTTGACGTATGTGCATCGACTACCGAGCACTGAACAAGATCACCATCAAGAACCGGTACCCCCTTCCTCGTATTGATGACCTACTAGACCAATTGAAGCATGCTGCTGTCTTCTCGAAATTGGATCTAAAGTCAGATTATCATTAAGTCAGCATCAGAGAGGAGGATACTTGGAAAACTGCGTTCAAATCACGACAAGGTCTGTTCGAATGGCTGGTCATGCCGTTTGGCCTCTGGAATTCCCCGGCTACTTGCATGCACCTAATGAATGACGTATTACGACAGTTCATCAACGACTTTGTGATTGTGTACCTCAACGATATATTTGTTTACAGTCATTCGTGGGACGAACATCTAATTCATGTCGAAAAGGTGTTTGAACAGCTTCGGCAACATCGACTTCGCCCTAACAGTAAGAAGTGCGAGTTTGGCCAACGAACTCTACTATACCTTGGATTCGTGGTCGGCAATGGTATGTTGCAAATCGATCCGGATAAGGTAAAAGTGATTTACGAGTGGCCACGACCGCGAACAGTTACGGAAGTGCGTAGTGTTGTAGGAGCATGCCAATACCTTTGGAAGTTCATACGACACTTCTCAATAGTGGCTTCTCTGTTGCATGCATTAACCAAGATCGACCAAAAGTTCGAGTGGATAGGGAAACATGAAGATACATTTCTATTGCTGAAGAAGAAAATCAGTGAAGCTCCTGTTCTAGCTTTTGCCGTACCTACAGAAGCCATTCGAGCTAGAAACCAATGCCTCAGGTTATGCAGTGAGCACTGTGCTCATGCAAGAAGGTCGACCAGTAGCATATCACTCTGAGCTATTTCAGGGAGCTCAGAAGAACTACCCACTACTACAGAAGTGCATTCCACTAACCCTTATTTTCTAACGGTTATAAGCAATCTAGGAAAAATCTGATAGAATAGGACGACAGCAGCGGAAAACCATCATTTTACTATCGGTTACACACTAGTCCAACGTTAGTGAAATGCAAATACTTTTTACTATCGGTTATTACTGTACAAATCGATATAATATATTAAATAGTACTATCGGTTTTCCATTTTTAACTGATAGTAAAATTGCGCACTTTATACTATCGGTTATTACTGTACAAACCGATATAATATATTAAATAGTACTATCGGTTTTCCATTTTTAACTGATAGTAAAATTACGCTCTTTATACTATCGGTTATTACTGTACCAACCGATATAATATATTAAAATAGTACTATCGGTTTTTCGTTCGTAACAGATAGTAAAATTACTCACTTTATACTATCGGTTCGTACTGTACCAACCGATATAATATATTACATAGTACTATCGGTTTTTCTCGGGTAACTGATAGTGAAATTACTGACTTTTTACTATCGGTTATTACTGTACTAACCGATACAATATATTAAATAGTACTATCGGTTATATAAAACAAACCGATAGTAAAATGACTTCATATAAACTAATGGTTATGACAGTGGGGACCTTATTTTACTATCGGTTTGTGTTTTTGAACCGATAGTAAAATTGGACAACTTAATTAGGTCGACCCCTGCTCTGCGCTCTGCATGTTGGAATCATTTCAGCCCCGCACGACTCCAAGCTAGAGTGATCTGGAGAAGCTAGCTGAGAGGTTGATCATATTTCCATCCCCCTCGGTATTGTCATCTTCTCATCACCTCTCTCTCTCTCTCGATCACTCTTTCACACTCTCCCTCTCTCTCTCTACTTACAATTCATTAAACTAGATACATGTATCTCCAGACTAGCTAGAAGGCTGGGTTGGCTAGCTAGCTATAGCTTGCTGAATTTAAGCAGCTAGCTAGCTGGCTCTTCCAATTAATGCATGCATCAAGTTAATTAGGGTTTCATATATACAAATCCATTTAATGTAATTAAGCAGCTCATGTACACACATATGGCCTAGCTAATTATGTTTCATGCATATATGCATGCCCTGAGTCATTAATTATTTATTTGAATTTGTCAATTTTGTGAAATAATTGTAGGTGGACCGAGAATATTGAATGTATGGAATAAAACGTACTACTGTTGAGTATTTGGAGGGTGTGAATGGATTTATTAAATTTGCTGAGCAAGAAAAGGCGAAGAAGGGAGAGAAAGATATGCATTGTCCTTGTATAGATTGTATGAACTTAAAAAGGTTCGGCAACTCTGATCAGATTAGGAGTCATTTGATTCGTCGTGGTTTTAACGCACGCTATACCCGTTGGATATGGCATGGTGAAGATCTTGAGGAAACGAGCACTACCGCTACCACTCAGCAACACCCGGAAGTGGATTGCAGTAATGATGATCATGATCAAAACATTGGTAATGTTCATTCGGAAGTCCATGTAGATGACGACAATTTAGATGAAATGTTACGTGATGTAGAAGAAGACTACAGCGAAAACGATTTAGCTAAATTTCAGAAATTAATTGTTGATTCTGAGAAGCCTTTGTTCCCCGGATGTGCAAAATTTACAAAGTTGTCTTCTGTGTTGAGATTATATAACTTGAAGGCAAGCAACGGTTGGAGCGATAAGAGTTTCACGACGCTATTGGATCTGTTAGCGGACATGCTTCCAGAGGGAAATGAGTTGCCAAGATCGGTTTACAAGGCCAAAAAACTATTGTGTCCGTTGGGAATGGAAATTGAAAGAATACATGCATGCCCAAATGATTGTGTTCTGTACCGTAACGAGTACGAGGATTTGCATGTTTGTCCAAGATGAGGTCAATCGCGGTATAAGCATGGGGACAGAATTTATCACAATGGATGTGATGAGGTAAAGAAAGGGCCTCCGGCCAAAACTGTGTGGTATTTGCCTGTGATTCCCAGATTGAAACGGCTGTTTGCAAATCAGAAAGATGCGAAGTACTTGCGTTGGCATGTTGAAGGTCGGAAACAAGACGGAAAACTAAGACATCCAGCTGATTCCATTCAATGGAGAAACATCAACAGAACATTCGGTGAGCTTGGCGGCGAAGTGAGGAATATAAGGTTTGGGCTGAGTATGGATGGTATGAATCCACACGGAAATATGAGCAGTCGACATAGCATCTACAATCTTCCTCCTTGGTTATGTATGAAGCGCAAGTACATCATGATGTCGTTACTAATTTCAGGACCCAGACAACCCAGGAATGATATTGACGTGTTTCTATCACCGTTAGTCGAGGACTTACATAAATTGTGGAGCGAAGGGGTGCTGGTGTGGGATGCACATAGGCGAGAGAATTTCATGTTGCGGGCCATGATATTTTGCACCATAAATGATTTCCCGACCTATGGAAATTTGTCGGGGTATAGTACAAAAGGAGGCAAGGCTTGTCCTATTTGCCTGGATGAAACTGAAAGCATGTGGTTATCGAACTGCAGAAAAACAGTGTACATGGGTCACCGCAGATTCCTTCCGATGCATCACGCCTACCGTAAGAAGAGGAAGTCATTCAATGGGAAGCCCGAGAAAGGATCAGCCCCAGTGTTTGTGACTGGTAAGGAGCTTTACTTGCGCGTGAAGGACATCAAAGTTGAGTTCGGTAAATGTTCTAAACCTCCAGGAAAAAATGTTTGGAAGAAAAGATCGATTCTTTGGGATCTGCCATATTGGGAGCACTTACAAGTTCGACATTGCATTGATGTCATGCACGTAGATAAAAATGTTTGTGACAGTTTGACTAGTTTGTTGTTGAACATTACAGGAAAGACGAAAGATGGCATCAACGTTCGCCGTGACATGCTCGACATGGGCATAAGGACTGAGCTTGCACCGTTGGAGAAGGGAAAGCGGACATACCTCCCCCCGGCCTGCTATACTTTGTCAGAAAGAGAAAAAACAGAACTCTGTCAGTGCCTACATGGTGTCAAAGTTCCATGCGGGTATTCTGCGAACTTGAAAAACTTGTGTCCATGAAAGACTTGAAACTGGTTGGTATGAAATCCCATGATTGTCATGTACTGATGTCACAAATGCTTCCCATTGCTATCAGAGGCATTCTCCCAGTCAAAGTCAGAGAGACAATTACAAAGCTATGTTATTTCTTCAACACAATATCTGGCAAGGTACGTAAGCGTGTACTCCTAGCAAGTTAATTAGCTCCATTCGTGGAACTTGTCAGATTTTTTGGATCTAAATATTTGCTGCAAATGTGTCATTGCAGGTAATTGATATGGATGGACTGGACGATTTGCAACGCGATGTGACTACAACTCTTTGTCAGCTGGAGATGTATTTCCCCCCATCCTTTTTTGATGTTATGGTCCATCTAATTGTTCACCTTGTCAGAGAAATTAAGTTTTGTGGACCCGTGTTCCTGCTCTACATGTATCCATTTGAGAGATTTATGGGTATCTTGAAGGGATATGTAAGGAATCGACATCGGCCTGAGGGCAGTATCATTGAAGGTTATGCCGCCGAGGAGGTGATCGAATTTTGCACCAACTATATGGCCGGGGTTGACCCAATTGGCGTTCCTACGTCCCGGCATGAGGGCAGGCTTCAGGGCATTGGAACGATTGGATTTAAAGCAGTCGTCCCCTCTAGTGATCTGTATGCAAAAGCCCATTTTTGGGTCTTACAGCACATGACGGGGGTGGAGCCATACATACACGAGCACAAGGAAATGTTACGGAAACAGAATCCCTCGAAGCCAGAGATTTGGGTCACCAGACAACATAATAGGAAGTTTGCTGGGTGGATCAAAAATAGAGTCCTGCAAGCTTCTGAGGGCGACGTAGATGAAGATGTTACGTGGTTGGCCAGAGGGCCTAGATTTACTGTAGGGACTTGGCAGGGGTATGACATCAACGGCTATTCATTTTACACAAGAACTCAGGACAAGAAGAGTACTATGCAATGTAGTGGAGTGACACTACTTGCTATTTCGGAGGATGCCAGGGCAGTAAGGGCACTCGACTCATATTACGGTGTTATTGAGGAAATATGGGAGCTCGATTATGTATTACTTAAGATTCCTCTGTTTCGATGCCAATGGGTCGAAATCCCTCGAGGTGTTAAAGTCGACAATTATGGGTTTACTCTCGTCGATCTCAGTAGAGTCGCACACAAAGATGATCCATTTATACTTGCTGAGCAAGCCACACAGGTGTTCTACATCGTTGACCCAGCCAACCCAAAGTTGCACGTTGTCCTTCACAGTAAGAGATGTATTGTTGGGGTCGAAGACGTTGTGGATGAAGAAGAGTACGATCAGTTCGACGAACTACCTCCATTTTTAGATGGAATCCTTCAATCTGTCCCTACTGAAGATATTGACGAAACAAGTTACCTGCGAGACAACCACGAAGAAGGATTATGGGTGGACAACCATTCTTGACTAATTTGCAATATGTAAGTGACGTATATTACTTGGATCTTTAATCGAAGAATTCTTCAAATAATTTTTCAAAAATTCTTTGGGAAAACATACGTGATGCATTGAGAATCATTTATGCAAATTTTCATTTCAATTGGAGTATATACTTGATTTGAGCAATAATTGATTCTTTTCACAAATCAATATGAAAACTGCAAATTTTCATTCCATGATTGGTCTTTACTGTTAATTTATTTCAAAATTATTGGAAGTCATTTGCATGGGGTTTCAGGTGTCTTTACAAGTGCAAAATGATGTACTGAGACCCATCTGTAATTGTTCTCAGTAAATACCTTTAGATCAATTTAACAGTATTCTACTATCGGTTTCAACTTCCAAACCGATATGAAATTAACATATACTATCGGTTTATTGTCATAAAACCGATAGTAAAATACAATGCAAAATGATGTACTGAGATCATCTGTAATTCTTCTAAGGGAACTTCTTTAGGGTCAATAACATTGTATTTTACTATCAGTTTTAACTGTGAAACCGATATGAAATTAAACTATACTATCGGTTTATCGTTCATAACCGATAATGATTTATACTGTGTTACGAGCCCCTGTTCTTACTTTACTATCGGTTTTGTATAATAAAACCGATAGTGAACAGTGCCAACACTGAAAACCCTAACTTACATGTTTTTACTATCGGTTTATTTTTTATAACCGATAGTGATTTTTACTGTGTTATGAGCCCCTATTCTTAGTTTACTATCGGTTTGGTGTAATAAAACCGATAGTGAAAAGTGCCCATTTGGAAAACCCTAACTTACATGTTTGTACTATCGGTTTGGTGGTTATGAACCGATAGTAAATATTCATACATTAGGTTATAACCTTGCACGATTTTCCCTCCAGTGCAACTGATCACATTCCAATTTCCAAATACTCGTGCGGAAAACCCTAGATTCCCCGATGTTCGCTTCTTCGCTCCTCTGCGCCACCATTGCCGATCGGAATCTGTTTCTCCACCGCCTCCGGCACTGCATTGCGCCACCGCCTCCGGCCACTCCACGATCGACTGTAAGTGTTCTTGACCAAATCGCTCGCATGTATTGCTTAAGTTTGTATGCAATGGTTCATATCCCGTTCAATGGATTACAAATATAAAACTAGAGTAAGATTCCTAGCAATTTGTCACTAGCAAACTTGATAGCTATGAGAATGACAGAATTGATGAAAATCACTAAGAATTTGTCATACAGTGTAGCCCACTATCGGTTTCTTAGTTAGAACCGATAGTAAATACCTTAAACTGAATTTTCTGTTAATTATTTCCCATTTTCTAATTTTCATCTGAAATTTTGGTTCATTTACATTTTAACATACTTTATGTTCCTGCTGAGAGACTAGCATAGTTTGCACTGCTAATCTTATAGATTTTACTGAATACAAACTTGATTACTATCGGTTTGACTTGAAAAACCGATAGGAAATAGAGTATATCATAGTTTGCACTGCTAATTTGAATTTTCTGTTAATTACTTCCCATTTTCTAATGTTCATCTGAAATTTTGGTTCATTTAAATTTTAACAGACTTTATTTTCCTGCAGAGAGATTAGCATAGTTTGCACTGCTAACTTTTAAATTTTCCTGAATAAAAACTTGAGTACTATCGGTTTTCCTTTCAAAACCGATAGGAAATAGAGTATGTCTTAGTTTGCACTGCTAATCTGAATTTTCTGTTAATTACTTCCCATTTTAACATTTTAACATACTTTATGTTCATCTGAAATTTTGGTTCATTTACATTTTAACATACTTTATGTTCTTGCAGAGAGTCTAGCATAGTTTGCACTGCTAATCTTTTAAATTTTCCTGATTACAAACTTGATTACTATCGGTTTTACTTGGAAAACCGATAGGAAATAGAGTATGTCATAGTTTGCACTGCTAATCTGAATTTTCTGTTAATTACTTCCCATTTTCTAATGTTCATCTGAAATTTTGGTTCATTTAAATTTCAACAGACTTTATGTTCATGCAGAGAGACTAGCGTAGGGCACAACAATTTTAGTTCTGAACTTTGTCATGTACCTTTCATCATATCAATTGATGGTTTGTTCATGGAATTTTAGGTAAAGCCATGTCGGCATCTTCCTCGGCTGATAGTAGTGATTCGGCGAGGGCGAACGTAGATGGCGCTGCCTCGTCCCAGGGCAAGAGGAAGGCGCGAGGCGCGACGATGTTGGGTCGTTTGACCAAACGCGCGGATCTTTCATGTGAGTTCAACCAGTTCGGGAGACCGATCGGGAAGAACGCCGGCCACTATGCTTCCTATGTTGGCTTGTTGGCGAAGGAAAGGGTGAAGATCACCGTCCAGAGCTGGAAGGACGTCAAGGCCGACGAGAGGGATAGGCTGTGGGCGGAAGTGAAGGTAAAATTAATCAAAATCACTGAACTCTTGAGTAATCACATTCCCTTGGTTTATCCCAGAGATTAGGTAAGTCCTGCTTATATGCACCATTTGAAACAGGCCAAGTGGAACATCCCCGACGATGGTCCCAAGATAGCTTGCTTGAAGGACATGAACAACACGTGGAAAACCTTCAAGAGCGTCCTCGTCAATACCTTCCTCGCTAAAGGCGAATCTCCATGCGAGAAGTACCCCTTCATAACCGAGGAGGTATGGGAGCAATTCGCCCAACAGAAGGGGACTCCTGAGTTCAAGGTATGTATGGTTCCTTTGCTTGGTTACACCATTGTATGCAGTAAGCAGCGGTGCATTAATTTTCTTGTTTCTGGTACGAAGGCCCTCAGCGAGAAGAACAAGGCAATCCAGAGGAGGAACGACCACCCACACCGGCTCGGCTCTTGCGGCTATGCGGGGAAGGAGGAGCAGTGGAAGAAGGCTGAAGACGAGGCGTCAAATTTCGTCGACTCCCCTGACCTACCACTCTCCGAGATCCGCGATCAGTGATGCAAGTGCTGGTGGCTAGCCAGAGGGACCGTGTCGGCCACGGGTACTGTGGCGTTCCCAAACCCCAGGGACGTCGAGGTCGTGCAGCGACTCGTAAGTTGGCTAACTATGATCACTAGTGTGCGCACAAGTTTGTATATATTTATTCCTCACAATGGAGAGCTTTCAATGTAACAGATCTCTTGCTCGAAGGAGGCAAACGAGGGATTGTTCAGTCCCCATAGGGAGAACAACATCCTTACCCGGGCTCTAGGGAACAAGGAACATCCATGGCGGACGCAAACCGTGGGGGCTGTGGTGCCATGGAAGGAAGGCTTCTCGGAGCCTGGGCAAAAGGCGAAGAAGGCTGGCAGCTGGAAGGAAAGGGAAGTGGAGCTATCTCAGAAGATACGGGCAGATGTGACTGCACAATTCGCTGACATGTTCACTCAAATGAACGAGAAGTATGAACGCCTCAGCCGAGTTGTGCAGTCCAAGGGTTTAGATCCAACTGCCGAGGTCGACGCTGCCAGGCCGAGTAGTGTCGGCTCGAAGGTTCACGTGGATCCGGTGGACCTGATTGAGGTATTGCAACTCTTGAGCTATATATGCAGTTCGGCTGATGCCACTCCCCTTACGTTAGAATTGTTTCGCTAACCTGTTATAATTGTTGCAAATTGCAGAAGCCGGAGAGCTGTAGCCTATTGATCAACATAGGCGACAAACCTGTTGCGGTTGCAAACGGGGTCGCATACCAGTCTTGGGAGGATGTCCGGATCCACTGCGTACCTCTGGAGCCTGGATTCGCAAAGGTACAGGTGGACATGGCCCTCCCGGGCTACAGCTCTTTTCCGTTGCCCGTCCCAACGGATGAAATGCGGACAATTGGCGAGGCATTGGGCTCGTACATACAGTGGCCCAAGAAGGGTGTTAGACTACAGGAGGTAAACCCTAGCCATTCTAGCTTACAACTCAGTTAATATACTCAATTTGTAAAATCTAACTTATGCGTTTGTACTTAAAGTGGACGATGGATACCAGCTCACTTCCTGAGGACACCACCCCCGCCACAACGCATGAGTGAACTCCTTCGGCCCCCATGCCTCCTCCGATGGCCTCAAACCCTTCGCCATCAAATGAGGCCGGCGGCACCACAACCCAACCTTCGAAGGTATACACTCGCTCCCCGCCCAAAGGCAAGGGCAAGGCCAAAGGCAAGGCCAAACAAAGCCAGCCGGGTACGTTCAAGAACGGGTCCCCACTCGTGTCGGAGTACCTTCTGCGCAATATGGATCAAATAACCATAAGTCTCCATGAGTGGTACCTGACCCGGTCTAGTCGCCACATCAACTTCTTGGTTCACTTCCGGCCAGCCCATTTTCACCGTGAGCCCGGGAGCATATCAGTGGCCCACGAGGATTTGTTCGACCTCCTCAACTGGCGGGAGCTTGATATGTCCATCATACGGACTGGAGTCCTGTGAGTTTACTGTTGTCTGAAGTTATCACAGTTCGTTTCATAAATTTAACCACTTTGTATGCACTACTTACTAATGTCTACTTTGCATCCAGGTGCATGTATAGGCTGGCGTCGATGAGGGCATGTGACAAGGTGGGTTTCCTCGACCCAGAGAAAATAAGCCTCACGATGCTAGAGCACGACCAAGCACATGCGGAGGAATACATATCAAGGGCACTACTAGCGCAGCAGGACCGAGAGTTCATCCTTGCGTCGTACCACCAAAGGTTAGTGCATTTCCTACTAATTTAACTCATTCTTGTATGTTACGCCTAACATATGTATGAAACGGTTCGCTTATATATGCAATGTAGGGGCCACTGGGTCCTCGCCGTCATTTGCCCATGGATGAATGAGGTCTATTATCTCGATTCGATGAGCGACAAGGTGGCGCATGTTTTCACCCTCACATGGCACATAGACGCGTAAGTAACATAGTTGTTTTAAATTTTTCTCTGACTAGCTAATTAATGATAACATATTAACCGGCAATGCTAAATTAAATACAGGGCTTTCAAAAATTATGCTAGTGCTGGAGGGAGGCATGACGTGTCGAAGGGCACAACAATTTCTTGGAAAGAATATGAGGTAATTAATACGGATGGAAGTACTCATGATGAGTCTTTTAATTTAAGCTTAATTAGTTCTTTCGAGTTAATGTGGGTTTATGTCTTTGCATATGCAATTTTTCCAGTGCCATCAGCAGCCACAATCGTGGGAATGTGGCTTCTATGTCATGAGATTCATGTATGACCTGATCAGGAGAAACTTTGCCCAATTCCCTAAGGTAACATTTTTCCTGACTCAAAGTCGAACTTTAATTGGATGTGACGTACGATCCTAACTTCATACACGCATATATGCAGAGCACCATGTTGAAAGAGCAATATGAGTTGGGTCAATTGAAGGAGCTGCGAACAATTTGGGCTCAATATGTCATGGAAGAAGTGGCTATCAACGATCGATAGTAACTGACTTGTGTTGATTGTTGTATTTGTGAATATATATTGAATGTGTTGATTGCTGTATCTGTGAATAAACTCAATATGTGAATAGATTCATTGATGTATTTGTGAATAAACTCGATCAATATGTGCATAAATTCAATCTGTCCAATGCATGTGTATATTACTGTATTAGTGTATTTGTGAACAAATTCAATATGTGAATATTGCTGAATATTTGTAAATATTGGTGTATTTGTGAATGATCCAATGTATCTCTGTATTGCTGTATGTATCTCTGTATTGCTGTATGTATATTTGTAAATATTTAGTACTAACCGTGCCACTACATAACCGATAGGAAAAACTAATATTACTATCGGTTATATACTACAACCGATAGAATAAATATAACAGTACTATCGGTTCATATGCAGTAACCGATAAAATAAAGTTTCCATACTAAACGAGTCTACAAAATACTAACGGTTCATACAACCGATAGTATAAAGTTCCAGTACTAAGTGTATCTACACAATACTATCGGTTCATATATAACAACCGATAGTATAAAGTTTCCAGTACTAACTGTATCTACATAATAGTATCGGTTTATATATAACAACCGATAGAATAAAGTTTCCAGTACTAACTGTGTCCACTAAATACTATCGGTTTATATAAGAGCTGATAGAAAAAAACATTTAGATTACTATCGGTTTAGATCCTAGCCGATAGAAAAAACCTACACAATACTATCGGTTTATATACGAGCCGATAGAAAAAATGTAAACAATACTATCGGTTTAAATCCGAGCCGATAGAAGAAATAGTCAATAGCGATTAGTGAATGTTGGGAATGTAGATGTTTTACTAACGGTTTTTGAACCGATAGAAGTGTGCTGCCCCTCTACTAGCGTGCCGACCACTATCGGTAAGAGAACCGATAATAGAGTAGATTTTTAACCGATAGTGAAAAGCATTTCTGTAGTAGTGTTGGCTATGTTGTGACTCCGCAGGGAATTGAGGTTGATGAAGCCAAGATCGAAGCTATCAAGAGTTGGCCGACTCCTAAAACAGTCACACAGGTGAGAAGCTTCCATGGACTTGTTGGTTTCTACCGCCGTTTCGTGAAGGACTTCAGCACCATTGCCGTACCATTGAATGAATTGACAAAGAAGGGCGTTGCATTCCATTGGGGACAACCACAAGAGGATGCCTTCAACCTTTTGAAAGAAAAGCTAACAAATGCACCATTACTCCAACTTCCAGATTTTGGTAAGACTTTCGAACTTGAATGTGATGCTAGTGGAGTTGGAATTGGTGGTGTGCACATGCAAGAAGGTAAGCCTGTTGCATATTTCAGCGAGAAATTAAGTGGGCCTGCTTTAAATTACTCCACGTATGATAAAGAGTTGTACGCTCTTGTGCGAACTTTAGAAATGTGGCAACATTATTTTTGGCCTAAGGAATTTGTTATTCACTCTGATCATGAGTCACTGAAACATATTCGCAGTCAAAACAAATTGAACCGTAGACATGCCAAGTGGGTAGAATTTATTGAATCTTTTCCTTACATAATTAAACACAAGAAAGGGAAAGATAATGTAATTGCTGATGCTTTGTCTCGAAGATATGCTATGTTGTCTCAACTTGACTGTCGAATTTTTGGACTTGAAACTATTAAAGAACAATATGCTCAAGATGCTGATTTCAAAGATGCTTTGATTAATTACAAGGATGGGAGGGCTTGGAATAAATTTGTACTCAATGATGGGTTCTTGTTTAGAGCTAACCGCCTATTTATTCCAGTTGGATCCGTTCGTCTTTTGTTATTGCAGGAAGCTCATGGAGGAGGCCTGATGGGGCATTTTGGTGTCAAAAAGACGGAGGATATTTTGGCCACGCACTTCTATTGGCCAAAGATGAGGCATGATGTTGAGCGCTTCGTGGCACGCTGAACCACGTGTCAAAGGGCAAAGTCACGGTTAAATCCACACGGTTTGTATATGCCTCTTCCTACTCCTAGTGTCCCGTGGGAGGATATCTCGATGGATTTTGTTCTTGGTTTGCCTAGGACAAAGAGGGGGAGGGATAGTATATTTGTTGTTGTGGATCGATTCTCCAAGATGGCACATTTTATTACTTGCCACAAAAGTGATGATGCGACTCACATTGCCGACTTATTTTTCAAAGAAATTGTTCGTTTGCATGGTGTGCCTTCCACTATTTTTCAGATCGCGACACAAAATTTTTGGGTCATTTCTGGAGGACATTATGGAATAAATTGGAGACAAAGTTACTGTTTTCTACTACTTGTCATCCCCAAACTGATGGCCAAACGGAGGTGGTAAATCGCACCTTGTCCACAATGTTGCGAGCTGTTTTGAAGAAGAACTTAAAGATGTGGGAGGAGTGCCTTCCTCATGTGGAGTTTGCCTATAACCGTGCGCTACACTCGACTACCAAGGTAAGTCCTTTCCAGGTAGTGTATGGTTTCAACCCTCGTGCTCCTATTGACCTATTGCCTCTTCCATCATCTGAAAAGGTCAATCTTGATGCTAAGAAATGTGCTGAGTTTATTTTAAAACTACATGAAACAACAAAAGAAAATATTGAGCGAATGAATGCAAAATATTGCATTGCCGGTAGTCATGGTAGAAAGGAATTGATATTTACTCCTGGAGATCTTGTATGGCTACACTTACGTAAAGAGCGTTTTCCTGAGTTAAGAAAGTCAAAATTAATGCCTCATGCAGATGGTCCATTTAAGGTGTTAGAGCGAATAAACGATAATGCCTACAAACTTGAGTTGCCTGCAGATTTCGGGGTTAGCCCCACTTTTAACATTTCAGATTTGCGGCCATATTTGGGAGAAGAAGATGAGCTTGAGTCGAGGACGACTCCAATTCAAGAGGGGGAGGATGATGAGGACATCACCCCTAACGATGCGTCCATTCTTCCAACACCCGTTGTACAAGGGCACGTGAACGTCAACTAAATCACCAGGTGAGCTCGTTTCTTAGTACACGAGAGAATATTGAAAAGAGCGAGTTACTATCTAATAATATTGTGCTTGTGCTCAGGAATCATGGTGTTGATCAGCGAGGGTGTCACTTTGCGCCAAGACGGGTCGGGAATCAAGTCTACCGCGAGCTGGAGTCCGGGTCGGCCACGGCGGAGCAGCCTGTCTTCAAACGGGCGTAGCAGATGCATACGAACTCTGTTTGGGGCGTTCAAGTACATTACGGAGAAGCCCTCGACGAGACCTTTCCAACCGATCTGGTCCCACATCTAAAATCCTTCTGAGTCAATCACAATCATCGAAACAAGTGGAGACCAGATTCTGTTGGGCCGTGCGGTGCTGCGTCACCAGTCTATTGGGCCTCGGCCCATGTATCCCGCGTGGCGGGGTGCTCCCCAAACCCTAGACGCCACCCCGGCCCTCTCGCATATTAAAACCTCGTAGCCGTCATTGTTAGACTTGGGTTTTGCTTAGAATTTTTCTGCTGTCGCAGTTCGCAGTTTTTCGGTTTGTGGAACCCCAACACTTCGTGATCTTAATACATACTTGCAATTCGAGATTGCTTCTTCTGTGTTCTTGCACATGTTCTTCGATTCGCTTGCAGGAACAGGCCTTCGTGGCTAGGTCAACCGCGCCTCGGTACGGTTGATAACGAACGGAGCAGTGGTGTAACGATTGCAGGCCTAGATCGGTTCTGGTCGAAAGTCGGGTCGTCAACGTCGAGTCTCCACCAATCAAACTATCCCCTACCTGTCGGAAGATCGGGACCCCGTTCCTCATCACAGCTCTGCAGCGGCCAAACTGCTCGGCACTTTGGAACCTGCTCCTGGCTGGTGCAAGGCGGTGGCGACAAAGCTAGCTCGGCGTGGCGACGTGGCGCGAAACTTCTGACAAAGCTACTGCTGCTGGAGCGTGGTCGCTGCTGGTGTGCGTGCGGTTGCTGCTGGTCGCTAGTGCTACCACAGCGACAACTCTAGTGTGGACACATGCGCGCATGCAGGCACAATCACACACGGGCACAAGTGAGGGAAAAGCTTGGCCGATGGCGAAGAAATCGCAGCGAGGCTCGGAGCAACAGCGTGCCGGCTGAGGATAATTGAAATCTGGACTGAAATGCAAATACAGAAAATATTCTGAACTGATTTGCGAAAATGGTCTTAATGGTGGAATCTAGCTACCAACATTTTGGATTAAGGCATTGGCATACCCTTGATCATAATCCAAGAATAATTTGGTCTGGATTAGGTTAAGATTTGATTAAATCTGAGTTCTGAATCTTAGGGTATTTAGGGTACTTAGGATATTCAATTAAATCCGTTTTCGAAAACAGATTAAGATCGATGATTCTGGGAGTTAGAGATCGAATTTGCTCTGGCTTTTGAAGGCTTTCCTACTCAGGATAAAGTAGTAGATCATATCTGGATAGTCAGATCTTGATTTGGGTCCATAGAGAAGATTTTGAGATTTTTGGGGCTTAGGATAGAATGAGTCTGGGCTGATTTTGCTGATCTTGGAGAGACCTATGCATGCATGACTTTTTATGAAAAAGAATTTTCACCCCAAACCAAGGGTGTTACATTGGCATACCCTTGATCATAATCCAAGAATAATTTGGTTTGGATCAGGTCCAGATTTGATTGAATCTGAGTTCTGAATCTCAGGGTATTTAGAGTAATTAGGATATTCAATTAATTCTGTTTTTGAAAACAGATTGAGACTGATAATTCTAGGAGTTAGAGATCGAATTTGATCTGGCTTCTGAAGGCTTTTATACTCAGGATAAATAGTAGATCATATATAGATAGTCAGATCTTGATTTAGATTTGAAATGGAGGTTTTAAGATTTTTGGGCTTAGAGAAAGATCAATCTGGGCTAATTTGGATGAAATTGGAGAGACATATCCATGCATGACTTTTTATGAAGAAGAATTTTCACCCCAAACCCAGGGTGTTACAAAACTCTTGATGAATTGTCAAAGTGTTTCGCTCGGAGTCTGGTGTAGCGATGAAGATCATCCTTCGTGCCTGGTCATGCATATATTCCTTGGAAATTAGCGATCAAAAGATCACATAGATGTTCCCAGGTATATATGGATCCTGGTGCCTTATTGAGCAGCCAATATTTTACTGACCCTTCTAGAATTGTGGGGAGAAAATTAGCCATTATATTGTCATCACCACAGGCGGCTTGGATTGCGGTGTAGTAAATTTGGAGGAACTCTGATGGAATTTTAGTTTTATCAAAATGTTCCAAAGAAACTAGACAAAATTTTGCTAGCCAGTTCATTGCCCGCAAGTCAGCTGAAAATGCTTTCAGCTAGTGATAACTTCATGGCGGTGACGCTGAGGGTTTGGATTCGCTGCCGAGTTAGGTGAGCATTTTTGAACCTACCCTGCTTGTCTTCGAGGATCAATACGTGGTCCTAGTAGATCATGAACATTGCGTCTGGTCATAGGCCTATGACCATGATCCTCTCTGCTCGTATGAAGAGCATCTTAAGGGGTGCTTGCCATTGATGGCAAGCTTGACCTCCTTTTGCTTCAACCAGAACTAGCCGAAACCTCTTTAGCAGCTATACTAAGAGTTCTTGCTAGATTTACGGCAAACTATGTGAATCTTGGAATTTGATTGAGTCCAAGTGGAGGTTCGCATAGTTGTTGAGCAGCATCTCAGAGTTGCTGTGCCGCTGGATTAGGTTGTCGGGGAGGTCTATCTCCTCTTGCCGGAGCAGGAGTATGAAGTGGACCATTAGCTCCCACAATTGGAGTTTCTAGCACTCCAGGTGGTTGTGAACCATCTCTAGCCTCATTAGTGGTCACACCAAGAGGTGTGTGTCGACCAGAAGTTTCTTCCACATTTTCAACATTTTGATTGTAGTCATCATGAAGGTGATCGTTAGAGGGACGATTTGTTGAGTCTTCAAGATGATTAGAATCATCTCTGTCAATGGCATGCACTTCACGATGATCAAAACTTTTAGATATAGATGATATTCCCAGTCCCTTGGAAACAGGAAGTGGAATTGAGCCATCTGTAAGTCCAACCTCCTGTTGACTTGAATCAGCAATGGTTGTTAAAGTTTGATCAACGCCCACCGAATGGGATTCGGAGTCACCAGTGGCTAGCATCAAATCATTTAGCTCCTGCATGATTTCATCTTCACCAAGGGTAAAGTTGAAATCATCCTCAGGATCATCAAAAATCAAGCTCAAAATCGTTTTCCTCGTTGAACCAAGGTGACGAACCCATCATCGTGTCTTTCGTAAGAGTCCTCGGATTAACTTGAAGGCAAAGATCCAGGACAAGTTAATAATGAGATAACTCTTCACCAAAACACGTGATCGATTGAGCTCGTTTGGGAAAGAAAATGAAAAATTCTTATCAATCTCCCCACGGTTGGCACCAGTTGTCGACGATCAACTTAGGACCACCGATCTTACAAAAATAATGGTTTGGATAGAACAATATATGGTTATCGAAAAAGGTGATGAATCAAACAGGAGGCGGATTTTTATATAGGTTCGAACCCTCAAAAGATGAGTAATAGCCCTACTTCCTCTGTATGTAATCACTCAAAAGATTAAATGTTTACAATGTGGTGAGTTTATAAATTCTCCTTAGCCAGGAAAAAGTTTTTGTCTAATCCCCTTTTTTCCTTTTTCATCTACACAATCTGCTCTAATAGTGGTCGATGAGTGGTTATCACACGCAAGTTAGAGGAAGAACTGCTTGACGGTTGCATGAGGTTTCCATGTATAAACTACCTTGAAGTGATTCGTGTGTAGCGGTTGGGGGAACTACCTCTAAAATTTAGTGAGGACTTTGTATTTTCTATCTTTGACCATGTCTAGTCATGTATTCGGCCAAGTCTAGACTTAGTCGAATTATAAGTTTTAGGATCAGTCTAAACTTCCTAGTTGAATCAATAGCTTAGAGCTGGTCGAAACTATTGATGAATACTTAATACAACACATAAAAAGTTATATTGTCTAAGTACGAGAATAAATAAGTGTCTTAATCTTTGTCAACTTGATTCTTCTCCTCTCCGCTTTCTTTTTTATTATGTGTTTCTTGCTTTCTTTTATTTCTTTTGTTTGTTTTCCATTTGTTTTGGATTTCGTTTGCTTGATGTGCCATTTGTTTTAATTTAACTCTAGTTGACCACAATTAGCTACTAGTCTAGTCCATGTGGAAAAATCACATACTCATCCACTATAGTGATATCGTGCTCTTGCGGGATTGCTTTCAAATTGTATCAATAATATTCAGTTATCCTATAATCCATGCAAAGGAATGGAAATGGCCAAGATGACAATTTTCTCTTATAAAATTGAAGAGATATAGATCAATTGAGGAATGCATGACCATATTGTACATGGTTGAGTGTCAACTACAGGAAGATCAATTCACTATGGGATTGAGAGAGGACTGAACCATGCAAGGGTGGCACATATCCCACTTTGGGTTTTTCTAGTATTGCATGGTGATGGGATCAATATGAGTGTATTATATAGGTTCGTTGGATGTGATCTTTGTGTATACATGGGTGATTATTATCTCTTGTTAGGGACACTATTGACTTGTGGTTCGGATAAATATTTGTAGGCTGCGGCCATGTATGCATGAAACTATAGGGTGACGCTTTTAATAGTTAAAACCACTCAGTTTGGATAGAAGTCATTATGGGGTCTTAGTACCACATTAGAAACCTAATATAGGACTCATCCTATAGGCTTTATATAAAGGGAAGTATGGTTGTCTTTTGTATCCATCCAGAGAAACCCTAGCCGCCACTCCTAAACCCTAGTCATGTGTGCTGGTGCTAGTACACTAGTGCACAATGTTCCACCCTGAGACATATGGATACCAGTAGAGAAATTGTTGCATTAGTTGCCGGATGCACATGTCATTAGATCGGTCTTTACTCCAACTATTCTCTTACTGCTGGTAATAATCTAATTTGTTGTATAATACTTATTTCAAGAAATAATTAGTAGAAAATTTTTGAAATTCTACTAGTGTAGCCTAATCTATCTTGATTAGCTAAATTCTTTTGCATCCTGGATAGAGACACTATGCATGATGAGAGTTTGCATTTTTCTTGGGAACTCTCTTCTATTTTTCACACATCACAATGAGTGATTCAATATGTGTAGAAAAGCTTTTAATCAGCATGTGTGGTTGATGTTGTTGAATTATCACCAGGATTTTTGGAGCATAAATACTCTTCGTAAGGTTGTTTGTACCTTTGATACTTTACTTGTGTAGGATAGAGTACACCAGTAGTCTGAGTATATATCGCATGTTTTCATCAAATGCTTGGTCACTGACTTGGCTGATATCCTTGGATATATTGTTCTTACTCAACCTAATGAGGTACTTAGCATGTCCTGGATGGTACTGGTTGCTATTTGCCAACTTCGATAGATGAGTGTAGGGTGGGTGCAAATGGGTTGGATTGAAATGGGTTAAATGGATTGGATTTAAAATAGATTGGTTTTGAATGGGTTGAAATGAGTTGAGAAACAAAATTGGATTGGATTGGATTGGATTGGGGTGGAAAAATTTGGATTGATAATGGGTTGATATTGGATTTATATTAGATTGGAGCCCATAATATAATTTTGGTTAATATTATTTCTCTCTCTACCCCTTATGATGTGGACATCACAAGCTCCAACGACCAAGATGTTCGCCCCGATGACCAAGATGGTTGCATACAAGACTCTTCAACCAAATTTCAAGGACCGATCACTCGATCTCGTGCCAAGCAAATTCATGACCAGGTGAATGCTAACTTGAGTCTCATTTCAGATTTAAACAACTTAATGGTGCTTCCAACGTCCACTTCTTTGGTTGAACTTAGGTGCATAGGAAGGGACAACGAAGATTGGTCGCACGAATGACGGTGGTGCAAGGCACACACTGTCTGTCCTTTTGCGAGCAATTCTGGAGACACTATGAGCGTGCAACATGGTCATGGGCCACATCATTAGAAAGATAATGAAGTATAGTTTCCAACGCATCAAACCATGCATCATTTTGACATCCGAGTCAAAAGTTATGGTCATTTTAGTGGAAGCTGCACAACCAGTCCAACCTGCGCGAAAATTGAAGCAACTCTTTTCCAAACGAATTGGTCCCTTGGATATCCAAGGAAACTCTTCATCTAATGGGTGCCTTCACACCTTAATCAGGAGGGTTGGTTGTTCAAGAAAACTTTTCATCTAATGGTTGCTTTCACACCTAAACTAGAAAGGTTGTTCCTAGTATAAATACCCCATGTATTCCAACTATTGGAAGCACTTTTGATCAAACCATTTCAACTATATGCTAGTGCAGCAAGACTGCTTGAGGGTTCCTCTACCTTTGCTCTTGTGAGTTCTCTTGGATTCGCGAGAAGGATCTTTACGGGACCCCTAGTTCGTGCTCTACGGTTCCAGCTGTTTTGTGTGGAGTAGTCCCGGTTTGTGGTTCTGCGATTGTTCAGACAGCGGGTCGGAGTTCTTGTAGCTTCGGATCGACTTCCCCATCGTACAGGTTGCAACCAACCTTGGCATGTATAAAGCCAGTTACCCTGACTGTTCGCAGCTAGTTATCTTGGTTCTATCCTACGCCATGAAGATCGGGCCAACCCCTTGTGCAGAAACTGATATGCGTTGGCGCAGCAGTGATCCATCCCCACACCACCTTATATACTTAATATTTTTTAAATGAGTGTATTAGGTTTGGGTTGGAAATGAGTTGCTAATGGGTTGGGAAATAGATGAACCCAAGTTGAGGAAAAGGTTTGAGTTAGATTGAGTTCAAATAAAAAGTGGGTTGGATTGGATTGAGTTTTATAAGATATGTTATGGGTTGGATGAGAGTTGAGTTTTAACTTTTATTAAAAAGGATTGGATTGGATTTGGATTGGATTGGATTTTAATCCATTACCACCTCTACATGGGTGCCACGGAGGGGGATGAGGATGATCATGAAGGCACTCATCCTCTAGGTGATGAAAATAATCATGCTGATGACAATGAAGGGGATGAAGACAACAATGACAACTGGGATGATGACCAAGGACCAAATGAGGTGGGAGACCCTCATTGTAATGCCCTCTTCTTTTAGTGCAGGAGGATGATGATGGTTGGGATGCTTGGCATCAACCTATGGAAGAACAGGCCTAACATGATTCTGCTAGTTCATTCTCCTATGAAGCTCCTTCAGATTTTGATTGTTGGGGGAAATCTCAGCGAGGCTAAGTCCAGGTAAGTTGTCCCATTTGCCCGGGGACGTGGCCTCCGGTGCCTGCCCCGGGCGCCGCTTTTTGGCTCCCGGGACCTGGCCTCCGGTGCCGGTCCCGGGTGCCACCATTTGCCCGGGGACGTGGCCTCCAGTGCCTGCCCCGGACGCCGCCATTTGGCTCCCGAGACCTGGCCTCTGGTGCCAGTCCCGTGAGCCTCCATTTGCCCGGGGACGTGGCCTCCGGTGCCTGCCCCAGGCGCCGCCTTTTGGCTCCCAGGACCTGGCCTCCGGTGCCGATCCCGGGCACCGCCATTCGCCCGAGGACGTGGCCTCCGGTCCCAGTCCCGGACGCCTCCTTTTGCCCGGGGACCTGGCCTCCGATGCCGGTCCCGGGCGCCACCTTTTGCCCGGGACATCGCCTCCGGTGCATGTCCCGGGCATCGTCGCCCTTCTAAAGGTAAAGTCTTTGGTTCTTGATCACGTGCAGGTCACGCGAGGAGCGCCTCGGGAATCAGCGACCACCTGTCGAGCATCCAAGGCACTTGACCGGGAGAAGGACGTTGCTACCCCTCAATCCAACGGTAGCATTCAGGGTAGTTTAGTCTTTTTGCTTCTTTTTGGGGCTATAAATAGCCCTTGTACCCCTTGTTGTAAGACAAGTGATTCATTATTATTGGAATAGCCAAACTCACAGGTGTGCTCTGGAATCCTCTCCCCCGAGAGAGCCTCCCCAGCCGACTCTGGTCGGGAGCACGCAGACAGGACTAGGGCCCCCACCGGGACCCGAACCTGCATAAATCCTCGTGTCATTTCTTGTGTTTGTCCGACGGGGGAGGACCGGTCACCGGGTCAGCCCGCGTCGCGTTTTCTTCACTAGGATCATCTACGAAACCTGTCAGGTTATTCGCAATACCATGACAGTTGGCGCCGTCCGTGGGGACTCGTAACAAGACGCCATGGCTCCCCCAAGAACAAGGGTTCGCACCCTTCCCGGTGACGCCGGTCTCGGAGACCCGGCGCCTCCCGTTACCACCTCCCACCTTTCCTCTTAACTTAGGTGCTTCCTCCTCCGGGGCGCTCCCGGTGGCTGCAGGAACCTCGGCCGGGACCAGTCTCCCCCCGACGGCTTCCCCGGCTCCACGGGACACCCTGCTTGAAGCTTTAGTGGAGGGCCAGCTCCGCACCTAGCGCTCCATGGATGAGCTACTTCGCGTGTTGGTGCGGCCACCGGCCCCCACATATGCGCCATACACATATCCGGGGGCCATGTCCCCGTTTATGGGTCACCCGACGGTCCCTCCGGTCTCCGGAGGTTTACCCACACCGCGTATGACCCCAGCGGGGGGTACCCTCCCCCTGTGGGTCATACGTCCGGACCCTTCCCAGCACCCGGGTCCTTCCCGGTGCCGGGGGGGTACTTCATGCCCGGGCCCTTCATGACACCGGGGGGATACCCCGTTCCAGGCCCATTCCCGGGGCCGGGGGCCCACTTCATGCCGGGGGTTTTCCCTGCGTCGGGAGCCAGTCCAGCCCCGCGTGTCGCGTTTACCGCACCGGGGGCAGTCAACAGAGCAGCTCCCGTGCCTTAGCAGATTTCCCCCCGCATCGGCTCCCCGGTTCTGGACGTTGCCGCGGGGGCTCCCCCCACGCCGGTTCCCCCCACGCCGGTTCCGGATATTACAGGGGCTTCCTCCTTTCCGGTTCCGGCCGTCGCCGCGGGGGCTCCCTCCTCTTCTGTTCCGAACATCGCCGCGGGCGCCCCCTCCCCGGTTCCGGATGCTCCAGGGGCTTCCCCCTTTCCGGTTCCCGAGGTCTTCGCAGGGGGCTCCCCCCAGCCGGCCCCAGTAGCCTCCGGGCCGGCAGCTACAGTGCGGAACAGGTCCGTTTCTCCCAGGGGGAGGTCGAGCGAATGCATTCACCCAAGCGCGGGGAAGAACTTCCCCCTGGCCGCGGGCGCGGAGAGCCTCGCTCTCGCACCGGTCGGGGGAAGAGACCCGCTGAAGAGCCAGTCTCTCCGGAGGAGAGCCCGGACGTCCGGGAACTCAGTCCTGGTCCAGAAGAAAAGCATCGCCACCGCCACTCCGGCGGACCTCTCGGACCGCTTCCCGACTCCGATAACGAGGGCGTGTCCCCCGTCAAAGAAGACAGTGACCGGGACTCTCCCCGGGAAGTGCAGGGGGCTAATCAGCCCCTATGCCGCAGACTTCGCAGCATTCGGTGGCCGCGGCCCTATCGCCCGCCGCACATCGAGCACTATAACGGTGAGGCCGACCCTTACGAATTTGTGCAGGTATACTCCACAGCCATCTCCGCGGCCGGGGGGGACGAGACAGGGCAATGCAACGTCTTCCCCCTCTACCTCACCGGCATCGCCCGCTCCTGGTTCTACAACCTGAAGGCCGGCTCCATCAAGTCTTTTGCGCAGCTCAAGCGTGAGTTCTGCGCGAACTTCCAGGGGAACTACGTGCGCCCCCTGGACTCCTCGCAGCTATACACCGTCCGACAGAGGACTGGGGAGACCATCCGAAGCTTCTTCAAATGCTTCACCCAAGTGAAGAGCAAGGTGGCTCACGTCCCCGACTCTACGGTCATCGAAGCGTGCAAAAGCGAGATCCTCCCGGGGGAGCTCCACCGGAGGCTCTCCCGGAGCTGCCCCTCCTCCGCCGACGAGCTCTTCAACGTACTCGAAAAGTACGCTCGGGCGGAGGAAGACGACCTCTGGAAGAAGACCCAGGGGGCTCCCGCCCCCACCGACCGGGGGGCCAGGGACCCCCTCAAGCGCCCTAGACAAGGGGGCGTAACGAGCCACGGCCTCGGGACACCTTTGTCCTCGAGGGCAGAGGCGGCTCGCGCAACCCCCCGAGGGGCAACCGCCCCTTCCCCAAGCCGAAAGGCCATGGGGGAGGACAGTCTTCGCGCGGCCGGGAAGGCCCCGCGGCAAGAGGCAGGGAAGGACCGTGGTGCAGCTTCCACGGGTCCAGTACCCACGCTACCCGAGAGTGCTACCAGCTGTTGCAGCACCTCGCGGCGTTCCTTGACCAGCATGGGCAGGGGGGGACTCCGGCCTCCTTGCCCCCTCGGCCAGCTGTTCCGGCCCTTCCTGCTCTCGCGGGGGGTCAGCAGGGGCAGACGCAAGAGGGGGAGCCTTCAGAAGCTCTCCCCTTCCAAACTTCTCAGCGCCGCATCAATGTCATCGTGGGAGGGTCCGCCTCCGGGCGGGACTCTAAGCGCCAGCGTAAGGAGTACGCGCGCGAAGTCAAGGTTGTGGGGGTGTACACATGTCTCCGCCACCCAAGTGGTCGGACGTCCCCCTCACCTTCACGGCGGAAGACGCGCGCGGGGTTCGCTTCCCCCACGACGACGCACTCATCGTCTCCGCCACCATCTACAATTGCCACCTGGCCCGCATCCTCGTGGACGGCAGGAGCTCCGCCGACGTCCTATTCCTGAAGGCCTTCAAGGAGATGCAGGTGGATGAGAAGCTCCTGCAGCCTGCGGCAGGGCCCCTGCAAGGGTTTGTCCCGAGGAAGGCGATCCACCCCGTGGGCAAGGTAGACCTCCCTATGACATTCGGCACCCCGGAGAACTACCGGACCGAGATGGTCCGCTTCGACGTAGTGGACCTCCGCTCCTCCTACAACGCGATCATGGGGAGGACCACGATCAACCGGCTGGGGGCTGCCACCCATCAAAACTACCTCTACATGAAGATCCCCGGGCCGCACGGCGTGATCAACGTCCGGGGAGACCAAGACATGGCCCGCGCCCTTTACGTGCGCGCTGCCGCCACAATCGGAAGCGTCAACATCATTAATGCTCCCGGGGGCGAGGCCTCTCCCCCGGAATCAGACGTCGCTGCGCCACCTCCCGAGAGGCCCCTCCTCAAGCCACGTCCGGAAGGGGGCCTCCGGAAGGTCCTGCTGTCTCCGGGCGACGGGGACAAAACCGTCCGGATCGGGGTGGAGCTCCCCGAGGAACATGCAGCGCAACTTGCAGCTTTTTTGCGCGAAAACTCCGATGTTTTTGCGTGCAAGCCTTCGCACATGCGGGGCGTCGCCCGGGGGGTCATTGAGCACAAGCTCGCGGTGGCCCCCGGTCACCCCCCGATCAAACAGAAACTGAGGAAGCTCTCCCTCGAGCGCCAAGAGGCAATCAAGGGGGAGATCACCCGACTCCGAGAGGCAGGGTTCATTCGGGAGGTCCTGCACCCTGAGTGGCTCGCAAACCCCGTCCTCGTCAAGAAATCGAATGACAAGTGGCGGATGTGCGTGGACTTCACCGACCTTAACCGTGCCTGCCCCAAGGACAACTTCCCACTCCCGCGGATTGACCAACTGGTCGACTCCACCGCGGGGTGCGAGTTGATGAGCTTCCTAGACTCCTACTCGGGCTACCATCAAGTCCGGATGGCAGAAGGGGACGAGGAAAAGACGAGTTTCATAACTCCTCTCGGAACTTTCTGCTACGTCCACATGCCCTTCGGGCTCAAGAACGCGGGAGTGACCTTCTAGCACCTCATGACGCTGGTCTTCAAAGATCAAGTCGGCCGCAACGTCGAAGTCTACGTAGACGATGCGATCGTCAAAAGTCGCCGCGCAGCCTCCCACATCGACGACCTGGCGGAGACCTTCCGCAACCTCCGCGCGTACGGGCTGAAGCTCAACCCAGAGAAGTGCGCCTTCGGCGTGCGTGGGGGGAAGCTCCTGGGTTTCCTCGTGTCCCAACGAGGCATAGAGGCAAATCTCGAAAAGATCCGGGCGTTCCTGCACATGCCCCCGCCGCGCTCCGTCAAGGACGTCCAGCGGCTCTCCGGCCGCTTAGCCACGCTAAGCCGCTTTGTCTCGCGGTCGGGGGAGCGAGGCCTCCAATTCTTCAAGATCCTCCGGGGGCTCGAGGGGACCCCCGAGGCCCAGGAGGCATTCAACGACCTCAAGAAGTACCTCACGAGCCCTCCAATGCTCGTGAGTCCGTCTCCAGAAGAGCCCTTGCTCCTCTACCAAGCCGCGACCCCGGTCGCCGTCAGCGCGGTATTGGTGACGGAGCAAGGGGGGCAGCAGCGTCCCGTGTACTACGTGAGTGAGGCTCTCCAGGGGGCCAAAACTCAGTACAAGGAGATGGAGAAGATCTGCTACGCCCTCCTAATGGCGTCCCGGAAGCTTCGCCACTACTTCCTGGGGCACGCCATCACCGTCCCGTCGTCCCTCCCCCTGGGGGAGGTGCTGCGGAACAAGGAAGCCACCGGCCGGATTGGGAAGTGGGGGGCCGAGCTCGCCTCCTTCTCCCTGTCCCTCACAGGCCGCTCCGCCATCAAGTCACAGGTCCTCGCCGACTTCGTCGCGGAGTGGACTCCTGCCTCCGGGCCCGGGGACGAAGACCTCCCCGCGCCGCCCCGACGCAGTGACCATTGGATGCTCATGTTCAACGGGTCGCTGTGTCTCACCGGGGCTGGTATGGGAGTAGTCCTCTGGAGCCCTGAGGGGAAGGAACTCGAGTACACAGCGCGGCTCGAGTTCCCCACAACCAACAACGTCGCCGAGTACGAGGCTTTGCTCCTCGGGATGCGCCTTGCGCGCTCCCTGGGGATCCGGCGCCTCCTAGTGAAGGGAGATTCTCAGCTCGTAGTTTGCCAAGTGGACAAGTCTTACCTTTGCTATGACGCAAACTTGAGTCTTTATTTGCAGGAGGTGCGGAAGATGGAGAGGCACTTTGACGGCCTCGAGGCCCGGCATATCCCGAGAAGGGACAATGACCGGGCCGACGCCTTGGCTCGGGCAGCCAGCGCCCGAGAATCGCTCCCCAAGGGGGCCTTCCTGGAAATCATCACGAAGCCCTCGGTGGCCTCCCCGGACACGGGCGATGAACCTTGTGTCCCGGAGGTCACCGAGATCACCCGGACTCCGTCATGGATGGACCCCCTCATCTCCTTCATCAAGGGGGAGGGGGACCCTCCCAACGAGACCGAGGCTAAGCACCTCCGGGCCAAAACCCAGTCATATCTCCTGCTGGAGGGGAGGCTCTACAAGCGGGGGGCTTCCGCCCTCCTGCGCTGCCTCCCCCGGCCGAAGGGACTCCAACTTCTTGAAGACATCCACGCGGGGAGCTGTGGCTCTCACCTAGACCCGCGTGCTATCGCAGCCAAGGCTCTCCGGCAGGGCTTCTACTAGCCCACGGTCATGCGCAACGCGTGAGACCTTGTCTCCACATGTGAGGCCTGCCAGAAGATGGCCAAGGGTTCGAACCTCCCCCCTGTAGCGCTGCAGACTATCCCCATCACTTGGCCCTTCGTGCGCTGGGGGATGGACCTTCTAGGGCCCTTCCCCCGAGCGCCCGGAGGATACAAGTATGCGGTGGTCGCGGTCGACTACTTTACGAAGTGGGTGGAGGCGGAACCCTTGGCCAGCATCACGTCCCGGGCCGTCCAGCGGTTTTTCTGGAAAAACATCGTTTGTCGATTTGGTGTCCCCCGGGAAATCACCGTTGACAACGGGACCCAATTCGACTCGGCTTATTTCCGGGAATTCTGCGAAGGCCTGGGGCTCGTCATCCACTTCGCCTCAGTGGCCCATCCCCGGAGCAATGGGGCTGTCGAGAGGGTCAACGGCGTAATCCTACAGGGATTATGCCGTGTAACGCCCTGAGTTAGGGGTGAAAATTTCCTTTTTCATAAATAGCATGCATGCATGTATCTGTAGTAATAGCCAGATCAGTTTCTATCTCAAGCCCTGAAATCTCCAAAATCTATCCTGTGACCTCAAATGAAGATCAGATTGTTCAGATATGATCTATCAGTTTCTTTGAACTTAAAAGCCTTCAGAACCTAGATCCAATTCTATCCCTAACTCTCAGATTTATCAGCTCCTTCTGTTTTCGAAAACAGAAATACCTTCTATTACTTAAATACCCTAAGTTTCAGAAATATAGATTTAATCCGAATCTTGACCAAGTTCAGACCAGATTATTCCTGGAATATGATCATGGGTATGTCAATACCTTAATATAAAAAGTTGACAGCCATATTTCACCATTTAGACTCTTTTCACAAATCAGTCCAAGAATTATCACAAAATAGTCCTTATTTGTTATTTGAAAATCCAAAAAGGCTAAAATCTCCAGATTAACTCCAAATTCAAAATTTCTTCGGCAAATCTTCTCAAAATGCTATTTGTCACAAGTTTCTCTTCTGTTCAAATTCCAAAATCTCATCCTAAGTACCAGAATTCAAAACCAAATGAAATTCAGATTTCAATTACCCTAAATTACCCTATTTTCAGTTTGTATCAAAAACTATTCAAACGTATCATATTTTATCAATTATCATTGCCAATTAACCTGTTGAATATAATCTACCAGATTAGTGAAATCAAATTCAACTCTAACCTTCCAAATCTCCAGAATTACAGATTGGTCCAATTGTGAAAATTAAATATTGCAAATCAGCCCAATTTCGACCAGGCTAGCTACTGTGCGCACGACCAGGAACTGCCGTGCTTGTGCGCCGTGGTTGCTCATCGCCGGTGAGGCTTCGCCCGCGCTCGTGACCATGCATGCCGGTGCGCACGTGTCCCCACTCCAGCTAGTGCTGTGGCAAGGCCGCTGCTACGTCGACGACCAGTGCTGCTCCCGCGCGCGATCAACGGCTTTTTGTCAGCAACTCCTCGCCACGTCGCTTTGCCGCGCCAGTGTTGTCGCCACCGCTTGCTACAACTTTGCCAGGTCCCGATGAGGCGACACTTGTGATCAACTGCAAGCTTGTCGCCGTCGCATCACCGTTCTTCGCTGTGTCTTCGCCGCTGTTGCTCCAGCACGCAACCAGTCAAGTCACCGGCTGCCAATTACTTCATTGTCTCCTTCTTGCTTGCTTCGCCTGGCCTATTTATACACCACTGTCCCCCAGCAACTTCTTGTTTCACTGGAAATCAGCTAAGTCTCAAAATTCTCCTGTCCTGGTCTTCTTCTCCGGCGAGTCCAGATTGAGGCCTCACGGTGCCAGCACGCCCTGCTGCACTCCTCACCGACTTAACAGCACCAGAAGGTATATCTCATCTCCCTCATCGTGCTGTACCATTTAATTGAGCTATATTGCATCCAGTCGCCGGTGATCACCGGAAATGGACTGAAAATTGAAGATTGCCCTGTTCCGGCAATGCAGGCCAAATCAATTCGAATTAGCCCTCGAACCTGTGAAGCAAATTGATCAGTGGGTTATTTCAAGCAAGCCTGTAAGCTTAGAATCCCTAATTAAACATCATTCGAAGCTTTTCCCAAATTCAAGCTCTACCAGAAAACCGGCGATCGTCGCCAGGCTTCTCCGGTGATCCTCCGACCAATACAATTGTACCAGAAGCTTCCCTATACCTCCTAGATGCTCTCCAAGCAAGGAATTTAGTTCTCTCGGCCTGTAACAGAAAACCCCAACTGGCATTGTCTCTTCTCCGGCGCCGATGATCGGAAAAGTGATTCCGGCCATTTCAGCCCTCAAAACTTTGTCATTTAGATGTGCCTTAGCCTCCTGAGTATTTTTGTCTTCTAGCTCGACACCTAGATCGGCCTAGATTGGAAGTTATAGCCATGCCAAGTTTGTGTCCAGAACTGCTCCAGTGCAGCCAGTTCATCTCTGTTCATCATCAAATTTCTTGCTTTCCAGCCATTTTCAGCCTTAGATCCTATTGAATGATTTATTCCTGTTATCAATGCCTACCTCCCAGACAAAGTGGTGCATCATTTGGAGCTCCAGATCAAAAGTTATGCTAAGCCCTAGTTTTTGACATTGTCAGCTCTATGCCAGAGCTTGTCAGCCAGTGGCATTGACCTTGTTTACCCACTTCTGGTTGTGTAATTTGAAAATCACTTTGTCCACTAAATTTGTAGAGTTGTGATCTACATTTTATTCTACTACCACAAGTTAAAATAACCCCTCTATCATTCATCGACCCTATGTCGATGCTTTGAACCGAATGTCGATCTAAAGACGTTCGCTGTTTTTGAGCGAACCAGTCGCAACCTTGACATCATTCTGATATTTTGAGACATTTGGAACCTTGTAAACCTTTGACAGCTAATCTTAACATTGGTTTCCTTAACTTAACCCTAATCAGCCTCTTAACCCAATCATTTCAGAATCATCAAGACTTCATCTTGCATCATTGCATATAGTATAATAATGTATTGAAAAGATTATGATTATTGGTTGTTCGTTTGATTTGAGAGCAGATCAAGAGCCCGAGTTCGAGGACTTCACTGCGGACCCGTCGTCAACTGCTGTATCTTACGACGCGGAAGGCAAGTCACATCCTTGGTCATCTTGAACCTATATTTTAAATGTTGCTATAATATAACCTTGAATATAGGCAATATTGCATGTGAAAGATTGAGAATGGTTGATTTATGAATTGGCAGTACTAGACTGGTTATCGGTGAAATGTGAAATAAACAAGTTTTGAGCCATGAACTATTATATGTATTTATATACTTATATTCATGAAATAAAACCCCTAGCCGTGACCAGAAAAATGGTATGGATGGCTGTAGCACTGGAGGTGCTAGACTGCAAAGGAATGCAGGCACTGAAGGTGCAGGGTTGTGGATGGTCTGGTCACTGGCATATAAGGACTAGAACCTTGTGTTGTGCGTCTAGTGGCATGAACAACGTGCTAACCGCAAGCCTGGTATGGGACAGGCCTGAACAAGTAATTATGTGGATCGCACATGAAACCCCTGCATGAGATGTGTAGTGATGCACGATAAACACGGAGCGCGGCTCCCACACATATCACTGAAGGTGATCAAGCACGCTGACCCAGTAATGGGAATAAGCAATGGGGTGGAGGTTTGGATACAACCTGCCACAACTGTGCCTCGCTGAGAGCCACAGGGTCGGGGGTGAATTGTGAGTAAAACATAACAAAAGTTCTTGTTATTTCCACCTTGCCGCTCACAGTATGAAGTGAGTCAGGGGTCCAATCATTTTGTTATGATAGGAAAGGTTTGAAAGTGGAATATCTTGCGGGTAAATTGGTGCCTCTCTGCAGAGTTAAAAATGTATTCGAATACTCCGAGCTCCCGGGTTTTATAGGAGTCTGCTGCGGTGGATTAAATCCACGGGGTGTGACACAAGTACTATTTTCTAAATAAAATATGTTTAAATCAAGATTACCCAAATGACATGTGTTGTCATGATAAGGAGTGCTACCGTGGGCTGTCGTGTGTCGACGTGTCGCAGTAGTGCTATAATCTAGTGAACATGAATGATGATGTTACTTTATGAAGAGTGCTGCCATAAGATGAGATGAGAAAGGAAAAGACTATTTTACAAATATCCATAATTCTTGACTAGTCTAGGTTCATATCATCAATACTATATGGATCTACTCTTACCTATGACTTGCTGAGTACGTAAGTGCTCACCCTTGCAACATTCAACTCAATAGATGGAGCCTACCTTGATCAAGATGATGGTAAGATCAGGCAATCTTCTGCTGTGTAGTTAAATATTTTGTTAAACCCTGAATGCCTTGCAGGCATTGTAATCCTCTTTATGTAATATTAAGGCCAGCAGGCCACACTGCTTAATATTTTGTAAGTACTCTGTTGCAATGTAATATACTCCTGTGTTTGACTCATCCTGGGAAGTCAAAGGGTTGTAGTTGAGACTAGCTGCAGCGAGCTAGGTCTCTACAGGAGTAGTCGTTGTCCCAGTCTCGGGGCGCGACATTCGCCACCCCTCTTTATAGTACGGTTAAAACTAGAAAAGAATTTCCCTAACCGATCATCTCCATACGCTAAGATCGGTAAAAATAAAAACTCATAATACCTGAGGTCTTTCGCATCTTCATGATTTGCGTCTCATCTTTTGCTCTCCTACATCTTGTGCTTCACTTCAAGTCGGGTTCATCTTGATCTTCTTGCATTTCTTCCCAACTGATCCCTGTATCAATCAATCTCAAAAGCACGATTAGTCCGGAACACTTTGTTTTCATTAATCATCAAAATTAGGGTTAGGCATGAAGGCCTAGATGCAACAATCTCCCCCTTTTTGATGATTGATGACAACAAGTGTTCAAAAACAAAATAAATGAAATAGCTCCCCCTGAGTATATGCATCTCATCATATCAGAGCATAAACCAATACATATACATCAGGGTACCCAAGTCATAGATGTGCAAATATCACAAAGTCATATCAAATCATACACATCAAGACATCATATATATCACTGATATATATCAATGTATCAGAGCTCAAGAACATCATCTCAAGAAACCAAGTCATCATATATGTATCAGAGCTAAACAGATAAACACATCACACACAGACATATATGATGAACAAAAACATCTCCATATATATGAAAAAAAAAATAAAATAAATAAAATAAACATCTGTTCAATACAGCAAAAGACTCTAATATCCAAAATACCAAAATACTTCTCCCCCTTTGGCATCAAGCACAAAAAGGGAGGCAAAATCAAATACACATCAGAGCCTAATGCTCATCATCTGAAGAATGTCCTAAAACGGCTGTATCTCCGGAGCCAGCTGGAGATGCAGACGCGTCGATGGCTGGAGATGCCGGAGGGGTCGCAGCTGCAACAGGAGCTGGATTAGCAGAAACGGGAGCCGGAGCTGGTGCAACAGGAGCTGGATCAGCAGATCCTGAAGCTGAGCTCGGAGAAGACGCAGCCTGGCGGGCCCTCTTGCGAGGGACCGAAGATCCGGGAGCAGGCAGGCGACGCAGAATCTCCTCCTGCTGTGCAAGCAAACGAAGCAACATCTGGTGATGCTCCGCCTGGGTGCTGAGGATCTGCTGCTGCACCTGAAGAATCTCCTGAAGCTGAGAAGATGCAGATCCGGTGCCAGTCCCTGCAGCTGGAGCTGGAGAAGACTCCTGAGCAGGAGCCTCGTCCTCTGACTCCCCCGCAGCATCATCATCTGATGCGGGAGAACCAGGGCCAGCAGCTGCAGCGGGGCGAGCACCAAGCCTGCGATCAGCCTGGCCTGGAGGATAGAAGAGGAGGATGATGGGGCCGTGGCAGCTCAGTGTCGACGGCCCGGATATGAAGAAGCACCGCCATGATATACGGAGCGTATATCAGCTGACGGCGCGGGGAAAGAAGGACGTGCTGAATCTCACTGATGATGAGATCAGCGACGTCGAATGGCTCCTCCTGAAAGATCGAAATCAGGACGTGGAGGGCCAGATAGGTGATCCTAGCCCTATCTCCGCTCATGGGGACCAGAGTGAGACGGAGGATGTAACACCCCTGTTTCTGCCAAACCCTAAAATAGCCAAAATCCACATCTTGACCCCAAACCCTAATCTGCTTCAGCCATGCCCTTCTAATTGTTGTTCAGAACATTTTTCCCTTCGGGATCATCTCCAAAATCCCATCCTAAAGCTGAATTTTAACCCTCGCCATTTTGAAACCCTAATTACCCTAATTTTACCCTAAACTGTTTTCCCCAATTTTGTCGAAACCCTTCAGATCTTGCCTGATCTTACCAAACTTTGGCCGGATAAGTTCTAATAATCTTTTGCAACTTAGCTGCGAAATCAGATTTCAGATCGGACCCTCAGATCTCCAAATTTGCAAACAGGCCCAAGTTCTATTCAAGTTTTCCTCATAAAACAGTCCCTGGAACAAGTTTCAGAAATTGCAGAACGGCCCAAACTTCTTTTCAGGTCCATTCTACCAGCCCCTGGTCGTTGCCCACGACCAGCGCGTGTCGCCGTTGCCGCGCCGTGGTTTTCGCCGCGTTTGCTCGCCGCCGGCCACCGCCTCTTGTCGCCTGTGTTGTGAACAGCTGAACCACCCCGCGCGCACGTGCTAGCCACCGTGGCATCGCCTTGCCCAGCGGTTAAACGGCCGCGCTCCAGTAGCGTTTCGCGCGCGCGCTCTCGTTGCCGTGGCATTTGCATGGCATTACGTGTCGTTGCCGGAGCTTTGCTGTTGCCTCCGCATCTGCGCCGTTCCAGGTGAAGTTCCAATGCAACTGGCAAAGCTGCAGCACCGCCTGAACGCGATCGCATCGCCGTCGCCGTCGTTGCGCCTGCGCCCGACAAAACTTCTCCTCGGCGCAAGCAACCACTGTCGCTTAAACCCTCGCAAGCTCCGTCCCCGTGCTTATTTAAACCCTCCCTGTACTTTGAGAGCCTCAAACCTCCAGAAAATCGGCTAAGTCCCAAACCTCGCCGTTTTCGCTTTCTTCTCCGGCGAGCCAGTGAGTGAGCTCACGGTGCTAGCCCTTTCCACAGCCCCTCTCTTCGATCCAAGTTCACCAGTGAGTTCCCCTCGTTCCCCTCTCTGTGTCATAGCAGCCAATTGCACCAGATCGATCCTCATCGCCGGTGATCGCCGGAAAACCAGAAAACCCCTGTTCCCTCAATGCTAACCATTTCATCCCGAATTAGCTCTCGTCCCAGTAGTAGAAATTGATCCTTAGCCATTTCCTAGCAAGCCTGTTGAACCAGGATCCCCAATTAAGCTCAAATCGAAGAAATCCCAAACTGGAACCTCAGCCGTTCGCCGGACTTCGGCGCCAAGCTTCTCCGGCCGATCTCCAATGAAATTAACCCCTCCAGTAGCCTTGTTGTACCCTAGAGATCATCCCCAAGCTTGGGATTGAGCTCATTCGCCCTGTATCAAAAATCCCCGAGCTCCAGTGTCGTCTTCTCCAGCGCCGGTCGCTGGAATTATTTCCCGGCCGATCTAGCCCCTGAGACCTTGTCCCTTAGATAGATTCCAGTACCTTGAGCAATATTGTCCACTAGCTTGATCCCTGAATCAACCTGAATCAAAAGTTATTCCAATGCCAAGATCATTGTCCAGTAGCTCAGTTCATGTCCAGGCCACCGTGTTTTCTCGCCGGATTTGGCCACCCTCCGGCCATTTCCAGCCCTTGTGCCTGTTGAGTATATTGTTCCTGTTAGTAATGCCTACCTCCCAGACAAAGTGGTGCATCAATTGGAGCCCTGGATCAAAAGTTAAGCCATGCCCTAGTTTCTGGCCATGTCCAGCACTATGTCAGTGCATGTCAGCCACTGGCATTAGCCGTGTTTGACCCCTTCTGGTTGAGCAATTGAAATGCCACCTTGTCCTTTAGATTCCTAGAGTTGTGTTCTACAACTTTCTCTACTATCACTTCTCCAGAAAACCATCCTAAGATCAGTTTGAAGTTATGCCAAAGCCATGAACTGAATGTCGACCCTTCGATGTTCAATCCTTTTTAGCCGTTTCTTCGACCAGAGCCCTTGTGACCTTACCCTAACCTTTTCCCCTGCATGCATGACTTATTTACTTAATAATTTCTATGGAAACTATTTTCTGTATGCTTATGGTATGTGTTTGTGTGTTATTTGATTGCCGCAGAGTCAGAAGCTGAAGGAGCGGAAGAAGTCTTTGAAGATCCGTCTGAGTATTTAGACCCAACGTCGCAAGGCAAGCCTCATTCCTTTGATCATGTCTCACCCAATATTTTCATATGAAGTATATTCACTGTTTCTTACTATGCATGCTTATTTGAAATACAAGTTATGTTTGAATGACATGAGTAGATATTACCTAATGAATCATGAAACCCCTTTTTGTTATTGAACCTTCATATGTATGCTTTTGTCACCCTAGGATTCATATACTGAATATCCACATTAAACTTGGAATGGTCAAATACATGAGAAATTATAATGAAAACCGTTTTGTCAAGAAAACTGATAAAAGGGATCAGTAGTGAGGATTGGTTTGTATGGAGAGGGTGCGGTGCGCACCAGGGAATGTGAATGTTCCTCACTATTGATTCATAAGGACGAGAACCTTGTGCTGTGTCTCTATACGAATTGTAAACGTACCAACCACTTGCCTGGTATGGGACAGGCACAACTTAGTAGCTTTTTGGTATTAGCAGTTCCCTGCATGGTTTGACGATCTGGTTTCTCGCGTGGAAACTGGAAGGCCAAGGTTCGGCCATGAGTGATGTGAGTTCAGAAAAATAATGAGAGGAAAAGGCGTAAATGAAGGAAGGCGCCCTAGACCTGATTAAGCCGTGAGCGGCTGTAATCTTAAATAGTCGTATGTCTCGCGTGGACATAGATCAAGGCTATGTGTCCTGCGGGAACATAGACTAGAGAGGCTAGGAAGTAAGGCAGTGGGGAAGACCCACAACGGTACTTGAGACTTAACTGTCTATTTACCGGGCAGGGATACTGTTAATACTGAACTGTAAAAGCGTTGTGTGATCTCGGCCTTGTCACATGTGTATAAGTCACATGGAGTTGGCCCGACTTGAAAGTCGAGTGAACTGGTGGATTTAAAAAGAGGTACACCTTTGCAAAGTGTAAAAGAAGTATCAGATACTCTGTACTCCCAGGTTCAGGAGTCTTTTCGTAGTGGATGTTATCCATGGGTTATAGCACAAGTAATGTTTTGGAATGTTTTCATAAAGCGGTTAACAAAGTAGTAACTCATGGGAGACTACTACATCTAACGTTTTATTGAAAACCTGTTTAATGTTTAAAGTATCATTTTCATGACAAAAGTATTGTTTTACTGAACAATTAATTTGGAAATCTATATGTCTCTATCCATATGAAACTAAAACCCCGGAATCATATGTTTCACCCTCATGTAATTACAATTGCATTAATCCCTGGAATGAGTGTTGCTGAGCACCAAGTGCTCACCCTTGCATTTATATCCAACTGTAGAAGAGGGATTCGAGGATCCCGATTCCTTCAGTTATGAGTTCCCAACGGAAGATGGAAGTGCCCCGGACGAGCCCACGTTCTAGGAGGATTGCACACCAAGTCAAGTCAGATGTGGGAGAGGCCACTCCAACCCCGCTGCGGATGGAAGTCAAGCTGTTTGTAGTTGCTTTGTGCTTTATGTTGTGTGTTCGATACTTGGATACCGATTCTGGTTCTGATAAACTAGTTATTTTCTTAGCAACTCTACTTAGCGCCATTTTCGGTGCTTTGGCTATGTAATATTGGCCATGCTGGCCTGCTACTTGTTTAATGTTATTACTATGCTTGTGTGGTTTGGAGCTCATGTGACATCCTGCTGTGTGTAACCTACCTGGGCGGTTACCAAGGTGATCCTCAAATGGGGGTCTCACAGAGGATCCGTAGGGCTAGGTCTACATCGCGGCGCAGGCCAGCAATGTGATGGAGCTGGAAGGGGCCGGAGTAAAGCATGGCCACCTCCTGACGCTCAAGGTCAGGCAAGGTATGGAGCTGGCGGCCAGAAGGAGGGCGCACCAGTCCAAGCGCCGACTCCAGCTGATTCTTCGTGACAGTGTAGACCTGGAGGCCTGTCATGAAGGTCATGAAGTCGCGCTGAGGGGAGACGAAGACGGTGGAATAAAACTGGCGAATGGGCCCCTCAGCCCAATGCAAGGAGGAATCTGCGACAAGGTCCCGGATCCCTACAGTGCCAAAGAGATCTGCGAGGGAGGCGATGCCTGTGCGAGAGGCGATCGTCCCCCGCGACAGAGAGCGGTGGGCAAAGATGGGTGCGCGGCTGTAGACACTGGTAAACAGGTCTAGGTGGAGGTTTGTGTAGCAAGTGAGAACCTCGCATGCGTCGCGACCAGTGGGACGCGGCGATAGATACGGGTTCACAGAACGAAGTGAGCGAAGGCGGCTCGCGTGCCATCGTGAATAATCCACGGGCACGCGCTCAGGCGGAGGCGAAGGCCGGTTCTCGGACGTTTGACCCGATGAATGCTGGTTGTTTGCCGCGTTCTTCCGTCGGGCCACGCGTCGCGAAGACGACGGCTGATCAGACATGGCGAAGAAACGAAAACAGGAAAAACAGAGGAGAGAAATGAAACGACCTGAACAGAACAGCCAAACGGACCAACCGGAGGTCGTCGGCCGGAGAACTGTAGCAACGTCCAAAATGACCAAAGAGTGGAGGCTCAAGGTGACGTGGAGGATCTCAAGGAATCTCTACGTCAAGGAGAAACCGAGCCAAAGAAGAAGAACGGCGAATAGAGGAGCTACGGCCGACGGTCGAAGGCGAGCGAGGACAGTGGCGCCGGCGGTGAGGAGCTCACCGGCGACGAAAAGTGGCGCAAGGAGGCGGCGGCGAGGCACGGTGAGGCGGTGGAGCAAAGGCGACGGTGAGGGGGCGCAAGAAGAAGCAATGGCGGCGAGAGGAGGTGAGAAGACAAGAAAACAGAACGGGGAATTTAGGGTTCTCGATCCCGCAACTGACAGTCAGTTTGATAAACTGACAGTCAGTTCCAAACTCAGAAACATAGAACTGACAATCAGTGTACCACACTGACAGTCAGTTCACAGAACTGAGTTTTGAAACTGACAGTCAGTGTATAAGACTGACAGTCAGTTTGGGACTCGAACACGACCAGGAGCTACGACCAAAATCAATTGCACGTAACTGACTGTCAGTTTGTGAAACTGACTGTCAGTTATGACAATGACTTCGACCAGAGACTAAGACTAGGCTCCTAACTACTGAACTGACTGTCAGTTAGAGGAACTGACTGTCAGTTTGGTCAATTTCGACCAGAAGCAAACTAAGACCAGAGAGGGAATAAAATAATAATATTTTTATACAAACAATACATTTTGCACATCAACTAGCATTTGATATATCAATAATGTTCAGTTCACCCCTTAAAAAGCAGAATCTTGATTCATCTAAGGGTTTGGTGAAGATATCAGCTAATTGCATATTAGTTCTAACATAATTCACATCAACATCTCCTTTTGCCACATGATCTCTAATAAAATGGTGTCTTATTTCAATATGCTTAGTTCTAGAATGTTGAACAGGATTATTAGCAATTTTAATGGCACTTTCATTATCACACAATAGTGGCATTTTATCAAAGATAATTCCATAATCCAAAAATGTCTGCTTCATCCACAATAATTGAGCACAACAACTGCCTGCAGACACATATTCAGCTTCAACTGTGGAGAGAGCTACAGAATTTTGCTTCCTAGATGACCATGATACTAATGATCTCCCCAACAGCTGACAGCTACCAGATGTGCTTTTACGATCAATCTTGCACCCAGCATAATCAGAATCCGAATACCCAATTAATTCAAAATTTGCATCTTTCGGATACCAAAGTCCTAAACTGGGATAGCATTTTAAATACCTAAGGATTCTTTTAAGAGCAATTAAATGATATTCCTTAGGATCAGATTGGAATCTAGCACACAGGCACACACTAAACATGATATCAGGCCTAGATACAGTAAGATATAAGAGACTACCAATCATAGACCTATACAGTTTAGAATCGACCGATTTGCCGCTTTTGTCCATGTCCAGATGTCCGTTCGTCGCCATGGGAGTTTTGATTGCCTTGGCGTCTTCCATCCCAAAGCACTTGAGCAGGTCCTTCACGTACTTTGTTTGACTCACGAATGTACCGTTCTTGAGTTGCTTGATTTGAAGTCCGAGGAAGAAGCTCAGCTCACCAATCATGGACATCTCGAACTCCCTAGACATCATCTCTCCAAACTCATGACAGAAATGTTCATTAGTAGATCCAAAGATAATATCATCAACATATATCTGACAAATGAACAATTCCTTTTCAATTTTCTTTGTAAAGAGAGTTGTATCAACCTTCCCAATTTTAAAACCTTTTGATAATAGAAAGTCTCTAAGTCGCTCATACCAAGCCCGAGGAGCTTGTTTGAGACCATAGAGAGCTTTTGACAATTTAAATACATGGTTTGGAAATTTAGAATCTTCAAAACCAGGAGGTTGTTCAACAAAAAGAAGTTCAGAAATTTCACCATTTAAGAACGCACTTTTTACATCCATTTGAAAAAGTTTGATATTAAAACATGATGCATAAGCAAGAAGAATGCGAATAGCTTTAAGTCTTGCTACCGGTGCAAAAGTTTCACCAAAGTCTAAACCTTCGACTTGAGTGAAGCCTTGAGCAACAAGACGAGCTTTGTTTCTAATTACAACACCATTTTCATCTTGCTTATTTCTGAAAACCCATTTTGTTCCAATAACATTATGATCTTTTGGTCTTTCTACTCGAGTCCAAACTTCATTTCTAGCAAAGTTGTTAAGTTCTTCATGCATGGCATTAACCCAATCAGGATCATTTAAAGCTTCATTAACATGTTTGGGTTCTAAAGAAGACACAAATGAGTGATGTTCACAAAATGCAGCAATACGAGATCAAGTTTGAACACCCTTACTGACGTCACCCAATATTTGATCTAGAGGGTGATCCTTGGTGATGGTTTGGTGTTGCCTTGGTTCTTCATCTTGTACTGCTTCATCTTGACTTTGTTCTGGAGGATCAACATGAGATGATGATGCGTCTTGATCAACATTTTCAACGTTGACATCATCTTCTTGATCTTCCTCTGTTGGCTTGATGTCTCCAATGGTTATGTTCTTCATTGCTTCTTGAAGATCTTCACCTGAAACTTCATGAGAGACTTGCTCCTTTTGTGAGCCGTTAGTTTCATCAAATTCGACATCACCCGATTCTTCAATACAACTTGTATTTTTATTGAAAACACGATAAGCTTTACTAGTGGTGGAGTATCCGACTAGAAAGCCTTCATCTACTCTTCTTTGAAATTTACCACCAAAATTTCTTTTCTTAAGAATATAACATTTGCAACCAAACACTCGAAAATAAGAAATATTTGGCTTACGCCCAATAAGAAACTCATATGGAGTCAAGTTTAGAAGAGGATGCAAATAAAGCCGATTTATAGAATAGCAAGCGGTATGCACGGCTTCAGCCCAGAAGCGAGTAGGAGTATCGCACTCACTTAGCATAGTCCTTGCCATTTCTATAAGTGTTCGATTTTTCCTTTCAACAACTCCATTTTGCTGTGGAGTGTAGGATGTGGAAAATTCGTGTTTAATTCCAAGAGAGTCACAAAAATCAAAAAGAGTTGAATTAACGAATTCTCCACCATGATCACTACGGATTTTCTTGATGGATAATTCGAATTCAGTAGAAACACGTTTTGCAAAACTTTTGAAAACATCGGGGGTTTCAGATTTTTGGGAAATAAAGAAAACCCAAGTGTAGCGAGTAAAATCATCAACAATCACAAAACCATAGTTGCTACCCCCGATACTTTGGAACTCGGAAGGTCCAAATAAATCCATATGAAGGAGTTCCAAAGGTTTGCAAGTAGAAAGAATGCGCTTAGTCGGATGTGAAGTAGCTACTTGCTTGCCAGCTTGACAAGCGCTACAAGGTTTGTCCTTTTCAAAATTCACATCCTTTAAGCCAACAACCAAATCACGTTTTAAAAGTTTTCTCAATTGATGCATTCCAACATGTGCAAGTCTTCTATGCCATAGCCAACCTTTTGAGGTTTGAGAGACAAGACATGTTGAAAGAGATGCATCTTTTGAGTGAAAATCAACCAAATAAAGATTACCAAAACGAAAGCCTTTAAAGATGAAAATTTTATCTTTTAAACTTTCAACCAAAACTTCTTTTGGGAAGAATGTGCAACTAAAACCAAAATCGCAAATTTGTGCAACGGAAAGCAAATTGAAATTCAGAGATTCAACCAACAAAACATTTGAAATAGATAGATCATTTGAGATTGCGATTTTACCCAAGCCGACCACATTTCCTTGACGGTTGTCGCCAAAGGTAATCTTTTGGTTCTCGCTTGAGTTGTCTCTTATTGAGGTGAACAACTTCTTGTTACCGGTCATGTGTTCGGAGCATCCGCTATCTAGCACCCAATGCCTCCCACCGGTCTTGTAGTTCACCTGCATATAAAGAATTAAGTTCTTTTAGGTACCCAAACCTTTTTGGGTCCTTCAATGTTAGCAATCAAAGCTTTGGGCACCCAAATCGATTTCTTTCTTTTATTTAACATGGATGCACCAACATACTTTGCTATAGCATAACCTTTTCTCGACTTTTGAAGCATGTAGCAAGTATCAAAATAATTAGGAGTCATTAAGGGACATGCTTCATGTGAATGACCGGTTTCATGGCATTTATGACAAAATGTGTTGCATGCTTTAACAAATATAGTTTTAGAATTTTGTTTTCTTCCTTTCTTTTGAAAATATCCTAATCCTTCTTTTCTAAAAGAACATTTTTGTTTACTAAGGATTAGATCAAGAGATATTTTACCTTTATAACAATTTTCTAAGCCTTTTCCAAGTTTTTCAACTTGTGCCTTAAGTTCATTATTTTCATTTAAGATATTGTCATTAGAAACACATGGAATGTGATGACTACTAGAGGGAGAATCATCCAAATTACATGAAGTTGAAGCATCTACCTTAGATGAGATATTTGTAACATCTTTTATGAGCATGCTTTCATATGAATCTTTAAGCTCAGAGTATTGAGCGCGTAGGGAAGAATGTTCTTCCTTAAGCGCCTTATACTTCTTTTTAGTTTTTCCAAAAACTTCATTTAATTCGGTTATCATTTCAACTAAATCATCATAAGATGGATCATTGATGTGTACCTTTTCATCGCCTTTAGCCATAAGGCAAATGGATGAGCTAGTTGAAGTGTTGATGTTGCCGAGAGCTAGTCCGGCCATCTTCTTGGAGCAACTTCTTTCGTTGTCGGAGTCGGAGTCGGAGCTCTCTCCGCCGGACATCCACTCTCCAAAACAGGCTTCTTTTATTTCTTCATTCTTTTTCTTGAAGAACTTCTTTTTCTTGTTCCATGCCTTGTTCTTGTTTGGACATCTTGATGCTATGTGTCCCTTCTCATGGCATCCATAGCAAATGATGTCCTTGAAGTTGTTTTGCTTTTGCCCCTTTGGTCGTGTGTCAATGTTGACACCTTTCTTATGCAACCTGCGAAGGAGTTTTTGAGTGTTCTTTACCATGAGTGCGAGGTCTTCATCGGAGGAGCCATCGCTTGAATCGTTTCTTGCATTAGCTTTGAAGGCCAAAGCTTTCTTCTTCGTCTCCGATGGTTCGGCCGCTTCCTTCTTCTCCTTCTTGTGCATCTCATGGGTGATAAGGTTCCCATAAAGATCGGTTGGTGTTGTGGTGGATAGATCGGAGTTTGTGAGAACCATGACCAAAGTGTCGAAGCTTTCCGGCAAAGCCCTAAGCATCTTTCTCACAAGCTCAAGGTCAGTAAAAACAACACCAAGACCCTTGAGTTCATTCACAATGTTATTTAACCGAGTAAACATGGAATCCACGGACTCGGTTGATGACATGGTGAATGTCTCATATTTTTGCCTCACCATTAGCAATTTTGCCTCTTTAACCTTTGTAGTGCCCTCGTAAATTTCTTCGAGGGTAGTCCAAACCTTATGAGCAGTCGTGAGATTGCTCACACGGTTGAAATCATTCAAAGATAAACCGGCAAAGAGTGCATTTTTTGCACGGGCATTTAAATGCAACTTTCTCCTATCGTCCTCGGACTGACTTGCCGGATCAACCGAAGGAGTAAAGCCGAGTTTAACGATATCCCATACATCAAGCCCCATAGCTTCTAGGAATACCGACATGCGCACTTTCCAATAAGGATAGTTTGTCCCATCAAAGATAGGCGCACGACCGGTATGACCGAGAAGAAAATCTCCACTTGACGACATCCTCTCTCTAGGCGGTAAAGCCTAATGAATCGAGAGACCAAACTCTGATACCACGTGTTGGATCAAGGATGCCGACTAGAGGGGGGGTGAATAGGAGGCTTTAAAAACTTTAAAACTTAAAGCAAATAAAGAACAAATCAAGAACAAATAATGTAAGCAAGGGAAAGAAAACGAACACAATGGTTTTTACCGAGGTATCGGAGACTCGCCCAGTCTCCACTAATCCTCGTTGAAGCACTCAAATCACTTGAGTCTTGCCTCAATACTCACGAAGAGTATTATCAACTAAGGTTGCTCCTTGTCCACTCCGGAAAGGCGAGCACCGATGCCTTGTACACACTTGCCGAGCCTCTCCAACAATCTTCGAATGGAGAGATCAACGGCCACGCCTCCGAACCGTCTAGGTGAGGGCGCTCACCAAGAGTAACAGGCAGCGAGGTCTTCTCTAGACCTCCAAACACGCACCGAGAAGCTAAGTATATGCAAATGCAAAAGAACTGAAACTCTCGGTCGATCGGAAAGCACTCGACTTGATCAAAAGATCAAGATTTTATATAAGAAACTAATGCTCAAGAGTGTATATGAAAAGATGCTGCTTGTTGTTAGAAACACATGCCCAAAGCCCCTATTTATAACCTCAAGAAGCAAATGAACCGTTGGAGCTAGGGCTGAAAATCAGCAACTCAAACTGATAGTCAGTTTGCCTAACTGACAGTCAGTTTGCCTAACTGACAGTCAGTTTAGTGCACAACGGCTGACAAAATTTACGGACGAAAACTTTGCTAGCCGTTCGTGGTCGAAAAAGGAAAGCTGGAACCCACAACTGACAGTCAGTTACACAAACTGACAGTCAGTTCGACCACTAACTCGACCAAAAACAAATAGAAACTCAGTTAAAAGCACTGTGGTCGAAACCCCAACTGACAGTCAGTATGGACAAACTGACAGTCAGTTTAGTACAAAAATTTTGAGCACAAAAAAACACCCTCTCTGGACAATTGTCAGTTTAAACTAACTGACATTCAAACTGACAGTCAGTTTAGCAAACTGACAGTCAACATGACCAAAAACAGAGATAACTTTAAATCTAGAAATCCAAAAGAGGTGTTTAATAGCTTGTTGGAAAGATAATTTCAAGGGCTACAATTTTGTCAACAGAAGGAAAAGCCAGATCTGCCTAAATATTTCTAAAAAATGCAAATACTCTTCTACTGTCAAAAACTGAACTAAAAAACCAGATTTTTCAAATAGGTTCAAAACCAAATCCAACCAAAAATGATGCGATGCAATGACCTAGATTTCTCGGTTTGCGTTGGAGATAAAAAGAGGACTTTCGCCACCCCTCTTTATAGTACGGTTAAAACTAGAAAAGAATTTCCCTAACCTATCATCTCCACACGCCAAGATCGGTGAAAATAAAAACTCGTAATACCTGAGGTCTTTCGCATCTTCAAGATTTGCGTCTCGCCTCTAGCTCTTCTGCGTCTTGTGCTTTACTTTAAGTTGGGTTCATCTTGATCTTCTTGTATTTCTTCCCAACTGATCCCTGTATCAATCAATCTCAAAAGCACGATTAATCCAGAACACTTTGTTTTCGTTAATCATCAAAATTAGGGTTAGGCATGACGGCCTAGATGCAACAAAGTGTAGGATGTGGAAAATTCGTGTTTGATTCCAAGAGAGTCACAAAAATCAAAAAGAGTTGAATTAACGAACTCTCCACCATGATCACTACGGATTTTCTTGATGGATAATTCGAATTCAGTAGAAACACGTTTTGCAAAACTTTTGAAAACATCGGGGGTTTCAGATTTTTGGGAAATAAAGAAAACCCAAGTATAGTGAGTGAAATCGTCAACAATCACAAAACCATAATTGCTACCCCCGATACTTTGGAACTCGGAAGGTCCAAATAAATCCATATGAAGGAGTTCCAAAGGTTTGCAAGTCGAAAGAATGCGCTTAGTGGGATGTGAAGTAGCTACTTGCTTTCCCGCTTGACAAGCGCTACAAGGTTTGTCCTTTTCAAAATTCACATCCTTTAAGCCAACAACCAAATCACGTTTTAAAAGTTTTCTCAATTGATGCATACCAACATGTGCAAGTCGTCTATGCCATAGCCAACCTTTTGAGGTTTGAGAGACAAGACATGTTGACAGAGATGCATCTTTTGAGTGAAAATCAACCAAATAAATATTTCCAAAACGAAAGCCTTTAAAGATCAAAGATTTATCTTTTAAACTTTCAACCAAAACTTCTTTAGGATAAAAGGTGCAACTAAAACCAAAATCGCAAATTTGTGCAACGGAAAGCAAATTGAAATTTAGAGATTCGACCAATAAAACATTAGAAATAGAAAGATCATTTGAGATTGCGATTTTACCCAAGCCGACCACATTTCCTTGACGGTTGTCGCCAAAGGTAATCTTTTGGTTCTCGCTTGAGTTGTCTTCTATTGAGGTGAACAACTTCTTGTTACCGGTCATGTGTTCGGAGCATCCGCTATCTAGCACCCAATGCTTCCCACCGGTCTTGTAATTCACCTGCATAAAAAGAATTAAGTTCTTTTAGGTACCCAAACCTTTTTGGGTCCTTCAATGTTAGCAATCAAAGCTTTGGGCACCCATATAGATTTCTTTCTTTTATTTAACATGGGTGCACCAACACACTTTGCTATAGCATAGCCTTTTCTCGACTTTTGAAGCATGTAGCAAGTATCAAAATAATTAGGAGTCATTAAGGGACATGCTTCATGCGAAAGACCGGTTTCATGGCATTTATGACAGAATGTGTTGCATGCTTTAACAAATATAGTTTTAGAATTTTGTTTCCTTCCTTTCTTTTGAAAATATCCTAATCGTTCTTTTCTAAACGAAAATTTTTGTTTACTAAGGATTAGATCAAGAGATATTTTACCTTTATAACAATTTTCTAAGCCTTTTTCAAGTTTTTCAACTTGTGCCTTAAATTCATTATTTTCATTTAAGATGTTATCATTTGACACACATGGAATGTGATGACTACTAGAGGGAGATTCATTCAAGTTACATGAAGTTGAAGCATCTACCTTAGATGAGGTATTTGTAACATCTTTTATGAGCATGCATTCATAAGATTCTTTAAGCTCAGAGTATTGAGCACGTAGGGAAGAATGTTTTTCTTTAAGCGCCTTATACTTCTTTTTAGTTTTTTCAAAAACTTCATTTAATTCGGTTATCATTTCAACTAAGTCATCATATGATGGATCATTAGAATGTACCTTTTCATCGCCTTTAGCCATAAGGCAAATGGATGAGCTAGTTGAAGTGTTGATGTTGCCGAGAGCTAGTCCGGCCATCTTCTTGGAGCAACTTCTTTCGTTGTCGGAGTCGGAGTCGGAACTCTCTCCGCCGGACATCCACTCTCCAAAACAGGCTTCTTTGATTTCTTCATTCTTCTTCTTGAAGAACTTCTTCTTCTTGTTCCACGCCTTGTTCTTGTTTGGACATCTTGATGCTATGTGTCCCTTCTCATGGCATCCATAGCAAATGATATTCTTGAAGTTGTTTTGCTTTTGCCCCTTTGGTCGTGTGTCAATGTTGACACCTTTCTTATGCAACCTGCGAAGGAGTTTTTGAGTGTTCTTTACCATGAGTGCGAGGTCTTCATCGGAGGAGCCATTGCTTGAATCGTTTCTTGCATTCGCTTTGAAGGCCAATGCTTTCTTCTTCGTCTCCGCGGGTTCGGTTGCTTCTTTCTTCTCCTTCTTGTGCATCTCATGGATGATGAGGTTCCCATAAAGATCGGTTGGTGTTGTGGTCGATAGATCGGAGTTTGTGAGAACCGTGACCAAGGTGTCGAAGCTTTCCGGCAAGGCCCTAAGCATCTTTCTCACAAGCTCAAGGTCAGTAAAAACAACACCAAGACCCTTGAGTTCATTCACAATGTTATTTAACCGAGTAAACATGGAATCCACGGACTCGGTTGATGACATGGTGAATGTCTCATATTTTTGCCTCACCATTAGCAATTTTTCCTCTTTAACCTTTGTAGTGCCCTCGTAAATTTCTTCGAGGGTAGTCCAAACCTTATGAGCAGTCGTGAGATTGCTCACACGGTTGAACTCGTTTAAGGATAAACCGGAAAAGAGTGCATTTTTTGCACGGGCATTTAAATGCAACTTTCTCCTATCGTCCTCAGACTGACTTGCCGGATCAACCGGAGGAGTAAAGCCGAGTTTAACGATATCCCATACATCAAGCCCCATAGCTTCTAGGAATACCGACATGCGCACTTTCCAATAAGGATAGTTTGTCCCATCAAAGATAGGCGCACGACCGGTATGACCGAGAAGAAAATCTCCACTTGACGACATCCTCTCTCTAGGCGGTAAAGCCTAATGAATCGAGAGACCAAGCTCTGATATCACGTGTTGGATCAAGGATGCCGACTAGAGGGGGGGTGAATAGGAGGCTTTTAAAAACTTAAAACTTAAAGCAACTTAAATGCAAATCAAGAACAAATAATGTAAGCAAGGGAAAGAGAGAACGAGCACAATAATTTTTACCAAGGTATCGGAGACTCGCCCAGTCTCCACTAATCCTCGTTGAAGCACTCAAATCACTTGAGTCTTGCCTCAATATCCACAAAGGATATTATCACTAATGGTTGCTCCTTGTCCACTCCAGAAAGGCGAGCACCGATGCCTTGTACACACTTGCTGAGCCTTTCCGACAATCTCCGAACGGAGAGATCAACGGCCACGCCTCCGAACCGTCTAGGTGAGGGTGCTCACCAAGAGTAACAGGCAGAGAGGTCTTCTCTAGACCTCCAAACAGGCACCGAGAAGCTAAATGAATGCAAAATGCAAAAGAACTGAAACTCTCGGTGGATCGAAAAGCACTCGACTTGATCAAAAGATCAAGATTTTATATAAGAAACTAATGCCCAAGAGTGTATATGAAATGCTGCTGCTTGTTGTGAAAAACACATGCCCAAAGCCCCTATTTATAGCCTCAAGAAGCAAATGAACCGTTGGAGCTAGGGCTGAAAATCAGCAACCCAAACTGACAGTCAGTTTGCCTAACTGACAGTCAGTTTAGTACACAACGGCCGACAAAATTTACGGACGAAAACTTTGCTAGCCGTTCGTGATCGAAAAAGGAAAGCTGAAACCCACAACTGACAGTCAGTTACACAAACTGACAGTCAGTTCGACCACAAACTCGACCAAAATCAAATAGAAACTCAGTTAAAATCTCTGTGGTCGAAATCCCAACTGACAGTCAGTATGGACAAACTGACAGTCAGTTTAGTACAAAAAATTTGAGCACAAAAAACACCCTCTCTGGACAATTGTCAGTTTAATCTAACTGACATTCAAACTGACAGTCAGTTTAGCAAACTGACAGTCAGCATGAACAAAAACAGAGATAACTTTAAATCCAGAAATCCAAAAGAGGTGTTTAATAGCTCGTTGGAAAGATAATTTTAAGGCTACAATTTTGTCAACAGAAGTAAAAGCCAGGTCGGCCTACATCTTTCTGAAAATTGCAAATACTCTTCTGCTGTCAAAAATTGAACTGAAAATCCAGATTTTCAAATAAGTTCAAATCAAATCTAACCAAAAAGATGCAATGCAATGACCTAGATTTCTCAGTTTTCGTTGGAGATAAAGAGAGGACTTTCGCCACCCCTCTTTATAGTACAGTTAAAACTAGAAAAGAATTTCCCTAACCGATCATCTCCATACGCCAAGATCGGTAAAAATAAAAACTCATAATACCTGAGGTCTTTCGCATCTTCATGATTTGCGTCTCATCTTTTGCTCTCCTGCATCTTGTGCTTCACTTCAAGTCGGGTTCATCTTGATCTTCTTGCATTTCTTCCCAACTAATCCCTGTATCAATCAATCTCAAAAGCACGATTAGTCCGGAACACTTTGTTTTCATTAATCATCAAAATTAGGGTTAGGCATGAAGGCCTAGATGCAACAGTGACCTCTTGATTAAACTGAAAATGTGGAAATTGAGATTGACCGTCGTCTCTGGTGTACGACTTTGCCTCATGTACTCGTTGACCTTTCCGACCAATTCGAAAAGTCTCTTTTATGTCACTACGGGTGGTAGTCACCTTCTTCTCCAAGATCACATCTTCGCGTAGAGGTTCGTCTCGTTGATAGACAAGGTCTTCAACAGATGGTAGTATAGTATCTGGCTCATCATCCAGCATTGAAGGCTCGAAGAGTTTGAGGTGCTCAACGTTGACAGCCGAGTAAATATCCATATACGGAGGTAACTCGAGCTGACAAGTATTATTACCAATTTTCCGAAAAATCCAAAAAGGATCATAACGAATGGGTTTGAGTTTCTTACCTTCACTTTTAAGTCTCTCCTTACTCAGATGTAACCATATCATATCACCTTCTTGAAATTGCGCATCGACTCGGTGTCGATCATGTTGCGCCTTGTACTTGAGTTGAGCTTTCAGCAAGTTCTGTTCAACCTCACAATAGAGTCGTTGAATACCTTCCAGGAACTTTTATGCTCGATTCTGATCAGATGCTTCCTTGCTATTCTGTGCTGAGGTAGGGATGACAAACTCCATGTCGAATGGACTCTGTGGTAGAAATCCCAAACAAACCTCAAACGGTGACTTCCCAGTCAAACCATGCACTGCTCGATCAAAAGCAAATTGCAAGTACGGTATACTTTTATCCCAGGTCTTCAGATGCTTAGAGTTAAATCCTCTCAAGAGA